>CM066047.1:5376733-6046733 GCA_033557465.1 Ichthyophis bannanicus
ACAACCACGCCTAGGTCCCACTCGTCTTTAGTGGACAAATGTACTTCACCCCCTATACTATATTGCTCCCTTGGATTGCTGCAGCCCAAATGCATGACCTTGCATTTTTTAACATTAAATCCCAGCTGCCAAATTCTAGACCATTCTTCAAGCTTAGCTAGATCCCTCCTTATTTTATCTACACCTTCCTGGGTGTCTACTGTATTGCAGATTTTGGTATCATCCGCAAAGAGGCAAACCTTACCCGACAGCCCTTCCGCTATATCACTAACAAAGATGTTAAAAAGAATCAGACCAAGGAAAGATCCCTGGGGCACACCACTGCTAACTTCCTTCTCCTCAGAGTGAGCTCCATTAACCTGTACGCTTTGTCGCATCCCTCTCAAGCAATTTCTAACCCAAACAGTAACTTTAGGGTCCATCCCTAGGGTGCTCAGTTTGTTTATAAGTCGCCTGTGAGGAACAGTGTCAAAGGCTTTACTGAAATCTAAATACACCACATCTAGGGCTCTCCCTCGGTCCAACTCCCTGGTCTCCCGGTCAAAGAAATCAATCAGATTTGTCTGACAAGACTTGCCTCTGGTGAATGATGTAAACTGGAAAGTAAATGGTGTAAATCTCAGCTGAACAAGGATAGGCTGTGCTGTAGGAAACGTATGGCAATGTACTGCCAAGCTTCAACAGTTGTCAAAAAACAAAGGGCCTGATATTCAAAGGCATTAACATGGTTAGCAGATCTGCTTACCGGGTTAATCCCCCTAGCTGAAATATTCAGCGGCACTAACACAGTTAATGCTGCTGAATATCTGCAGGTGCCAACGCTGCACACCCTGATGCTAACTGGTTAGCACTGAGGCATTCCACGGGCAGCACCCAGCAATAACAAGGCAGCAGTGAAAATGAGCTGATGCCCAGTTATCGCTAAGCAGCAAAAGTCAGATGCAGTAGACTAACCTTTGCTGCTGAAGCTAACTGGTCAGCAGCTGAATATTGCCCTGGCAATCAGGGCATCTTGAGTATTCAATGTTGGAGTCCAGATATGGGCCCAGCATTGAATATCTGGGATTAAAGTTCATTGGCATTGGCTAGCTACTTTAGCAGTGCTATCCACCATCGCTGAATATTGGGCTCATAAAACTGCCAAAATGGATGACTGAAGAAACTTTGAAAATTGTCCAGAAACGCATAGAAGCTAAAGTCAAAGGAGAAAGAGAAGCAATCACAGAACTCAGAGATTTCCAACATTCAGCAAGATAAGAAGTACTAAAATAACACATGCAAGGAAATAGAATCAGAAGCTATTAGAGGAAGAACAAGATTGGCTTATTTGGTTTGCAGCTTGTCATTCTGTGAGGGCTTGTGTGCACCAGTAATGCTGAGAGCTAAGCTATCAGTAGCTTAGCTACTGGCAGGGTCTCCCAAGATAGGTCTCAGCTGAGATGCCAGACTAAGACAAACCACCCATCTGGGCAGCTTGTAAGCAGAGAATCATATTTCTATGACAAATGCAACAACACTGGAATTAACTGCGCGGAAGAAAGGCTTGGCAAATCTACTTCTGTATCTTGCCATGAAAACCCAATGGACAGTCACAAAACAAATTGCACTATATTGCTGGAAGATGAGACCCCCAGGTTGGAAGGCACTGAAATGGCTACTGGGGATGAGCTGAATTTCTCAGAGTAAAGCCAGCATTTATGATGTGGTTGGATCTGCTGGTGTAGCTGCGCATGAAAAGAGAGACTTAGAAGTTGCAAAGATGTCTTACATATTGGGACATGGAACGTATGAAGCATGAACCAAGGGAAGTTGGAGGTGGTCAAGAATGAAATGGAATGTGTACAACTCTATCTGTTGGGTGTCAGTGAACTGAAATAGACTGGCTTTAGGCACTTTGCATCTGATGATCACATGGTGTACTATGCTGGAAATGAAAGACAAAGAAGAAATAGTGCTGCATTTACAATTAAGAAGAAACTTGAAAGAACTGTAATGAAATACAATGCAGTCAGTGAATGCTTAATTTCTGTTTGTCTATAAGGGAAGCCCATCAACAGAATGGCATTTAAACTGCCGCAACGGAGGCTCTCCAGAGATTGGGGAGAGCAGCAGCAGCAGAGAACACGATCGGAGGGCTGGGTGGGAGCTCCTCCCCACTTCCCTTGAATTGCCTCAGAACAACATTTAAACTGCCGCAATGGAGGCGCACCCGTGCCTTGCGGGTCCGCGCCAGAGGGCCCTTTGGCGTGGCTCTTAGGCGTGTACCGTGTGGGCCCGAGTAAGCCGCTGCTATATGTTGGTTCTGTTTGCCAGTATGCTTTTCGTATTTAATTGTTATGTATGGTATGTAATGTGTTTCCTTGTGGTTGTACTCCTAGTTTCTAGTACTTCAATGTACTGATAATGTAGTGTATGTTTCCCTTACCTTTGTTTAACCTTGTGCTGTATTGACTGCTTTGATTGAAGGAAAAAGCGGGATACAAAACGTGTTAAATAAAAAAATAAAATAAATAACTATAATTCAGGTATATGCCCCAACAACAGCTGCAGAAGAGGAAGATGTTCTATGAACAAGTACAAGCTGAAATTGACAGAACATGCAAACAGGATATCCTGATAGTCATGGGTGACTGGAACGTAAGAGAGAGAACAACAAAGAAGACGGCAAAGTGGTTGGAAAATATGGACTTGGCAACAGAAACGAAGCTGGAAAAAGACTAGTAGAATTCTGCAAGACCAATGCACAGACGTGTACAGTCTGCTTATGTTGCTGGAAGGTGGTGTTTGAAATGAATAGACCAATGATCTATTCATCTCAAACACCTTCTTCCAGCAACACAAGCAGACTGTACAAGTGGACTTCACCCAATGGATTATACAGAAATCAAATAGACTATATCTGTGAAAGATAACGATGGAAAACTCAATAACATCAACAAAGACAAAACCTGGAGCTGACTGTGGTATAGATCACCAACTATTAGTATGCAAACTCAAGCTAAAGTTGAAAAAGAGCAAGCCATTCATGAACATAGCAAAATATAATCTTGAGAATATACCACAAGAACTTAACTGCCTGAAAAATCGATTTGCTGCTTTAGATACAAATGACAGAGTTCCAGAAGAGTTATGGGATGACATCAAGAAGGTTGTGATGGAAGAAAACAAGAAGTCTCTACAACAGGTGAAAAAGCAAAAAAGGCCAAAATAGATGACTGAAGAAACTTTGAAAATTGTCCAGAAATGGTGAGAAGCTAAAGTCAGAGGAGAAAGAGAGGCAATCGCAGAACTCAGAGATTTCCAATGTGCAGCAAGACAAGACAAGAAGTGCTACAATAACACATGCAAGGAAATAGAATCAGAAGCCATTAGAGGAAGAATAAGATCGGCTTTTCTAAAGCTACGAGAGTTAAAGAAAAAATTCCAGCCTCGAATTGGAATGCCACAAGTTGCTCAAGAATCCATGTTGAATGATGCTGAGAAGATCAAGAAAAGGTGGAAAGAATATACAGAGTCATTATACTACAAAAATCAAGTGGACCAACAGCCGTTTCAACCTGTACTTATGATCAGGAACCAATGGTGATGAAAGAAGTTGTCAAAACAGCATTGAAAGCCTTATCAAAGAACAAAGCACTGGGTATTCATGCATTCCCATTGAAATATTACAGCAATCGGATGACACTGTTACCATACTTACAAGGCTCTGCCAGGAAATTTGGAAGACAAATTCATGGCCAACTGACTGGAAAAGATCTGTGTTTATACCAATACTGGTGACCCAACTGATTGTGGAAATTATTGCACAATTGCTCTGATCCCACATGCCAGCAAGATTCTACTCAAGATCATTCAGCAGAGACTGCAACGAGAACTGCCTGAAGTGCAAGCAGGGTTCAGGAAAGGGCGAGGAACGAGAGACATTAATCGCAGATGTGAGACGGATCCTTGAAAAGAATATCAAAAGGATATCCATATGTGTTTTATTGACTATAGCAAGGCTTTTTGACTGTGTAAACCATGCAAAACTCTGGGCCACATTAAGAAGCATGGATTTATGTTTATTAGGGAACTTGATATACCGCCCATCACGACAGCGTTTGAGCGGTTCACAAAAAATAAAACAAAGCTGCTAGAAAAAGAAAAGAACGCCAGAAGGTTTGATAGGAAAGAATAGAATAATGGCTGATAGAGGACAGATGAGGAGCAGAAAAGCGAAAGGAGGGGACAGACTAATTAAGCATCAGCAAGGGGAGAGAGAGAGAGAGAAGATGGGGATAGGGGAAGGTCAAAAGCTGTACAGAAGAGGTGGGTTTTCAAGATGGCCTTGACATTTTTGAAGGAGGACTCAAGACAGAGGGCTGGGGGAAGCGAGTTCCAGAGTATACAGAACACCTGATCGTTCTCTTGCACAACCTTTACATTGATCAAGAAGCAACAGGTCGAACAGAACAAGGAGAAATTGTTTAAAATCAGCAAAGATGTAAGACAAAGCTGCATACTTTCCCCCTATTTGTTTAATTTATATGCAGAACAAATCATCAGAAAAGCAGGACTGTATGAAGACAACCGAGGTGTGAAGATTGGTGGAAGACTTATCAACAACCTTCGCTATGCTGATGATACCACATTACTGGCTGAAAGTGAAGACGATTTGAAACATTTGCTTCTCAAGATCAAGGAATATAGCCTTAAAATGGGTTGCACCTTAACATTAAGTCAAAGATCCTGACAACTGGCAAAATCAATAAGTTCATCATTGATGGAGAAGAAATTGAAATAGTTGACAGTTTCAACTTACTTGGATCAATAACAAATAAAGGACTAGCAGTCAAGAAATCCGACAACGTATTGCTCTTGGTAGAATGGCTATGAAGGACCTAGACAAAATCCTGAAGAGTAGAGATGTCTCTCTCCATACAAAGATTCGACTTGTCCAGGCCATGGTATTTTGAATAACATCATATGGATGCGAAAGTTGGACAGTGAAAAAGATAGACAGGAAGAAAATTGATGCCTTTGAATTCTGGTGCTGGCGACGAATACTGTGTATACCATGGACTGCCCAAAGAACAAACCAGTCTGTACTAGAGGAGATCAAACCTAAGCTTTCCTTACAAGCTCAGATGACAAGACTTCAACTTTCATACTTTGAACATATCATGCAAAAAGAGAGATCATTGGAGAAAGACAATGCTTGGCAAGGTAGAAGGTCACTGTAAAAGAGGAAGGCCGGCAATGAGATGGATCGATACAATAACAGCAGCTATGGACACCACTCTATCAACAATGAACCGCTTGACTGAAGACCGAACAAAGTTTAGGTCAACTATCCAGAGGGTCACCAGGAGTCGACACCAACTTGATGGCACTTAACAAAACAGCAATGAACAAGCTGCAAATTTAACCAAGCAGCTAGTAGAACATAAGAACATAGGATATGCCATACTGGGTCAGACCAAAGGTCCATCAAGCCCAGTTTCCAATTCATCCTGCTAGACTAGTCCAGACTAGTGGATTAACTCTCCTTGCCAGCAGATGATGGAGACAGAGAAATAAAACAGAAGCTTCCATGACATCAGCATTGGTAGTTAACCCTGGAAGCCTAGGAGTCAGCTTCAGTATTTTCTCGGGCTCAGTGCATTTTTTCCTTTCAATGTTTTCTCTACAACGCGCAATCTCTGTTCTGCTTGTGTTGCAAATCCGGAAAGGCACTTCTACAGCAGGCTCTCCCCATCGGAAAGGGATGGTGGCGCTGAGCTCCCCTTGGCTTTTATTTTATTTATTTATTTATTTATTGCTTTTCTATACCGCACTATTTAAAATCAGTGCGGTTTACATTATAACATAATTTATGCGTAACAGGTGCTCTGTTAAGCACTTACAGTGGAACAGGACAGTACAACTTGGAGTTCAACTGGGAGAAACTATCTACAGCTATATACAGTTATATACAATATTCGCATGAGACTGTTTGCTACTTACTATTTCCGGTGAGGTATATGGTAGCTGGGGTTGAGATACTGGGTTGAGAGTAGTGTAGAAGAAAGAGATGGTGTTTTAGTGCTTTTCTAAACTGAGCAAGATCTGTGATTGCTCGTATGGAGGATGGGAGTGTGTTCCAGCAGCTGGGAGCGTAGAACTTGAAAGCACGGTTTATTGTTGCTTGGGTGCATTTTGTTATTTTCTTGGGGATCTGTAAGGTATTGATGGCGAATGTTCTCCTAGCCCTGTTTGTTGGAGTGGGGTGGAGAAGGTCAGTTAGAGAGGTGGAGGATATTTTGTTAATGGCCTTAAAGGTCATCAGGACCACCTTATAGGTGAGGCGGCAGTAAATTGGTAGCCAGTGCAGGTCTTTTAGGATTGGTGTGATGTGCTCTCTCTTAGGGGCTCCGTGTAGGAAGCGTGCGGCTGCGTTCATTGCAAGTTGTAGGGGGTTTAACGTGTTTTTGGGTAGGCCATGAAGGATTACGTTAGCATAGTCAAAGTGAGGGGTTATCATTGCCTGGAAAAGTGATCTAAAGTCCCTTGGCTGCAGTAGGGGTCGGAGGTGTCGCAGTGTCCGTAGTTTGTGGTAAATTTGTTTGGTAGTGTTGCTGATATGTGTTTTGAATTCGAGCTGCTGGTCTAATGTAACGCCTAGGTAGCAGATACATGGTTTGGTTGGGAGTTCAGCATCTCTTGTCTTTAAAGTCGATGGTGGTGAGAAGGATTGATTTCTGGATATGAACAGGACGTCCGTCAGTGAAGTTTATTTTGAGGCTCTGTTAGAGGAGCCAGTCAGTTACAGCCTCAAAGCATTTTACTAGTGGGGAGAAGTCGGGATGATCGATCATGAAAGGGGTGTAGAGTAATACGTCGTCTGCGTAGATTAGATATGCTATGTTGAATGAGTGAATTATTTCACATATCGGTTGCATATATATGTTAAATAAGAGGGCAGAGAGAGAGGAGCCTTGAGGTACCCCATGTTTTTGTTGGAACGGCTCGGAAGTCGTGGGTTCCGTCCGTACTTGCTGCCACCTGTCTGTTAGATAGGATTTGCACCAATTCCATGCAGAGCCATTGATTCCCTTGTCGTGAAGCCGTATCAAGAGTTGCTCGTGGTTTACAGAATCAAATGCAGCAGCAATGTCTAGGAAAATTAAGGCATATCCCTGCTTGATATTATCAATCCCTGTAATCAATGTGTTGATAAGTGTGGCAAGGAGAGTTTCAACACCATGTGCTTCCCTAAAGCCATGTTGGCATGGGTCAAGGGGAGCTGTAGCATCAATGTGATCTTGTATGTGACGTTGAATGACCTTCTCAATTATTTTTGCTAGCAGGGGGATGCTTGATATTGGACGGTAAGATTCTACCTAATGGGGATTTAGCTTGGCGTTCATCAGGAAGGGTCGGATGGACGTCTGTTTGAGGCATCGAGGGAACTGTCCCATGGAGAAGGATAAGTCGATGATTTTGGTTATTATAGGGCTGATTTCCTTCCGTAATGATCTTATCCAAGATGCTGGACAAGGATCATTAGGTGCAGTGGTGGCGTTAACAACAGCGATGATGTCCTCCATTCTTGTATCTGATGGTGTTGTGAGAGAGGTTAGTGGCTTAGATAGGTTATTATTGGGGATGGATAGCGTAGTTTTGGTAACATTTTTGGTTTTGGCCAGCAGATAGTCTGCGTAGTCCTGGGGGTGTATCATGGTCGGTTGTGAGGCTGAAGGTTCCTTTGTCAGGGTCCTTACTATATTGAACAGCTCATGAGGTTTGTTCAGGGCTCGGTTTAAGAGCTCGGCGTGATGTTCCTTAAATTTTGTTGATATTAGGTCTCGGTGTGTCTGCAGGCGGGAGTTGTAGGCCGTCTGGTCTGTTGGGGATCGTGTTCGTTGCCATTTTCTTTCAAGTTTCCTCAGCATTTGTAGTGATGTTCGCAGCTCGGTGGTGTACCAGGGTGCAAATTTTCTCCTTCTTAGTTGCCTGTCGGGGGTCTGAGGTTTGGCTTTATTCGCTATACATGCGAAGGAGCTCAGGCAGTTGTTCCATGCAACCATCGCCTCTTCAAGGTTCAGTGATGCTGTCATGATATTGGGGAGGACGTCTTTGATGATCATCTCTTTGTCAAAGGGTCTAAAACATCTTGAGGGTGTTGATTTTTCAGTTAGTTTCATTGTTCTTCCGCTGTCTTGGTTTATAGGTATTTGGAATTTAATTAGATTATGGTCAGACCATGGGACAGGGTCGAGTTTGTGGTTGGAGCTCACGTTTGGTCTGGGGGAAAAAATCAGGTCTAACATGTTCCCTTTTTGATGAGTGGGGGCATCAACTATTTGTTCGTAGTCCAGGTTGTTGAGAGCCTCCAGGAAGGCTTTGGAATGATTATCCTGCATAGCTGCTAGGTTGAAATCACCTAGAATCCAGTTTGGCCTGCGTGTGTTCGTGGGGTTGGTGGCTAAATCGATTATTGTTGCAAGGTCTTCAGGGGGTGATGATGGGGATCTATAGATGAGGTTGATGGTATTGCAGTTGTCGGATATGGTGATCACATCCAGGTGTGTTGAGCTAATGGAGCTGATAGTTTGGTACTGGAGGTTGGTTTTTACAAGAATGAATGCACCACCTCCCCTGCGGTCTTCTCTGTGGCATGTATGGATTGAGAAGTCAGGGGGGGGTGAGCTGGTTGATGAGGACCGAGTCTGAGGTGGTGAGCCACAATTCTGTTACTAGCAGAATGTCTAGATGGAGGTGTGTTATGAGGTCAGTGAGTATTGGCCACTTTTTTTCGAACATCGCGCGTTTATGAGGGCACATTTCAGGTTGCATGGGCTTTGATGGGGCTTGGGTTTTGTGGTGTTGAAGTGGTATGTGGATTAGGTATGGGTGAGCGACATGCGAGGTTTCAGCTGGTGAGCGGTATGTGTTGTTGTGATATCTCCTTCCTTGGCTTCATATAGCTAGGATCGGGATGTGGTCGGATGCAGAGGAGAGTGAGCAATTGATGGCGTTGCTGAAGAGGTATATGCTGATTAAGGTAATACTGGATATGGCCATTTTGAGGTGGGGTATGGTATGTTGTGCGTGGTGGGGGCTTTCCTTGACTGGGGTATATGTTAATAGGCTTTGTGTGTGGTGGGGGCTTTCCTTGACTGGAATGTAAGTTAATAGGCTTTGGAGGTGATTCTACATGGGCTGTGTGTGTGTTGCGCAGCCCAGTGGGAGCTGGGTTGTTCTACGAGACTAACTAATCCTTTGGCAGTAAGGTTTAGCAGTACCTTCAACAATGAAATACTTATATTATACAGTCAATATTAATGAGCAGAGAGCTGTGTGGATGGTAGCCGTGTGGAAACTTGTGTCATTTGTCCGTATTGGTTAATAGTACCTCCGGCAGTGAGATAATTATATTATACAGTAGTATAAGTGTTCAATAGTACACGTTAGATATTACACATTAAATTTTGCAGTGAAATATTATCGGTATGTGGTAACGTTCGAAAGCATTGAAAACACAGTAGGCTTAATAGTGGGATACTCACAATGCTTTTCTGAGTAGGATATTCACAGAGCAGTCCGTTTCTGGGCACAGCATATGTCTGGAGGTTGTTGTATCTTGTGTGAGTCTAAATGGGGAGTCGGGCGATTGGACGGCTGTAGCGGCAGGCTGCAGCTGGAGGCAGTAGGATCATCGGTGGGGCTCAGTATTTTCTTGGAGAGTTCCTGGAACTGTGTCAACGGCGGCTGGTGGTGCCTGGGGCTAGTGAGCTCAACCCAGGCAGGGAGCTCGAGCTATGATGTTCAGTTCTGTTGTTGGTCAATGTAGTGTTTTTGCGGCGATACTGAATTGTTCCGGTGGATGTGTTCGAGTGGGGGGGGGTCCCGGGTATCGGGCCACCGCCTAAGGGCCACACCAAAGGGCCCTCTGGCGCAGGCCCGCCGGCTGTAGCTTCTTTTAAATGAGCAGCTTAGCCCTGATTGGGAAGGCAAAGCAGTGGCATGCGGTTGGAGGCGGAGCGGTGCTGGCTATGGCTCAATCCCTCCTGGGAGAGCTTCGTCGGCTGGAGAGGCTGTCCGGCTCGGCTGTAGCTTCTTTTAAATGAGCAGCTTAGCCCCGATTGGGCAGGCGAAGCAGTGGCACGCGGTCGGAGGCGGAGCGGTGCTGGCTATGGCTCAGTCCCTCCTGAGAGAGCTTCGTCGGCTGGAGAGGCTGTCCGGCTCGGCTGTAGCTTCTTTTAAATAAGCAGCTTAGCCCCGATTGGGCAGGCGAAGCAGTGGCACGTGGTCGGAGGCGGAGCGATGCTGGCAATGGCTCAATCCCTCCTGGGAGAGCTTCATCGGACTGATGTCTTCTAAGTCCAGGCTACTAAGAATCACATTGTTCCGTCTCCAGATGATAGGGGGTCTCAGGGTACCTTGAATGGCACATGTTAAAACAGTGCTTTGTCCTACCGTTGCTGCAGTGATGCTTAATTTCTGATCTTCTGGTAGACTTAGCTGAACAATTTCTTCAGTTTTTTTGCAACCACATTTGGATGAGTTATTGAAGTCTGCTCCTCTTTTTTCTAAGTCAACTTGTGTTGGCACATCTGCAGCAGTCCTTTTTAATTTATATGCAGAACAAATCATCAGAGAAGCAGGATTGTATGAAGACAACAGAGGTGTGGTGGAAGACTCATCAACAACCTTCGCTATGTTGATGATACCATATTACTGGCTGAAAGTGAAGATGATTTGAAACATTTGCTTTTCAAGATCAAGGAAATGGGTCTGCATTTAAAGCCCTGTAGAACTCTTCCAATGCTAGGTGTTTGTCACTGTTATAGTCATCATATTTCAGTAGATCAAACAGAGAGCAGTCAGATGGATCCTTGCCAAGTCCATTTTGTTTTATTATCGTTGTTTGACCTTGCTTTTGCCTGCCCCTTTGGGACCTCCCGTGATGACATCAGTGGTGGCTACTGACACCCACCCTACAGTTTTCCTTCCTGAACAGTCACTGCACCTTTAGTAACCACAGCAACCTGATGTTCCTGATTCTTTCCAATTTACATAAGAACATAAGATATGCCATACTGGGTCAGACCAAGGTCCATCAAGCCCAGTATTCTGTTTCCAACAGTGGCCAATCTAGGTCATATGTACCTAGCAGTTTCCCCAAGAGACACAAGTTCCACAATGCTTGTACTGGGTCAAGCATTGATATCTTCGGTCACTTCTTAATAATGGTTTATGGACCTTTCCTCCAGGAACTTGTCCAAACCTTTTTTAAACCCAGCTACACTAACAGCCTTTACTACATCCTCCGGTAACAAATTCCAGAGTTTGATTACACGTTGAGTGAAAAAATATTTTCTTTTATTAGTCTTAAATAGTTTACCCTGTAGCTTCATTGCATGTCCCCTAGTCTTTCTATATTCTGATAACATAAACAATCGATCTACGTTTACCTGTTCCACTCCGTTCATTAATTTATAGACTTCTATCATATCTCCCCTCAGCCGTCTCTTTTCCAGGTTAAAGAGCCCTAACCTTTTTAGCCTTTCTTCATAGGAGTATCCTTCCATTCCCTTTACCATTTTGTTGGCTCTTCTCTGTACCTTTTCTAAAATCGCTATATCCTTTTTAAGATACGGCGACCAGAATTGCACACAGTATTCAAGGTGCGGTCTCACCATGGAACGATATAGAGGCATTATAATATCTTTTGTTTTCCATTCCTTTCCTTATCATACCTAGCATTCTATTTGCTCTCTTGGCTGCCGCTGCACACTGGGCCGAGGGTTTTAACATGATATCCACAATGACGCCTAAATCTTTTTCCTGGGTGGTGGTTCCTAATGTGGAACCTTGCATCGTGTAACCATAGTTTGGGTTGTTCTTCCCTAGGTGCATAACCTTGCACTTGTCCACATTAAATTTCATCTGCCATTTTGATGCCCAGTCTTCCAAATTATCAAGATCCTCTTGCAATTTTTCACAATCCTCTTGGGTTTCAACAACTTTAAATAGTTTTGTGTCATCTGCAAATTTGATAACCTCACTCGTTATTCCACTTTCCAGGTCATTTATGAATATGTCAAAAAGCAGCGGACCCAGCACAGATCCCTGGGGTACACCACTATTCACCTTTCTCCATTGGGAAAATTGGCCATTTAGCCCTACCCTCTGCTTTCTATCTTTTAACCAGTTCCTGATCCACAATAGTACACTGCCTCCTATCCCATGACTCTTTAGTTTTGCCAAAAGTCTCTGATGAGGGACCTTGTCAAAGGCTTTCTGAAAGTCCAGATACACAATATCAACCGACTCACCTTTGTCCACCTGTTTATTCACTCCTTCAAAAAAACATAACAGATTAGTAAGACAAGATCTTCCTTGTCTAAAGCCATGTTGGCTGTCTCTCATTAGGTTGTGACTATCTACATGCTGAGTAATTTTATTCTTTATGATGGTTTCTACCATTTTTCCCGGTACTGACGTCAGGCTCACCGGTCTGTAGTTTCCCGGATCACCCCTGGAACCCTTTTTAAAAATTGGTGTAACATTGGCGATCCTCCAATCTTCAGGTATTAGAGATGATTTTAATGATAGTTCACAGATTACTGATAGCAGTTCTGCAATCTCATATTTCAGTTCTTTCAACACCCTTGGATGTATACCATCCGGCCCAGGTGATTTGCTACTCTTCAGTTTATCTAATAGTTGTAAGACATCTTCCCCATGTATCGATATTTCCTTCAATTCTTCTGCACCTTTAAATACCACTTCAGTCATGGGTAACATCCCTACATCTTCCTCAGTAAAGACCGAAGCAAAGAATTCATTCAGTCTCTCCACTATCGCCTTGTCGCCTCTTAGTGCTCCTTTGACCCCTTTATCATCTAATGGACCAACTGACTCTCACAGGTTTTTTGCTACGAATGTACTTGAAAAGGTCTTTATTTCGCGTTTTTGCTTCCGCAGCAAGCTTCTTCTCAAATTTTCTCTTTGCCTGCTTTATCAATGCCTTGCATTTGACTTGCCAGTGCTTGTGCTGTTTCCAGGTTTTGTCGTTTGGCTCTTTTTTCCATTTCCTGAAAGATGCTTTTTTGGCAACAACAGCCTCTCTGACCTCACCTTTAAACCATGCTGGCAGTTTTTTGCACTTCCTTCCACTTTTCTTAAAGCGTGGAATACAGCTGGTCTGGGCTTCCAAGATAGTATTTTTCAACAACAGCCAAGCTTGATGTACGTCTTTAACCTTCGCAACTGCTCCTTTTAGTTTTTTCTTAACTGTTTTCCTCAATTTACCATAGTCTCCCTTTCGAAAGTTAAAAGGTAGTACTGTGGATTTCCTTACTATCCCTCCTCCACTAATTAAATCAAAAGCGATCATGCTATGATCACTATTGCCAAGTGGCCCCAACACCCTTATCTCTTGCACTAGATCTGATGTTCCACTAAGGACTAGGTCTAATATGGCTTCCCCTCTGGTCGGTTCATGAACCAGCTGCTCCAAGAAGCAGTCATTTATTTCATCTAGGAACTTTATCTCCCTAGCATGTCCTGACGTGACACTGACCCAGTCGATACCGGGGTAATTGAAATCACCCATTATTATTACTGCGCTGTAACTTTTGTTAGCTTACTTGATTTCTTTGAGCATTTCATCATCCATTTGGTCATTCTGGCCAGGTGCTCGATAGTACACCCCCACTGCCATTGCCTTCCCCCTTTTATATGGAATTTCAATCCATATAGATTCTACAGCAGATTTTGTTTCCTGCAAAACTTTAATCCTATCTGAGTCAATGCCCTCTCTAACATAGAGCGCAACCCCTCCACTAATTTGATCAGCTCTATCATTAGAGCAGCAGCAGCAGAATGGGATAGTGTTGACGGCGGAGGATCACATTTCTGTGACAACGGCAACAACATCAAACTTAAACTGCGCGGAAGGAAGGCCCGGCAATCTACTTCTGTATCTTGCCATGAAAACCCAATGGATAGTTACAACAAAACAAATTGTGCTATGGTGCTGGAAGATGAGACTCCCAGGTCAGAAGGCACTCAACTAGCTACTGGGGAAGAGCTGAAGACTTTTCAGAGTAAAGCCAGCATTTATGATGTGGTTGGATCAAAGCCCTCGGGAAGTCTGACTGCTGATGTAGCTGCGCATGAAATGAGAGTCAGAAGCTGTAAAGATGTCTTACACATTGGAACATGGAACGTACGAATCATGAACCAAGGGAAGTTGGAGGTGGTCAAGAATGAAATGGAACGTGTACAACTTGATCTGTTGGGTGTCAGCGAACTGAAATGGACTGGCATCGGGCACTTTGCATCAGATGATCACATGGTCTACTATGCTGGAAATGAAAGACAAAGAAGAAATGGTGTTGCATTTATAATAAAGAAGAAACTTGCAAGAACTGTAATGAAATACAATGCAGTCAGCGAACGCTTAATCTCTATTCGTCTACGAGGAATGCCTATCAACACAACTATAATTCAAGTATATGCCCCAACAACAGCTGCAGAAGAGAATGAAATTGAAGAGTTCTATGAACAAGTACAAGCTGAAATTGACAGAACATGCAAACAGGATATCCTGATAGTCATGGGTGACTGGAACGCAAAAGTTGGCAACAAAGAAGAAGGCAAAGTAGTTGGAAAATATGGACTTGGCAACAGAAATGAAGCTGGAGAAAGATTGATAGAATTCTGCAAGACCAATGATCTATTCATCTCAAACACCTTCTTCCAGCAACACAAGCGGCGACTGTACACATGGACTTCACCCAATGGATTGTATAAAAATCAAATTGACTACATCTGTGGAAGTCAACGATGGAAAAGCTCTGTAACATCAACAAAGACAAAACCTGGAGCTGACTGTGGTACAGATCATCAACTACTAGTATGCAAACTCAAGCTAAAGTTGAAAAAGAGCAAACCACTCATGAATGCAGCAAAATATGACCTTGAGAATATACCACTGGAATTTAAAGACTGCCTGCAAAATCGATTTGCTGCTTTAGATACAAATGACAGAGCTCCGGAAGAGTTATGGAATGACGTCAAGAAGGTTGTGCTGGAAGAAAGCGAGAAGTCTCTACAAAAGGTGAAAAAGCAAAAACGGCCAAAATGGATGACGGAAGAAACTCTGAAAATTGCCCAGAAACGCAGAGAAGCTAAAGCCAAAGGAGAAAGAAAGACAATCTCAGAACTCAACAGAGATTTCCAACGTGCAGCAAGACAGGACAAGGAAAAGTACTACAATGACACTTGCAAGGAAATAGAAGCAGAAACTATTAGAGGAAGAACAAGATCGGCTTTCCTAAAGCTGCGAGAGCTAAAGAAAAAGTTCCAGCCTCGAATTGGAATGTTACAAGATGCTCAAGGTTCTATGTTGAATGATGCTGAGAAGATCAAGAAAAGGTGGAAGGAATATACAGAGTTTTTATATGATAAAGATCAAGTGGACCAACAGCCGTTTCAACCTGTACCTTATGATCAGGAACCATTGGTGATGAAAGAAGAAGCTGAAGCAGCATTGAAAGCCTTATCAAAGAACAAAGCACCAGGCATTGATGGCATTCCCATAGAAGTATTGCAGCAATCTGATGCAGCTGTTACCGTACTTACAAGGCTCTGCCAAGAAATATGGAAGACAACATCATGGCCAACTGACTGGAAAAGATCTGTGTTTATACCAATACTAAAGAAAGGTGATCCAACTGACTGTGGAAATTATCTCACAATCGCTCTGATCCCACATGCCAGCAAGATTCTACTGAAGATTATTCAAAAGAGACTACAGCCATACCTAGAACAAGAACTACCTGAAGTGCAAGCAGGGTTCAGGAAAGGACGAGGAACGAGAGACATCATTGCGGATGTGAGATGGATCCTTGAAAAGACTAAAGAATACCAAAAGGATATCTATTTGTGCTTTATCGACTATAGCAAGGCTTTTGACTGTGTAAACCATGAGAAACTCTGGGCCACGTTAAGAAGCATGGGTATACCAGAACACCTGATCGTTCTCTTGCGCAATCTGTACATTGATCAAGAAGCAACAGTTCGAACGGAACAAGGAGAAACAGAATGGTTTAAAATAAGCAAAGGTGTAAGACAAGGCTGCATACTTTCCCCCTACCTGTTTAATTTATATGCAGAACAAATCATCAGAGAAGCAGGACTGTATGAAGACCACAGAGGTGTGAAGATTGGTGGAAGACTCATCAACAACCTTCGCTATGCTGATGATACCACATTACTGGCTGAAAGTGAAGATGATCTGAAACATTTGCTTCTCACAATCAAAGAACATAGTCTCAAAATGGGCCTGCACCTTAATGTAAAGAAGACAAAGATCATGACAACTGGCATAATCAACAGGTTCATCGTTGAAGGAGAAGAAATTGAAATCTTGAACAACTTTAACCTACTTGGATCAACTATCAATAAAGAAGCAACAAGCAGTCAAGAAATCAGACGACGCATTGCTCTTGGCAGAATGGCTATGAAAGACCTAGATAAGATTCTCAAGAGCAGAGATGTGTCTCTCCATACAAAGATTCGACTTGTTCAAGCCATGGTATTTTCAATAACATCATATGGATGTGAAAGCTGGACAGTGAAAAAGACAGACAGGAAGAAAATTGATGCCTTTGAATTATGGTGCTGGCGGCGAATACTGTGTATACCATGGACTGCCCGAAGAACAAACCAGTCGGTACTAGAGGAGATCAAACCTAAGCTTTCTTTAGAAGCTCAGATGACAAGACTTCGACTTTCATACTTCGGACACATCATGCGAAGAGAGAGATCATTAGAGAAAGACATCATGCTTGGCAAGATAGAAGGTCAACGCAAAAGAGGAAGGCCAGCAATGAGATTTATTTATTTATTTATTTAACAATCATTTATATCCCGCATCTTCCAGAAGTTCAGGTGCGGTTTACAATTGAACAACAGTCAACAAGGAGTGCTTGTTTTACATGGAACAATATTTGGCAGAAAACAATGTAATGGTTAAATACGTAACCGAACAGTGTAATGGTTAAATACATAATAGAACAGTGTAAAGGTTAAATACATAATAGAACAAGAACAATGTTAAGAACTATGTACAAATACATGTTTGTAAACTCGTTGGATTTAGATCATGGATATTTACAAGTGGGAGTAATATCTGTTAAGTTATGAGGTTAGTTTTACTCAGTAGGGTGTAATTTAGCCTTTTTCTGGGATGATTGATGGATTATCTATTTTGTTGTAGTGCATGGCAAAGAGATATGTTTTTAGTTTTTTGCGGAATTCTATAATTTCAGTTGTAGATCTTAGGTCCTCCGGGATGGAGTTCCAAATAAGGGGGGCCGCATGTGAGAAGGCTCTGTTATTAGTTAGTTTGCTTGCTTTTATAAAATCATTAGGGGTCCTTAATTTATTTGAGTGTCCTTTTCTGTGAGTGGTTTTTTGAGGTTCCTTGCTTATAAGTTTGCTTAATGGGATTGGAGCCATGTCATTAAGAGCTTTAAATGTGGTTATTGTGGTCTTATATATTATCCTGCTTTGTATTGGCAGCCAGTGCAGGGTTTCTAATATTGGAGTAATATGCTGAGATGAGTGTGCTTTCATTACGATTCTAGCTGCTGCGTTCTGTGCTAGTTGTATTCTTTTGATGTTTTGTTTCGTTATACCTAAAAGAATTAGGTTGGAAAAATCAAAGTGCGGGGTTATGGTTGCCTGTATTATATTAATGAAATCTTGAAAGTGAACTAAAGGGCGTAGTTGCTTTAGTATTTTGAGTTTGAAGTAGATTTTCTTTATAGTGTTTCTAATGTGGGTGTTCATCGTAAGGTGTGTGTCTAATATTACTCCTAGATATCTTATTTCATTTTTTATTGTGATGTTATGGTTTTGTATTGTTATATGGGTTGGAGGGACGTATGAATGGTTTTTCGTTACAATTAATACTTCTGTTTTTGAATGGTTTATGTGGAGGTTTTTCGCTTTGAGCCAGGATGTGATTTCGTTAAGGCAATCTGTTAAGAGTTTTATCGGTACATCAGGGATAGTGAATGGAATGTATAACATGATATCATCTGCGTATAGATGATAGAGTACACCAAATTTTTTGAAAATGTCACAAATTGGTTTTATATATATATTAAATAGGAGGGCTGATAGTGCGGAACCTTGTGGGAGACCAATTTCTTGTTTGTATGTGGTAGATGTTTGATTGTCTATTCTTACATTTTGCGTTCTATTATGTAAATATGAGGTGAACCATTTGTGTACCGTGGCATTTATACCTATTTGTTTTAGGTTATTAAGCATTATAGTGTGATGTACACTATCGAATGCTGCTGATATGTCAATAAATAGGAGTATGAAAGCTTTTTTGTGATTATCAATCCCTTTAAGGAGTGTATCGATTAAGACTGTTAATAGTGATTCTACTCCATGCTGAGGTCTGAAACCATATTGGTGTTCATCAAGTGGGTAGAAAGAGTCTAGGTATTCCTGTGTCTGGATCTGTACCACTTTTTCTATTATTTTAGCTAAAAAAGGGATACTTGAGATAGGTCGGTATGATTTTGGTGATGTTTTGTCCATTACACCATTCTTGAGAATTGGGCGGATTTGTGCATGTTTAAGTTTAGGGGGGAGGTAACCTTGGAGTAATGAGAGGTTGACTATAGGGAGGATGAAAGAGATTAGTATTGGAAGTGTACTTTTTATCCATGTTACAGGGCAGGGATCAAGGAAGGAGGTGGTAGTGTTGAGGTTGGAAATTATATTCTTTAGTGATTCTTTAGATGTGGGGTGAAAATCTGACCATTCGTTTAAGCAATTTAAAGCTGCATTATTTTTGTCTATGGTCGTTATAGGTTGTGTGGATTTATTTTGATAGTAGTCAGCTAAAGTTTGTACTGATATGTCAGTAATTTCATTGTTAAGTGTTTGGGGGTTATTAGTGAGATTTCTAACAATGGAGAATAGCTCTCGTGGTCTGTTATAGGATTTTGATAAGATTGTTGCATAGTAAGTCTTTTTAGTGCTATCTATGGTGTCCTTGTATTTTGTAAGAAGGTTATTATATATTTCCTTATGAATAAATAGTTTGGTTTTGCGCCATTTAAGTTCTGATTTTCTTAGCTGTCTCTTCATTTGTTTTAGCGTGTTGTCGAACCATGGAGCTTTTTTTGAGTTAGTGGGTTTCTTATTACTTCGATCAGATTTAGCTGCATCGGTTATTGTGTCATGCCAATTTTTGATAGCTTCGTCTAAATCCGTTGGGGGAGACACAAGGTAGGGTATTATTGTATCTAGGAATTCAGTTTCGTTAAATCTTTTGAATTTTGTGATGTGTTCACTTCTTGAGTAGTTTTTGGTGCTATTGGTGTGGAATGTTAGTTTTGTTTTAATAATGTGATGATCAGACCAAGGAATTTGTGTGCATTCTATAGAATCTGGGTTGAATAGTTGGAAGATTGAGTTTGGAAGAAGTATAAGGTCTAGCGTGCCTCCTTTTATATGTGTTGTTTTGTTGATTATCTGGTGAAAATCCATGTCAGCTATGGTTTCTAGGAAAATGTTGGCTTCCGATGCTGGAAGTGAGGGGAGGTTAAAATCACCTAGCATGATTATTGGATCTTGATCAGTAGATGAGCCCAGAAATTCAATAAGTGGATCTAGGCTATCTGTTTTTTGGTCAGGGGGTCTGTATATTAGGCATATTCTAAGATTGTTAGTCTTTATGGTGATTGTGTCAATGTTGTTGGCTATAATAGGTCTTATTGATTTGGCTTTTAATATCTTTTTCGTCATGATAAGTACGCCTCCTCCTTTTTTGTTAGGTCTGTGAGTAAAGTTTATATCATAGTCATCAGTATTAAGTTGGTTTATGTAGACTGTATCCGTTTCAGATAGCCACGTCTCAGTTACGCATAAAATGTCGGGTTTTAGGTCCGTTATTAAATCGCTAAAAATGGGAAGTTTATTTTTCATTGAGCGTGCATTGATAAGGATGCATGATAGTGATTTGGTGTTTTTGATGTTGCTTTCTTTTGTTTGTTGTAAATCATTTTGTTTTATTTGTATAAGTCGGTGGTAGTTTATTTTTGCCTGGTGGTATGGGTTTGTGTGGGCAATATGGTAGTTATTTCTAGGTGTTGTTCGTATTATGGGGATTGCCATGTGATTTTTAGAAGAAAAGCTAAGTGTTAGATCGATTAGGATTGTCAATAATATAAAGTTGTAGGTTATTTTTAGAATCATGGTGTTAGTGATTGTCATGTTCAGTGTCAAGGTACTGGTTGGAAAGTTTTCTGTAGTATAGTGTGTTTCGTAGTTCAATGTAATAATATCCGGATTCTATTACCGGTGTTGGTGATTATTTGGTCAGAGAAATTATGGAGGGAAAAGATCAGTTAGTGGTATTCAGTAAATAAGCTCTGTAAGAGTTAAATTGCAGTAGTGATAATTGTAAATCCAAGTGATTTACTGGTGACAGTAAGTTCGGAGCAGGTTACTGATGACGGTAACTCAATCTTCTAATGTCAACTGTATTAGAATGAATGGTTGTTACTTGCTAGTTGGCTACTTACAGCAATTATGAGTGCTGACTTACTGTTTAGCAACAATAATAACTTTCTACTGGCAACAGTATAAGTGATGGCTTACTACTGACAACAGTATTAGGTACTGTTGGTAATAGTGATGTAGAAAGAGCTAGTGAAGTGTTCAATTGAGGTATCAGTATCAATTATTGCTACAGTTTAATCAGCATCGATTAGTTATGTATATTATTGTAACACTGTAAATCGTTAGACTGTTCAGGTAAAGTAATTATCAGTTGATGTTAAGTTCAGAGCAGTTACAAACAATACAAATTAGTACTGACAATGTTATATTATTATTATTATTTTTTTTTCAGGAGTATATCTTACTGACAACAGTAAATAATCGTACTGGTTATAATCTATATATGAGCTACTGGCAACAGTATTACTTTCAGGCTATTTGTGATGGCAGTATGAAATACTACTAACAATAGTAATGTATTTCTGTTGTATATCTTATTTACAGTATTGATCAAGTTATACCAGATATGATGTAGTTGCTATAAAAGATAATCTATTTAGGGTCTCAGAGATTATTCACAGTTGAAAATGCAGTCCCAAGGGAAGATTAAACAAACTAGGATGTAATTGATATTTGAGTTATCTAGAATAAACGAATAGGATCAACTGCAGAGGGTGGGTCTGTTGGGGGATTCCTATCGTCAGGTATACTTGCTGCGGTTTGGTAGTTTTCAATTCGGTGCGGTGCAGTGGAGTATGAAGGCTTCCGCGTTGCTTTTCTTCTACTGTTTGGTGGTCAACGAGGGTCTAGTAGAGCCTATGCTTGAAGGTTTCTTCCTTGTTTCCGTTTGTAGTGTGTCGGTTTAGCGCCTTAGCCTAAGGGCCGTGCCAAAGGGCCCTCTTGCGCGGCCCTCAGGCGCGGGCCCGCAAGGCGCGGGCGCGCTTGAATGGCGCGAGCTTTTAAAGCCCTCTGCTGTGCCCCGATTGGGCCGAAGAAGTGCCGCTGCTGTTCTTGGCGCCGGAGGCTCTATCCCCGGGCTGGGGAGAGCTGTGGATGGTGTCGGGAACAAAAGAGGACCACGCGCTCAATGGCGCGAGCTTTTAAAGCCCTCTGCTGTGCCCCGATTGGGCCGAAGAAGTGCCGCTGCTGTTCTTGGCGCCGGAGGCTCTATCCCCGGGCTGGGGAGAGCTGTGGATGGTGTCGGTAACAAAAGAGGACCACGCGCTCAATGGCGCGAGCTTTTAAAGCCCTCTGCTGTGCCCCGATTGGGCCGAAGAAGTGCCGCTGCTGTTCTTGGCGCCGGAGGCTCTATCCCCGGGCTGGGGAGAGCTGTGGATGGTGTCGGTAACAAAAGAGGACCACGCGCTCAATGGCGCGAGCTTTTAAAGCCCTCTGCTGTGCCCCGATTGGGCCGAAGAAGTGCCGCTGCTGTTCTTGGCGCCGGAGGCTCTATCCCCGGGCTGGGGAGAGCTGTGGATGGTGTCGGGAACAAAAGAGGACCACGCGCTCAATGGCGCGAGCTTTTAAAGCCCTCTGCTGTGCCCCGATTGGGCCGAAGAAGTGCCGCTGCTGTTCTTGGCGCCGGAGGCTCTATCCCCGGGCTGGGGAGAGCTGTGGATGGTGTCGGGAACAAAAGAGGACCACGCGCTCAATGGCGCGAGCTTTTAAAGCCCTCTGCTGTGCCCCGATTGGGCCGAAGAAGTGCCGCTGCTGTTCTTGGCGCCGGAGGCTCTATCCCCGGGCTGGGGAGAGCTGTGGATGGTGTCGGGAACAAAAGAGGACCACGCGCTCAATGGCGCGAGCTTTTAAAGCCCTCTGCTGTGCCCCGATTGGGCCGAAGAAGTGCCGCTGCTGTTCTTGGCGCCGGAGGCTCTATCCCCGGGCTGGGGAGAGCTGTGGATGGTGTCGGTAACAAAAGAGGACCACGCGCTCAATGGCGCGAGCTTTTAAAGCCCTCTGCTGTGCCCCGATTGGGCCGAAGAAGTGCCGCTGCTGTTCTTGGCGCCGGAGGCTCTATCCCCGGGCTGGGGAGAGCTGTGGATGGTGTCGGGAACAAAAGAGGACCACGCGCTCAATGGCGCGAGCTTTTAAAGCCCTCTGCTGTGCCCCGATTGGGCCGAAGAAGTGCCGCTGCTGTTCTTGGCGCCGGAGGCTCTATCCCCGGGCTGGGGAGAGCTGTGGATGGTGTCGGGAACAAAAGAGGACCACGCGCTCAATGGCGCGAGCTTTTAAAGCCCTCTGCTGTGCCCCGATTGGGCCGAAGAAGTGCCGCTGCTGTTCTTGGCGCCGGAGGCTCTATCCCCGGGCTGGGGAGAGCTGTGGATGGTGTCGGGAACAAAAGAGGACCACGCGCTCAATGGCGCGAGCTTTTAAAGCCCTCTGCTGTGCCCCGATTGGGCCGAAGAAGTGCCGCTGCTGTTCTTGGCGCCGGAGGCTCTATCCCCGGGCTGGGGAGAGCTGTGGATGGTGTCGGGAACAAAAGAGGACCACGCGCTCAATGGCGCGAGCTTTTAAAGCCCTCTGCTTTAAAAGATGGATCGCTACAATAACAGCAGCTACGGGTACCAGTCTGTCAACAATGAGCCGCCTGACTGAAGACCGAACACAATTTAGGATAGCTATCCAGAGGGTCGCCATGAGTCGACTCCGACTCGATGGCACTTAACAACAACAACATCATTACGATATAGTTTGTCTTCCTCTCTCTCTGATCTCTTGTATTTCATGCATTTGCTGTACATCTTTCCCCTGTGGGCACTGATCAGCTGGGTCCTCTGCAGGATAGAGTCGCACCCGGCCGAGTTGTTCAGGTGGCGCTAGACTGGTCATGTTGCCCTGGAATGCCGATCTAGTCCATCTGCTTGTAGCAGCTCCTGTCCTGCTTGGTTCGGCCAATTGTCATGGATGACCCCATTCCCTACTCGCTTATGGCTTGATTCTTAAAAGGCGCCGGAAAGGCTTCTCGGCACCGGCTGTGGCTACCTTACTGTATGCATGATGACCTTTCACTTCTTGGGCGTACACCCGTGTTGGGCACCCTTTTGAGTCTTGGTACACACAGATCCCTTTCACCATAGCAGGTGCAAGTGCAGATGTTCTCTCCTTCCTTCAAGACGGCTTTGATAAAGGCTTTGTCTTAAATTCCCTGAAGGTTTAGGTGACTGCCTTAACCTGCTTCAGAGGACCTCTCCATGGACGTTCCCTAGCTTCCCACATAGACGTTTCTCATTTTCTCCATGGAATTTGCACTCTTCGGCCTCCTGTCGGCCAGATGTGCTGGCTTGGACTTCATCTTTGGTACTTCATACATTCACGCATGCACCCTTCGAGCCCTTATGCAGGGCTACTCTGAAAGATTTGATGCTTAAGACTGTGCTTCTTGTAGAAGTTACTTCAGTTCAACACCTCTTTGAGCTTCAGGTGCTTTCATGCTGTGATCCTTTTCCCCAGAAGGGGTTACCCTGGGGACCATTCCTTCCTTCTTGCTGAAGGTTCTATCCGATTTTCATATGAATCAGATGGTGTTGCTCTCTTCAGGGTGCGATAAGAACCTCCATTTCCTGGATGTCAGCAGAGCATTGCACCATTATCTAAAGGTCACTAACGTCTTCTGTCTCTCCGATTGCTTGTTTGTCCTCATCTCCAGCCTGCGGGGCAGCATCTAAAGCTACTATTTCGCGATGGATTAAATAGGTCATTGAATCAGCCTATATTCTTCAGGATAAGCCAGTTCCCGCTGGGCTGCGAGCCCACTCGACGTGGGTGCAGGAGAAAGATCGCGCATGGCTCCACTTGACATTTAAAGGGCAGCTGCCTGGTCCTCCCTGTCTACCTTTGCCTGCCAAGAAAAATAAATATAAAATACATGTAAAACAGCAATAGATGCCTTAAAAACATTAAATTAAATGTTTAATACGTATTGTATGTATGTATCTCAATAAGGCTCTGAGAGCAAAGTAAAACAAATTTAACAAAAAGGGACGGAGGAGGATATAAAACTGGTACAAAACAGAGTCATCAAAAAATCACTCTACACTGTAGTTTTGATGACTCTGTTTTGTGCCAGTTATACATTCTCCTCATTCCTTTTTGTTTAGTTTGCTTTACCTTGTTCTCAGAGCTTCATTGAGATACTTATTGTATGTATGTATCAAATATTTAATTTAATGTTTTTAAGGCATTTACTACATCATCTGGTAACGAATTCCAGAGGTTTGATTATGTGTTGAATGAAAAATTACTTTCTCCAGTTAGTCTTAAATGTGCTACATTGTAGCTTCATTCTGTGTCCCATATAGTCTTTCTACTTTTTGAAAGAGTAAACAACCAATCTTCATTTACCTGTTCCACTCCCCTTATTATTTTATAGATCTCTAACAAAAAAAAGCAGTAGTTACTACTATCCTTTATTATGCCCTCATTATTTTATAGAGCTTTGTCATATTCCCCCTCAGTCATTTCTTTTCAGCTCAAGAGCCCTAGCCTTTTAAGCCTTTCCTCGTAGGGGTATGGGCTCTTCAGCTTGGAAAAGAAGATGGCTGAGAGGGGATATGATAGAGCTCTATAAAATAATGAGGGCATAATAAAGGATTTTTTGAGATAGTAGAACCATTGCTTTGTTTTTTGTTTGTGACTGTTGTAGGGGTGTCCTTTTGTTTTCCTTTTTTCGGTCCTCAGACAGAATGAGCCAGAATACTCCAAAAATAATTTAGCCTTCTTCATTCCTTTGAGGCCTCTAAGGTTGTCTCAAGGAGCATCCGTAAGCGTACCCTCACCAAGGAAATCACATGCTGTAATACCTGCCAGTGAGCTTTCTTAGGAATGGCCCCCACACTCTGGAACTCACTCCCAGAGGGACTGTGTCTAACTCAAGACTACCTCTGCTTCAGAAAGCACCTAAAAACGGCTCTTTCTCAAGCCTTTAATGCTTATGATGAGTGACTATCCATTTGCTCATACTGCTTTGTGGCTAGCGTGCTGCACACCCTGAGACGGTGTTTAGATCTTTATAACTTATTCTTTACACCCATTTTGTTTACATATTTCTGTTTGTCTCTATGCATTTATCTTTGCCCATCTTGTCTGTCTGTATGTCCTGGTTGCACCTGTCCCCTCTTTTCTTAATGGGATGTTTTCATTATATGGTGCCAAAATTGTGAGTATCCTATTTATGTCATATGAGTGTTCTACTTTATTGCCATACTGTGCTGACATTTTGAGTATCATATCTATGTTATAATATCCCTGATGTTGAAGCTTTTCTGGGAGTGGGCGACTTGGATTTAGTGGCAGTTACAGAAACATGGTTCACAGAAAACCTTGACTTGGATATAACTATACCAGGCTATACCTTTTTCAGAAAGGACAGGGTAGGAAGAAGGGGAGAAGAAATGGCACTATATGTAAAAAATAATATTAAAGCTTTGGAATTACAGAGCTTAAAAGGGAGAGGGGAGGCACTGTGGGTTAAACTAGAAAGAGGGAAAGAGAAATCTATTTGCATTGGCGTGATATACAGACCTCCCTCACAAGAGGAAGAGGTGGGCAGAGAGTTAATTGAAGACATACGCAGCATTGCTAGGAAAGAGGAAATGCTACAGATAGGGGATTTCAATATGCCAGATGTTGATTGGCACATTCCTACTGAAGTATCATCTAGAAGTAAGGATATCCTGGATTCTTTACAGGGAGAACTATTCAGGCAATTGGTAATAGACCCCATACGTGAAGGGGCTATACTGGACTTGGTGCTTACCAATGGTGAAAGTGTTTCTGATGTTATAGCGGGAGATCAGTTTGCATCCAGTGATCACCAGATGGTGTGGTTCAGTATTAGAACTAGGGCTGTTAGAATTCATTCAAAAGTGAGGGTCTTAGACTTTAGGAAAACTAACTTTGCCAAGATGGGCCAGTACCTCAGGGAGTTGTTAGCGGGATGGGAACAGCTGGGGGATGTAGAAAACAGTTGGCAAAACTGAAAGGGGATATGTTAAGGGCAACCAACTTTTTTGTTAAAATGGTACATAAAGGTAAAAGGAAAAGGAGACCACTTTGGCTTTCGAAAGAAGTAGATGAAAAGGTGAAGAAAAAGAGGGAGGCCTTCATGAAATACAAGAGATCACAGAGAAAGGAAGACAGGCAACTATATTTGGAAAAACTTAGAGAAGCTAGCAAAGATGTCAGGAAAGCAAAGATTCAAAAAGAGGAGGAAATAGCCAATGCAATAAAATGGGGGGAGGGGGGGAAGACATTTTTCAGATATGTTAGTGAGAAGAGGAAGGGCAAAAGTGGTATTGTCAGACTGAAGAGTGAAGGGGAGGAATATTTAGAAGATGATGAAGCGGAATTGCTTAACAAATATTTCTGTTCTGCGTTCACAGATGAAGAACCAGGAGCAGAACCTCAGAAAACACCCACAAACAGAAAGAGAAGCGAGGGGCATCTTGAACAATTTTCAGAAGACTGTGTTAGTGAGAAACTAGCTAAACATAAAGTAGACAAAGCGATGGGATCAGATTGGATATGGCCGTTCTAGCAGCTCCACTGACTAAGCTTTTCAATGCCTCGGAGTCAGGAGTGGTGCCAAAGGACTGGAGAGAGGCTTATGTGGTACCTTTACACAAAAGCGGAAGTAAGGATGTGGTTGAAAACTACAGGCCGGTTAGTTTAACTACGGTGGTGAGTAAATTATTGGAAACGCTGCTGAAAGAGAAAATAGTGAGGTTTCTGGAGTCCAGCGGATTACAGGATCCGAGGCAGCATGGATTCACCAGAGGCAAGTCTTGTCAGACAAATCTGATTGATTTCTTTGACTGGGTGACCAGGGAGTTGGACCGAGAGAGAGCCCTAGATGTGGTGTATTTAGATTTCAGTAAAGCCTTTGACACCGTTCCTCACAGGTGACTTATAAACAAACTGAGCACCCAAGGGATTGACCCTAAAGTTACTGTTTGGGTTAAAAATTGTTTGAGTGGGAGGCGACAAAGGGTACTGGTAAATGGAGATCACTCTGAGGAGAAGGACGTTACCAGTGGTGTGCCCCAGGGATCTGTTCTTGGTCCGATTTCTTTTTAACATCTTTGTTAGTGATATAGCAGAAGTGCTGTCGAGTAAGGTTTGCCTCTTTGCGGATGATACCAAAATCTGCAATAGAGTAGACACCCAGTAAGGTGTAGATAACATGAGGGGGGATCTAGCTAAGCTTGAAGAATGGTCTAGAATTTGGCAGTTGGGATTTAATGTTAAAAAATGCAAGGTCATGCATTTGGGCTGCAGTAATCCAAGGGAGCAATATAGTATAAGGGGTAAAGTAATTTTGTCCACTAAAGAAGAGCGGGACCTAGGCGTGGTTGTGTCTGATGATCTTAAAATAGCTAAACAGGTAGAAAAGGCGATAGCAAAAGCTAGAAGGATGCTTGGGTGCATACGGAGAGGAATGGCTAGCAGAAAAAAGGAGGTGATAGTGCCTCTGTATAAGTCTTGTGGTACTGCAGACCCCGTGCAGTCAGAGAAAAGTGTTTTAAATTCAGAAAAAAGACTCCAACACAGGATGCAACATTACGAGGAGCCAGATAGGGGGAGCAAGAGAGACTTTCTAAGGCCTAGGGAACCACGCCCCAGAGCTTATGACGTAATGCCTACCAGCATCCAATCCAGGAAAGGAGGAGTTCCTTTTAAGAAAGGCTGGGAGGATTGGAGAGGGAGAGAAAAAGAAGCAAGAGTCTTAGCTGAAGGACCAGAGCCCGCAGACTCAGCAGAACTCGGAGAGGAGGTTCTTTGCAAGGAGACCGGGAGTAAAGCAGGTACACTTTCCAAAGAGAGAAGGTACCAAGAGGAAGCCAGTCCTGGAGAGAGAAGGACTAGGGCAACCGTTCCTGGACCAGAGTTGGGCAGAAGCCAGCAACCTGGGAGGCAAGGTATAAAGAATTCCCCAGAGGAAGGAAAAGGGGTCTCCATAAGAAATAACACTCCTGGCTCAGAGAAGAGAAGGTACGGGTGTGACTGTAGGTTAACACCACCCGAGGGCCGGCTGGAGAATAGAAGGCCTGCAATACGAGCCAGGCCAGATTCCAGCAGGACTAGGCCTCAAGCCTCAGCTCGATTGGATCAACCAAAAGAAAAAGGTAATCCATATTTCTCTGATAATAATTGCTATAACCTTGAGATACAGAAAGCACCGGAGACAGGGGAGAGCTGTCCCTACCGAACTGTTTGTAAGACAGGATGTAAACTTTTATCAAGCAAAAGACTTTTTAATAAGAAGCCTTTGGATAGAAGAGGCTGTTCTCACATTGAGAGGGCACAGGACCAAGGTTTAACCTTGAGCCCAGAACATTGGAAGCTGGTACAAAACTTATACGAAAAGCCTAAGGATAATCTACCTGACTTTGCTGACACGGCTTCAGAGCTCTCATACTCTGAACCAATGCAGGTGGAATTTATTACGGACCCATCAGACACAGAAATGGATTGTAGTTATTGCAAGGTTGGAAGCCTAGAGTCCCTGACCAACGCTGAAAGCTATAACTTCTGAACCAGGCTGAGGGTTTGATATATATAATCCCTGTGAACATAACTGACTGTAATGCAATAATTGTTTATTTTTCTCTTAACCTGAATCAAGGTCATTTTGAGTTGATGTAGATTCTAAACATTGAACCTTTTTGCATTGAGGGAAATAAATGCCTTTTTTTTCCCCTCACTCGGACTTTGTGTTCCTTTTTGGGAGATTTTGGTATACGGAAGGCTAGTAGGACCAAGATACCTAGACCCCGCATAGAAGAACCAAACCCAAACCTAAATATAACTCATGTCCACCCGACCTACCTTAGCAACCTTTGGCCACTAGGGCGGCGGTGCGACAGTCTTTGGTACGACCTCATTTGGAGCATAGTGTGTAATTCTGGAGACCGCACCTTCAAAAGGATATAAACAGGATGGAGTCAGTACAGAGGACGGCTACTAAAATGGTTAGTGGTCTTCATTATAAAGCATATGAAGACAGACTTAAGGATCTTAATATGTACACCTTAGAGGAAAGGCGGGATGGAGGTGATATGATTGAGATATTTAAATACCTTCATGGCATAAATGCACAGGGGGAGAGCCTTTTTCGATTGAAAGCAAGTTCTGCTACGAGGGGACATGAGGATGAAAGGGGATAGATTCAGGAGTGATATGTGGAAATATTTCTTTACAGAAAGAGTGGTGGATGCGTGGAATAGTCTCCCAGTGGAGGTGGTAGAGATAAGGACAGTTTCTGAATTCAAAAAAGCATGGGACAAACACAAAGGATCTCTAAAGGAAAAAAGGGGACTGTTATAGTTGTTGATATGGAAGGATAGACTAGATAGGCCATGTGGTCTTTTTCTTTCGTCATTTTTCTATGTTTCTATGAGTGTTTCCCCTAGCTGTCTATTAAGGCATATCATTTGTATATGGCTGCATTGTATCATATTCATGTTTTTTGAATATTCTAGTATGCTGTTTTAAGGTGTATATTACTGACATTGTTATCATGTTGTGTGCCACTTGAGTCATTGCTGACTCGTAATGTAACCTGAGGGTTAAAAATAAAATAGAATTTTTCCTTGCTAGGCAGGGTTATCTGTAGCAGCTGGATTTGTTTTGCTTTTGGCTCCAGGAGAGCTTTGCAAACTCTGGAACTGTGTGTTTAGGTGGGGATGTGCAGGGAGCTGGGTAGTGAGCAGCCTTGCTGAGAAAAGGAAACTGCAGAATCTTAAGAGAGAGGGAAGTGTAACAAAAGCAGCAGGGTTGGGCAGAAGAACATAAGTGTAAGGTTAGGGCTCTGTATGTGTGAGCCTGATTTGAGGTTTTAAAATACTGATGTAAGAGGAAAATAGTTGAGAAGACATTGGCTGTCTTTAGATTGACTTTGGTGAGAAAAGCTAGGGTTAAAACTGCCTGGTACAGGAACTAATTCCTGGAAAGTAATCCTACTCACCCTGATTTAACTGAGCATTGGAGGTGAGTGCTTGGGTTTAGCCTTGAGAGCTTTTGTGGGAATATTTTGACTTGATTTATTGTTGGAAAATCTGAAACTCCTGCAGATTTTAAACAGGAGTCTGTGACCATAGAAAGAAACTCTGTGTGCTTTAAAAATTGCTGATCCTGGACAAAAGAAAGAGGTTTACTTTTTTTCTGGTGACAATACTGACACTGTATCCTAGTGTCCAAAGGAGAAAATTGGTTGGAAAACCTGAATAACTAAGTTGGAGAGAAATAGAAAAAGGCCCTCCATTCTTGCTGGGATTTGTGGAGGCCTGGAGCTGTGGCCTTTTTGTCATAAGAACTTAAACAAGGCTCACATCCAGGAAAGTGGAGGAATATTTTCTGAAAAAAACAAAATAAGTTTAAAATCCTGTCTGAGCTCTGACTAGGAGGAAGCCAGAAGTAAAGGGAATGTTGATGAGGTGACTGGTTGGTACTGCTGTGGAATTCTCAGAAGCTTTGAAATTAAAAGCTTGTGCTTTTTGTCAGAGTACACTTACAAAATAATAGCTTTCTGGCAAGAAAGTATTAAGGATAAGGATTTCCCTTCAGAAATGGTGAATTGTTAGAATACCCAGGAGAGTGTTTGAGTGAGTGTGAGCATCAGGGTAAGAGGAAATAGATAGGGAATTTATATTTCTATCTAGTTAGGGACAGTGCCTGGTTCTAAACACTCTTAAATACCTTCCAGGCTGCTGAGAGGCCCCCACCCAGATAGGGTTTTGCTTTATTGATTTTGGTAAAGATAGGGAGTAGGAACTGAAATCTTGGAGAGAACTTCACTGAATCTGGGGAGCTGAAGAACTGAATTGGATTATGAGGAGTCTGCAGTCACTGAATTCATTGGGCCCCGACACAACAGAGTGAAGAGGACGCATGAGGCACATGTGCATCACCACCTGGACTGAGAAAAAACATTTGTGAGCTCATGACACTTCTTTTTAAAAATACAGAGTTATTTCATTTAATGGAATACTTACCTGTTAAAAGGTAGTTTCTGTGAAAAGAAAAATAAAACTGTGAGAAATACATTTGAATAATTAGAAAAAGGAAGCAAAACTGTTTAAACTACTATGTACCTGAATTGTAAAGAAGCTTTCCCTTTTAAAGAGTGATAGTTTGGAGGAAATTGTGTGTGAAAAGACTTGTGAAACAGTAATAGTGAAGTATCGTCCTTGAATGTTAGTTGCAATAGGTTTGAAGGGTCCTAGTGAAATAATCCTAGGATTCTCAATTAATTTCTGTTAGCTGTAACTAATTGGAACTAATTAACTAATTGTCACAAGCACAATGCCAAAACCACTAGTCTCTAGTTGTTGAGGGCGTGGTGGTTGATGTATCCTTCCTCTATCAGCTATATTTATGCTTCAAGTAAAAAGGATTGTAGTTGAGGCAAACCGAGGGTAAGGCTTATGACAGAAAAAGTTTATTTTAAACACAAGAGAACAGATCAGGTTCAAGGTTCCGTTAACAGGATAAATTGTAGGCTTTTGCTTAAGGTTCAGCAAACTGGTGGCAAAAACAAACAGAACTCAACAATGGCTTTTCAAAGTCCTCTTAAATGTAGAAGAGCTTAGCCTTTTCACAGATAACAGTGTGCCACTTTTCTTATAGTCTTTTGTTAATCATAGCACAAAGAAAACAAGGTTAATTCTCCTACAGCAGTTTATCTTCACTCAGCCTCAATTCTCTGGGCTGCACTTCCAGGTGAATATGAAATAAGCATTCAAAATGTCCTCAAAACTCTTAGCAGGCTTTTCATATAAAACAGGAGCAAAGCACAAACTCTTAAAGCAGCCAATTAGCTTTCTTGCTGTTGCAGAGTTCTAACACAGGCATGAAATGTAGCTTCCTTTACAAGATTATGTGGCAGTAAATTCCCTTTCCAAAACACACAGGAATTTACCTCCTTACTGCTAATGCCTTAAGATTACCTTTGCAAGAGGAACAATTCTTTCAAGGCTGGCTTTTCTTCAACACTTCAATTCTAAAGCTTGACATAAAGAACAATCCATAAACATATTTTCCCCCACCTCTGGCTCTGGTTCTCCCAATTGCATGGGCTCTGACTCACTCACTTGATCAGACTGCTCAGCTGACAATCTCTGGTGGTCTGAAAGCTTCTCCAATTCCTGGCTTCCACCCCTGTTGCCAACCTGATTCAGGGAAAACATCTCTCTCAGCTCTGGGTAGCTCAGTCCTTCTCCAGGAGTTAGCACCTGCTCTGGCTTCTCCAGCATTCCATCGTCCTTGCTGCTCTGGACTCTGTTCCTCTCCCCATCTGCTTCCTCTGCTGCTCCTCCCGCTGTTCTTTCTGTCTCCATAATCTAACTAGGGTTTATACTCACTGGGATCCAACCCCACCTCTTTCTCTCCCAGGTGTTTGTAATCTCCCTGCCTTCTGAACTTAGAATAATCAGTGCACTTCTTAGAATAAGGGCTTTGGTCCTCGTGCTTGCTATCTCCCCCTTTTACTCTATCAAGCATTTCCTGAAACCTATTCCAGCTGGGGTTTTTCTGCTTTTGAAACGTGGCTCTGGCCTTCTGACCCTGCACACCTAACAGAGGCCCCTTGATTAAGGTGAATTCCTTATGCTTTTCACCTCCCCCATGCTCTGGATGGCTGACCTTGCCACACTAATTAATAGTTTATAATTTGTTTAGCAATAATAAATTTAATCTATAACTACTATATCTATAACGACTGTAAATAGTTTCCCCTGTTATCCAAGTTCCTTCCCTTGTTATCTGTAAACTCATGCATGTTATTGTACTGAGACTTTTTGTTCTATGTGAACCGCGCTGATGCCGAATAGTGCGGTATATAAGAGAATGTAAATAAATAAATAAAATAAATACTCTTTGGATTGGGAGTTTGATTATTTAACTATGCGATAGGGGGTGAGAGGTTGGTGTTCACAGACCAGGAGAAGGACCTCGGAGTGATTGTTTCTGAGGATCTCAAGATGGCGAAAGAGTGTGACAAGGCAGTGGCAAAATCCAGAAGGATTCTAGGTTGCATACAGAGAGGAATTACCAGCAGAAAGGAAGAGGTACTAATGCCACTGTACAAGTTGCTGGTGAGGCCTCACTTGGAATATTGTGTTCAGTTTTGGAGACCACATGTCGCAAAGGACATAAAAAGGCTGGAAACAGTTCAGAGGAAGGTGACCAAAATGATTTGGAGCCTGCATCAGAAGACTTATGAGAAAAGACTTGAAGACCTAAATATGTACACTCTGGAGGAGAGGAGGGACAGGGGAGATATGATTCAGATCTTTAAATACTTAAAAGAGTATTTATGAACAAACAAACCTCTTCCAAAGACGGAGAAGCTGTAAAACTAGAGAGCATAACATGAAGCAGCAAGGGGGTAAACTGAAAGGCAATGTCAGGTAATTCTTTTTCACTGAAAGGGTGGTAGATGCTTGGAATGCCCTCCCGATGGAAGTAGTGGGAGCAAATACAGTGACAGAATTCAAAATGGCATGGGACAGACACAGCGGATCCCTTTATAGCAACAGGATAAAATCAAAATAAACATAACTATCTCTTATATATGAGTAATTATGGGTGACCTACACGGAACGGTGGGTATACCCCTAAACAAAGGCATGGGGAGGGGTGACCTGCACGGAGCAGCAGGTGCACCTACTCTTGCCGCCTTACTGGGCAGACTAGATGGACCATACTGGTTTTTATCTGCCATCATATACTATGTTACTGTGTTACTATTCCCATATAATGCAACTTGTGTAACATCACCCTGGCAGTGGGTCCTATATCCAGTCCTCTTTTTAGAATTTATTTTCCTGATGCTTCTCTTCACGGTAGAGCAAGATAAGACAAGATTAATGTTTTTCTGTTCACCCTTCACCTGAGACAGATTAACAGACTCCTCCCTCAGCTACCCTGACTACACTTGAATTGCATCTATATTATTGTAGGAGTCTGATGGTATATATCTGCTCCCTCCTGGTAGGGGGGCGGTTACACTAATAACCCATCACTTGGCTTTTCTTTGCAGGGTGCCACTGGGAGTAGATTGCCAGGCCTTTCTTTTGTGCAGTGAGCCTATAGCATCTGATACTCCAAGGTGTTCTCCCATCCAAATACTAACCAGGCCCAACCCTGCTTAGCGTCTGAGATCAGGCTCATTCAGAGTGGCAGGGCCATAGTATTATATCTCATTGTTCTAATTCTCTATTCTGCTGACATGAGGTCATTGTGCTATTTTAAGTCGTCTACTGTACAATGCTTTGGGTGAATCTCTTCATAAAGGCAATTAATAAATCCTAATAAATAAATGCATATACTTAATGTGAACAAAATTAAGCATTTTCTTGTTCTTTCTTTAGCCAGCAGTTTTCTCCCCCTCTTCCCTTGCGCTTCCAGCTCATTTGTAACCTGATATAGTGCTATTAACCTTCCATTCACAGTTATCTGATAAGGGCTCCTATTTTTATACCTTCCCCTCTAACCCAGTCATTTCAGCAATAGCTTTCGGCTTCAATTTATTTCTTCTGTACTCTTCAAAGTTAGGGGTTCAAGGAATATCAAGAGTAAATTTGTTCACGCTGTGGTTTTTTCTCATATTCTATAAAACTTATCAAGCAGCCACAACCTCCCTCAAATGTATTTTGAGCAGGGGTGGCACTGCAGTTAGACAAACTAGGGGGCTGTCTAGAGCGCCAACCCTCTAGGGGCACCCATTGCTGCCCCTCTCGCCCACCTCAGGATGTGCAAAGGAAGTTCGTATCGGGCGTCAGACGGAGCAGAAGCAAACAGCCCCGTGGCTCTAAAGTTTCAAAGGTAAGAGCTGCACGGTTGTTTGCAGCTATTGCCACCGCTGCACATCCCAGAGAGGGCTGGCAGCAGTAGCAGGGGGTATCAGAGGGGTAGGGGGCACCTAGGGCACCGCATCTCTTTGCGCCAGCCCTGATGTAGAGAACCCTCAGATGGGATTAGAATGGCATGGAGTAATACACCTGTATTTCAGTGGAAGTAACTTTCACTTTCAAAGTTATTTTCTCCTGTTGATGATATAAAGCACTGTACTGTATTGTTCTTCTGTACTCCTTTAGAGAGCACTTCATCCTGGTTAACCTTTTGAGTTGAGTTGAAAGGATCCTTTAATATGCAAATACAATGCATGCCTTTGAGTCAGTACTGTCTCCTGACGACTCAGTAGTTTCTGGGTTTTCTCAGCAGTATGACCAGTAGATTGCCAGGCCGTTCTTCCTTGGCAATGGAGCGTTCCTTATCGTTCCTCCAGCTTAGTCCTCCACGTATGGGTAGTGCACCTCCTCCTGCAGCATGAAGACTGGACCAATCAAATTTCAGCATCACTGGAAACAGCATCCTGGCCATCTCATCAACTCCAGTGTGTCCAGTCTTCATGCAGCAGGAATAGAGCAAGCCAGTCTTCATGCAGCAGGAAAAGAGCAAGCCAGCTACAAAAGACCTTGCTGCACACAAAAGAGCTCTTCGGGGGAAGCTGCTTTTTGGCTCCACCCCTCCAGCAGCGTGTCTCAGAGCATCTCTACCCAATCGGGGCACAGCTCTCCATTTAAAAGGAGAAGCCACAGGCACAGGATCCTCTCTTGCTCTGCTTAGCTCCAGGAGGAGCTGAGCCATCTACCCGAGTCGAAGCCTCATCGAAGGGAGCCTGCCCTGCTCCAGAAGATCGGCGGCAAGAAAAGAGCAAGCCAGCTACAAAAGACCTTGCTGCACACAAAAGAGCTCTTCGGGGGAAGCTGCTTTTTGGCTCCACCCCTCCAGCAGCGTGTCTCAGAGCATCTCTACCCAATCGGGGCACAGCTCTCCATTTAAAAGGAGAAGCCACAGGCACAGGATCCTCTCTTGCTCTGCTTAGCTCCAGGAGGAGCTGAGCCATCTACCCGAGTCGAAGCCTCATCGAAGGGAGCCTGCCCTGCTCCAGAAGATCGGCGGCAAGAAAAGAGCAAGCCAGCTACAAAAGACCTTGCTGCACACAAAAGAGCTCTTCGGGGGAAGCTGCTTTTTGGCTCCACCCCTCCAGCAGCGTGTCTCAGAGCATCTCTACCCAATTGGGGCACAGCTCACCATTTAAAAGGAGAACGCCACAGGCGCACCCGCGCCTTGCGGGCCCGCGCCTGAGGGCCGCGCAAGAGGGCCCTTTGGCACGGCCCTTAGGCAAAGGCACCCCCAAGATCGTCACAGAAACATAACAGAAAAAACGACGCTGAGACTACACCTCCCTCTTGGTACAGCTGAGCTCCCTCGGGGTCGAGCTCGCGTACAATCAAGGAACTGACAATCCACCAACTCACAGTGGAAACGCAGAATACCAACTCCGAAGACGCCGAACTGCCTAAAGAGCTGAAACTCTGAGGCACGTAAGTCACACTCATTTGAGTGATTTTTAAACTATCAACACTGCTTCATTACTTATATGAATTAACTGCACTCCTAACAATAATTGAATGTATAGTTCTGTTTAAATCATCTGATTGCAGCAGCACCACTCTCTACAGCTAGGATTATCCTCCTGCCTCTCATAAAAATACTAATTTAAAGGGTAGAAATTCATGTTTGGGACTAGAATCCAAGATCAGTGTTGGGCACTCTAGTGACTAGTTCCCTCTGGATACTGTTGTTAGCTTCCAGCGTTTACAGGCCATATTAGGTATTACCATGTTTGTCCAGATCGATACTGTAAACCCAGGGATATGCCAGTGTTGTTAACTACCATCGTTTATAGGCCATATTTGGTATTACCATGTTTGTCCAGATTGATACCTTAAACCCAGAGATATGCCAGTGCTGATGCTATGTTAGAGCAATGTCATCTTTAGCTAGATAAGAACATAGGGACTTGGGATGTACCATAGTGGGTCAGTCCAAGAGTTCATCAACAGATCCAGCTGCACACACACGAAACAGGCTCCCTCCACGGGACAGGCTCCCGCACTGCGACAAACCCAGCTCCACATCCACGGGACAGACCCCCGCAACAGGGCGACCACCACAGATCCGGCTCCACCTCCACGGGACAGGCTCCCTCCACGGGACAGGCTCCCGCACCGCGACGGATCCAGCGTCACATCCACGGGACAGGCCCCCGCACCAAGACGACCGCCACAGATCCAGCTCCACATCCACGGGACAGGCTCCCTCCACGGGACAGGCTCCCGCACCGCGACAGACCCAGCTCCACATCCACGGGACAGGCCCCCGCACCAAGGCGACCAACACAGATCCAGCTCCACACACACGGGACAGGCTCCCTCCACGGGACAGGCTCCCGCACCAAGGCATCCGCCACAGATCCAGCTCCACATCCACGGGACAGGCTCCCTCCACGGGACAGGCTCCCGCACCGCATCAGATCCAGCTCCACATCCAAGGGACAGGCTCCCTCCACGGGACAGGCTCCCGCACCGCAACAGATACAGCTTCACATCCAAGGGACAGGCTCCCTCCACGGGACAGGCTCCCGCACCGCAACAGATACAACTTCACATCCCCAGGACAAGCCCCTGCAACAAGTACAGCTCTCCTCAAAAAAGCAAACAACAGACGAAAACCTAAGGACACAGGCGTCGCCCTATCAGAACATCACAAGCTATCAACATGCACACCACATACTTCCTCCCACTATACCTACTAGTCACACAACTCCTCCCACCAACTCCTCCCACCAACTACACACCCCCACTACCCCCAAACAAACACACCATGGTACCCACCAACTGCACTGCCATATCTCGGTCCACAACACACACACAAAGAGACACTCGCAACCTCCCAAACAAAGAGACAAAACAGACACAAATCAAACCCCAACACCGGCCCTAAGGAAGCACACGTCGCAACAACCTCTTCCACAAAGAAAACATCAATTGAGCTCATAAACGCCAGATCCATCTGCAACAAGATACACACTCTGGTAGACCACATTGAAGAGCGACAGCCAGACATAATATGCATCACAGAGACATGGCTCAACCCTACCGACAGTGTACTACTCAACCAACTAGTACCGAACAACTACTCAGCATACAACTGCCCACGCATCCACAAGCGTGGAGGAGGAGTCCTAATAATAGCAAAAACAGAACTCAAGTTCAAGACACTGAATCTCACAGATACAAAGCAGTGTAACACAATTAGCATCAAGAACAAGAATATTGCAATCTGCCTAACCTACAGAGCACCCCGTGCTCCACCCGACGAACTAGCCTTCATACTCGAAGAAGCCTGTGCCATAACGTCAAACAACAAACCAGCACTACTAATCGGAGACTTCAACCTCAAGTCCGCCAATACAAAAGATGCAGAGGCCTTCCTTCAGGCAATGTCATCACTTCAATTCACACAGATAGTCAATGCACCAACACACAGACTAGGATCATCCCCAGACCTCATCTTCGCATCAAACTACCTAACTTCAAGAGACCTAATCTCTACACCCACCATCACCCCAGTACCATGGTCTGACCATTACTTAATCGAGACAAATCTGCAATCACAAGAAGACTGGACAAGCGAAAGAGCGAACTTCCCACACACACAAAGACGATTCAAGTCCTTTGACAAGGACGAATTCATCCAGGACACAATACAACACTTGAACATTGACTCAGAGGACCTGGAGGAACAAGTTTCCAACTGGAACAATGTCCTAGCTAACGCCGCCAAACCATCCGTTGACAGGACCAAGAAACAACACCACAACAAGAGACAAAACAAACCATGGTACTCAGCAAAAATACGACAGGAAAAGAAGGAGCTCAGGAAAATTGAACGGAGATGGAGAAAAAACAAAACTACTTCCGACCAACATCTTTACCTAACAAAGCAAAAACAATACAATGAACACATCAACCAATCAAAGAGAGAATTCCACACAAACCTGATAAACTCTTCCATCAACAAACCCAGAGAACTTTTCGAAATAGTAAAAACCCTGACAAAAGAGCAAGCAGCAGAAAGAGAAATACAAGTGGATCCACAGATATTCGCCGACCACATCAAAGACAAATTTCACTCCACAGAGCGCTCAACACCCAGTAGAACCAACAGAACGAACGTCCACCCCAAAAACCTGGGGCACATTCCACTCACCCTCAAAAGAGCAGATATCAGACATCATCTCCACAATCAACACAAGCACTGCTCCTACAGACCCTTGCCCAGTGTCATGGGTCAAAGCCACCAAAGCAAGCCTCATACCAAACATTCATAAAATGGTACACAACTCACTCACTCAAGGACTCATGCCACAGCAATTAAAGCTTGCCTCAGTAAGACCAATCACAAAGAAAACTTCTCTCGACAAAAAGGACCCAGCAGCATACCGACCAATCTCCAGCATACCCTTCCTCGCAAAAATAATCGAAAAGACGGTTCAACTACAACTTCAGGAACACATTGACGAACACGGAACTCTCGACGACAACCAACACGGATTTCGTCCCAACCATGGAGTCGAAACTCTCCTGATCTACCTCTTCGACAGCATCATAAGAATAATTGACGACATCAGGAATGGAATTATAATGATCTTCATCGACATCTCCTCAGCGTTCGACACAGTTGATCACAATATACTCCTGGAGAGACTGAAGAACACTGGTATACACGGTACCACTCTAAAATGGTTCCACTCGTACCTAACAGAAAGACAGCTACAGGTCAAGGTGGGACAGGACACCTCCCGGCCCATAAACGTCCAACAAGGAGTACCACAAGGATCCGCACTCTCAGCACTCCTTTTTAACATCTACATCCAACCAATATGCAACATTATGAAAGAGAACAACATCCAATACACAATATACGCAGACGATATAATGGTATACTCCCCGATATCAATCGAAAACCCGGACTTCTCTAAGATAGCAGACTGCCTTACCCAAATGGCGAAGTGGTGCCAAAACAACAATCTAGCTATAAACTACAACAAGACTGAAGCTTTAATCATCACTCGAAACCAAAGCTTCACACACCCACCAAACATAAAGATACAAAGCACCACGATACCGATAAGATCGGAGGTGAGATACCTTGGGGTTACTCTGGACAGTAAACTCAACCTCAAACCACACATAGACAAAACAATCCAAAAAGCATATTACAGGATGCGAATCATCAGGAGACTGAAACCACTCCTCGCTCCAGAACACTTCCGTACAGTCTGTCAAGCACTGATAACCCCAATACTGGACTTCTGCAATCCGATATACCTCGGACTACCAAAACAAGCTCTCAAACCACTACAGCTGGCACAAAACACTGCAGCTCGAATCATATCCGGAGCCGCAAGGCAGGAGCACATCACACCTACACTAAAGGACTTACACTGGCTCCCAATCATTGCTCGCATCAGATACAAGACTATCATAAACCTATTTAAGATAAAAGAACACACATCAGCCAACAGCCTCCACCTGCTCATACAACCGGAAACCAGCGCACGTCCCAGAAGAAGTCAAACACGCAACCGAGTCAGCACCCCAAATGAGTACAAGCACACACGCAGGGACACAACAGACAGAGCTCTCTCCATGGCTGCTCCAACAATATGGAACAATCTACCGGACGATCTAAGGGCAACTCCAGACCTCAAAGACTTCAGAAAACAACTGAAAACCATGCTGTTCATAGAGCACTATGGTCACATCACATAACCTAAGAGAATGGATAACAGCACTCCAATCCTCCCAAACAACTGAATATATATAAAATATGATTCTAGCACCACTGTAAATAGCCCACCCTGTATATAGCTCAAACAAATCAAGCACCCAACACATCCCTCACACAACTAAGTTTTATCCTCACTGCATGTACAACACACACACTCTACCTGATTGCTTGCTGTGATACCACCTTGATTATTAAGATAAGGCGGTTTAGAAATACTGTTAAATAAATAAATAAAATAAATAAATAAATATGTTAGTGAGCCGAGCTGGGCTCACTAGTTAGTCAGTTTAGATCTTTACTCTATAGCTAACCTTTTTGTTGGTTCTTTTTAGTCCTATTAGGGCTTATTTTGATTTGATATATTAGGGGGTACCTGTTTCTTTAAATTTTAGATTTCTAATCGGCACTCCGTTAGGGAGGGGGGACCCGAGGGAGGTCTCTCTCCTGCCCAGCCTAAGCCGCTTGTTTTTGCTTGCCCTTTCCTAGTTATCTCTTAGGATCTCTGCCCCAGGGCTATTCGGGGCAGAGCTCCTGCGGCGGCTGTACAGCAGCACACCTCCGGGGAGGTAAGGAGTGCGCTGGGGAAGTGCCGGTGAGTTCTCGCGGCAGAGTGCAGTACAAACGCTGTTTTCTGTTCGGAGCTCACTCGCCTCTGCTCGTTCGTTGTTATTTTTTATTTTCTTTGTTTTTTCGTGGTGGTGCGTCAAACTCAGGTGGTTTTTCCCATTCACAGGGTCATCGATCAGATGATTCAAGCAGAGTGGGATACCCCTGAATCTGGTCTCAAGGGGGTGAAAGTCATGCGCAAGCTGTATCCTATGGCAGACAAAGACCTTGAGCGGTTCCGCTCTCCTAAAGTTGATGCGGCGGTTTCGGCTGTGACTAAGAAAACCACGATCCCTGTGGAAGGTAGTGCGGCGTTGAGAGAGCCGCAGGACAGGAAAATGGACGGTCTCTTGAAACAGTCCTTTGAGGCGGACGCGGTTGCGTTGCAGGCCTCCGTTTGTGGAGCTTGGGTTGCTCGTGCCTGTCTTCGCTGGGTTCAGCAGCTCCGACAGGCGCCGGCCTTGGAAGCCGAGGAGTTAAGTGAGCTCCAGCGCTTGGAATCAGGTTCAGCGTATTTGCCGGATGTCCACTATGACCTTATCAGGGCGCTATCCAATAGCATGGCTTCCTTGGTGGCAACGCGCAGAGCCCTTTGGTTAAAGAATTGGGCGGCGGATGGTTCTTCCAAGTCACGGCTAGGCAAGTTGCCCTTTAAGGGTAAGCTGTTGTTCGGTGAGGATCTTGACAAGTTGGTCAAGGATTTGGGGGAATCCAAGGGCGGTCGCCTGCCGGAGGATCGCCCCAAGAGAGGGAAGTCCCTTCCTACCCCTCGGGGTCAGTTTCGGGACTTTCGTAGGTTTCGATCGCCCCGCTTTGGGGGGTTTCAGCGAGGTAGGTATGTGTCGAGGTCTTCGAGTTTTCGGGGCTTTCGAGGCGCCAGTAGAGGATTTGCAGCCGCAGCCCCTGCAACTGCTCGCAAGTCCCAATGAAGGGCAGTGGGTCCAGGTGGAGATCCCAGCGATCGGAGGGCGTCTTCGACACTTTCTCTCTGCTTGGGCCCAGATTACTTCTGATCGATGGGTTTTGGAGATCGTTCGGGACGAGTATGCCCTGGACTTGGCCAGGCCCGTGCTCGATTCCTTTGTGGCGTCTCCCTGCCGAGGAGCTCGGAAGACTGCTCAAGTCCGACAAACCCTCGATCGCCTGCTTCGGCTGGGAGCAGTGGTACCCGTTCCTCCGGCGGAATATGGTCTCGGAAGGTATTCCATTTTTCTCCAGGACCAAGCAGGAAGTCAGTCCTCACATATGGGTGACGTCGGCGCCGACGGAGCCCTCGCATTGCAATTTTCCCCAGCTTTCAAAGAAAGCCTTTGGGAATTGCAGCGCGCATGCGCGGTCCCCTTCCCGCCCAAGGGTGCCATCTTAGCCAGTCTTCTTTTTTCCGCGGAGCCCTACAGACGTGGTCTTCTTGTCCCCACTGAAAAAGTTGATTATTTCGTGATTTATTTCTCTTTTTTCTTCGGTTCGACGCCGGTCTCTTTCCTGCCCGGACTCGCGACGCCGTTGTGAGTCCTTCTCTTATTTTTCGGTTTTTCTGATTTTTCTGTCAGTTTCGTTTTCGGTTTTTCGCTGGCAGCCCGGTCCTTTGACCTTGCAGGAGCCCTTTTTCCCCCGATGGCTGCCAGTGGTTTCAAGAGGTGTGTTCAGTGTGACAGAAATATGTCACTCACTGACACACACGATAATTGCCTCCGCTGCCTTGGCCCAGATCATGAGGAACTGATCTGTGGGGCCTGCAGCAAAATGTCCTCCAAAGCGTTACGGAGTCGGCGGCATCAGCGGGAAAGAATCTTCGCAGATCCCGCCCGTACCCGGACCTCGTCGGAGGCCTCGGCGTCCAGAGGCTCCAGCTCTGAGCATCGCCGGAGTTCCTCCGACAGAGGTTCTCCCTCCGGGGATCATCGACGGAAGGCGAAACCCGCGAGGGCGGCGTCGGTGGACGCACCTGGTTCCGCGAGGGCTAGGTCGCATAGCCCCGATAGCCGTCCTGGGTCTTTGGAGAAGGAACATCTCCCGAAGCGACCTTGTTTGGAATCGGAGATGCCTGCTCGGGTAAGTCCTGTAGTCCTCCTGGACTCGCCTCCGAGGGGTCCGACGTCGGGCCCGACGCCGTCGGGGCCCGAGTCGGGGGCTGCTGGGTCACCTGAGGTCGGACTCAGGTTGACGGCCCTGGAGAGCAGACTATCTGCCTTCATGGACCAGCAGCGGGCACTGATCGCTAGCCTCGCTGGCGCCTCTGCCCCGACCGCCGGGACGTCGACCTCTAAGTCGACCACGGAGACCGAGCCGATCCTCGAGTCCATGCGGGCTCGAGTCGATCCTCGGTCGAGGTCACCCTCGGCCTCCCGTTCGGGACCGAGGTCGTCGACGCCGACTCCCTCGGCGTCGGGGCGGCCGACGCCTCCGCCTGCCCGAGCTGACCCCACCGATTCCTCCTCGGAGTCGGCCTGGGAGTCTGAAGTGGAAGAGTCACCTGATTCTTTTCAGACTCGGTGTGTCCCCTCGGACTCCCCTGAGTCCGAACCTCGGAAACAGTCCCCCCCGGAGGATGCCCGGTTCTCGGACTTCGTCAGGGATATGGCCAAGGCTTTGGCCTTCCCTGCGGATCCCGAGGAGGAGCCTTGAGCCGAAGAGCTTGACGCCCTTCAGTACGACTCTCCCGCCAGGGAGAACTTTACTGTACCGGTTCCTCCCATGCTGGAACGACTACTCTTCCGCATGTGGGAGAGTCCGGCATCGTCGCCGGTATTAAGCAAGCGGGTCGATTCCATCTATCGAGTCCGCAAGAGCCCTGGCTTCCAAAAAGCACAGCTACCGCACCATTCCATAGTGGTGGAATCGGCCATGCATAGGCTTAAGAGCCAGAAGATGCACTCCTCGGTGCCTCCTGGCAGGGAGGCCCGCAACCTGGATGGCCTCGGTAAGAAGTGTTTCCAGGGCTCTATGCTTGCTTGTCGGGTCCAGACCTACCAGCTCTACATGGGCATGTACCTTAGAGACCTGGCTAAAGAGATAGCCGGATTCTCTGCTGGACTGTCCGAGGAACCTTTGCGGAGGTTCCTAGCCTTGTCCACTGGTATTCGGGAATGCTCCAAATTCATTTCTCGAGCAGCCTATGATGGCTTTGAAGCATCGGCTCGTGTGGCCGCAGCCGGCATCGGTGCCCGCCGACAGGCTTGGCTTCAGTCATCTGACCTTGAATCCTGGGTGCAGGACAAGTTGGTCGATGTCCCCTGCCGAGGTGAGAACCTCTTTGGCAAGCCCATGGCTGAGAAGGCTGCACAACTCGAGACGGAGACTCTCACCAGAACTAGGCTTTCTAGGAAGACCTCTGCCCCTTCCCAGAAGAAGAAGGGCTCAGGAAAGAAGTCCTTTTACCCGAGAAAGGCGGCTGCCTATAAACACTACCCTCAATATCAGGCCTCCGCAGCTCCCCAACAGGGTCAGCAGGCCAAGGGATGGGGTAACGGGTCCTGTAGGCAGCAAGCCCCCAAGCCTGCACCACCGGCCCCTGCTCAGCAGGGTGGGGGTTTTTGACTTCCTCAGCATGGCCTCTCCCCCTCAGCTGGTTCCTCCCAGCACAGGAGGCCGGCTGGTCCACTTTGCCCACAGGTGGTCCAACATCACATCAGATGCCTGGGTGCTTCAGGTTGTGAGAGAAGGCTATCTTCTCCTCTTCCACCAGGTCCCTCCCTCCTATTTTCCGGGAGAGCCTCCACGACTCCCTCTGCACAGGGACTTACTCCTTCAGGAGTTAGCAAGTCTTATTCAGGAACAGGCTGTGGAACCGGTGCCCCACCACCTGAGAGGTCAAGGCTTTTATTCCAGGTATTTCCTAATACCAAAAAGAACAGGAGGCCTCAGACCCATCCTGGACTTGCGCAACCTCAACAAGTTCCTCGTGAGGGAGAAGTTCAAGATGCTTACCCTTGGAATCCTTCTGCCCTACCTCCAGCAGGGAGATTGGCTATGCTCCTTGGATCTAAAGGATGCCTACACGCACATCCTCATCCACCCAAGCCACCGCCAATACCTAAGGTTTGTGGTGGCAGGAAATCATTACCAGTACAGAGTACTGCCCTTTGGCCTATCGTCCGCACCACGAGTCTTCACAAAATGTCTCGCGGTGGTGGCGGCTTATCTCCGGCTTCAGGGCCTCTATGTCTTTCCTTACCTAGACGACTGGCTCATCAGAGCATCGTCCTCTCAAGAGGTCACACAAGCCACGCACCGCACTGTGACTCTCCTCCAGTACTTGGGCTTTGTCGTAAACTTCGCAAAGTCCACTTTGCTCCCCTCGCAAGATCTCGAGTTCATCGGCGCAAGATTGCACACTCTTCAGGCGCGAGCTTTCCTGCCTCTCGACAGGGCTCAACGGCTCATGGACCTAGCCGGCCGTTTTCGCAGCCAGTCCCTGGTCTCGGCCAGGCGCTTCCTGAGACTACTCGGCCACATGGCTTCCACCGTCCACGTGACCCCCAATGCCCGCCTGAATATGCGGCCTGCTCAGTGGTGCCTTCGCAAGCAGTGGCAACAGGCCACGGGCGGCCTAGCCGACTTAGTGCGGATCTCAGGCCCGCTGGCCTCTTCTCTACAGTGGTGGCTTCATCGGCCGAACCTCGTACTCGGAATGCCTTTTCAGTCTCCGCCGGCTCAGGTGCTGACGACCGATGCTTCTCTCCTGGGATGGGGAGCGCATTGCCAAGGGGCATGTACTCAAGGTCTCTGGACCACGTGGGAGTCTGCGCAGCAGATCAACTTCCTGGAGCTCAGAGCGATCCGTCTGGCTCTCAAGGCTTTCTCCCACCTGACTTCTCACCGGTCCGTCCTTGTCCAGACGGACAATCAAGTTGCCATGTTCTACGTGAACAAACAGGGGGGCACGGGCTCCTTCCTTCTCTGTCGAGAAGCACAGAGACTCTACTCTTGGGCCGTAAGCCACGGCATTCTTCTCAAGGCAGTCTATCTCCCAGGCCAAGAAAATTGCCTGGCGGACAAACTCAGCAGAATCCTCCAGCCGCACGAGTGGCGACTGGATCCCTTCGTAGTTCAGAAACTTTTTCTGAAGTGGGGCCTCCCCACGATGGATCTCTTTGCCAGTCCTCTCAACTGGCAACTTCCTCGCTTCTGCTCTCGACAGCCGCATCCCCTTTGAGTAGCGGCGGATGCTTTTCTGCTCTCATGGTCGAAAGGCCTTCTCTATGCCTTTCCTCCCATACCGCTAGTCTCTCGAACTCTTTTCAAGGTTCTCCGAGACAAAGCTTCCATGATCCTGATAGCTCCTCGGTGGCCCAGACAGCCGTGGTTTCCACTCCTGCTGCAACTAGCGGTGGAGGATCTGTTCCCTCTGGGGTTTCAACCAGATCTCCTAACACAGGATCAGGGGTCCCTACTGCACCCCAACCTCAGATCTCTACATCTGATGGCCTGGCTGCTGAAAGGGTAGTCCTTGCTCCCCTTCTACTGCCGGCAGAGGTGGAAGAGGTCGTCCTAGCTTCCCGGCGACCTTCTACCCGCAAATGCTACGCCCTTAAATGGCATCGCTTTTCCGCTTGGTGTGCCCAGCAGTCTCAGGATCCCTTCTCCTGCTCGGTGTCGGTGATCTTGCAGTACTTGCTCTTCCTCTCTAATCTGGGACTTAAGTCCAACTCCGTTAAAGTTCACCTCAGTGCTCTTTCCGCACATCATGTGCCGGTGAACGGCAGACCTCTTTCCAGTGACCCTCTCGTGGCAAGGTTTCTCCGAGGTCTCCTTCTACTTAAACCACCTCTGCGCCCGCCAGCACCTGACTGGGATCTGAATGTGGTTTTGCAGCGGATCACCTGTCCGCCTTTTGAACCTATGGCTACCTGTTCTCTCCGTTTTCTTTCTTGGAAAACCTTATTCCTGATAGCCCTCACTTCCGCTAGACGCGTAAGTGAATTGCAGGCCCTCGTGTCTGATCCCCCTTACACTCGGTTCTACAAAAATAGGGTAGTCCTACGGACTCACCCTAAATTTCTTCCAAAAGTGGTCTCCCCTTTTCACATCAATCAGGAGGTGGTACTTCCGACCTTCTTTCCCAGGCCACACTCCAGCCGAGCTGAAATGGTCCTGCATACCCTGGACTGTAGAAGGGCATTGAACTTCTACCTTGACCGTACGCGGGAGCACCGTAAAGCTGCTCAGCTTTTTGTGTCTTTTGACCCCAATAAATTGGGGCTCCCGGTCTCCAAGCGTACTCTGTCCATCTGGGTTGCTGACTGTATCGCTTGGGCTTATGGGGCAGCCGGACTCTCGTTAGAAAGTCGGGTCACGGCTCATTGTGTTCGGGCGAAGGCTACGTCAGTGGCTTACCTCCGCTCTGTTCCATTGGCAGACATCTGCCGGGCCGCTACTTGGTCTTCGAGCCAGACTTTTGCGGTCCATTACTGCCTCGAGAGGGAGTCCCGCAGGGACAGTGCTTTCGGACAGGCAGTCCTCCGAAATCTCTTCGAGGTTTGAGCAACTCCTACCCTCCATCCCGGATGGGGGCTACCGGTGGGTAATAATTCAGCGAAGATTCCTTCCTTCTGTACTGCTGAGCTAGAGGGAGCTCATTTTTGTGCTTAGGGTCTCCGGTAGCCTTAAGCTTGGGAGTCCCATATGTGAGGACTGACTTCCTGCTTGGTCCTGGAGAAAGCGTAGTTACTCACCTGTAACAGGTGTTCTCCAAGAGCAGCAGGAATCAGTCCTCACAACCCTCCCTCCTCCCCTTGGAGTTGCAATTATCTGCTTTAGTTTTTTTGCAAATTTTTATGCTGTCTTTTAGCTATGTCATCTGACTGGCTAAGATGGCACCCTTGGGCGGGAAGGGGACCGCGCATGCGCGCTGCAATTCCCAAAGGCTTTCTTTGAAAGCTGGGGAAAATTGCTCCGCGAGGGCTCCGTCGGCGCCGACGTCACCCATATGTGAGGACTGATTCCTGCTGCTCCTGGAGAACACCTGTTACAGGTGAGTAACTACGCTATTTCGTGGTGCCAAAGAAGGATGGGGCTCTTCGTCCCATTTTAGATCTCAAAGGGGTGAATCGATGCCTACGGGTGCCGCACTTTCGGATGGAAACCCTACGATCCGTACTTGTCGCCGTCCGCAGGGGCGAGTTTCTCACCTCTCTCGACCTCATGGAGGCTTATCTCCATATTCCTATTCGGGAGGCACATCAGACGGTTCGCTCTACCGTGGGGTCACTTCCAGTTCCAAGCTTTGCCCTTCAGCCTGGCAACCGCTCCTCGAGTGTTCACCAAAATCATGGTGGTCGTGGCAGCGGCGTTGCGCAAGAAAGGGTGCTGGTTCATCCCTATATGGACGATTGGTTGATTCGCGGAAAATCTCGCTCGGAGAGCATGTCGACGACAGCGCAAGTCGTAGGGCTACTGCAGTCTCTCGGCTGGGTAGTCAACCCGTACAAGAGCCACTTGGTTCCGACACAGTCTCTCGAATATTTGGGGGTTCTCTTCGATACTCGCAGGGGCTCCGTATTTCTTCCTGACCGCAGGGTGTTGGGTCTCCGGACTCTCGTACACCGGTTTCGTCAAATCCCAGCTCCGTCGGCTTGGCACTACCTTCAGTTGCTGGGAACGATGGCGGCTTCCTTGGAGGTAGTGCCTTGGGCTCGCTTCCACATGCGGGCGCTCCAGAGGGCCTTGCTCCGTCGCTGGTCCAATCAGTCCGATTCCCTGAACAAACGTCTTCGCTGCCTGCCGGGGGTACGTCGGGACTTGAAATGGTGGCTTCGGCCGTCCTCGCTCCGCGCAGGGATGCCCTTGGAGCAGCCGGACTGGATTCTGCTGTTGACGGATGCCTGTCTGACGGGCTGGGGTGCGCACTGCGGCGCGCAAGTGACTCAGGGTCTCTGGTCTCCGGAGGAGAGCAGTTGGTCGATCAACCACTTAGAGCTTCGGGCCGTACGGTTGGTGTTGCAAAGCTTCGAGATCCAATTATCGCACCGAGCGGTGCAGGTTCTCTCCGACAATGCCGCGACCGCGGCATACATAAATCGGCAGGGCGGCACCGGAAGCGTGGGCATGGAGACGGAAGCTCGGACGCTGTTCGAATGGATAGAGCCCCGGCTACAGGCCATATCGGCAGCGCACATTGCCGGGAAGGACAACGTGACGGCGGATTTTCTCAGCAGAGTTCAGGTGGATGCCGGCGAATGGGAGCTCAATCCCAAAGTGTTCGAACAAGTGGTTCTGCGTTAGGGTCAGCCGGTCATGGACCTGATGGCCACGTTTCGGTCGGCGAAGGCAGCTCGGTTCTTCAGTCATCGGCGGGAACCGATGTCGGAAGGCATAGATGCTCTGTTGCAGGTCTGGCCCTCGAGGGGCCTTCTTTACGTCTTTCCCCCGTGGCCGCTTCTGGGGCACGTGATTCAGCGTATCGAGTCTCACCGGGGTCGGGTGCTGTTAATAGCGCCGGATTGGCCCCGTCGTCCCTGGTATGCCGATCTGATACGGTTAGTGGACGGATCCCCGTGGCATCTTCCCCTGGATCTGGATCTGTTGTGTCAGGGCCCTCTTCGCATGCCGCAAGTGGGGAGATTCTCTCTTACGGCCTGGCTATTGAAAGGGCGCGGCTAAGGAAGAAGGGTTATTCGAAAGCGGTCGTAGCTTTGCTTCAAGCACGTAAGAGGTCCACTTCGCTGGCTTATGTCCGAGTATGGCGTATTTTTGAGGATTGGTGTTCCCGGCGTCAGGTTCGGGCGGCTACGGCCTCTCTCCCGGTGATGCTAGATTTTTTACAAGACGGGTTTGCCAAAGGATTGGCCGCCAGTTCCTTGCGGGTGCAGTTGGTGGCGCTTTCATGCTACAGAGGTAAAGTTCAGGGCGTAGCGCTGGGTGCCCATGCTGATGTGGTACGCTTCTTGAGGGCGGTTTCTCGACTGCGCCCGGCTCGCAGGATTTCTGTCCCTTCGTGGGATCTCAACTTGGTCTTGCGTGCTCTCAGTGCGGCTCCCTTTGAGCCTCTCTCTCGGAGTTCGGTGAAGAATTTGACCCTTAAGACGGTGTTCTTAGTGGTGATTTGTTCGGCACGACGCATTTCCGAGCTTCAGGCTCTTTCTTGCAGGGAGCCCTTCCTTTCTTTCTCCGATCAAAAGGTGGTGCTGCGGCCAGTGCCTTCCTTTTTGCCTAAGGTTTCTTCTCCCTTTCCTTTGAATCAGGTGGTGTCGCTCCCAGTGTTTCCCGCGTCGGGGGAGCAGGCTTCCGATCGTGGTCTTAGTCGCTTGGACCTTAAGAGAGTTTTGCGTCGATATTTGAAGGTCACCAGCGCTTTCCGCAAGTCGGATCGTTTGTTTGTTCTGTTTGGAGGTCCTCGGAAAGGTGAGGCGGCGGTGAAAGCCTCCATTGCTCGGTGGATTAAAGAGGCGATTGGCTCGGCCTATCTGTTGCAGGGTCGGGTGCCGCCCGTCGGTCTGCAGGCTCATTCTACCAGAGCACATGCGGCGTCTTGGGCGGAGTTTAGCTTGGTTTCGCCGGTGGAAATCTGTAAGGCGGCAACATGGTCTTCTCTGCACACTTTCAGTAAGCACTATCGACTTGATGTCTTGGCGGCGGGCGATGCCGGTTTTGGTTCTGCAGTTTTGCGTGCCGGCTGGGAAAATCCCGCCCGTTAGGCTGCTTTGTTACATCCCATACGTGGAGGACTAAGCTGGAGGAACGATAAGGAAATAATAATTACACTTACCTGGTAATTGTAGTTCCTTGAGAAACGACAGCTTAGTCCTCCTTCCCTCCCTCTGGTGTTTTGGCTCGGCCCGCCTTTGGTTCAGAGGTGGCTATTCACAGGTGAGTGTGTCCATTGTTTCCTTCTTTCTTTCTCTGTCTGCTTATGCTGCAGCAGGCGCGGGGCATTCTGTTTGAGTTCTTTTTCAATTGGCTACTATGTTAAAAAAAAAAAAAACTTTAATCATATTCAACGGCTGCATTAAGCAAAAAAAAAAAAAAGGTGATTATTATAATAATGGCTTATCTTCTTAAAGGTTAGCTATTTCTTTGAGTTTGCTTTGACAGTAGTTCACTGGAGTTGATGAGATGGCCAGGATGCTGTTTCCAGTGATGCTGAAATTTGATTGGTCCAGTCTTCATGCTGCAGGAGGAGGTGCACTACCCATACGTGGAGGACTAAGCTGTCGTCTCTCAAGGAACTACAATTACCAGGTAAGTGTAATTACTATTTAAGTGACTGGCCCAAGGCCACAAGAGTGCTAGTGGGAACTGAACCCTGGTCTCTTGGTTACCAAGCCAGTTCTCCAACTACTAGGCTATTCCTCTGCTCTATAACAAAGAATAAGGCAGATCCTTTTATCTGAGCCCTTCTCTGCCATTCCCAACTCCAGACTTTGTTCATTCCACCTTGCTGCTCCATATGCCTGGAACCAGCTACCTGAGTCTATGCGTCGAGCCCCTTCTCTAGCCCTATTCAAATCCAGGCTAAAAGCCCACCTCTTTGAAGCCACTTTTAGATCCTGATGCTCCTCACTTTCTTGTTCACTACTTATGTGTATCTTATCATACTCTAGTCCCCAGTTTTGTCTTGATTAGATTGTAAGCTCTGATGAGCAGGGACTGTGTCTTACATCTATAATGTACAACGCTGATTACGCCTTGTAGCACTATACAAATGATGATTATTATTATTATTAGTAGTAGTAGTAAAAATACAACTTGCTTTGAATTTGCACATCAAATGAGTCATTTTAACGTAGCTTTAATTGACTATCTAGCTTATGTAGTGTTTTTTTAATGAATATCAAAAAGTCTGCAAGAATCAGGACTGTTTGACCGAGAAACATGAGCAATGGGATTGTGCAATTTTGTAGGAGTTAGACTATGAGTTTTAAAAAGATAGTGAGAGTACCTAGGAGCAGTTTTGTCTGCTTGGACATAAGCCAGCTGTACTCTACTCCTAAATCAGTTCAGGGTCAAGAATTGAGGGGGCTTGACCAATCTACAGCCCAGCTTGTAAAACTACAGCCTCAAGCAAACACTTTAAAAAAGGCTTGACACTTTCTAAAGGTTATAACATATAAGTAAACCATCAAATGACTCCTCTTTTATTGTTATGATAGTGTTTGTTAAAAAAAAAGAAAAACACTTTATTCCTTGTAGTCCTAAGGCATCTCATAAAAAATAAACACGTAGAAAAGTCCATTTTAGATGGGTTGTGGAGAGGAGAATTGAGACTCCATGTTGGGACGTGCACGATTTCCCCTGTGTTTTACAAGAGTTCTGCCAAATGTAGAGCCTTTCATAACATACCTAGATGGAGAATAGCAAATAAATGGGTATTTGTCATCATGTCCATAAGGAACGGTGATTTAAAAAGCTGCATGTGGGCAAAAAGAGCATCCCGCATTTTTACCTAGTTGTATGTGGGAGCAGCTTTTTCAAAAGCTTTGCTCCTGACATCCATGCACCTCCTCACCTCTATTCCCCTCCCCTGTCAGAGAAAGTCCTTTCACACAGTCCAGACCCACTTGGACCATCAGAACCAGATCAGCTTTCCCATAAATCCCTCTTGCACCAGATCAGCACTACCCTGAACCCCCTCAACTATTCCAGCGTCTCCCCAAACCCTCTCCACCAGGCAAGACCTCCCTACCCCCCCCCAATTCCATCCCTGGCACCTACTAAGGACTCTCCTTGGTGGTCTACTGGGGAGCAGAAATGATCCCCAGTCACTCCAATTTATTTATTTGTTCAAATTTATAAGCTGCATTATCCAAAGGTCTAAACAAAGTACAAATTACATGCATAAAATACATAAAACAAAATATAATTAAACCACATAACAAGATATTGCATTTAAATAACGCAAAACATGCAAAACACGCCAATCAGTTGATGTGCCAGGTACTATAATCCTTTTAAAATAAAAATAGGGGGGGGGGGGGATATTCTGCATTGGTGGTTAGCCATTCTAATGTGGCTAGCCGCCGCCACCAAAACTTAAATACAGATATTCAATGCTTGGGTTCATATCCAGCCATGAAATTGAATATCCAGGTTGCTTGGACTGGCAGGAAGCTAACTGAGCAGTGGCAATATTCAGCTGCTTTCCGGTTAGCTTCTATGGCGAAAGTTAGGCCAACCTTTGCTGCGCCTTATTTTCGCCACTCCTGGAACGCCCTAGTGGCATCTGAGAATATTCAGCGGCACTGACTGTTAGTACTGCTGAATATCCAGGATAGAGGGATTAATGTGGTTAGCAGGTCTGCAAATCGCATTGATCATTTTGAATATCCCCCCCTGTAGTTAATGAAGTTTGAATATTAAACCACCGATGTACCCACAGGGGTCTAGAAAAGCTTGTCTGAACAGGCAAGTTTTCAACTGCTTTCTGAAGGATATAAAAGTAGAGTTCCATAGAATTGGTCCAGGTATTGAAAAATCTTGTGACCGATTGTCATCAAGCCAAATCTGCCAGAAAGATGGTTGATGCAGTAAACTCCAATCTCAGCGCCCTTAGAGAGTGGTATAATTTGAGCAAAGAGGCAATACAGGCTGGTGCATCATTATTATATTAATTCACAGAGCATAGAATAATCTTAAATTGGATGCGCCAGCATAGTGGTAACCAGTGAGTACAAAATTGGAGAGATGTGAGCAAATTTATTTACTCCTGCCACAACCCAAGCTGCTAGCAATCTGTACTGCCTGCAAAATAAGAATAGATCTGGGAAGAACCTGTTTTGTGGATCGGACCGATGGAGAGAGATCCAGGAAGCCAGAGCTGGGTCCTGTCATTGCCCCCCATGCAGTTCTCTACTATTATTACTATTATTAATCATTTATATAATGCTACAAGACATATACAGTGCTGTATAAGTACATATAGAAGATGGTCTCTACGTGTTAGATCTTACAGTCTAATCAAGACAGACAGACATAGTTAGTTAGTTAGCAGTACAATACAAGAGGAACAAAGAGTTAAAATAGGGAAAGGAGACACAAGGGGAACAAGAGATTAGGAGCTTTTAGCATGTATTTGAAAAGGGGGCAAGATGAGACCCGACGTATAGATTCAGGAAGTTTGTTCCATGCATAAGGAGCAGCAAGGTGAAATAGATCAAAGACTGGAGTTGGCAGTAGAAGAAAAGGGCATAGAGAGGAGAAAGCCAGTGGAGGAGCGGAGTTCACGTGGAACAGTGCAGGAAGAGAGGAAAGGTAGTAGAATGAATGCATTTATAGGTCAGGAGGAGAAGTTTGAATTGGATATGGAAATAGAAAGGGAGCCAATAAAATGATTTGAGAAGAGGGGTTATATCAGGGCTGGCAGAAGATTAGCTGTGCTGCAGAGTTCTGAACAGATTGAAAAGGAGAGAGATAACTCTGAGGGAGATCAGCAAAGAGGAGGTTGCAATAGTCGAGGCGGGAGATGACCAAAGAGTGCATAAGTGTTTTAGTAGTGTTCAGAGAGGAAGGGGCAAATTTTGTTAATGTTATAGAGAAAGAAACAACAGGTTTTAGCTATCTATTGGATATGTGTGGAGAAGGAGAGGAGTCAAAGATGACCTCAAGGTTGCGGGCCGAGGAAACAGGAAGTAGAAGAGTGTTATCAACAGTAAAAGAGATAGAGAGAGAAAGGGGGGAGGTGGATTTAGGGGGGGAAAATAAAAAGTTCAGCCTTGACCATGTTCAATTTCAGACGGTGATGAGACATCCAGGCAGAAATGTCAGACAAGCAGGCAGAGATATGAGCTTGGAGTGTAAGAGAAATGTCAGGTGTAGATATATAGATTGAGTATCAGCATAAAAATGATACTGAAAACCATGGGAAGAGATGAGGGCACCAAGGGACTGGTTATAGAGAGAGAAAAGGAGAGGGCCCAGAACAGACTCTTGGGGTACACCAACTGAGAGTGGGATGGCAGTAGAGGAGGATCCACCAGAACAAATACTAAAAGAACAATGGAAGGGATAAGAAGAGAACTAGGAAAGCACAGAGTCCTTAAAAATAAGAGAAGACAAAGTGTCGAGAAGGAGGTGGTCAACAGTATCAAAAGCAGAAGAAAGGTCGAGAAGGATGAAAACGGAGTAAAAAGACCCTTGGACTTAGCCAGAAACAAGTCACTGGAGACTTTGGCAAGAACCGTTTCGATAGAATGAAAGGGTCAAAAACCAGACTGAAGAGGATCTGGGAGGGCTTGAGAGGAGAGAAATTGAAAGCAGCAGCGGAGAACTGCATGATCAAGAAGTTTGGATATGAAGAGAAGAAGGGAGATGGGTCGATAGTTTGAAGTAGGATCAAGTGAAGGTTTCTTGAGAAGTGTGATCACAGCATGCTTGAAGGCTGCAGGGACAGTTGCAGTGGAGAGCGATACGTTGAGATTATGTGAGATGGAAGGGATGACAGGAGGAGATGGAGTTAAGGTGATGAGAGGGGATAGGATCAGAGGAACAGGTAGTGAGTTTAAAGGAGGAAAGGAGAAGAGAGGTTTTCTCTTCAGAGAGCTTAGAAAAGGGTGATAGAGGTAGAGAGGAAAAGTTGGTATTGAAGAGGGAAAAGAGGGAGTGAAGAAGATTTAGAAGGGAATTGGAGTATAATCTGATGGATTTTGTCATGGAAATAATCTGCTAAGGTTTGGGCAGAAACAGAAAGAGGGATTGGAGATGGAGGCGCCTTAAGAAGAGAGTTGAGAGTTGAAAAGAGACGGCGGGGGTCAGAGGAAGAGAGTTAGTAAAATGGATAAAATAGTTTCGCATGGCGAGTACAATGGCAGACTGGGGGATAGTAAGCATGAATTTGAAGTGAAGAAAGTCAGAAAGGGAATGGGATTTGAGTCAAGTGCACTCTGCTGAGCGGGCACAGGAGCACAGGTAGCAGGTAGGTGAAGTGTGCCAAACAGGGCGTGGTATGGGCGGAGCAAGATTATCCAGAACAGAGGAAAGAGCCATATTATAGGAAATTATAGTCTCATCAACAGATTTTAGAGGACAAAGTGGAAGAAAGAGGCGATGAAACAATTATGGAACGAGTCATAAGAACATAAGAAATGCTTTACTGGGTCAGACCAAGTTTCATCAAGCCTAGTATTCCAACAGTGGCTAATCCAGGCCACAAAAGCACCTGGCAGGTTTCCCAAAAAGGCACACAGGTTCCACAATGCTTGTCCTGGGGCAAGCGGTGGATTTCCCAGGTCTTCTTTAATAATGGTTTATGAACCTTTTCTCCAGGAACTTGTCCAAACCTTTTTTAAATCCAGCTACACTAACAGCTTTTACTATATCCTTCGATAACGATTCCAAAGTTTGAGTATATGTTGAGTAAAAAAATATTTTCTCTTATTAGTCTTAAATGGGTTGTATTGTAGCTTAGAAACATAGAAACAGAAATATGACGACAGAAAAAGACCACATGGCCTATTTAGTCTGTCCTTCCATAACAACTACAACAGTCCCCTTTTTACCTTTAGAGATCCTCTGTGTTTGTCCATTCTTTTTTGTATGTCCTTTAGTCTTTCTACTTTTTTGATGGTGTAAACAACTGATCTACGTTTACCCGTTCCACTCCATTCATTAATTTATAGACCTCTATCATATCTCCCCTCAGCCATCTCTTTTCCAAGATGAAGAGCCCCAACTTTTTAAGCCTCTCCTCATAGAGGTATTCTTCCGTTCCCTTTAACATTTTTGTCGCTCTTCTTTGTACCTTTTCTAATTCAGCTATAACCCTTTTAAGATATGATGACTAGAATTGCACACAATATTCAAGTTAATGATACAGAGGCATTATAATAACCTCTGTTTTATTCTCCATTCCTTTCCCTATGATTCCTAGCATTTTATTTGCTTTCTAGGCTGCCACTGCAAACTGGGCAGAGGGTTTCAATGTATTATCCATGATGATGCGGTTTCTAAAGTAGTACCTTCCATCTTGTAACCATAGTTTGGGTTGTTCTTTCCTAGGTGCATAACTTTGCACTTGTCCACATTAAATTTCATCTGCCATTTAGACATCCAGTCTTCCAGTTTTTCAAGGTCCTCTTGCAATTTTTCACAATCCTGTTGCGTTTTAAGAACCTTGAATAATTTTTTGTCATCTGCAAATTTGATCACCTCACTCATTATTCCTATTTCCAGGTCATTTATGAATATGTTAAAAAGCAGCGGGCTCAGCACAGATCCCTGGAGTACTCCACTATTCAGCTTTCTCCATTGAGAGAATTGGCCATTTAGCCCTACTCTCTCCTTTCTATCTTTTAACCAGTTCCTGATCCACAATACTACACTGCCTCTGATCCCAAGATTTTTTAAATTCGCCAAGGGTCTCTCATAAGGGACCTTGTCAAAGGTTTTCTAAAAATCGAGATACACTATGAGCGGCATGCAGAGTGGCGACTAGAGGGGTCAGACATCTGGGATGGACGTCCAAACACCTATAGCCAACTAGACCCGATTCCTGGTCCAGAGCTCCCCGCACTTTCAGAGATGCTGTGCGGAGAGCTCTGGATGGAGGCGGGCAGGGGGAGGAGACAGAGGCAGGACCCTGACCCGGATGTACAGGGCCGATTCGAGCTGCAGCCCTGTAGCTTGGGCTGTATGACATGGATGGGTGACTTATTCCACCTTGGAGGGTAGAATAAGTCAACCCGAGTTTGGCAATCAGCGGCTGCAGACCCCACTAAAGATAGGGCATTTGGGGGCCACTGTGGGGAAAGTAAGCTATTCTGGGTTCAGTGGTGAGCGTGGCTATTGCATAGTGTCCTGGTACCATGGCGATGGGACGCCATGGCACTGGGCTCCATGTAGGAGCCATAGCAGAGTTGGATGGAGAGAGAGTGGGGCATTCAAGGGGTCTGAATCGGGGAAGGTCCTGCCCATCCAGGCCCTGTGCACCTGATTCTGATCCTGTGTGGTGTGACACCGCTCACCACTCAGCCCCAGTATTAAGGCTGTTTAGAAAGTGGGACACAGTTAAAGTTACTTTGTTTATGCTGTTTGCCTGGTATTCTTATGTAGTTGTAGCCCAGTGATGACAGCCAAAGTTAGGTTAAGGGTGAACAATATATTTATTGTCGCACAGGGTTTCTTCCCCCAAAACAGAGCAAAAGAGAAGATACGTATTTGTAACAAATAAAGTCCAAAATAAAACAGTCCTCCTGATACTTCTCAGGGTACAGATGCAACTCAAAAATCAGCTTCTTATATTTCCTCCAACTTTCCAGGATAACAGCATTGCTTCCAAACACCAGTAAGGCTTTCCTAATAAAACTTCTAAAAAGAAACTTCTCCGTGTTGTGGTTTTTATTCCACGTGTGCTTAACAACGATTAGGCTTCCACAGCACCCTTATATACATAGGATACAATTAAACTGCACCTTAGAACTCTTTCTTACAGATGCCACAATCCATCTCCGAGTCACTGCTAGAGGATAAGGGATTGTCTGTCTGCATCGGCTCACTCTCAAGATCTGGGGTTTCTTGAACACAAGGATAAAAAGAATCCACAGACTTCCAGTGTTTAAGGAGAGTCTGTATCTGCTTCCATCTACTATCCTTACGTCTCCTAGGCACTTGCAGGGTTTCAGGCTTATTGGCCCTCTTAAACAGTTCATAGAAAGGATTTCTCTCTTCCCTGTCTCGCCCGGATATCACTCTCTGGTTGGGTGGAACATATCTCTTCTGACACTGCTTTACAAGTTCCTTTAATACAGCCTGGTCCTCAAAATCTGACTCTAGCTCCGTGTCCCGTTGCTGGCAATTAGTAGCTTGCTGACGGGCAGCTGGGCTACACTCTGAACTGCAGCTTCTGACACGTTCTCTATTATAAGGAAACACTTGTACTTTATGAGCTGGGGTTTCCCTTCTACCCAGCTTTTCTCTTATCAATCTGGTTCTAAGAAAAGTCTCTGAGGAGTTACTTCTATCTCTCTTAGGTAAGAACTCTAATCTTTGCTTCAAAGGTTTATAGGAGTTTCTGACCTGATTCTCCTTTGGCTGAGGGCTGTTCCTTCCAGGAAGCACTTTCAACTGCCTCCCCCGAGACGTGGCTGTTCCTGGGCAAAGTGGCTGGCAATCTTCCAAGTACTTGGTTCCCACCTGGCTCTCTTTGCTTCCAGCTCTGCCTCTTTGGGACTTCAAGTCTCTGCCTGGACCTGACTTTCCTAGCCCTCTGGAAAAAGGCTTTGACCCCAAGGCTGCATCCAATTCCCTTGAGTCAGTTTCTCCCCACTGTCCACTGTGGGGCTCCTTCCTCCTTCCTTCTCCTTTCCCGTTCTCCTCCTCTTTCTGCTTCCTCCTCGTCTTTCTGCTTTCCCTCCTCTCCTCTTCTTGAATCTACTACTTCCTGGTTATGAGGACTGAGTTGTCCAATCGGGCGTAAGTCCACCCCTTTCCCTGATAGGATAGCTCTCCTGGTTAGCCTGGGGCTAGGGTGGGGCTCCCTTTCTACTCTCTCGTGTAGTGAAGCTTTGTGTGCTGAGGTTTTAACCCCTTCCTGCCCTGTATTTCTGGCAGGTTCAGAGGACAAAGAGTATTTAAAACCCTTTTTCTTACTCTCTAAAGCCTCTGCCTTGTCACAGTGACCATCTAGCTCCCACGGGATCAGAATCGGGTGCAGATCCGGCCCATCCAGATTTTGGACATCCAGACAGGCCCCATTCAGCATCGGGCTCCACATCAACCTGCTCACTTTTGTCTGCCTGTTTTTCACACCTTCAAAAAAATATAACAGATTAGTAAGAAAAGACTGTCCTTGGCTAAATCTATGTTGGCTTTCTCCCATTAAACCATGTCTATCAAAATGAGTGGAGGAGCAGCCTAGTGCTTAGAGCAACAGCCTAGTACCCAGAAGATGTCCACTGGCACTCCTTGTGACCTTGGGCAAGTCACTTTACCCTCCATTGCCTCGGAAGAAAAGGCCTGGCAATCTATACTGCCAGGAAAACCCAGACAAGGGGGGTGCAGTATTCATACAATCTACAGATTCCTATCAGCAACATCTCTTATCGCAATTAAGTGATGCGAACTATTATAGGCCACTGATGCGGGATCCTACCCCACAATTGCAAATTGCCATACGTGCTTTGGTTCTGGATGCTCAATCAAAGGGATAGCCAAGTTTTTGGTTCAACATCATCCACGTATTCCGGTCATTTACACTGTACCTAAGGTGCACAAATCGTCATCTCCCCCCCAGGTCGCCCTATTGTGTCTTGCAGGGGTTCGGTCCTCAAACCCCTGTCACAATTTAGTGATTTTTTTTGAAACAGGAGGCATACAGGGTTCAATCGTTTTCTACGGGATACGTCTCATTTTCTGACCATTTTGGCTGAATTCGGAGGTCACTTGAGGGGGTATTCTTGGTAACCTTGGAAGTCGTAGCATTGTATACTAATATTCACCAGGAGGAGGCGTTGCCTCTTTTGGAGTCAGCATTTGTTACAGCACCAGACAAAATTCCAAAATCCTTTTTGTTGGAAATTACTACGTTGGTATTGACAAAGAATTATTTTTCCTTCCGGGGCAATTTTATCAGCAATGTCAGAGCATTGCCATGGGTGCCACAGTGGCTCCCTCCATTGCAACCCTTTATCTGGCAGCTATGGAAGAACGCTTCATCTATACGGGGGAATTCTTCCACCTGGTAAATTTATGGGTCAGATCCTAGATGATATTTTTTTTCTGTGGACATCGACAAGGGATCAGCTGACCCAATTCATTTCTTGGCTTAATACTCTGAAGAACAACATACAATTTACGGCTCATATTAGTGACAACCAAATTCAGTTTTTGGATGTACTTGTGAGCATACAAGGGGGTAGTTTCTCCACCACATTGTTTCGTAAGCCTAGTCAACGTATCAGCCTACTCTGATATCACAGTCATCATCCTTTTGCTTTAAGAAGATTGGAGGATCGCCAATGTAACACCAATTTTTAAAAAGGGTTCCAGGGGTGATCCGGGAAACTACAGACTGGTGAGCCTGACGTCAGTACCGGGAAAAATGGTAGAAACCATCATAAAGAATAAAATTACTCAGCATGTAGATAGTCATGGCCTAAAGGGAGACAGCTAACATGGCTTTAAACAAGGAAGATCTTGTCTTACTAATCTGCTATGTTTTTCTGAAGGTGTGAATAAACAGGTGGACAAAGGTGAGTCGGTTGATATAGTGTATCTGGACTTTCAGAAAGCCTTTGACAAGGTCCCTCATTAGAGACTTTTGGCTAAACTAAAGAGTCATGGGATAGGAGGCAGTGTACTACTGTGGATTAGGAACTGGTTAAAAGATAGAAAGCAGAGGGTAGGGCTAAATGGCCAATTTTCCCAATGGAGAAAGGTGAATAGTGGTGTACCCCAGGGATCTGTGCTGGGTCCGCTGCTTTTTGACATATTAATAAATGACCTGGAAAGTGGAATAACGAGTGAGGTTATCAAATTTGCAGATGACACAAAACTATTTAAAGATGTTAAAACCCAAGAGGATTGTGGAAAATTGCAAGAGGATCTTGATAAATTGGAAGACTGGGCATCAAAATGGCAGATGAAATTTAATGTGGACAAGTGCAAAGTTATGCACCTAGGGAAGAACAACCCAAACCATGGTTACACGATGCAAGGTTCCACATTAGGAACCACCACTCAGAAAAAAGATTTAGGCGTCATTGTGGATACCATATTAAAACCCTCGGCCCAGTGTGCAGCGGCAACCAAGAGAGCAAATAGAATACTAGGTATCATAAGGAAAGGAATGGAAAATAAAACAAAAGATATTATAATGCCTCTATATTGTTCCATGGTGAGACCGCACCTTGAATATTGTGTGCAATTCTGGTCGCCATATCTTAAAAAGGATATAGCGATATTAGAAAAGGTTCAGAGAAGAGCCACCAAAATGGTAAAGGGGATGGAAGGATACTCCTATGAAGAAAGGCTAAAAAGGTTAGGGCTCTTTAACCTGGAAAAGAGACGGCTGAGGGGAGATATGATAGAAGTCTATAAATTAATGAACGGAGTGGAACGGGTAAACGTAGATCGATTGTTTACGTTATCAGAATATAGAAAGACTAGGGGACATGCAATGAAGCTATAGGGTAAACTATTTAAGACTAATAAAAGAAAATATTTTTTCACTCAACGTGTAATCAAACTCTGGAATTTGTTACCAGAGGATGTAGTAAAGGCTGTTAGTGTATCTGGGTTTAAAAAAAGGTTTGGACAAGTTCCTGGAGGAAAGGTCCATAAACCATTATTAAGAAGGGACCCAGGATATCAATGCTTGACCCAGTACAAGCATTGTGGAACCTTTGTCTTTTGGGGAATCTGCTAGGTACGTATGACCTAGATTGGCAACTGTTGGAAACAGGATACTGGGCTTGATGGACCTTGGTCTGACCCAGTATGGCATATCTTATGTTCTTAAGAAGAGGCCTCCCGTTTGGCCAGTTTTTGCATTTGAGAAGAATTTGTTCCACATTAGAGGAATTTAAATCGCAAGCACGAACATTACAACTGCGCCTCTGTGAACGAGGTTACCCTCGGAAAGTAATAAAGAGGGCATACATCAGAGTCCGGTTTTCACACCGAGAATGGCTGCTGGGTAGTTCCCTTTCCTCATCCACCTTGGAATTTGACAAGAATACTGAGTGTGACATTATTACAGGCGTTTTGCCTTTTATGTCTCACACAGCTCAGGTCACTGGTCTGTTGCAAAAGTACTGGCAGGTTCTGCAAATGCACACCTGCTTTCAGAAACCGGTTCGTTTTGCTTATTTGAGGGGCCCTCTTTTGAGAGATCGCTTAGTACACTCGGTTGTGAAGCCTCAGTCAGATATAGTAGACAATTCTATGCAAGGGCATTGGGCGTGCGGCCGGTGTAAATTTTGTGCCACTACATTGGAGGGCATTCAATGGTCTAACCCCACATCGGGCAAATCCTTTTCTTTTCTGGGGACATCTACTTGTCAATCCACTTTTGTGGTATATATATTGATTTGCCCCTGCAATTTAATCTATGTGGGGAGGACCATTCGGTCGGCAAAAATTTGACTTAGCGAACATGTCTCCAGGATCAAGCAAAAGGTTCTTTCAGCACCGATGGTCGAGCATTGTATTTTGAGGAATCACACTTTCAGTGACTTTAAGTGGAGAGTCATTGATCATGTACCAGCTTACCCTCGAGGAGGGGATCGTGAACGGCAACTGCAATGGCGCGAACAGCGTTGGATCTTTTTGATACATTCTATTATCCCTTCGGGTCTCAATTTGGAACTGGAGTGGTGGAGTCTTATATAGGCTATGACAAAAGTCTGTTTTCTTTTCCACAATATGGGAGGGAATCTTTTCAACAGATACCCTTTCAATTCACTTTGTCCTACTTCATGGTTCTGATTGGATACGTTTAACACATCACTAGTCATGTGATGCAGGTTTTAGACCAATCGGTGGCCATGTTAGCTACATTTAAGAACCGTTGGGTTCGGCGTTTTTTAGGGCGATTGACTACGTTCACTGATGTTGGAAAGCAACACTTGCTACAGGGCTCTCAAGGGGCCCAAAACATGCATGTCGTGTACATTTTTATCCTGGCATCTGTTGAGGATGAACATCGCCTTACGGATAAGATAAGTGTGACCACACTATTTTCATAAAGCAATGTGAATTTATTCACTTGATAAAAAGGGTTCTTTCTGCAAGGAGGGGAGGGTTTCCATCTCTCCCACTCGGGCAGATCGATCCCGACAAAAATAGAATTTTCGGTGTATGATAACTTACTTGAATTGTATTTTGAAACTCACCGGTACAATCAATGACTTTTTGCTGAATGGTCTCATAGAATAGTCATTTGATTCAGTGGAGGTTAATGTCTATATGATTAGGAAAACCCAGAGGCAGCTGGGTTACCAGGAGTCAGCACTAACTTGATGGCACAAAAAAAATCATCTACATGTTCAGAAATTTTATTCTTTATAATGGTTTCTACCATTTTGCCTGGCACCAACATCAGGTCACTGGTCTGTAGTTTTCTGAATCACCCCCGGAACCCTTTTTAAAAATTGGAGTTACATTGCCTACTCTCCAATCCACAGGTATTTATTTATTTAAAATATTTTCTATACCACACTCTTTAGAACCAGTGCAGTTTACAGGTAACATTAATAGAACAGGTATGGAGGTACTGCAGATGATTTTAATGATAGTTCACAGATTACTAAAAGTAGGTCTGCAATCTTATATTTCAGTTCTTTCAACACCTTTGGATATATACAATCTGGTCCAGCTGATTTGCTACTATTCAGTTTATCAAACAGTTGTTATTCATCCTCTCATTTTATTGATATTTCTTTCATTTCTTCTGTTACATCCTTTATGTGCCATTTCAGGCAGGGGTAACCTACCTACCTTTTCTTCAGTAAAGACCGAAGCAAAGAATTTATTCAGTCTCTCTGCTATGGCCTTGTCCTCCCTTAGTGACCCTTTTACCCCTCTTTCATCCAATAGTCCAACTGACCCTCTCAAAGGTTTTTTTGTTATGAATGTACTTGAAAAAGATTTTATTACACATTTTTGCTGCCATGGCAAGCTTCTTTTCAAATTCGCTCTTTGCCTGCCTTATCAATGCCTTGCATATAACTTGCCAATGCTTTTATTGTTTCCGGTGTTCATCAATTGGCTCCAATTTCCAATCCTTTAAGAATGCTTTTTTGCCAATAATAGCCTCTATGACCTCACCTTTAAATCATGTTGGCAGTTTTTTGGCTTTTCTTCCACTTTTATTAAAGCATGGAATACATCTGATCTGGGCTTCCAAAATAGTACTTTTATGCAACGCCCATGCTTGATGTAAATCTTTAATCTTCCCATGCTTGATGTAAATCTTTAATCTTTGCAGCTGCTCCTTTTAGTTTTTCCCTAACTATTTTCCTTAGTTTAAATTTCATAAGAAGTTAGAGCCTAGCAGCAGCTAAGAGCTATAATTTAAATCAAATCAGAATTTAGCTTACCTCAGCAGCACAAGACAGGGTACTGTGTAGCAGTCGTCTTTTAATAAGTGTTATTTCCCTCCCTCCCTCCCCACACCCATCCACCCCTGGGATAATCATAGCTTTATAGGTACTTACACATCTTAAAAGACAGGAGGTGCTTTCAGGTGAAGCTCATTACCCAAATCAGTTATACACTAAGGACCTGAGATTAATTAAGCTTCAGGTGAACAAGGTATATTAAACGTATTAGGTACAGTTTTATTGGTATAAATACCCATAGCAACCCCTAGTAAGTAAGAACTTAAAGATCTAGACACAAACTTAAAACTAAGATGCTGACAGCAGTCCAGCAGCGGGATGGGGGCTTTCCAGTCTTTTGCATTGAGTGTCACATGTATGATTTTCTCCCAGTTGGTGAGAGGTCTTACGTGTGCACTAGGTGCAAGGAGCTCTTTGCTCTCAGGGAACAAGTCTGTTCTCTTGAGGCTAAAGTAGCAAACTTGAAAAACATAAGACAGACAGAGAGGTACATAGACGAGACCTACAGGGATATAGTCCTGAAGTCCCACCTCCAGTCTGGCAGCACCCCTGTTGCCATGGAGGAGAGAGGTCACGTGACAAGAGAGCATCACCCTGGTGTGGCAGGAAGTGATCCTGTAACTAGGACCTGTCCTCCAGGTGATGTAAAACCCTCTCGCACCAAGGAAGTTTCTCCAGGGCCATGTGCCCATGAGGGAAGGGTTAGGACAGCCATTATAGTTGGTGATTCCATCATTAGGCATGTAGATAGCTGGGTGGCTGGTGGACGTGAGGATCACCTGGTAACATGCCTGCCTGGTGCGAAGGTAGCGGACCTCACATGCCACCTAGATAAGGTCTTAGATAGTGCTGGGGAGGAATCTGCTGTCTTGGTACATGTCGGTACCAATGACATAGGAAAATGTGGTAGGGAGGTTCTGGAGGCAAAATTTAGGCTTTTAGGTAGGAAGTTGAAATCCAGAAATTCCATGGTAGCATTCTCCGAAATGCTTCCTGTTTCACGTGCAGGACCCAAAAGGCAGGCCGGAGTCTCAATGCGTGGATGAGACAATGGTGCAGAGATGAGGGTTTTGGATTTGTTAGGAACTGGGGAACATTCTGGGGAAAGGAGGGGCTCTTCCGAAGGGATGGGCTTCACCTTAACCGGGATGGAACCAGGCTGCTGGCATTAACCTTTATAAAGGAGATAGAGCAGCTTTTAAACTAGATATTAGGAGAAAGCTGACAGTTGCCCAAGAGCGGATGGTTCGGAAGAATGTATCCTTGAAGGATACTACCAAAAGCAGAGAGGTTCCACAAAAGAGTAAAGTAGCCCAAATGCCCTCAAGTATGGAGCAGACAGAGCTTAAAGATCCCAAATTACCCATGTCTAACAATAGCCAAAATTAATATGAATAAAATACATTCTCTAAAATGCTTGTATGCAAATGCTAGAAGTCTAAAAAATAAGATGGGAGAGTTAGAATATATAGCACTAAATGAAAGGTTAGATATGATTGGAATATCAGAGACATGGTGGAAGGGCGACAACCAGTGGGACACTGTGATACCTGGGTACAAACTATATCGTAATGATAGAGCTGATCAAATTGGTGGAGGAGTTGCGCTCTATGTTAGAGAGGGCATTGACTCAGAAAGGATTAAAGTTTTGCAGGAAACAAAATCTGCTGTAGAATCTATATGGATTGAAATTCCATATAAAAGGGGGAAGGCAATGGCAGTGGGGGTGTACTATCGAGCACCTGGCCAGAATGACCAAATGGATGATGAAATACTCAAAGAAATCAAGGAAGCTAAAAAAAGTTACAGCGCAGTAATAATAATGGGTGATTTCAATTACCCCGGTATCGACTGGGTCAGTGTCACGTCAGGACATGCTAGGGAGATAAACTTCCTAGATGAAATAAATGACTACTTCTTGGAGCAGCTGGTTCATGAACCGACCAGAGGGGAAGCCATATTAGACCTAGTCCTTAGTGGAACACCAGATCTAGTGCAAGAGATAAGGGTGTTGGGGCCACTTGGCAATAGTGATCATAGCATGATCGCCTTTGATTTAATTAGTGGAGGAGGGATAGTAAGGAAATCCACAGTACTACCTTTTAACTTTCGAAAGGGAGACTATGATAAAATGAGGAAAACAGTTAAGAAAAAACTAAAAGGAGCAGTTGCAAAGGTTAAAGACGTACATCAAGCTTGGCTGTTGTTGAAAAATACTATCTTGTAAGCCCAGACCAGCTGTATTCCACGCTTTAAGAAAAGTGGAAGGAAATCCAAAAAACTGCCAGCATGGTTTAAAGGTGAGGTCAGAGAGGCTGTTGTTGCCAAAAAAGCATCTTTCAGGAAATGGAAAAAAGAGCCAAACGACGAAACCTGGAAACAGCACAAGCACTGGCAAGTCAAATGCAAGGCATTGATAAGGCAGGCAAAGAGAATTTGAGAAGAAGCTTGCTGCGGAAGCAAAAACGCGAAATAAAGACCTTTTCAAGTACATTCGTAGCAAAAAACCTGTGAGAGAGTCAGTTGGTCCATTAGATGATAAAGGGGTTAAAGGAGCACCAAGAGGCGACAAGGCGATAGCGGAGAGACTGAATGAATTCTTTGCTTCGGTCTTTACTGAGGAAGATGTAGGGATGTTACCCATGACTGAAGTGGTATTTAAAGGTGCGGAAGAATTGAAGGAAATATCAATACATCAGGAAGATGTCTTACAACTATTAGATAAACTGAAGAGTAGCAAATCACCTGGGCCGGACGGTATACATCCAAGGGTGTTGAAAGAACTGAAATATGAGACTGCAGACCTGCTATCAGTAATCTGTGAACTATCATTAAAATCATCTCTAATACCTGAAGATTGGAGGATCGCCAATGTAACACCAATTTTTAAAAAGAGTTCCAGGGTGATCTGGGAAACTACAGACCGGTGAGCCTGACGTCAGTACCAGGAAAAATGGTAGAAACCATCATAAAGAATAAAATTACTCAGCATGTAGATAGTCACAACCTAATGGGAGACAGCCAACATGGCTTTAGACAAGGAAGATCTTGTCTTACTAATCTGTTATGTTTTTTTGAAGGAGTGAATAAACAGGTGGACAAAGTTGAGTCGGTTGATATTGTGTATCTGGACTTTCAGAAAGCCTTTGACAAGGTCCCTCATCAGAGACTTTTGGCAAAACTAGAGTCATGGGATAGGAGGCAGTGTACTATTGTGGATCAGGAACTGGTTAAAAGATAGAAAGCAGAGGGTAGGGCTAAATGGCCAATTTTCCCAATGGAGAAAGGTGAATAGTGGTGTACCCCAGGGATCTGTGCTGGGTCCGCTGCTTTTTGACATATTCATAAATGACCTGGAAAGTGGAATAACGAGTGAGGTTATCAAATTTGCAGATGACACAAAACTATTTAAAGTTGTTAAAACCCAAGAGGATTGTGAAAAATTGCAAGAGGATCTTGATAATTTGGAAGACTGGGCATCAAAATGGCAGATGAAATTTAATGTGGACAAGTGCAAGGTTATGCACCTAGGGAAGAACAACCCAAACTATGGTTACACGATGCAAGGTTCCACGTTAGGAACCACCACCCAGGAAAAAGATTTAGGCGTCATTGTGGATACCATGTTAAAACTCTCGGCCCAGTGTGCAGCGGCGGCCAAGAGAGCAAATAGAATGCTAGGTATGATAAGGAAAGGAATGGAAAAAAAACCAAAAGATATTATAATGCCTCTATATCGTTCCATGGTGAGACCGCACCTTGAATATTGTGTGCAATTCTGGTCGCCGTATCTTAAAAAGGATATAGCGATTTTAGAAAAGGTTCAGAGAAGAGCCACCAAAATGGTAAAGGGGATGGAAGGATACTCCTATGAAGAAAGGCTAAAAAGGTTAGGGCTCTTTTATTTATTTATTTAGCTGTATTTATATCCCGCTTTTCACCGGGTCAAAGCGGTCAATTGGGAGATACATTTAACACGAGGGGATATGACACACATACGCTAATACTTACAGGGAACATGGGCAATGGAGGGTTAAGTGGCTTGCCCAAGACCACAAGGAGTACCTATAGGACTAGAAATCCCAGTCCCTCCGGCTTGAGATTGCTGTCCCCAGGTGGGACTTGAACCCCCGGCCCTCCGGCCTGAAGTACCTTGTCCTAACCACTAGGCCACTCCTCCCTGGAAAGGAGACGGCTGAGGGGAGATATGATATAAATCTATAAATTAATGAACGGAGTGGAACGGGTAAACGTAGATCAATTGTTTACGTTATCAGAATATAGAAAGACTAGGGGACATGCAATGAAGCTACAGGGTAAACTATTTAAGACTAATAAAAGAAAATTCTTTTTTACTCAACTTGTAATCAAACTCTGGAATTTGTTACCGGAGGATGTGGTAAAGGCTGTTAGTGTTGCTGGGTTTAAAGAAGGTTTGGACAAGTTCCTGGAGGAAAGGTCCATAAACCATTATTAAAAGGGACCCAGGATATTACTGCTTGACCCAATACAAGCATTGAAGAATCTGTGTCTTTTGGGGAGACTACTAGGTACTTATGACCTAGATTGGCCATTGTTGGAATTAAGATACTGGGCTTGATGGACATTGGTCTGACTCAGTATGGCATATCTTATATTCTTATGATGTCCCTGCTAACAGGTGATTCTCAAAACCTTCAGCGATTGCTCATACTGTTTTCTCGGTTTGTTTTTTCTGGTTGCCCCATTGGGCTTTTTACAGGTTTTTTTGGTAGCTGTGGCTATGGGAGTCCCACAAGTGAGGACTGACTTCCTGTTTGGTCCCGGAGAAAGCTTCTTTACTCACCTCTAACAGGTATTCTCCAGGAGCAGCAGGAATCAGTCTTTCCAACCCTCCTCCCCTGGGAGTTGCTTCCCTAGCTTGTTTTAGTTTTTCTCCAGGACCAAGCAGGAAGTCAGTCCTCACATATGGGTGACGTTGGCGCCGACGGAGCCCCCATGCGGAGCATATCCCCAGCTTTCACAGAAAGCCTTTGGGACTGCCAGCACGCATGCGCGGTCCCCTTCCTGCCCAAGTGTGCCATCTTGCTCAGTCTTCTTTTTTCCGTGGAGCCTGACGGACGTGGTTTGTGTTCACCTGCGAGAAAAGTTGATTTTTCGTGTTTTTTCTCGGTTCAACGCCGGTTTCCCCTTCCCACCTCGAGCCGGTACACCGGTATCGAGCCCAGACTTCTTTTTTCGGTTTCTGTCCTTCGTGACTAGCGTGTGCGCCATTTTTCTATTTTTCACTGGCAGCCCTGTCTTTTGACCACGCAGGGGCCCTTTTTCCCCCGATGGCTGCCAGCGGGTTTAAAAAGTGCGATCGGGGGAAGAAACTTATGTCTCTCACCGACACACATGACTGCTGCCTCCGCTGCCTCGGACCCGGTCATGACCCGATGATCTGTGGTCCGTGTGGGAAAATGTCCTCGAAGGTGTTGAGGAGTCGGCAGCACCAGAAGGAAAGAATCTTCTCTGACTCCGTGTCCGGCCGGGCCCGGACTTCGTCAGAGGCCTCGACGTCTCGGGATTCCAATCTCAAGCATCGCCGGGGATCCTCTGAGAGGGGGTCTCCCTCGCGGGAGCAACGCAGGAAGAAGAAACCCGCGAGGGTGGCATCGGTGGACGCACTTAGCTCCTCGAGGGTCAGGTCGCATAGCCCCGACCGCCGTCCCAGGTCTTCGGAGTCGGAGAGGCTTGCAAAACAACCTTGTGTGGAGCCGGAGTCCCCGAGTCACGTGAGTGCTGTAGTCCTCGTGGACTCTCCTCCGGGGGAGCCGACGTCAGGCCCGACACCATCGGGGGCCCAAGTCGGGGGCTGCTGAGTCTCTTGAGCTTGGACTCAGGTTGACGGCCTTGGAGAGCAGCTTGGCTGCCTTCATGGAACAGCAGTGGGCACTGATCACCGGTCCATCTGCCCCGACCACTGGGACAGTGACGTCCAAGTCGACCCTGGAGGCCGAGCCGATCCTCGAGTCCATGCGCTCTCGAGTCGATCCTCGGCCAAGGTCTCCCTCGGCCTCCCGTTTGGGACCGAGGTTGTCGACGCCGGTACCCTCGGCCTCGGGGCGGATGGCATCGGATGCCTGCCCAACTGGAGCCGCTCGATTCCTCCTCTGAGGTGTCGGGCTGGGAGAGGATGAGGAGTCCCCGGACACCTTTCGGACCCGGTGTGTCCCTTCGGACTCACCGGAGTCCGAACCTCGGATGTGGTCCCCCCCGGAGGACACCCGGTTCTCGGATTTCGTGCGGGACATGGCCAAGGCCTTGGCCTTCCCCACGGATCCCGAGGAGGAGCCTCGAGCCTCCAAGGAAGCCTTTACTGTACCGGTTCCTCCGATGCTGGAACGGTTGCTCTTCTGCATGTGGGAGGTGCCGGCCTCGATGCCGGTTCTGAGCAAGCAGATCGATTCCATCTATCGAGTCCGCAAGAGCCCAGGGTTCCAAAAGGCACAGCTACCGCACCACTCCATGGTTGTGGAATCGGCCATGCATCGTCTGAAGAGTCAGAAGATGCACTCCTTGGTGCCTCCCTGCCGGGAGGCCCAGAACCTGGATGCCCTCGGTATAAGGTGCTTCCAGGGCTCTATGCTTGCTTGCCGTGTCCAGACCTACCAGCTGTACATGGGCATGTACCTTCGAGACCTGGCAAGGGAGATTGCCGGGTTCTCTGCTGGTCTCTCCGAGGAACCTTTGCAGAGGTTCAAGGCCCTGTCATTGGGGATCCGAGAGTGCTCAAAATTTATTTCTCGAGCAGCATATGATGGCTTCGAGGCTTCGGCCCGTGTAGCCGCGGCCAGCATCGGTGCATGCCGTCAGGCTTGGCTACAGTCATCGGACCTCGAGCCATGGGTGCAGGACAAGTTGGTCGATGTCCCCTGCCGAGGTGAAAACCTCTTTGACAAGCCCATGGCTGAAAAGGCTGCGGAACTCAAGTCCGAGACTCTCACCCGGACAAGGCTGTCCAGGAAAACCTCTGCCCCTTCTCAGAAGAAGGGCCTGGGAAAAAAGACCTTTTACCCGAGGAAGTCATCTGCCTACAAATTATACCCTCATTTTCAGGCCTCTGCAGCTCCCCAGCAGGGTCAGCAGGCCAAGGGGCAGGGACATGGGCCCCGTAGGCAGAAAACCCCCAAGCCACCCAAGCCACCAGCTCCTGCACAACAGGGATTGGGGTTTTGACTCCAGTGGCATAGCCTCTCCTCCTCAGCTGGCCCCTCCCAGCACAGGAGGCCGGCTGACCCTGTATGCCCACAGGTGGTCAGCCGTAACAAGGGATACCTGGGTGCTAAGCATAGTCCAGAGGGGCTATCTCCTCCACTTCCACCAGGTCCCTCCCTCCTACTTTCCAGGAGATCCTCAAAGACTCCTTCTGCACAGGGACTTACTCCTGCAGGAGTTAGCAAGTCTTCTGAAGGAACAGGCAGTGGAACCGGTGCCTCACCACCTGAGAGGTCAAGGCTTCTATTCCAGGTACTTTCTAGTACCAAAAAATGAACAGGAGGCCTCAGGCCCATCCTGGACTTGCGGAATCTCAACAAGTTCCTGAAGAAGGAAAAGTTCAAGATGCTTACCCTTGGAATCCTGCTGCCCTACCTCCAGCAGGGAGATTAGCTATTCTCCTTAGACCTAAAGGATGCTTATACTCACATCCTTATTCATCCAGACCACAGACAATATCTCCGATTTGTAGTGGGAGGAAACCATTACCAGTACAGTGTACTCCCTTTTGGCCTAACCTCCGCCCCCAGGGTTTTCACCAAATGCCTGTCGGTGGTGGCGGCCTATCTCAGGGTTCAAGGACTCTTTGTCTTTCCATACCTGGACGACTGGCTCATCAGGGGTCAGTCTCCACAGGAGACCAATCAAGCCACCCTCCGCACTGTCGCTCTTCTCCAGCATCTGGGGTTTGTCATAAACTTTGCAAAGTCCGCTTTGAACCCCTCACAGAACATGGAGTTCATAGGAGCAAGACTGGACACCCTTCAAGCAAAGGCTTTTTTGCCAGTGGATAGGGCCCACAGACTGATGGCCTTGGCCAGCCAATTCCACAGCAATTCTCTGGTTTCCACCAGACAATTCCTGAGGCTCTTAGGCCACATGGCATCCATGGTCCATGTAACTCCAAATGCCTGTCTACACATGAGGCCAGCTCAGTGGGGCCTCAGAACTCAGTGGCTGCAGGCCACGGGAAACCTGACCGACAAAGTGAGGGTGTCCAAGCTACTAGCTTCTTCTCTACAGTGGTGGCGTCATCTTCCGAATCTGCTAAAAGGGGTGCCTTTTCAAGCACCTCAAAATTCTCAAGTGCTGACAACCGAGGCTTCTCTCCAAGGTTGGGGTGCACATTGCCAAGGAGCATGCACCCAGGGCCTCTGGTCCCCTTGGAAGTCTGCACAGCAGATCAATTTCCTAGAGTTCAGAGCAATCCGCCTAGCCCTCTGGACTTTCTCTCATGTCCTCTCTCGCCAGTCCGTCTTAGTGCAGACGGACAATCAAGTTGCCATGTTCTATGTGAACAAGCAGGGGGGCACAGGGTCCCAACCTCTCTGTCAGGAGGCACAGGACCTGTGCTCCTGGGCAGTAAATCATGGCATACTTCTCAAGGCGGTCTGTCTCCCTGGACAAGAGAATTACCTGGCAGACAGATTGAGCAGGATTCTGCAGCCACATGAATGGCAGTTGAATCCTCTGGTGGTTCAACAGATCTTCCTAAGATGGGGTCTTCCCACCATAGATCTCTTTGCCAGTCCACTGAACCGTCAACTGCCCAGTTTCTGCTCCAGGCAAACGCATCCTCTCAGAGTAGCAGCGGATGCTTTTCTCATTCCATGGTCTACAGGCCTTCTATATGCGTTTCCTCCCACGCCTCTAGTGTCCAAGACACTGTTCAAAGTGATCCGGGGCAAGGCCTCGGTGATCCTGGTGGCCCCCAGGTGGCCAAAGCAACCTTGGTTCCCACTTCTTTTGCAACTAGCGGTGGACACTCCTTTTCCTCTGGAGATGCAACCTGATCTCCTGTCTCAGGAGCAGGGATCTCTCTTACATCCCAACCTCCAGTCCCTCAATCTGATGGCCTGGCTGCTGAAAGGGTAGTTCTAGCACCCTTACTGTTGCCTAGGGAAGTGGAGGACGTGGTTTTGGCCTCTAGGAGGCAGTCCACTCGGAGGTCTTATGCCCTTAAGTGGCATAGGTTCTCCACTTGGTGTGCTCAACACAAGGAGGATCCTTTCTCATGCCTGGTACCAGTGGTGCTGCAATATTTGCTTCACCTGTCCAACCTAGGCCTCAAATCCAACTCGGTTAGGGTCCATCTCAGTGCTCTCTCAGCGCACTATTCACCGGTGGAGGGTCAGTCTCTCTCAAGCCACCCTTTAGTGGCTCGCTTCCTTAGAGGCCTCCTTTTGCTTAAGCCTCCAGTTTGTCCACCTGCCCCTGAGTGGGATTTAAATGTGGTCTTGCAACAGCTTACTTGCCCACCGTTTGAGCCTATGGCTACTTGTCCTTTGCGTTTTCTCTCCTGGAAAGCGTTGTTTTTGGTGGCTCTTACCTCAGCAAGGCGAGTGAGCGAGCTTCAAGCTTTGGTGTCAGATGCACCATACACTAGGTTCTACAGGAACAGAGTAGTCTTACGGACTCACCCTAAGTTCCTTCCTAAGGTTGTCTCCTCCTTCCACCTCAACCAGGAGGTGGTTCTTCCAACTTTCTTTCCCAGGCCGCATGCCAGCCGGGCTGAGATGGTCTTGCATACCCTGGACTATAGGAGGGCGTTGTCCTTCTACCTTGACCGTACGCAGGGACACCGAAGGGCTGTTCAGCTCTTCGTCTCTTTTGACCCTAATAAGTTGGGGTTACCTGTCTCCAAGCGTACCCTGTCCATTTGGGTATCAGACTGTATCGCCAGGGCGTACAGGACAGCCGGCCTCTCATTGCAGGGTCGAGTCACGGCTCACCGTGTCAGGGCGAAGGCTGCATCAGTGGCTCATTTCCGCTCTGTTCCGTTGGTAGACATCTGCAGTGCCGCTACTTGGTCTTCAAGCCAGACTTTTGTGGCCCACTACTGCCTCGAGAGAGAGTCCCGCAGGGACAGTGCTTTCGGACAGGTGGTACTCCGTAATCTCTTTGAGGTATAGGCAACTCCTACCCTCCAGCCCTGGTGTTGGGCTACCATTCGGGGGCGTTCTCAGAGAAGATTCTTTTCGTACATACTGAGGCTCTAGAGGGAGCATATTTTTTCAGCTTTGGGTCCCCGGTAGCCTTAAGCTGGGGAGTCCCATATGTGAGGACTGACTTCCTGCTTGGTCCTGGAGAAAGAGTAGTTACTCACCTGTAACAGGTGTTCTCCAGGAGCAGCAGGAATCAGTCCTCACAACCCTCCCTCCTCCCCTTGGAGTTGCAGTCATATGATTTATTTTGTTTTTTGCTGTCTTTTAGCTATGTCATCAGACTGAGCAAGATGGCACCCTTGGGTGGGAAGGGGACCGCGCATGTGTGCTGGCAGTCCCAAAGGCTTTCTGTGAAAGCTGGGGAAATGCTCCGCATGGGGGCTCCGTCGGCGCCGACGTCACCCATATGTGAGGACTGATTCCTGCTGCTCCTGGAGAACATCTGTTACAGGTGAGTAACTACTCTTTATTACTGTCCAGCTATGTCATCTGACTGAACAAGATGGCACCCTTTGGCGGGAATGGGACCACACATGCGTGGTAGCATGTCCCAAAGGTTTTCTTTGAAAGCTGGGGAAATGCTCCACTCGGGCTCTGTTGGCGCTGACGTTACCCATATCTGAGGACTGATTCCTGCTGTTCCCGAAGAACACTTATTACAGGTGAGTTACTGTGCTATAGTAGATGCTCACCTGTAATATAAGTGTTCTATGCTATAGTGAAGGAGTAGCCTAGTGTCTAGAGCAACTGCCTAGTACCCAGAAGATCAAGGGTTCAATTCATACTGGTACTCCTTGTGACCTTGGGCAAGTCACTTTACCCTCCATTGCCTCAGAAGAAAAGGCCTGGCAATCTACTTCCGGTGATACATTGCCAAGAAAACCCAGAGGCAGCTGGGTCGCTATGAGTCAACACTGACTTGATGGCACTAAAAAAATACAAAAAAACCCCAAACCTATGCTATCCCAGTCATGGTTGTCTGTGAACCTCTCTCCATAGCTGCGACTGAATCCAAGTCAGCCTCTTCCATTAAAGCCTCAACACCTGGGATCTTATTTCTCATGCTACGGGCATTTATACACACCGCTTTCCAGATGTTGCCCATTTCTACAGAGGTATTTAATGTTTCACTTACCTGGGTGTTTTGTTCACCTATCCCCAACGAATCTAGTTTAAAGCCCTCTTCAGTAGATTTGCCAGTCTGCTGTCGAAGAGTTCAACCCTTCTTGGGCAGATGGGCGCCATTTCTGCTCTGCAGCCCTTGGAACATCATCCCATAGTCTAGGATACCAAAATGCTTTTGATGACACCATGCACGCAGTTGTGCATTCATCTCTAGGATGTGAGCTTCTCTGCCTCGGCCTTTACTCTCAACAGGAAGGATTGAAAAAAAACACTTGCGCTCTTATCTGCTTCACCCTCTGTCCCAGAGACGTGAAGTCACTTTTGATATGCTCAGAAAGATACCTAGCAGTATTTTTTGTGCCAACATGGATGGCAACATTGGATAATAGTCAGTAGGCTTGATGAGTCTCGGCAAACTCTCTGTAACATCGTGGATTTTGGCACCTGACAGACAGCACACCTCTCTGGACTTCAAGTCTAGTCAGCAGATGGGTGCCTCAGTACCCCTTAGAACAACGTTACCAACCACCAATACCCTTCATTTCCTTGTGCTCTTTGCGGTGCTCAAGCACTGGTTCTTCCCTTTCCTGGAATACTTTCACCTCCTCCACCTCCAGGGCTGCACACTGGTTCTTCAGTTTAAGGACTGAAGGAGTTGTTGATTCTGCAGGCTCTGATGACTCGTGTCCAACTTTCTTCATTCTGTAGTCTCCCATCTTCACTCTGTCAGAGAGCTTGGATGTTTCAAGAAGCATCTCATGAATGAACTGTCTTGAATGCTTCTCAGCCTTGCCACCTCTTCTCTGTGCTCCTCCACTTATTTCCTGAGAGCTCTGCAACAATGCAAGTATTACACCGAGCATTAGCAGTAAATTTGAGAGATTAAGATCGTATGCCACATACCCTGGCTTAGAAGTGAGGTTCATGAGTGCCATGGTATGCGCAAAACTAATAACAGAACTGACTTAGCTGCCCTAAGAGTATACTAACCTAAATATACCAAGAAAACCTCTCAGTCATTAATAATGATTTATAAATCCTCTCTAACTACCACACAAAGTGACCTCAGAATGTCTGAACCCACCAAGCACCTAGAATTTAAAAAAAAAAAATAGAGTATTAAGGCAGAGACCTCAGGACGGCCACAACACCCCCCTACATGACAAAATGCCCTGCCATAGGGAATAGACACCCACATCACTGGTCTCAGACTGTATTAGTTTCTGTTATTATACAACTAACTTCAGATCATCTGGTTGCATTGGAGTACACCAGCTCCAAGCTAAAGCAGCATCGATAACCAACATATAATCTGACTTGATAATTGACATTTGTAAGGCTGCAACTTGGTTTTCTGTCCACATATTCGCAAAGCACGACTGCCTAAATTCATCCTGCTTTGATGGTGTTTGTAGGGAAACTATTGCATGATTTTTGCACTTTACCATATGTTAAAGGGGAAAAATGTGCATTATTTTACCATAATGCACATTAAATTCAGTGCATGTTGCCTAATAATGAGATGCAATGCATACAAATGCATGCTAAACACCTCATTATTATGCAAATACAGTAACATATCTTGTGCTAAACAGCTCAAGCTACATTATTTTTGGAAAAATAACACTTACTCAAAGCTATTGGTAGTCTTGCGGTACTACCATGATTCCTAGAAAATCTGAACAAAAATATATTTTAAAACTATTCAGGAATTAATTTCTTTTTCCTGTTGATCTGAGGTGTAAGCAGACAGCTGTGGTAGGTGATAGTGGAAACAATACTAATGAATGATGAACTCTGTTGTGTGGATTTCTGTGAGAGTTAGCTGTGTACTCCTAGCAGGTTATATCAACCAGCTACTTGATTTGTTATTTCTTGGACTAATACAGTATAGATGCATTTCTGAGTAAATTAAAAGCAAGCATCTTTTAAATTATCTAAACTGAATTACCTCTAATAAATTAATTTTAATCTGATTTCTATTCACTTTTTTAAAATTAGGATGCCAAGAATCAATATGAAGAGCAAATCAGTAAGATTTTGCTAGAGAAACAAGAGCTTGAGTGGCAAAATGTATGTGTTATTTTTCTGTAACCATTCAAATTTAATATTAAATTAGCAAATAACTACTGTTTTCCTGCAGATTTTGTATAAATTGGAATTTCAAAAACTTATGAAAAGAGCACAAGAGATTTTAAGCCTGATTTTTGCATAGGGTATCTAGGTGGAAAAATGGATGTCTAAGTTCAGATATATTTAGTAAGGTATATATTTATATTTAGTAAGGTATTTACAAAAGGATCACTGAAGGGCAGGGGGAAATATGACATGCAAGCAAGAGCAGCTGTTTTACAAAGAAACAAAGAGCGCCATCACTTGCAGTTCTGCACATGTGAGTGCTGCCATTTATGTACACATATTAAGTGGCAGATTTCGTAACACTGCACGTCCAGAAAGGGTCAATGAAGGCATAGATCGTAAAAAATCGTTTTATGAAATTTTGAGGTAGTTTCTAACACCAGATTGATAAGCACAATTGCCCCCTGATTCACTGGTGCAAAGCCCAGGTCCAAATGCGTTTTTAGCTGCCTCAGAGAGGTGTAAATGCTGACATCCAGTATTGTTGCCATTTCAAAATTGGAAATATACTTAGCACATGCTAATGTTTAATAAACGTGGCCCTATCTACTATAGTACTGTTGTTATTCCTATGAGCATGATGGCAGATAACGTGCCCTAATGTTTAGTAAACATTGCCATTATACTTTGAGCAACTCAAACTGTGCCCACAAACACACCCTATTTCCTACTATTTTTATTATCTATTATGTTCTATTTTCTTACTTATTATATATACTATAAACCACTTTGGTGCTCCTCAGTGTTGAGCAGCTTAACAAACACCAGAATAAACTAAACTCCCTTTTACACAGAGCTGGTACAAGTGTATTGAACATCCTAGGTAAATGTTCACCCTTAACAACCCTCCTCCCCCCGCTCAAGATTTTGATAATAAAACTCAACAATCATGATCATCGAAACACCATCCTCCCACAACAATCCTGTAAACTACTAAACTTTGCTTTGTATATATGTGTGGGCCTGCTGCTGCTCTGCTGCCCCTCAGAAGCTGCTACCCTAGATGACTGCTTTGTCTTATCTGCTCTTACGGCTGGGCATGCTGTGAACAGCAGCTTTTTAAAATGGGCATTTATATTTGTAAGGAAGTTACATCTGAAAATGTCACTATACACCTGATGCAAGATCTGCAATGCACTAATCTAACAATTGTGGGAAGCCCAAAATATTCGATATGCTGCACTCCCTAAACAAAACAGAGAGAGAGCAGAGGAGGGAGCCTTGTGAAAATTTGTTTCTTATTTGAATTTAAATTTGATGCAAACCTTACACTGCAGAGGTGAAATATCTTGAAATCTCCAAGAACAAGCAGGAATGTAGTCTTCACATATGGGTGACGTCGGTACCGATGGAGCCCATGCAGGAACGCTCCCCAGCGTCCCATAGGAAAGCTTTTGGGAGCATCCCACTGTGCCTCCATAGCTGCCTTCCTGCCTTTCCAGCTCTCCCTCCTCAGTTCTTCATTTTCCAGAGCCAATAGGAAGCAAATCCTTTCACCGCAGAAAATTCCTGTTTTTCATATTTTTGTGGTTCGCGTCTGCCTTCCCGTCGACGCTGGTATCGACTTCTGTTGGTACTTTCTTTCTTCCTTTCTTCTCTTAAAAAAAACAAAACAAAAAACTGTGAAGAAGGTGGTTTTACTACTTCAGGCGCATCAACGCCATCTTAGGCCTAGGCCTTCCATTTGTCTCTGACAAAATGAAGAAACCATCCAGTGGTTTTAAGAAGTGTTCTAAGTGTGGCGGTACTATCTCAGCCACCGACACCCATGACTGGTGTCTAAAATGCCTAGGGCCTGATCACCATCCGTCAGAATGTCATCTCTGCAGAAAGATGACAAGCGAGGCCTACAGAATCGAGCGGCAAAGCTGTGTACCCTCTTCGCCTCTGATGCCGTCTCTTTAGCATCAACACCATCGAGAGCTTCATCTTCCTCCCATGGATCTCAGGTATCGAAACCTAAGTCTTCATCGAAGGCTGGCCGCCCCTCCAAGGGTAGATCTCCTAAGCATCAAGATGCCTTGGGCATTGCCCTGGAGGGGAACACACTGGCCAAACAACCCCAGTAGGAGGACCTTCCCTCTAAAGCCTTAGTGGGGTCCCAGGATGCTCCCAAGGCCTCCACCTCTGGCGAGCTCCTGGTGCCATGCTCAGGGATTGTGGCCCGCAATTCCGGTACCGATACCCAAGCATCAGCAAGTTCCATGGATCAATGTATCCTTGCCATCGAATGGAGCTTAGCGGCCTTACTGGCAGTCTCAGTTCCAGTGAAACCTTTACAGTCAGTTCCACAGACGCCAGTACCGGTACAGGCTGCATGGACTTTGATGCTTTCCACGGTACTGCCCATGCCGGCCCTCGAATCCGTTTCTGGTACCGAGATTCTGACTACACAAATTCTAGATACCGGCTTCAACCGGTACCGAGTTTGTATGGAGTGGGAACACCCTGCCCGACTATACTTTGAGTCTTTGCATTCTGATTCCTCGGACAATGAATCAGCTGATACTCAAGACATGCAAGCTCTCCTGGAAGACCCGTCTCTGTCTCCACAACGCCGCATGTCTTCACCAGAAGACATGTCTTTCCAAGCCTTTATTTGTGATGTTGCTAGGGGCCTGTCCATAACTATTATCGGAGAGAGAGCCTAGGCTGAAGAATTGGAAATTCTTCAATACCCAATGGCTCCAAAGGAAGCGGTTAGGCTTCCTATTCATCGGATACTTCATGACCTCATGCTTCGTATGTGGGAGACACTTCTTACTATTTCTCCCCATATCCTCTGGCTTGATACCATGTGCCGGGTACCAGAGTGTCCCGGTTTTCAAAGGCACAATTGCTGCACCATTCCATGGTAGTGAAATCGGCAATGCATCAAATCAAGAATGTGAAAACACATTCCTCTAACCCTCTGGGTAGGGAATCGAGAACCCTCAATGCTTTTGGTCACTGTTGCTTTCAGACCTCCATGCTATCAGCCAGAATCAGTTCTTTCATACTCTATATGGGTATGTTCCTCAAAAGAGGTCACTAAGTATTTGGAGTTAATGGCTCATCTTCTCCCCGATGACAAGGCGGCAGATTATCTCACCCTTGTAAAGCATGCCCAGAATGTCTCAAAATTTGTCAATCGAGCAACTTTTGATTGCTTTGAATACAATCAGCAGAACTGCATCCATCTGCATCAGTGCACGCAGGATTGCTTGGCTCCAAGCATCGGATCTTGAACAATGGATTCAAGATAAGCTGGGTAATATCCCTTGCACTAGCGAAAACCTTTTTGGCAAGGATTGGCAAGACAAGGCCTCTCAGTTGGAGTCTGAGAACACTACCCTGAATAGATCTACTGCTAACCCAGCTAAGAAGGCAGCAGCAAAGAAAGCCTTCTTCAATAAAAAGTAGTAGTATTATCCTTCTTATACCCCTGCTGTTCAATGTCGGCATCATGCTCCTAAGAAGGGACAGCAACCTCCAAAACATCAAAAGAAGACTCAGACTCCCAAGTCTCAGCCACCTCAGCAGCCTCAGGCTGCTCTGGGTTTTTGACTCCTTTCTAGAGAACATAGCTGTCCTGCCTCTGGAGAATCCCGACTCTATCCACATTCCTGGCAGACTCTGCATTATGCCCACAGATGGCATTTCATCACCTTGGAGCAGTGGATATTAACAATTGTATGGGAGGGATACAGACTTCATCTATGAAGCCTCCCCCCCCCCGACCTCACCAAGAGAGTTCCATTCTCAGCCCCCTCTCACTGCTCTATTACTACAAGAGGTCACTTCCCTTCTACTGCAGGGCGCAATAGAGGAAGTTCCAACATTCCAGCAGGGAATGGGCTTTTATTCTCCCTACTTTCTTATTCCAAAGAAAACAGGGGATACAGGCCCATTCTGGACCTCGGGTACCTAAACAAGCATCTCCTGTGGGAGAAGTTCAAGATGGTCTCCCTGGGGATCCTTTTTCCCTTTCTCCAGAGTCAGGACTGGCTCTAGATCTAAAGTAAGCGTACACTCGTATTCTTATCCATCCAGAACACAGAAAATTCCTGTGCTTCATGTTTCAGGGAAGACACTATCAATACAGAGTCCTACCTTTTGGCCTCGCCTCTGCCCCAACAGTATTCACAAAATGCATGGCGGTAGTAGCCACATTTCTAAGGACTCTAGGGATATTTGTCTTAACTTACTTAGAAGACTGGCTCATAAGAGCAAGCACTTCTCAAGAGGCCAGTCTGACCCTCTCACGCACCATGCAGGTGTTGTAACACTTGGGATTTGTCATAAATCTTCCAAAGTCCCAACTCGTCCCCTCTCAAACTCTAGAGTTCATAGGGGCCCTCAAATACTCGGCAGTCAAGGGCATTGCTGCCCCAACTCCACTGTGCTCGTCTCAATCAGTTAGCATCTCAGGCATGTCTCAAGAACTATCTTACTGCTCGAGAAATGCTACAACTTCTGGGTCATATGGCATCAACAGTGCATGTAGTTCCATATGCCCATTTACACATGCGCACAGCCCAATGGACACTGTCAACCCAGTGGTCTCAAGCATCAGGTTGCCTAGGGGACAAGATAAAAAAGTCTCTACCCTTCTGGGTCTTGCCTCTCCAGTGATGGCGTTCCCCAGAAAATCTCCTTGTATGGTCACCATTTCAGATGCCTGCGCATCAATGTACCCTGACGACGGACACATCCAAACTGGGCTGGGGAGCCCATCTGGGATCTTTCTCCACTCAAGGCCTCTGGTCTCAGCAGGAGTCACATAAATCTGCTGGAGCTCAGAGCCATTCTCAGTGCTCTCAAAGTGTTCCAGGACCATCTATGTTGCCGCAGAGTCCTAGTCCAAACTGACAATCAAGTAGCCATGTTCTATGTGAACAAGCAAGGCAGAAGAGGTTCTTGAACCCTCTGCAGTGAGGCTGTACATCTCTGGTCCTTTGCCATACATCATTGCATTCACCTCCAAGCGGTCGATCTCCCGGGCAAACAAATGTTTTAGTGGACAGACTAAGTCAAATCCTTTTCCCCCATGAGTGGTCTCTTCATGTAGACACAGTCTCCTACATTTTTTCAGATCTGGGGGACTCCAGAGATAGACTATTTTGCAAGTCCTCAGAATGCCAAGCTTCCTTGCTTCTGTACCAGGACTCCTGTGCCGGACAGCCAACAAGTGGATGCTTTTCACTTCCACTGGGTACATGGCTTCCTATATGCCTTCCCTTCCATTCCCCTAATTCCCAAGACTCTTTAAACTCCAGACATACAAGGGCTTCGTGATACTCATAGCTCCATGCTGGCCACGTCAACTGTGGTACCCTCTCCTTCTACGTCTGTCTCAGGCTCAAACCATAGATCTGGGGTCTGCTCCAGATCTGCTCTCTCAGGAGGAGGGGACGCTGCTCCATCCCAATCTGTAGTCTCTCTATCTCACAGCATGGCTGCTGAAGGCATAGCCTTCCAAGGTATTAACCTTCCGCAGGAGGTTAAGGACATCCTCTTAGCTTCTAGAAAGCCATCCACCGAAGGTCCTATGATTTCAAGTGGTGTAGGATTTGTTTCTGGTGTTCTCAGAAGAATTTTAATCCATTCTCAGCTCCGGTGGAAGCGCTGCTTGAGTATCTCCTCCACCTTCTGGATCCTAAACCAATTCGGTAAGAGAACACATAAGTGCAATTGCGGCCTCTCACGTGCACTTAGATGGCCAACCCATCTCCTCTCAGCCGCACGTAGCACACTTCATGAGGGATCTTCTAATAACCAAGCTTTCCATTAAGCCACCACTAATAGCAAGGGCCTCAGTGTTGTTCTAGGACAGTTTTTTAAGATGCCCTTTGAACCTTTAGCCACTACATCACTTAGGTTTCTCACATGTGTGCAAGTCTGGTCGCTGTATCTTAAAAAGGATATAGCGTTATTAGAAAAGGTTCAGAGAAGAGCCACCAAAATGGTAAAGGGGATGGAAGGATATCCCTATGAAGAAAGGCTAAAAAGGTTAGGGTTCTTTAACCTGGAAAAGAGACAGCTGAGTGGAGATATGATAGAAGTCTATAAATTAATGAACGGAGTGGAACAGGTAAACGTAGATCGATTGTTTACGTTATCAGAATATAGAAAGACTAGGGGACATGCAATGAAGCTACAGGGTAAACTATTTAAGACTAATAAAAGAAAATATTTTTTCACTCAACGTGTAATCAAACTCTGGAATTTGTTACCGGAGGATGTAGTAAAGGCTGTTAGTGTAGCTGGGTTTAAAAAAAGGTCTGGCAAGTTCCTGGAGGAAAGGTCCATAAACCATTATTAAGAAGGGACCCAGGATATCAATGCTTGACACAATACAAGCATTGTGGAACCTGTGTCTTTTGGGGAAACTTCTAGGTACGTATGACCTAGATTGGCCACTGTTGGAAACAGGATACAGGATACAATTCTATAGGAACAGGGTGGTGCTTTGCACGCACCCCAAGTTCCTTCCGAAAGTGGTCTCCTCATTCCACCTTGGGTAAAGAACTAAGGTGAACTCGGATCGAGTTTGACTTAAGGCCTAAATCTGAAAGGTGAAGCAGGTACTGCAACACCACTGCCACCTGCCAGGAGAATGGGTTCTCACTCTGTTGAGCACATCACACCTCAAATCTACACCACTTAAATGCATAGATTTTCCTAGTCTATTGCCTCTTAGAGGCTAGCAGCACATCCTCTATCTTTTTAGGGACGAGAAGTGGTGCAAGGACTACCCTTTCAGCAGCCATGCCATCAGGTTGAGGCACCTGAGGTTGAGATGCAGAAGAGAGCCCCTCTCCTGCGACAGGAGGTTGGGTTGTAATCCCAGAGGAATTGGAGCCTGCTCCACTAGCTGCAGGAGCAGCGGAAACCATAGCTGTCTCGGCCACCTGGGCGCCACCAGGATGACCAAGGCTTTGTATTGAAGGATCTTGAATAAGGTCCGAGTTACCAGGGGCGTGGGAGGAAATGCATAGAGGAGGCCCACAGACTATGATATTAGAAAAGCATCTGCAGCCACCCTGTGTGGGTGCAGCTGTCTGGAACAGAAACGGGGCAACTGGTGATTTAGTGGACTCGCAAACAAATCCATGGATGGTCGCCCCCAGTACTGGAAGAGCTGCTGGGCTATGTTGGGATTCAGTTGCCACTCGTGCGGCTGGAAAATTCTGCTTAGCTTGTCAGCTAAGAAGTTATCCTGACTTGGCAAGTAAACCGCTTTGAGGTACATACCCTGGCTGACTGCAAAGGAGCATAGGTCCAAGGTTTCCTGACATAGGATGCGAGAACCTGTGCCTCCTTGCTTGTTCACACAGAACATTGCTACTTGGTTGTCTGTCTGAATCAAGACAGTTTGATGAGCCAGGGTTTGGCAGAAGGTCCTGAGAGCTAGGCAGATCGCTCGAAGCTCTAGGAGATTGATTTGTTGTGTGCTCTCCCATGGACAGCACACACCCTGAGTGCAAACCTGCTGGCAATGAGCACCCCATCCAGCAGGGATGCATCCGTAGTCAGCACCTTCGAGTGCATGGGAGGTTGAAAAGGCACTCCCTCCAGAAGGTTGTGAGGCTGAAGCCACCATTCCAACAACCATACCAGGTGTTGGGACACCCCGACATTGTCTGAGTCGGCCTGTGGCTTGTGTCCACTGGTCCCTGAGGCACCACTGAGCTATTCTGATGTGTAGTCGGGCATTGGGTGTCACATGCACTGTTGAGGCCATGTGACCAAGGAGGCACAGAAAGTGTCTTGCTGAGATTCGAGATCTGTGACTCACTTGTTGTACTAGGGCCACAAGCCTTTGTGCCCTGTCCCCTGGTAGATAAGCCCTTGCCTGAAGGGTGTCTACCCTTGCCCCTATGAACTCCAGTCCCTGAGTGGGAACCAGAGTGGACTTTGTGTAGTTGATCACAAAGCCCAGGTGCTGGAGCAACTGGATAGTGCGAGACGTGGCCTGTTGGACTTCTAGAGCTGACTGGGCTCTGATGAGCCAGTCATCTAAGTAGAGGAAGACAAATACCCCCTGAATTCTTAGGAAGGCCGCCACCATCACTAGGCACTTTGTGAACACCCTGGGTGCCGAGGCTAGGCCAAATGGAAGTACTTTGTAATGAAAATGGTTTCCTCCCACTACAAATCTTAGATGTGGTCTGAATGAATCAAGATGTGCGTATACGCATCTTTGAGATCTAAGGAGCATAGCCTGTCTCCCTGGCGGAGGTAAGGCAGCAATATTCCAAGGGAAAGCATCTTGAACTTTTCCCTCACCAGGAACTTGTTTAGGTTCCGCAGGTCGAGGATAGGTCCTAGGCCTCCAGTTCTCTTTGGTATCAGAAAGTACCTGGAATAGAAGCCTGTGCCCTGCATGTGGTGTAGCACCGGTTCTACCGCCTGATCCTTGAGAAGACCTGCTAACTCCTTCAAGAGGAGGTCCCTGTGAAGAGTGGGTCTGAGAGGCTCCCCTGGAAAATAAGAGGGAGGCACCTGGGTGAGATGTAACCGATAGCTCTTTTGGACTATCTGGAGAACCCAGGTGTCTGTTGTAATGGCTGGCCACCTGTGGGCATACAGGGTCAGCCTTCCTCCAGTGCATGGCCTTGCTTCCTTTGAAAGAGGGACAATGCTCTGGGAGTCAAAAAAACCCTCCAGGCTGGGCTGGAGCTGGTGCCTGGGGGTCTTTGGCTTATGTGGGCCCCGTCCCTTGGCCTGCTGCCCCTGCTGGGGAGCTGGGAAGGCCTGATACGTGGGGTAGTTTCGGTAAGCTGTACCTTTTCTCGGGAAAAAGGGCTTCTTACCCAAACCCTTCTTCTTAGAAGGGGCAGATGTCTTCTTCTCGAGTCTTGTCCGGGTCAGGTACTCGGACTCAATCTCGGCAGCCTTCTCAGTCATGGGCTTGCCGACAAGGTTCTCACCCCGGCAAGGGACATAGACCAACTTGTCCTGAACCCATGGCTCTAAGTCTGACGACTGTAGCCATGCCTGGCGGCGTGCCCCGATGCCAGCCCCAGCTAGCCGGGCCGAAGCCTCAAAGCCGTCATAGGCTGCTCGAGTCATAAACTGAGTACTCTTGGATCCCAGTGGACAAAACTTGGAAGCGCTGCAAAGGTCCCTCAGAAAAACCAGCTGAGAACCCGGCAATCTCCTTTGCCAGGTCTCGCAGGTACATGTCCATGTACAGCTGGTACGTCTGGATTTGGCATGCCAGCATTGAACCATGGTAGCACTTCATAAGAACACAAGAACATAAGATCATAAGATATGCCATATTGGGTCAGACCAAGGTCCATCAAGCCCAGTATTCTGTTTCCAACAGTGGCCAATCTAGGTCATATGTTCCTAGCAGTTTCCCCAAGGGACACAGGTTCCACAATGCTTGTATTGGTTCAAGCATTGATATCCTGGGTCCCTTCTTAATAAAGGTTTATGGACCTTTCCTCCAGGAACTTGTCCAAACCTTTTTTAAACCCAGCTACACTAACAGCCTTTACTACATCCTCCGAAAACAAATTCCAGAGTTTGATTACACGTTGAGTGAAATAAATATTTTTTCTTTTATTAGTCTTAAATAGTTTACCCTGTAGCTTCATTGCATGTCCCCTAGTCTGTCTATATTCTGATAAGGTAAACAATCGATCTATGTTTACCCGTTCCACTCCGTTCATTAATTTATAGACTTCTATCATATCTCCCCTCAGACGTCTCTTTTCCAGGTTAAAGAGCCCTAACCTTTTAAGCCTTTCTTCAACGTGTAATCAAACTCTGGAATTTGTTACCGGAGGATGTAGTAAAGGCTGTTAGTGTAGCTGGGTTTAAAAAAAGTTTGGACAAGTTCCTGGAGGAAAGGTCCATAAACCATTATTAAGAAGTGACCGAAGATATCAATGCTTGACCCAGTACAAGCATTGTGGAACTTGTGTCTCTTGGGGAAACTGCTAGGTACATATGACCTAGTTTGGCCACTGTTGGAAACAGAATACTGGGCTTGATGGACCTTGGTCTGACCCAGTATGGCATATCTTATGTTCTTATGTTCATAGGAGTATCCTTCCATCCCCTTTACCATTTTGGTGGCTCTTCTCTGAACCTTTTCTAAAATCGCTATATCCTTTTTAAGATACGGCGACCAGAATTGCACACAATATTCAAGGTGCGGTCTCACCATGGAACGATACAGAGGCATTATAATATCTTTTGTTTTATTTTCCATTCCTTTCCTTATCATACCTAGCATTCTATTTGCTCTCTTGGCCGCCGCTGCACACTGGGCCGAGGGTTTTTAACATGGTATCCACAATGACGCCTAAATCTTTTTCCTGGGTGGTGGTTCCTAATGTGGAACCTTGCATCGTGTAACCATAGTTTGGGTTGTTCTTCCCTAGATGCATAACCTTGCACTTGTCCACATTAAATTTCATCTGCCATTTTGATGCCCAGTCTTCCAATTTATCAAGATCCTCTTGCAGTTTTCCACAATCCTCTTGGGTTTTAACAACTTTAAATAGTTTTGTGTCATCTGCAAATTTGATAACCTCACTCGTTATTCCACTTTCCAGGTCATTTATGAATATGTCAAAAAGCAGCGGAGGGCGTCCATGTTGCGGGCCTCCCTGTCAGGAGGCACAGAGGAGTGCATCTTCTGGCTCTTGAACCGGCACATGGCCAATAACACAACAATGGAGTTGTGCGGCAGCTGTGCTTTTTGGAACCCAGGGCTCTTGCGAACTCGATGGAATTGATTCACCTGCTGAGGGGACTGGCATCGAGGCTGGTGTCTCCCACATGCGGAGCATCAGCCGTTCCAGTACTTTTTTGAGATAAGGACCTGTCGGAAGCCATTTAAAAGAAGTTTTTCGCTTTGTGTTATGCAAGGAAAATATCACTGGGGAGTCATTGATGCTAAATGAGCACTATTGGTTGGGCATTTAAGAAGTCCATCTTTGGAGTGCGCAGATGTCTGAGACCCCCTCTGATCTTTATTGAAGAAATTGAGTATGCAATATTTAAGCTTATAAGTTCCGTGGAAAATAGATTGAGCGCATACTTTTGTGTTTTTACTGTGAAGTAAGCGTTCAGAAAAGGACCATTGACTTCGTGTTCCAGAATGGGAGGCACCGGTACAGTAAGGGCTTCCTTAGGAGGAAAGTCATACTGGAGGATCAGGAGCTCCTCAGCTCGAGGCTCCTCCTTGGCCTCTGCTGGGAAAGACAAAGCCTTTGCCATGTCCCGGACGAAGTCCAAGAACCGGGTGTCCTCTGCGGGTGACCTTCTCGGAGGTTCAGATCCCGGGGAGTCTGACGGGATGTACTTGGTACAGTGGGTGTCAGGAGACTCCTCTTCCTCCATCTCCCAGCCGGACCCCTCCGAGGAGGAATCGAGCGGCTCAGGCCTCGAGGGCTTCAGTCTCGACTGCTCTGACACCGAGGGAATCGGCATCGACGACCTCGGTCCTGAATGGGAGGTCGAGGGGGACCTCGGCCGAGGATCGACTCAAGTTCTTATTTTCTTGAAGATCGGCTCAGCCTCCGGGGTAGACTTGGACGTCAAAGTCCCGGTGGTCGGGCGGATGGACGTGTGAGACCGGCCATCAGCGCCCACTGCTGGTCCACGAAGGCAGACATGCTGCGCTCCAAGGCCGCCAACCTGAGACCGAGCTCAGGAGGCTCCGCAGCCCCTGGGTCGGGTCCCGACGCCAGCTCTCCCGGAGAAGAGTCAACAATGAGGACAGGGCTTACCTTCCTCGGCGTCTCCGGTTCCTTTCGAGGGAGTTTGGCAGGCCTCGCCGACTCCGAGGATCTGGTGCGGTGAGCCGGGCTCTGTGACCAAGCCCGCAAGGGACCAGGCTGCTCGGAGCCGTCAGACATGGATTTTTTCTTTCTCTGGTATTCCCATGAGGGAGACCCCCTTTCAGAGGACACCTGATGCTGCTCGGGATCAGACAGCTCCCGAGAGGTCGAGGCCTCTGACAAGATCCGGGCCCGGGCGGGTGCGGACTCAGGGAAAATCCTATCATGTTGCTGCTGCTGCCTGCTCCTCAAGGCCTTGGAAGACATCTTCTTACACAGGCCACAGATCTTGGGGTCGTGGTCGGGCCCGAGGCAGCAGAGGCAGCAGCATGTGTGTCGGTGAGAGACATCAGTTTCATGCACCGATCACACTTCTTAAAACCGCTGGCAGGCATCGGGGGAAAAAGGGCCCCTGCGAGGTCAAAAGACCGGACTGCCAGCTAAAATAAAAAAAAGAGCGCGGATGCTAGTCACTAAGGACAAAAATGAAAAACTGGACTGGACTCGATACCGGTGTACCGAGCCGAGGCGGGAAGGGGAACCGGCATCGAACCAGTAAAGCAGAAAAACAATTTTCCAACGTTTACCATGGGGAAACTAGGACAATGTCAATTGGGCTCCGTGGAAAAAAGGAGACTGAGCAAGATGGCACCCTTAGGCGGGAAGGGGACCACGCAAGCGTGATGCAGTCCCAAAGGCTGTCTTTGAAAGCTGGGGATTTGCTCTGCATGGGGGCTCCATTGACACCGACGTCACCCACATGTGAGGACTGACTTCCTGCTTGTTCCTGGAGAATAGGAAATACAAAAAGTACATGATCTTTAAATTAAGTCCTGCTCCTGTAACATGCTTGCAATTATTGGTAACAGTATAGAAAACAAATAGAAAGAAGTTCTCTTTAAATATAAGCTATAAATATATTGACACTCATATTTGTGTGAGAAGGGCATTGGTCTAGCTGCTTCCTTTTACCCTGCTTAGCTCAGTGGGAACTAGTTCCATCAGTCTTTTTTTCTAGCTTCCCCATTGGTTTTCCCCATATTTCTTTTTCTAGCCATCTATTTTAATGACTGTCCTTGATAGGGATTTACAGCCTGTCTCTCTACAGAATCAATTACATGCATACCCTGAATCCCAACTGTGGATGCAATTGTGATGTGATGGGTGGTATTCTTATCCTCATGGACTGTGAATTGTGTCTCTTCAGTAGCTTCACTCCATATTGAGCTGAGGTGCAGAAGCAAGGTCTGGAAGCTAAAATCTTAGGTGTAGCACTGAAGTAGCAGTTGCGGCTTTTAAATGATGATTTGTATTCTAATTTGAATTCTTTTCACTAAACAGAACACACTATTGCAGCAGTCAGAAATATTGACCAAACAACATAAAGAAGCCACAACAGCTTTTAAAAAACAAGTAAGAAAATGAGATGACTGCCTTGTCTTTACAATTGGTGAATGCATGTGCTGCATGGAATTCTTTCCAACCTGGCTGCATTTTTACTTATATGTGTGTGCATCTGTGCCATCTCTGTGTACTTCTCTGACTGGGAGAATAGAGGAAAGGGATAGTTCGAATGGAGTGATTTCCAAACATTCTGTTAGGTTGGGTAGAATAATAAAATGAAACCTGGTGTGATAATATATCTGACCATTAAATATCACTGTCAACAGATTTCAAATATATTTTTTACATTTATATCATGGGTTGCAACTGTATGAAGGTAATAGATATTGCTGTATACATAGCAACTATTAGCAAACTGCATAATTCAGTCACTATGGGGTTCAGAGCAGAGATGGCATCCATCTGTCCAAGAAAGGTCAACGCATCTTCGGTAGTAGACTGGCTAATCTACTGAAGAGGGCTTTAAACTAGATTCTTTGGGGATGGGTGAAGAAAGGCCCCAGGTAAGTGAAAGCCCCCAGGTAGGTGATAAATTAAATACCTTCATGGAAATGGGTAACAGGGGTAACATATGGAAAGCAGTGTGTATAAATGCCCGTAGCATGGGAAATAAGATCCCTGATGTTGAAGCTTTGGTGGGAGTGGCTGACTTGGATTTAGTGGCAGTTACAGAAACATGGTTCACAGAAAACCATGACTGGGATGTAACTATACCTGGCTATACTTTATTCAGAAAGGACAGGGTAGGAAGAAGGGGAGGAGGAGTGGCACTATATGTAAAAACTACCATTAAAGCTTTGGAATTACAGAGCTTAAAAGGGAGAGAGGAGGCATTGTGGGTTAAAATAGAAAGAGGGAAAGAGAAATCTATTTGCATTGGTGTGATATACAGACCTCCCTCACAAGAGGAAGAGGTGGACAGAGTTAATTGAAGACATACGCAGCATTGCTAGGAAAGGGGAAGTGCTACTGATAGGAGATTTCAATATGCCAGATGTTGATTGGCACATTCCTGCTGCAGTATCATCTAGAAGTAAGGAGATCCTGGATTCTCTACAGGAAGAACTATTCAGGCAATTGGTAACAGACCCCACACATGAAGGGGCCATACTGGACTTGGTGCTTACCAATGGTGAAAGTGTTTCTGATGTTGTAGTGGGAGATCATTTTGCATCCAGTGATCACCAGATGGTGTGGTTCAGTATTAGGACTAGGGCTGTTAGAATCCATTCCAAGGTGAGGATCTTAGACTTTAGGAAGACTAACTTTGTGAAGATGGGCCAATACCTCAGGGAGTCGTTAGTGGGATGGGAACAGCTGGGGGATGTAGAAAAATAGTGGGCAAAACTGAAAGGGGGTATTTTAAGGGCAACCAACCTTTTTGTTAAAATGGTAAATAAAGGCAAAAGGAAAAGGAGACCACTATGGTTTTCGAAGGAAGTAGCTGAACAAGTGAAGAAAAAGAGGGAGGCCTTCATGAAATACAAGAGATCACAGAGAGAGGAAAACAGGCATCTGTATTTGGAAAAACTTAGAGAAGCTAGCAAAGTAGTCAAGAAGGCAAAGATTCAAAAGGAGGAGGAAATATCCCCCCATTTTATTGCATTGGCTAAGACATTTTTCAGATATATTAGTGAGAAGAGGAAGGGCAAAAGTGGTATTGTCAGACTCTAGGGTGCAGGGGGGGAATATGTAGAAGCTGATAAGGATAAAGCGGAATTGCTTAACAAATATTTTTGTTCTGTGTTCACAGATGAAGAACCAGGAGCAGGATCTCAGAAAACACCCACAAATAAGAACAGAAGCGAGGGACATCTTGAACAATTTTCAGAAGACTGTGTTCGTGAGAAACTAGCTCAACTTAAAGTAGACAAAGCGATGGGACCGGATGGGATACACCCTAGAATACTGAGGGAACTTGGGGACGTTCTAGCAACTCCACTGACTGACCTTTTCAATGCCTCATTGGAGTCAGGAGTGGTGCCAAAGGACTGGAGAGAGGCTCATGTGGTGCCTTTACACAAAAGCGGAAGTAAGGATGTGGTTGAAAACTACAGGCCAGTTAGTTTAACTTCGGTGGTGAGTAAATTATTGGAAATGCTGCTGAAAGAGAAAATAGTGAGGTTTCTGGAGTCCAGCGGATTACAGGATCCGAGGCAGCATGGATTCACCAGAGGCAGGTCTTGTCAAACAAATCTGATTGATTTCTTTGACTGGGTGACCAGGGAGTTGGACCGAGGGAGAGCTCTAGATGTGGTGTATTTAGATTTCATTAAAGCCTTTGACACTGTTCCTCACAGGCGACTTATAAACAAACTGAGCACCCTAGGGATGGACCCTAAAGTTACTGCTTGGGTTAGAAATTGGTTGGGTGGGAGGCGACAAAGAGTACAAGTAAATGGAGCTCACTCTGAGGAGAAGGATGTTACCAGTGGTGTGCCCCAGGGATCTGTCCTTGGTCCGATTCTTTTTAACATCTTTGTTAGTGATATAGCGGAAGGGCTGTCGGGTAAGGTTTGCCTCTTTGCAGATGATACCAAAATCTGCAATAGAGTAGACACCCAGGAAGGTGTAGATAACATGAGGAGGGATCTAGCTAAGCTTGAAGAATGGTCTAGAATTTGGCAGCTGGGATTTAATGTTAAAAAATGTAAGGTCATGCATTTGGGCTGCAGCAATCCAAAGGAGCAATACAGTATAGGAGGTGAAGTACTTTTGTCCACTAAAGAAGAGCGGGACCTAGGCGTGGTTGTGTCTGATGATCTTAATGTAGCTAAACAGGTAGAAAAGGCGACGGCAAAAGCTAAAAGGATGCTTGGGTGCATATGGAGACGAATGGCTAGCAGAAAAAAGGAGGTGATAATGCCTCTGTATAAGTCTTTGGTGCGACCTCATTTGGAGTATGGTGTGCAATTCTGGAGACCGTACCTTCAGAAGGATGTGAACAGGATGGAGTCGGTGCAGAGGGTGGCTACTAAAATGATTAGTGGGCTTCATTATAAAGCATATGAGGACAGACATAAGGATCTTAATATGTACACCTTAGAGGAAAGGCGGGATAGAGGTGATATGATTGAGATGTTTAAATACCTCCGTGGCATAAATGTTCAGGGAGAGAGCCTCTTTCAATTGAAAGCAAGTTCTGCTACGAGGGGACATGGGATGAGGGTGAAGAGAGATAGATTCAGGAGTGATATGCAGAAATATTTCTTTACAGAAAGAGTAGTGGATCCATGGAATAGTCTCCCAGTGGAGGTGGTAGAGATGAGGACAGTAACTGAATTAAAAAAAGCATGGGACCAACACAGAGGATCTCTAAAGGTAAAAAGTGGACTGTTGTAGTTGTTGTTATGGAAGGACAGACTAGATAGGCCATGTGGTCTTTTTCTGTCATCATGTTTCTATGTTTCTTTTAATAAAGGTTAATGCACATTAATGAAGTTAACGTGTTAAGTGCCAATGCAACCATAGAAATAAGAGGGTTATGAGCACTTAGCAGGCGTTAATTTCATTAACATTTATTTATTCTATTTTATTTACATTCTCTTATATACCGCGCTATTCTGCATCAGTGCGGTTTACATTGAACAAACTGAAATTACATTGAACAGGGCATAATAACTTGGAGATAACTATTTTACAAGGAACATGGGCTATGGAGGGTTAAGCGGCTTGCCCAAGACCACAAGGAGCACCTGTGGGACTAGAAACCCCAGTCCTTCTGGCCTAAGGTTGCTGTCCTCTAGTGGGATTTGAACCCCCGACCTTCTGGCTTGAAGTACCTTGCCCAACCACTAGGCCACTCCTCCACTCCAACATGCATTAAAACCTTTAGGAAAAGGGCCCCTAAGTATCACTGCCCATAGCAACCATTGAGAAAGGCATAGAGTTCAATAACTATCAATCTCTAGGTTTCATAGTAGAATTTACAACAAAGAAAATGAAATACACATAATAATCACTAAAAGCCAGACTAGAAACATAGAAAAATGACAACAGAAAGAGACCACATGGCCTATCTAGTCTGTCCTTCCATATCAACAACTACAACAGTCCCCTTTTTTCCTTTAGTGATCCTCTGTGTTTGTCTCATGCTTTTTTGAATTCAGATATTGTCCGCATCTCTACCACCTCCACTGGGAGACTATTCCATGGATCTACCACTCTTTCCGTAAAGAAATATTTCCGCATATCACTCCTGAATCTATCTCCCTTCACCCTCATCCCATGTCCCCTCGTAGCAGAACTTGCTTTCAATCGAAAGAGGCTCTCCTCCTGTGCATTTGTGCCATGAAGGTATTTAAATGTCTCGATCATATCACCTCTATCTCACCTTTCCTCTAAGGTGCACATATTAAGATCCTTAAGTCTGTCCTCATATGCTTTACAATGAAGACCACTGACCATTTTAGTAGCCACCCTCTGTACTGACTCCATCCTGTTTATATCCTTTTGAAGGTGCAGTATCCAGAATTGCACACAATACTCCAAATGAGGTTGCACAAAAGACTTATACAGAGGCACTATCACCTCCTTTTTTCTGCTAGCCATTCCTCTCTGAATGCACCCAAGCATCCTTCTAGCTTTTACTGTCGTCTTTTCTACCTGTTTAGCTACTTTAAGATCAGACACAACCACGCCTAGCTCCCGCTCTTCTTTAGTGGACAAAAGTACTTCACCCCCTATACTATATTGCTCCCTTGGATTACTGCAGCCCAAATGCATGACCTTGCATTTTTTAACATTAAATCCCAGCTGCCAATCTCTAGACCAGAGGTCCTCAAACTTTTTAAGCAGGGGGCCAGTTCACTGTCCCTCAGACCGTTGGAGGGCCGGACTATAGTTTAAAAAAAAACTATGAACAAATTCCTATGCACACTGCACATATCTTATTTTGGTGATCTGTACCATAGTTGGCTCCAGGTTTTATCTTTGTTAATGTTATTGAGCTTTTCCAACATTGACTTCCACAGATGTAGTCAGTTTGATATTTCTGCAATCCATTGGGGAAAGTCTATGTGTACAGTTGCCACTTGTGTTACTGGAATAAGGTATTTGAGATGAATAGATCTTTGGTCTTGCAGAATTCTATCAGTCCTTCTCTAGCTTCATTTCTGTTACCAAGTCCAAATTTTCTAACCACTTTGCCTTCTTCTTTGTTGCCCACTTTTGCTCTCCAGTCGACTAATAAATTCTATAGGAAAGAGGAAGCTAGTCCTTTAGGGAGAAGTATGGCCTAATTGTATTTTTACTTCTGAAATAAACTCGAATGAGTTTTGAATCAAGATGATAAATATTGGGGGAGGGGGAGTATTTTAGGAACACTATTCTTGCTTTGAAAATGGACATACAGATGTTCAAAGCATAGAGGCATGCCTGGAGCCATTTTATAAAGCAGTTCTAAGGATGTCACCAGCGCGAAAACATCCAAGGCTGAATAGAGGCATGTTTGGGGCTTTCCCAAGACCTTGGATGTCCACACCCAATTTCAGCAATGCCCTTCACATATTGAATCCAAGTTTATACAGTACCTCCCTCCAGGACATGAATATGCATCAGAAAAGTTCTCATTCTGCCATAGACAAGAAGGTATTCTGATACCCCCTATCTTTTTTATGGTTGGCATTGGGGAGGTGAGCGGGAAGTGGAGCCCCTCCGCAATCACCCTCGCAAGACCAATCGGGCCACCAGAACACCAAAGAAAGTCAAAGTACCTCTAGGCGCGAAGGGAAATCCCACCACACAACCAGCAACTGCAGCAGTCCCGATTGGCATCGGGGAGGTGAGCGGGAAATGAAGCCCCTCCCTGATCACCCTCACAAAACCAATCAGGCCACTGGAACACCAAAGAAAGGCAAAGCGCCTCTAGGCATGAAGGGAAAGCCTGCCACACAACCAGCAACTGCAGCCGCCTCACTTCCCCTCATGATAGTGCCACCCCTGAGGACAGGCAGCAGCGGCAAAAACACCCGGCGGGCTGGATAAATGTCCTCGGTGGGCCGCATGTGGCCCACGGGCCGTAGTTTGAGGACCCCTGCTCTAGACAATTCTTTAAGCTTAGCTAGATCCCTCCTCATGTTATCAACACCTTCCTGGGTGTGTACTCTATTGCAGATTTTGGTATTATCCTCAAAGAGGCAAACCTTACCCGACAGCCCTTCCGCTATATCACTAACGAAGATGTTGAAAAGAATCGGACCAAGGACAGATCCCTGGGGCACACCACTGGTAACATCCTTCTCCTCAGAGTGAGCTCCATTTACTTGTACCCTTTGTCGCCTCCCACTCAACCAATTTCTAACCCAAGCAGTAACTTTAGGGTCCATCCCTATGGTACTCAGTTTGTTTATAAGTCGCCTGTGATGAACGGTGTCAAAGGATTTACTGAAATCTAAATATACCACATCTAGGGCTCTCCCTCGGTCCAACTCCCTGATCACCCAGTCAAAGAAATCAATCAGATTTGTCTGACAAGACCTGCCTCTCGTGAAGCCATGCTGCCTTGGATCCTGTAATCTGCTGGACTCCAGAAACCTCACTATTTTCTCTTTCAGCAGCGTTTCCAATAATTTACTCACCACCAAAGTTAAACTAACCAGCCTATAGTTTTCAACCACATTCTTACTACTTCTTTTGTGTTATGTCACCACATGAGCCTCTCTCCAGTCCTTTGGCACCACTCCCGACTCCAATGAGGCATTGAAAAGGTCAGTCGGTGGAGCTACTAGAACGTCCCCAAGTTGCTAGCTTCTCTAAGTTTTTCCATTAATAGATGCCTGTCTTCCTCTCCCTGTGATCTCTTGTATTTCATGAAGGCCTCCCTCTTTTTCTTCACCTTTTCAGCTACTTTTTTCGAAAGCCATAGCGGTCTCCTTTCTTTTTACCTTTATTTACCATTTTAACAAAAAGGTTGGTTGACCTTAAAATATCTCCTTTCAGTTTTGCCCACTGTTTTTCTACATCTACACATTGCTCACAACCGTGGTGATATTTCAATGGCTGTCTTTTTCGACTTCTCCACTGCTTTCGACCTTGTTGATCACTCCCTTCTTCTCTCTCGTCTTCGGAATGCTGGGCTTCATGGTACTGTTTACCGGTGGTTCCATTCTTATCTTTTCTCCAGGTCCTACTCTGTCCTTCCTTGTCCCCCTTCTGCTGCCCCCTCTGACTTGTTTCCCCTTCACTGTGGTGTCCCCCAGGGTTCTGTGCTGGCTCCCCTTTTATTCAACATTTTCCTCGCTCCTTTAGCTCTTGATACAGCAATCTGGGATCGCTGCTTTCTTTTACGCTGACAATCTCGACTTACTTCACCACACTTTCCCTCTCTGCCCTTATCTTTCCCTCCTCAATTCCTGTCTCATTACTGTTTCTTCCTGGCTCACTTCCAACTGCGTGCATTTGAACCTTTCCAAAACTCTTGCCATCTGGTTCCCCCACAGCAGCCCTTCTCCTCTACTGGCCCCATCTCTTGCTGGCTCCCCTATCCCTGTCGTCCCTTGTTTTAGGTATCTTGGTGTTCTCCTTGACGCAAACCTTTCCTTCCAGGCCCACATTTCTGGTGTCTCTAAGTCCTCCTTCTTCCAGCTACGTCGTATTCGTACCATCTGCCCCTTTCTTACTCCCCAGGCCCTCACTACTCTTGTCTTATCCCTTGTTATTTCACGCTTGGACTTTTGTAACTCTGCCCTTGCCGGTCTCCCTCAATCACAACTAAGTAGGTTGCAGTGAATCCAGAACACGGCAGCACGCATTATCACCCACTCCTCCCAATCTGATCACATTACCCCACTTCTTCTTCAACTACACAGGCTCCCTTTAGACCACCGTATTCGTTTCAAGCTTCTCACCCTTGTCCATCACGTCATCTACACCCGTACCCCTCTATATTTGGCAGACCTTATTCGCTTCCACACTTCCACGTGCTCCCTACACTCTCTTCATCTCAACCGTCTTCACCTCCCCTCTCCCTCCAGGGCTCATTTACAATCTACACACTCCTCTGCCTTCTTTGTTATAGAACCTGCACTTTGGAATTCTCTACCTACCTCCCTCAGACTCAAACCAGATTTCCGCACCTTTAAAACATAACTAAAAACTCACCTTTTCTCATCCACTTTTGACCTTCCCACCTCCTCTGTATGACCCCATATCCATTCCATTTGTGTCCTCTCTGTTTACTGTGTTTAACTCTCTTCACTATCCTATTGACATTGTAATTTCCTTTCCACTTCTAGGCCCTCGGTTGTCTTTGTTTTGACATTTTGTACACCGCCTTGCTTTATTTTTGAAAGGCGGTTTTATCAAATGTAATAAACATACATCCCCCAGCTGTTCCCATCCCGCTAACGACTCCCTGAGATATTGGCCCATCTTGGCAAAGTTAGTTTTCCTTAAGTCTAAGACCCTCTCTTTTGAATGGATTCTAACAGCTCTAGTCTTAATACTGAACCACACCATCTGGTGATCACTGGATGCAAAATGATCTCCCACTATAACATCAGAAACACTTTCACCATTGGTAAGCACCAAGTCCAGTATGGCCCCTTCATGTGTGGGGTCTGTTACTAATTGCCTGAATAGTTCTCCCTTTAGAGAATCCAGGATCTCTTTACTTCTAGATGATACTGCAGCAGGAATGTGCCAATCAACATCTGTCATATTGAAATCCCCTATCAGTAGAACTTCCCCTTTCCTAGCAATGCTGCGTATGTCTTCAATTAACTCTCTGTCCACCTCTTCCTCTTGTGAGGGAGGTCTGTATATCACACCAATGCAAATAGATTTCTCTTTCCCTCTTTCTAGTTTAACCCACAGTGCCTCCTCTCTCCCTTTTAAGCTCTGTAATTCCAAAGCTTTAATGTTATTTTTTACATATAGTGCCGCTCCTCCTCCTCTTCTTCCTACCCTGTCCTTTCTGAATAAAGTATGACCTGGTATAGTTACATCCCAGTCATGGTTTTCTATGAACCATGTTTCTGTAACTGCCACTAAATCCAATTCAGCCTCTCCCATTAAAGCCTCAAGATCTGGGATCTTATTTCCCAGGCTACCGGCATTTATACACACTGCTTTCCATGTGTTATCCCTTTTACCCATTTCCATAAAGGTATTTAATGTTTCACTTTCCTGGGGGCTTTCTTCACCCATCCTACTACTACTATTTATCACTTCTATAGTGCCACGCACACAGCACTGTACAGCTACCCTACAAGAGGTAGCCAGCATACATGAGACAGTCCCTGCCCGTCAGAGTCATGCTCATCGGAGCTTACAATCTAGTTAGAACAGAATAGTAATTTAGTTAAACAGTGCAGAGCATCTGTACAGTTTGGTCTATAGCTCCAACGAATCTAGTTTAAAGCCCTCTTCAGTAGATTAGCCAGTCTACTACTGAAGATGCATTGACCTTTCTTGGTCAGATGGACACCATCTCTGCTCTGCAACCCTTGGAACAGCATCCCATGGTCCAGGAAACCAAAACGCTCTCGATGATACCATCCACGTAGCCATGCATTCATCTCCAGGATGCGAGCCTCTCTGCCTTGGCCTTTACCCTCCATAGGGAGGATTGAAGAGAACACCACCTGTGCACCTATCTGCTTCACCCTCTGTCCCAGAGCCATGAAGCCACTTTTGATATGATCAGAGGAATATCTGGCGGTATCATTTGTTCTGACATGGATTAGCAACATTGGGTAATAGTCAGTGGGCTTGATGAGTCTCGGCAAACACTCCATAACATCTTGGATTTTGGCACCTGGCAGATAGCATACCTCTCTGGACATCAAGTCTGGTCAGCAGATGGATGCGCCTCAGTACCTCTCAGAAGAGAGTCATCAACCACTACTACCTTTCGCTTCCTTGTGGTCATGGATTCTGCAACTTTGGGGCACTTGAGCTCTGGTTCTTCATTTTCCAGGTATGCTTTCACCTCCTCCACTTCCAGGGCTGCATAATGGTTCTTCAATTCAAGGGCTAGAGAAGTTGGATTGGTGATTCTGCAGGCCCTGGTGACTTGTGTCCAGCCTTCATCATTCTGTAGGCTCCCATCTTCTCCTCTGCTGGAGAGCTTGGATGTTGCAAGAAGCATCTCAATGTACTTCTCACTTTCTTGAATGCTCCTCAGCCTTGCCACCTCCTCTCTGAGTTCCTCCACTTGTTTCCCGAGAGCTTCAGTATTTATATGTGTGTTTGTCTCTGGGGTTTTTTATGTATGTATATGTGTTTCACTGTATGTGTGTATATGTCTGTGGGTGTATCTGTGTGCATATGTGCATGTTTATGTATGTGTACCTGTATTTCTGTGTATATGTTCATATCTGTGCTTGTGTTTCAGTGTGTGACAGTGTTTTAGTGTGGCAGTGGATATCTGTGTTGAGTCAGTCTGTGACCAAGAGAGGATAAAGGCGGTTGGGGTGCTTTTTGAAAAGAGCAATTCCCTAGCAACTGTGTTGCAATGTATCAATTTGTGCTGCGGGTGCTGAAACTCTCTCATAGAAATGAATTGGACTATTTTATGTCTCTGGAACCCCTAGTACTATCTGGCCCATTTTCAAACTCTGTCTTTTCCTCAGTTTTTTTCCCCAAACTCAGGATTTGGGCCTGTTCCGTTGTGTTTTAGGAGAGTTATTTGAGTCCTTATGTATATTGTGGAGAAGTACCCTAGTGGTTAGAGGAACAGCCTAGTACCCAGGAGATCAGCGTTCAATTCCTACCGGCACGCCTTGTGACCTTGGGCAAATCACTTTACCCTCCATTGCCTCAGAAGCAAAGGCCTGGCAATCTACTTCTGGTCATACCTTGACAAGAAAATCCAGGGCTGGCTGGGTTGCCAGGAATCAGCATTGACTTGACAGCACTAAAAAATAAATGTATATTTTATTGGATTTATTTTATACTACCTGTCGGCCTTTTCAGATACATCAACGTGGTATATTGGCTTGAAGAATGGTTGAGAATTTGGCAGCTGAAATTTAACGCAAAAAATGCAGGGTCATGTGTTTGGACTTCAAAAATCCAAGGGAGAGGTACAGTATAAGGGGTGAAGTACTTCTGTCCGTGAAAGAAGAGTGGGACCTGTGCACTACTGTTTCTGATCTTAAAGTGGATAAACAGGTAGAAAAGGTGACGGCGATTGCCAGAAGGATGCTTGGGTGCATAGGGAAAGGAATGGTCAGCAGAAAAAAGGAGGCGATAGTGTCTCTGTAAAAGTCTTCTGTGAGACCCTGTTTGCAGTATTATGTGCAATTCTAGCAAACACACCTTCAAAAGGATATAAATAGTATGGAGTCGGTGCAGGGGATGGCTACCAAAATGGTTGGTGGTCTTCGTTATTAACCATATGGAGACAGACTTAAAGATCTCAATATGTATACTTTAGAAGAAAGGCAGGATAGAGGAGATATGATAGACACATTTAAATACCTCCATGGCATAAATGCCCAGGAGGAGAGCCTCTTTCAATTTAAAGTAAGGTCTGCAACAAGAGGACATAGGATGAAGGTGAAAGGGGATAGATTTAGTAGTAATATGCAAAAATATTTCTTTATGGAAAGAGTGGTGGATGCGTAGAATAGTCTCCCAGTGGAGGAGGTAGAGACAAGGACAGTATCTGAATTCAAGAAAGCATAGGAAAAACACAAAAGATCTCTAAAGGAATAAAAGGGACTATACTGTAGTAGTTGATATGGAAGGGCAGACTAGATAGGCCATATTGTCTTTTTCTTTCACCATGTTTCTATAATTACTCTGACAGCCAGGATAATGCACATGCACCAGTGGTAACATCACCTGTCTGGATGGGTTGCTTTCCCTAAGTCCAAAAAACTCTGCAAGGTCTCACTGGGCATGCTCAGGTATTCCCATACCGCCACACTGCACCCTGCCTCCTTCAGCCTATGTCTTCCACTTGGCAAGAACAGGACATTGATACTACCGCAAGAGTTGATAAAAAAACAAAATCATCTTAACCCACAGGGACCCTCTGACATACCACAATTCTGGTATGCTGAAAGGCCATCTAAGGTTTCCTACCTATTGGGCTCAAAGAAAGCACCCACAGGTTCAAATGGGTTTAAATCTAAGGCCGCTGAACACATGGCCCTTGATGAACAAGAGAAATGGAAAGGGAAAAGTTCAACTGCAGCCATTGCAAAGTAGTGATGATTTTTTCCTACTCACTTATGTGTATCAATGCTGCCTCTACACCTCTAGTTGCTCATAGGGCTAATGCTCAGTACAGGCAGGAAATCACGTCGTCAAATGGCAAACCAAGTATGTTCTACCTGCCAACTGGAAAGGCCCTACCTAGGCACTATTATTGAGAATGGATTAATGGAGATGAAAGTCTTTAAAGGGAACATGCACAGTAAAAACAAATGCAGCTTAAATGACAGACACTAGTCAAAATATCTGCCCTCCCTTGGTTATGAGACCTCTGCTGCCAAGAAAGAGTTCTTTGACTATTTCAGTACTTGTCTAACTCAGATGGCTTGCCATCCTAGACCATCAGCCTGAATCAGTGTATCAAGCTCATGCTTCAGCCATTTCAGAAGCCTTCTGCCATTTTAGCAGCCTTATGAGGGCAGTGTGCTTTTGTTCAACCCATAAATCTGGGATCTGCTCCAGATCTTGTCTCTCGAGGAGAACATAAGATATGCCATATTGGGTCAGACCAAGGTCCATCAAACCCAATATCCTGTTTCCAACAGTGGCCAATCTAGGTCATAAGTACCTAGCAGTCTCCCCAAAAGACACAGGTTCCAAAATGCTTGTATTGGGGCAAGCAGGGATATCCTGGATCCCTTTTAATAATGGTTAATGGACCTTTCCTCCAGGAAGTTGTCCAAACCATTTTTAAGCCCAGTTACACTAACAGCTTTTACTACATCCTCCGGTAACAAATTCCAGAGTTTGATTACACGTTGAGTGAAAAAATATTTTCTCTTATAAGTCTTAAATAGTTTACCCTGTAGCTTTATTGCAAGTCCTCTGGTCTTTCTATATTCCGATGACAAACAATCGATCTACGTTTACCCATTCCATTTCATTCATTAATTTAGAGACCTCTATCCAGGGGCGGCCCAAGAGGGGTGCGGGGCCATGTGCGGAGACTCGGTGCGGGGCCTCATTTGCATAAGGGACCTCATTTGCATAAATATTTGCATAATGTTACTATACACTATCTTTTAGTAAACATGCCTCTTAATGAGTGTATGGATAAAGAAAGACTAAAAGATTTCTACATTACTATAATCCAGTGACAACTGCCAGGCACATTAGGAACTACTACAAACACTGCCCATTTAGAACCCATAGCAAACCCGCCATATCATAACAGCACTACCAGGACTCAAAGCACAAGACCCTACCTATCAAAAGGCAACACTACAAATATTAAACCAATACATTTCAGAGAACAACAATACATGACCTACTGGGGAAAGAGAACAAGTGGCAATGTCAAATAGGAATTACATAAACAGAATACCTCAGCTCAGTTACACATGCAGAACATAGACCATCACCAAACAAGAAATCACAATGTAGAAACAGGAAGACAATAATTAAACTGGGAACCCCAAAAGCCCAACAACACTGTAGAAATAAAACTATAAATTAAGCATGATACGCCAACTTGGGCGTGGTGGGAAGCTTTCAAAGCCAATGTCCGAGGCAGTATGACAACTTACAGTTGTTGTTGTTAAGTGCCGTCGAGTGGGAGTCGACTCATGGCGACCCTCTGGATAGCTATCCTAAATTATGTTTATGTTTATGTTTATTAAAATTTGATATACCGCTCATTCAGGAAGATCAGAGCGGTGTACAATATAAAAACAAATAAAAACTTATAAAAACAATCAATACAATAGCTAGAAAGAAGGAAAAGAAGTTACAATTTCAAAATTGTGTTCGGTCTCCAGTCAGGCGGCTCATTGTTGACAGACTGGTACCCGTAGCTGCTGTTATTGTATCGATCCATCTCATTGCTGGCCTTCCTCTTTTGCGTTGACCTTCTATTTTGCCAAGCATAATGTCTTTCTCTAATGATCTCTCTCTTCGCATGATGTGTCCAAAGTATGAAAGTCGAAGTCTTGTCATCTGAGCTTCTAAAGAAAGCTTAGGTTTGATCTCCTCTAGTACCGACTGGTTTGTTCTTCGGGCAGTCCATGGTATACACAGTATTCGCCGCCAGCACCATAATTCAAAGGCATCAATTTTCTTCCTGTCTGTCTTTTTCACTGTCCAGCTTTCACATCCATATGATGTTATTGAAAAAACCATGGCTTGAACAAGTCAAATCTTTGTATGGAGAGAGACATCTCTGCTCTTGAGAATCTTATCTAGGGCTTTCATAGCCATTCTGCCAAGAGCAATGCGTCGTCTGATTTCTTGACTGCTTGTTGCTTCTTTATTGATAGTGGATCCAAGTAGGTTAAAGTTGTTCACAATTTCAATTTCTTCTCCTTCAACGATGAACCTGTTGATTATGCCAGTTGTCATGATCTTTGTCTTCTTTACATTAAGGTGTAGGCCCATTTTGAGACTATGTTCTTTGATTGTGAGAAGCAAATGTTTCAGATCATCTTCACTTTCAGCCAGTAATGTGGTATCATCAGCATAGCGAAGGTTGTTGATGACTCTTCCACCAATCTTCACACCTCTGTTGTCTTCATACAATCCTGCTTCTCTGATGATTTGTTCTGCATACAAATTAAACAGGTAGGGGGAAAGTATGCAGCCTTGTCTTACACCTTTGCTTATTTTAAACCATTCTGTTTCTCCTTGTTCCGTTCGAACTGTTGCTTCTTGATCAATGTACAGATTGCGCAAGAGAACGATCAGGTGTTCTGGTATACCCATGCTTCTTAATGTGGCCCAGAGTTTCTCATGGTTTACACAGTCAAAAGCCTTGCTATAGTCGATAAAGCACAAATAGATATCCTTTTGGTATTCTTTAGTCTTTTCAAGGATCCATCTCACATCCGCAATGATGTCTCTCGTTCCTCGCCCTTTCCTGAACCCTGCTTGCACTTCAGGTAGTTCTTGTTCCAGGTATGGTTGTAATCTCTTTTGAATAATCTTCAGTAGAATCTTGCTGGCATGTGGGATCAGAGCGATTGTGCGATAATTTCCACAGTCAGTTGGATCACCTTTCTTTAGTATTGGTATAAACACAGATCTTTTCCAGTCAGTTGGCCATGATGTTGTCTTCCATATTTCTTGGCAGAGTCTTGTGAGTACGATAACAGCTGCATCAGATTGCTGCAATACCTCTGTGGGAATGCTATCAATGCCTGGTGCTTTGTTTTTGATAAGGCTTTCAATGCTGCTTCAACTTCTTCTTTCATCACCAATGGTTCCCGATCATAAGGTACAGGTTGAAACGGCTGTTGGTCCACTTGATCTTTATCGTATAAAAACTCTGTATATTCCTTCCACCTTTTCTTGATCTTCTCAGCATCATTCAACATTTATTTATTTATTTATTTTATTTATTTTATTGTTTTTCTATACCGCGCTATTCACCATCAGTGCGGTTTACAGGTAACACAAATGAACAATGCAGAAAGGTCTCACATTGAACTTACAGTAAACAGGGAGTTTAAAACAGGAGAACAGGTGAACTATATATAATTTTATGGCATTGTTTACAAATTAAACAGTGTGACTATATACATATTCATAATCTTAGTATGTCTCAGAGTAATGGCAAGCTCATCGCTATGGTCTTGAATCAGCAGAGAGGTGGATAAAGGAGGGGGGGAGGTTGGCTTAGGTGATCTGATTAAGGTGTGTGGGGTGGGTATTATGTGGGTGCTGGCTTGGGTCGGGGGTGAAGCATAGTTGTCTTAGTTGTGACTTGTCTTTTTTGAACGTGCGCCAATTAGTTTTTTTAATAGCAGACAAAATTATCAATTTTTCATATAGTACCTTAGGCATTATTTTCAAGAAAAAGGTAAACGAGTATTTTAGGATGGCTCAAACAGAAGTGAACTAAGCTGGGCAAATAGTGATCAATTAGATGCAATAAGGCAGAACACAAAACCTGAGCAGCTGATTCATGGATACAAAGTAGAAGTATAGAACCTTGAGCATCTTGTAACATTCCAATTCGAGGCTGGAACTTTTTCTTTAACTCTCGTAGCTTTAGGAAAGCCGATCTTGTTCTTCCTCTAATAGTTTCTGCTTCTATTTCCTTGCAAGTGTCATTGTAGTACTTTTCCTTGTCCTGTCTTGCTGCACATTGGAAATCTCTGTTGAGTTCTGTGATTGTCTTTCTTTCTCCTCTGGCTTTAGCTTCTCTGCGTTTCTGGGCAATTTTCAGAGTTTCTTCCGTCATCCATTTTGGCCGTTTTTGCTTTTTCACCTTTTGTAGAGACTTCTCGCTTTCTTCCAACACAACCTTCTTGATGTCATTCCATAACTCTTCCGGAGCTCTGTCATTTGTATCTAAAGCAGCAAATCTATTTTGCAGGCAGTCTTTAAATTCCAGTGGTATATTCTCAAGGTCATATTTTGCTGCATTCATGAGTGGTTTGCTCTTTTTCAACTTTAGCTTGAGTTTGCATACTAGTAGTTGATGATCTGTACCACAGTCAGCTGCAGGTTTTGTCTTTGTTGATGTTACAGAGCTTTTCCATCGTTGACTTCCACATATGTAGTCAATTTGATTTTTATATAATCCATTCGGTGAAGTCCATGTGTACAGTCGCCGCTTGTGTTGCTGGAAGAAGGTTTTTGAGATGAATAGATCATTGGTCTTGCAGAATTCTATCAGTCTTTCTCCAGCTTCATTTCTGTTGCCAAGTCCATATTTTCCAACTACTTTGCCTTCTTCTTTGTTGCCAACTTTTGCGTTCCAGTCACCCATGACTGTCTATCCTGTTTGCATGTTTTGTCAATTTCAGCTTGTACTTGTTCATAGAACTCTTCAATTTCATTCTCTTCTGCAGCTGTTGTTGGGGCATATACTTGAATTATAGTTGTGTTGATAGGCAATCCTCGTAGACGAATAGAGATTAAGCGTTCGCTGACTGCATTGTATTTCATTACACTTCTTGCAAGTTTCTTCTTTATTATAAATGCAACACACCATTTCTTCTTTGTCTTTCATTTCCAGCATAGTAGACCATGTGATCATCTGATGCAAAGTGCCCCATGCCAGTCCATTTCAGTTCGCTGACACCCAACAGATCAAGTTGTACACGTTCCATTTCATTCTTGACCACCTCCAACTTCCCTTGGTTCATGCTTCGTACGTTCCATGTTCCAATGTGTAAGACATCTTTACAGCTTCTGACTCTCATTTCATGCGCAGCTACATCAGCAGTCAGACTTCCCGAGGGCTTTGATCCAACCACATCATAAATGCTGGCTTTACTCTGAAAAGTCTTCAGCTCTTCCCCAGTAGCTAGTTGAGTGCCTTCTGACCTGGGGGTCTCATCTTCCAGCACCATAGCACAATTTGTTTTGTTGTAACTATCCATTGGGTTTTCATGGCAAGATACAGAAGTAGATTGCCGGGCCTTTCTTCGGCGCAGTTTAAGTTTGGTGTTGTTGCCGTTGTCACAAAAATGTGATCCTCCGCCGTCAACACTGTCCCATTCTGCTGCTGCCCAGATGGGTGGTTTGTCTTGGTCTGGTACCTCAGCTGAGACCTGACCATCTTGGGAGACCCTGCCAGTAGTTAAACTACCGATAGTTTAGCTCTCAGCATCACTGATGCACGCAAGCCCTCACAGCACGACAAGCTTGATCAATGGAGTGCTGTGGGAGCTGGTTGAGCTGGCTGTTCACCACACCAGCATATGTTCGCAGAAATGCTTCCTCACTGGGTGTCAGGTTTGAGCCCATTTTGCGCAGCATGAGCAGAACTCGCACTTTCTGCTGGATGTACATCTCCTCCGGACTCTTCCCGGGGACGCCCTCACGGTTCATCTCCCTCCCCTGCTCGACAGCCCTGCTTCTGAAAATACCAGCAGATCACAATCGGGAACCATACATAAAGCAAATTCTAGGGTACGAATCGGGAGACTATGGCTGTTTTGAAAAAGACAGATCCACAGACCAAGAGGTAAAGCTAGGAAGGAAACTCCAGATCCCAACAGAAATTCACAAAACAGAAGTTGGCTATTCCTATTGTAGCCTCGTTGCTCACGTCACAGAAAACCGTGCGAAACTTCTTCTCAGCTGGAAGGGCCCGGGCCTTTCTTCCTAAAAACAGAAACGGCTTGCCGTACCCCACGTCTCGCGCGCTCTTCTCAACCCCCAATATTCGTCAGAAAAAAATAGCTGATCAACAGTTAGTAGCGCTGGAAGGCGAGATACGCACGGGTGAGCGTATCCTCTCTAAAAGATCCGACTCACTTGTTCTAATTCGGTTACAGAGATTAAGATACCAGTACAATGCTATTCTTAATGATGAAGCTAGTAAGCAGATAAAAGCTCAACAGGGAGTATATTACCATGAAAATAATAGAGCCAGTGCACTCTTGGCCCGTACCCTCCGAGCTAGGAAAATAAGCTCGCGTATAGCTGGACTGAAAGATGCCAGGGGGGAATTGCGTGTTTCTGATGAAGACATCCTGAAATTATGTGAACAGTTTTATTCCCAGTTATATTGCTCAGAGGTGATCTTCAGTGAAGACCGGTTCTCCAATTTTATCTCGGGAGTGATAGGGCCCTAACTCTCGGAATCTCAACAGCGTCTCCTCTCGGATGACATCACCTGTGCGGAAATACAGCTGGCAATCAAGCAAATGGCTCGAGGTAAAGCTAGTGGGCCAGATGGACTGCCAATAGAATTTTATTCAGCTTTTAAGCAGGAGTTGATACCTGAACTGCATGCGTATTTCACTGAACTTAAAAATGAGTCCCCTGCAGTGGGATCCCTGGCAGCTGCTACAATTGTGATTCACCCCAAGCCAGGTAGAGATGTCCAAAAGCTGGAAAATTATCGACCAATATCGCTCCTCAACGCTGACTATAAAATCTATGCCAAGATTTTGGCTAATAGGCTCAATAAAGTCCTCGACACGCTCGTGCAAGCGGATCAATGTGGATTTATGTTAGGGAGGACGACGGCCGACAACGGACGACTTCTGTTACATGTACTTCGGAGTGTACAGCGTCTGCCAAAGTCATCGATAGGGCTTGCACTCGACGCGGAGAAGGCTTTTGACAGAGTGGAGCTTTCCTACCTTTTCTGGGTGATGCAGTGGTTTGGAATACCAGAGGCTTACCTCGCTGGAGTCAAAATGCTGTATATGCGCCCAAAAGCACGGATAGCCGCTAATAATGGGCTTTCCCCAGAATTCCTCCTCTCAAGGGGCACGCGGCAAGGATGCCCTTTATCACCTCTATTATTTAACCTAGCGCTTGAACCATTACTAATACGCCTACGGCAACAACAGAATGTTGAAGGCATACAAGTGGGAGAACAACAGATCAAGTTGTCGGCGTACGCAGACGATCTGCTATTGTTCTTAGACCTGTCATCACTAGATGCTGCAATGGATGTTATCTCTGCATACTCCGATTTATCGGGCTATAAATTGAACCTATCCAAAACTATATTGATACCTTTCAATGGACATTTTGCTAAATCGTTAATACATAAATACCCGTTTAAGATAGAGACTAGTTCATTTAAATACCTTGGGGTAGTCTATGGAGTCACTGTACCAGACATGGTACGGCTCTGCATGACACAATGTATGAATATTGTGCAAGATTCCATTACTAAATGGACCCCTTTAAACTTGACGTGGTGGGGACGACTTGAGACCATCAAAATGGTAGCTATGCCCAGGGTCAATTACATACTTGCCATGGTACCGATACTGCTTAACCGGCAATTTTATAGGAAACTAGAGAAGCTCCTGTTATCCTTTTTGTGGGGCGGCAAGACGCCTCGGATTGCGGCGTGGAAACTCAAGTCTCCTAAACAGCGCGGGGGCATACACTTTCCGGACTTCTATAATTATCATCTTGCCGCCCTGTTGAAGCAAGGAGTCCTGTGGAGTGACGAAATGCTCATGCAAGGAGACCCTGTCTGGCTGAGAGTGGAGGCAGCCCTGAGCAAGCCCGTCCCGCTCTGGATGAGATTGGGCACAAGTTGCACTGGTGACGATTCTGTCAATGAGATCCTGCAAGATACCCAGCGAGCACATCAAATACTAAAGCCTTATATTCAGACAGAGCAGGTATATGCTGACACCACGATCTTATGGCGCAACGACAAATTTAGGATAGCTGGTCGCAGCTTTTTGTGGCTTCCCTGGCTTACCCGTGGTATCTATTGTCTAGGGCAATTGGTATCTGATGACGCTTACAAATCCTTCCAATCCCTGCAGTATGAATATGACCTGCCCCTACGATGCATGTACCAATGGTGTCAATTGCGGCACTGCGTAAGTCGAGCTGGAGTATTACCTGCAGTCCTGCGTGCGGAGCACCCTTTCCATCAAGAGGTTCAAGCCTTCAAGACAGAACCTCAGCTTCTCTCCAAATTCGTCACTATACTGAGAGAGGGAGACAAAAAACGCTGCATTGGGCTGCAAAAAGTCTGGGAGTTGGAGGTTGGAGAGATGACTGACCCAGAGATGTGGGAGGAGCTTTGGAGGACCCAACGGAAGATAACAAGAGCGGCCTCCCTCAATCAGATGCTGTACTTTATGGCTCATCGTGCTTACTTAACGCCTGCCCGCACGGCTAAATGGAGCGCTAGCAAAGATGCCAAATGCTGGTCCTGTGGGGTAGAAACAGGCACTCTTGCCCACATGATATATTACTGCCCTCTATTGCAAGGCTATTGGCAAGGGGTCTGGATTCAAATTTCAAAACTACTTAACCTGCAAACATTACTTACCTATCGTATTGTCATCTATAAGTCCTTGGCTGGTGTACCAACCTTGGGGAAAGACGATACAATAGTCTTCGACTTACTGGTGAGCCTGGCATTGAAGGCCATATTAAGTCATTGGAAAGACTTTAGGACGTTGAGTGTCGAAAACTGGTGGAAGCTAGTGTTCTATCATCAGGCGTGTGAACACGCGTATGCATCCCAGAATCCTGCCTTTAGACCACGATTGGCTAAATGGGATGCCCTCGACTTGATAGGACTCCAGCAAAGAGTGGGTTAGCTTGTTGTCTGACCTGGGTGGTGCTCGTCACAGAGTCTCATTTTCTTTTCTTCTTAACTCTTTTCTTCTTATTCTTTTTTTTGTTAGAAGATTGACATTAGTATTATGACGTGGATGTACTCCGAGCCCTGGACTCGGGGAAACGGCGGCTATGACTATGTTTGTGCTAGTGTGGTCAAATGTTGATTGATTAACTTAGTATCTATGTAAGTGGTTGGTTGTGACTTGTTGTATAAAATGCAAAATAAAGAATTAAAAAAAAACAAAAACAAACCTATAAATTAATTTCCTCTTGTACTAAACAAAGCGCAGACGTTAATGATGCACATTTCCCAGAGCTGGCATATTTCAGTTAATAAATTCAATAAAGAGATATTTTTCTACCTTTTGTGCATTTTTTTTTCAGTTGCAATTGCTCCAGCCACTTTCTTCTGGTTTCTTCGTGTCTTCTGCTAACTCTCCATCGTCTGCTGTCCATTTGTCCTTTCTTCACTCTTCTAGTTTTTTTTCCATTCTCTCTCTACATCTGCTTTAACATACTAATCTTTCTCCTTTTGCTCTTTCCTCATTCCTATTTCATCCACTCAAATTTTACCCCGCCATCCTCAATCCCCACTTACTCTCCCAATATCCGGCCAATTGTAGATTTGTCTTCCCTCCCACACAAAATATTTTTCCCTCTCCATTTCACTCTCCCAGCTCTATCCCATTCTAATCCTCCCCCAACATCAGCTCCCTTCTAGTTCCAGCCCCACCCTGCATCCGCTCCCTTCTAGTCCCCGCATCAGCCCATTTCCAGTCCTAGCTCCCCCATCCGAGTCCCTCCATCAGCTCATTTCCAATCCCAGCCCCCAATCAGCCCATTTCTAGTCCTTTCCTAGCCCCACCATCAGCCCATGTCAAATCCTAGCTCCCCTCCACTCAGCCCATTTCCAATCCAAGCCCCCCATGAGCCTACTTCCAGTTCTAGCCCCTCCATGAGTCCATTTCAATACAAGCCCCCCCAACAGCCCATTTCCAGTCCTATCCTAGCCCTCCATCAGCCCATTTCCTGTCCTGGCCCCCCTCACTCAGCCCATTTCCAGTCCTAGCTCCCTCCCCTCACACCCCCTTTCCATTCCAAGCCCCCCTCCCCATCAGCTATTTGTAGTTCAAGCCTTACTTCCACTCAGCCCATTTCCATTCCAAGCCCCCGTCCCCATCAGCTATTTGCAGTTCAAGCCCTCCTTCCACTCAGCCCATTTCCAGTCCTAGCCACCCCCCCAGCCCATTTCCAGTCCTAGCCCCCCCATAGCCCATTACCAGTCCTAAGCCCCCCATAACCCATTACCAGTCCTAAGCCCATCAGCCCACTTCCAGTCCTAAGTCCCCCATCACCCCATTTTCAGTCTTAGCCCCCCCATAGCCCATTACCAGTCCTAACCCCCATCAGCCCATTTCAAGTCCTAGCTCCCCCATCCGTCCCTCCATCAGCTCATTTCCAATCCCAGCCCCCCATCAGCCCATTTCTAGTCCTTTCCTAGCCCCACCATCATCAGCCCATGTCAAATCCTAGCTCCCCTCCACTCAGCCCATTTCCAATCCAAGCCCCCCATGAGCCTACTTCCAGTTCTAGCCCCTCCATGAGTCCATTTCATTCCAAGCCCCCCCAACAGCCCATTTCCAGTCCTATCCTAGCCCTCCATCAGCCCATTTCCAGTCCTAGCCCCCCTCACTCAGCCCATTTCCAGTCCTAGCTCCCTCTCCTTACAGCCCATTTCCATTCCAAGCCCCCTCCCCATCAGCTATTTGCAGTTCAAGCCCTCCTTCCACTCAGCCCATTAACAGTCCTAGCCACCCCCCAGCCCATTACCAGTCCTAGCCCCCCCATAGCCCATTACCAGTCCTAACCCCCCCATAGCCCATTACCAGTCCTAACCCCCCCCCATCAACCCACTTCCAGTCATAGCCCCCCCCCTAGCCCATTACCAGTCCTAACCCCCCTCCCCCCATCATCCCTGATAGATTAAAAAAAACCAAACCGGCTGCTGCTGCCGCTGCCGCCGTGGCAGCGGCAGAATCAAATGTCCCGCCGCGGGGCCCCGCCTGCCCGAAAGAGCCTCCCTTCACCATCAGCTCCCAAGTCCCTCCCAATGAGCGGGCTTTCAGAGCCGCGAGAGTTTCCCTTTCTTCTCGCGGCTCTGTTAATCTCGCCGGGGCTGATGGGATTTCCCATCAGCCCCCAGCGGGATTAACAGAGCCGTGAGAGGTCAGAGAAGCTCTCGCGGCTCTGAAAGCCCGCTCATTGGGATGGACTCGGGAGATGATGGTGAACGGAGGCTCTGCCGGGAAGGCGGGGCCCCGCGGCGGGACATTTGATTCTGCTGCTGCCATGGCGGCAGCGGCAGCAGCCGCCGGTTTGGTTTTTTTTCTACTTGTGCTAATGAAGAATGTTTTTTGCGCGGGGCCCCCTGAAACGCGGGGCCCTGTGCAAAAAACATTCTAGCTCAATGGACGGGCTGGCCCTGCCTCTATCATATCTCCCCTCAGCCGTCTCTTTTACAGGTTAAAGAACCCTAACCTTTTTAGCCTCTCTTCATAGGAGTAGCCTTCCATCCCCTTTACCATTTTGGTGGCTCTTCTCTCTACCTTTTTTTAATAACGCTATTTCCTGCGCATGAAATGAGAGTCAGAAGCTGTAAAGATGTCTTACACATTGGAACATGGAACGTACGAAGCATGAACCAAGGGAAGTTGGAGGTGGTCAAGAATGAAATGGAACGTGTACAGCTTGATCTGTTGGGTGTCAGCGAACTGAAGTGGACTGGCATCGGGCACTTTGCATCAGATGATCACATGGTCTACTATGCTGGAAATGAAAGACAAAGAAGAAATGGTGTTGCATTTATAATAAAGAAGAAACTTGCAAGAACTGTAATGAAATACAATGCAGTCAGCGAACGCTTAATCTCTATTCGTCTACGAGGATTGCCTATCAACACAACTATAATTCAAGTATATGCCCCAACAACAGCTGCAGAAGAGAATGAAATTGAAGAGTTCTATGAACAAGTACAAGCTGAAATTGACAGAACATGCAAACAGGATATCCTGATAGTCATGGGTGACTGGAACGCAAAAGTTGGCAACAAAGAAGAAGGCAAAGTAGTTGGAAAATATGGACTTGGCAACAGAAATGAAGCTGGAGAAAGATTGATAGAATTCTGCAAGACCAATGATCTATTCATCTCAAACACCTTCTTCCAGCAACACAAGCGACGACTGTACACATGGACTTCACCCAATGGATTGTATAAAAATCAAATTGACTACATCTGTGGAAGTCAACGATGGAAAAGCTCTGTAACATCAACAAAGACAAAACCTGGAGCTGACTGTGGTACAGATCATCAACTACTAGTATGCAAACTCAAGCTAAAGTTGAAAAAGAGCAAACCACTCATGAATGCACCAAAATATGACCTTGAGAATATACCACTGGAATTTAAAGACTGCCTGCAAAATCGATTTGCTGCTTTAGATACAAATGACAGAGCTCCGGAAGAGTTATGGAATGACATCAAGAAGGTTGTGCTGGAAGAAAGCGAGAAGTCTCTACAAAAGGTGAAAAAGCAAAAACGGCCAAAATGGATGACGGAAGAAACTCTGAAAATTGCCCAGAAACGCAGAGAAGCTAAAGCCAAAGGAGAAAGAAAGACAATCGCAGAACTCAACAGAGATTTCCAACGTGCAGCAAGACAGGACAAGGAAAAGTACTACAATGACACTTGCAAGGAAATAGAAGCAGAAACTATTAGAGGAAGAACAAGATCGGCTTTCCTAAAGCTGCGAGAGTTAAAGAAAAAGTTCCAGCCCCGAATTGGAATGTTACAAGATGCTCAAGGTTCTATGTTGAATGATGCTGAGAAGATCAAGAAAAGGTGGAAGGAATATACAGAGTTTTTATATGATAAAGATCAAGTGGACCAACAGCCGTTTCAACCTATACCTTATGATCAGGAACCATTGGTGATGAAAGAAGAAGTTGAAGCAGCATTGAAAGCCTTATCAAAGAACAAAGCACCAGGCATTGATAGCATTCCCATAGAAGTATTGCAGCAATCTGATGCAGCTGTTACCGTACTTACAAGGCTCTGCCAAGAAATATGGAAGACAACATCATGGCCAACTGACTGGAAAAGATCTGTGTTTATACCAATACTAAAGAAAGGTGATCCAACTGACTGTGGAAATTATCGCACAATCGCTCTGATCCCACATGCCAGCAAGATTCTACTGAAGATTATTCAAAAGAGACTACAGCCATAGAACAAGAACTACCTGAAGTGCAAGCAGGGTTCAGGAAAGGGCGAGGAACGAGAGACATCATTGCGGATGTGAGATGGATCCTTGAAAAGACTAAAGAATACCAAAAGGATATCTATTTGTGCTTTATCGACTATAGCAAGGCTTTTGACTGTGTAAACCATGAGAAACTCTGGGCCACATTAAGAAGCATGGGTATACCAGAACACCTGATCGTTCTCTTGCGTAATCTGTACATTGATCAAGAAGCAACAGTTCGAACGGAACAAGGAGAAACAGAATGGTTTAAAATAAGCAAAGGTGTAAGACAAGGCTGCATACTTTCCCCCTACCTGTTTAATTTATATGCAGAACAAATCATCAGAGAAGCAGGACTGTATGAAGACAACAGAGGTGTGAAGATTGGTGGAAGACTCATCAACAACCTTCGCTATGCTGATGATACCACATTACTGGCTGAAAGCGAAGATGATCTGAAACATTTGCTTCTCACAATCAAAGAACATAGTCTCAAAATGGGCCTGCACCTTAATGTAAAGAAGACAAAGATCATGACAACTGGCATAATCAACAGGTTCATCGTTGAAGGAGAAGAAATTGAAATTGTGAACAACTTTAACCTACTTGGATCAACTATCAATAAAGAAGCAACAAGCAGTCAAGAAATCAGACGACGCATTGCTCTTGGCAGAATGGCTATGAAAGACCTAGATAAGATTCTCAAGAGCAGAGATGTGTCTCTCCATACAAAGATTCGACTTGTTCAAGCCATGGTATTTTCAATAACATCATATGGATGTGAAAGCTGGACAGTGAAAAAGACAGACAGGAAGAAAATTGATGCCTTTGAATTATGGTGCTGGCGGCGAATACTGTGTATACCATGGACTGCCCGAAGAACAAACCAGTCGGTACTAGAGGAGATCAAACCTAAGCTTTCTTTAGAAGCTCAGATGACAAGACTTCGGCTTTCATACTTCGGACACATCATGCGAAGAGAGAGATCATTAGAGAAAGACATCATGCTTGGCAAGATAGAAGGTCAACGCAAAAGAGGAAGGCCAGCAATGAGATGGATCGCTACAATAACAGCAGCTACGGGTACCAGTCTGTCGTCAATGAGCCGCCTGACTGAAGACCGAACACAATTTAGGATAGCTATCCAGAGGGTCGCCATGAGTCGACTCCGACTCGACGGCACTTAACAACAACAACAACATTTCCTTTTTAAGATACGGCGACAAGAATTTCACACAATATTTAAGGTGCAGTCGCACAATGGAACGATACAGAGGCATAATATCCTTTGTTTTATTTTCCATTCCTTTCCTTATGATACCTAGCATTCTATTTGCTCTCATGGAAGTCGCTGCACACTGGGAGGAGGGTTTTACCATGTTATCCACGATAACACCTAAATCTTTTTCCTGGGTGGTGGTTCCTAATGTGGAACCTTGCATCGTGTAACCATAGTTTGGGTTGTTTTTTCCTAGGTGCATAACTTTGCACTTGTCCACATTAAATGTCATCTGCCATTTGGATGCCCAGTCTTCCAATTTATCAAGATCCTCTTGCAATTTTCCACAATCCTCATGGGTTTTAACAACTTTAAATAGTTTTGTGTCATCTGCAAATTTGATAACCTCACTAGTTATTCCCTTTTCCAGATCATTTATGAATATGTCAAAAAGCAGCGTACCCAGCACAGATACCTGGGGTACTCCACTATTCACCTTTCTCTATTGGGAAAATTGGCCATTTTATGCCTACCCTTTGCTTTGTATCTTTTAACCAGTTCCTGATCCATAATAGTACACTGCCTCCTATCCCATGAATTTTTAGTTTTGCCAAAGTCTCTAATGAGGGACCTTGTCAAAGGCTTTCTGAAAGTCCAGATACACTATATCAACTGACTCACTTTTGTCTCTCTGTTTATTCACACCTTCAAAAAAACATAACAGATTAGTAAGACAAGATCTTCCTTGTCTAAAGCCATGTTGGCTATCTCCCATTAAACCATGACTATCTACATGTTCAGTAATTTTGTTCTTTATTATGGTTTCTACCATTTTCCCCCGGTACTGATGTCAGCTCACCAGTCTGTAGTTTCCCAGATCACCCCTGGAACCCTTTTTAAAAATTGGCGTTACATTGGTCATCCTACAATATTCAGGTATTACAGATGATTTTAATGATAGTTCACAGATTACTAATAACAGGTCTGCAATCTCATATTTCAGTTCTTTCAACACCCTTGGATGTATACCATCTGGTCCAGGTGATTTGCTGCTCTTCAGTTTATCAAATAGTTGTAATACATCTTCCCGGTGTATCGATATTTCTTTCATTTGTTCCACAGTATCACCTTTAAATACCACTTCAGTCATGGGTAACATCCCTACATCTTCCTCAGTAAAGACTGAAGCAAAGAATTCATTCAGTCTCTCCACTATGACCTTGTCCCCTCTTAGTGCCCCTTTAACCCTCTATCATCTAATGGTCCAAATGACTCTCACAGGTTTTTTGCTACAAATGTACTTGAAAAAGTCTTTATTATGCGTTTTTCTTTCACAGCAAGCCTCTTCTCAAATTCTGTCTTTGCCTGCCTTATCAATGCCTTGCTTTTAATTTGCTAGTGCTTGTGCTGTTTCCAGGTTTCGTCATTTGGCTCTTTTTTTCCTTTTCCTGAAAGATGCTTTTTTGGCAACAGCCTCTCTGACCTCACCTTTAAAACATGCTGGCAATTTTTTGGACTTCCTTCCACTTTTCTTAAAGCATGGAATACAGCTGATCTGGGCTTCCAAGATAGTATTTTTAAATAACACTCAAGCTTGATTTAAGTCTTTAACCTTTGCAACTGCTCCTTTTAGTTTTTTCTTAACTATTTCCCTCATTTTATCATAGTCTCCCTTTCAAAGGTTAAAAGGTAGTACTGTGGATGCTCCTCCATTAATTAAATCAAACGTGATCATGCTATGATCACTATTGCCAAGTGGCCCCAACACCCTTATCTCTTGCAGCAGATCTGGTTTTCCACTAAGGACTAGGTCCAAAATGGCTTCCCCTCTGGTTGGTTCATGAACCAGCTGCTCCAAGAAGCAGTCATTTATGTCATCTAGGAACTTTATCTCCCTAGCATGTCCTGCTGTGACACTGACCCAGTTGATACCGGGGTAATTAAAATCACCCATTATTATTACTGCACTGTAACTTTTGTTAGCTTCCCTGATTTCTTTGATCATTTCATCATCCATTTGTTCATTCTGGCCAGGCGGTCGATAGTACACCCCCCCACTTCCATCGCCTTCCCCTTTTTACATGGAATTTCAATCCATAGAGATTCTACAGCAAATTTTGTTTCCTGCAAAACTTTAATCCTTTCTGACTCAATGCCCTCTCTAACAGAGTGCAACTCCTCCACCAATTTGATCAGCTCTATCATTGCAATATAGTTTGTACCCAGGTATCAGTGTCCCACTGATTGGTATCTCAGAGACATGGTGGAAGGAGGACAATCATATCTAACCTCTCATTTAGTGCTATATATTCTAACTCTCCCATCTTATTTTTTAGACTTCTTGCATTTGCATACAAGCATTTAGAGGCTGTATTTTATTCATATTAATCTGGCTATTGGTAGGCAGAGTTAACTTGGAATCTTTAAGCACTGTCTGATCCGTACTCAAGGACATTTGGGCTACTTTTGTCTTTATTGGAACCTGTCTGCTGATATGCCTTAACTTCTTTCTTTTGGTAGTATCCTTCAAGGATACATTGTACCGAACCATGTGCTCTTGGGTGACTGTTGGCTCTCCCGTTTTGAATGGATTCTAACAGCCCTAGTCCTAATACTGAACCACACCATCTGGTGATCACTGGATGCAAAATGATCTCCCACTATAACATCAAAAACACTTTCACCATTGGTAAGCCCCAAGTCCAGTATGGCCCCTTCACGTGTAGGGTCTGTTACCAATTGCCTGAATAGCTCTCCCTGTACAGAATCCAGGATCTCCTTACTTCTAGATGATACTGCAGCAGGAATGTGTCAATCAACATCTGGCATATTGAAATCATTAGAGAAAGACATCATGCTTGGCAAGATAGTTCTCCAGGACCAAGCAGGAAGTCAGTCCTCACATATGGGTGATGTCGGCGCCGACGGAGCCCTCGCAGAGCAATTTCCCCAGCTTTCAAAGAAAGCCTTTGGGAATTGCAGCGCACATGCGCGGTCCCCTTCCCGCCCAAGGGTGCCATCTTGCTCAGTCTTCTTTTTTCCGCGGAGCCCTACAGACGCTGTTTGTATTCACCGCTGAAAAAGTTGATTTTCTCTCTTATTATTTATTCTTTTTCGGTTCGACGCCGGATTCTTTTTCCCGCCCGGACCCGCTACGCCGGTATCGGGTCCGTTTCTTTATTTTTCGTTTTTTTGTCCTTCGTGACAAGCATTCGCGCCATTTTTTTCCTTTTCACTGGCAGCTCTGTCTTTTGACCTCGCAGGGGCCCTTTTTCCCTCGATGGCTGCCAGCGGGTTTAAGAAGTGTGATCGCTGTAAGAAACTCATGTCTCTTACCGACACACACGACTGCTGCCTCCGCTGCCTCGGACCCGATCATGACCCGATGATCTGTGGTCCGTGTGGCAAAATGTCCTCAAAAGCGTTGAGGAGTCGGCAGCATCAGCGAGAACATCATAGGAAGAAAAAACCCGCGAGGGCGGCGTCGGCGGATGCTCCTGGTTCCTCGAGGGCCAGGTCGCATAGCCCCGACAGCCGTCCCGGGTCCTCGGAGTCGGAGAGGCCTTCGAAACATCCTCGTCTCGAGATGGAGTCGCCTGGACACGTGAGTACTGTGGTCCTCGTGAACTCGCCGTCGGGGCCCGAGTCAGGGGCTGCTGGGTCTCCTGAGCTTGGACTCAGGTTGACGGCCTTGGAGAGCAGTTTATTTATTTATTTATTTATTTTATTTATTTATTTGGCATACATTTATACACCGCTCCTTCCAGAGATCAGAAGCGGTTCATCGTTGTACAAGATCGGGGAGAGGGGACAAGACAAGGGAGGGATAATCAAAGAAAAGATTACAGTTATACAATTAATTGGTACATAAATTACTGCTTGAACACCAGTATAAGTTTCAACTTGTTGTACAGGACATGGTAGAGTGGACAATACACGGGGTAGCTTGACAACGGCATGATTACAGATATACATATCATTAGCACCTACATTACCGATTGAAATCCAGTGTAAATTACAGATTATCGCTTGAAGCACCCGGTGAGTTTATCTAATATATATACATATTTATATACTATACAACAGAGACGCAGTAGATAGGGTTATGATAGGGGAAAGAGACATACATATCTACAATTCTGATCATTGTGGAAACGGACATCAAATGAGCATTAGGTTCATATGAAGCTTGGTCTCTTGAGGTAGGTGGGCAGCCTGGGAGGGGAGAGTTGGAACCTGCTATGTGATGCCGTAGTGTATTTGGAATAGGTGAGTTTTAAGCTCTTTTCTGAGGACCTGTAGGTCTTTGATCAGACGTAGCTTGTGTGGTAGTTGGTTCCAGAGCATGGGTGCAGAGTATGAGAATGCCCAGTTGCTGGTCCGTTCTTTGACTAGCCTAATGCTGCTGGGTACGCAGAGAGTGTTTAGGTTAGGAGTGCGTCGGCATCTGTTGGCTGGCTGAATGGTGATAAGGTTATCAAGAAAGGAGGGAGATAATTTGTTGATAATTTTAAAAGTGGTTATCATCAATTTGTATATTATCCTTGCAGGTATGGGGAGCCAGTGGAGCTCTATGAGAACTGGGGTGATGTGGTCAGACAGGCTCTTGTTCATGGAGTGGAGGAGTGGCCTAGTGGTTGGGGCAAGGTACTTCGGGCCGGAAGGTCGGGGGTTCAAATCCCACTAGAGGACAGCAACCTTGGGCCGGAAGGACTGGGGTTTCTAGTCCCACAGGTGCTCCTTGTGGTCTTGGGCAAGCCACTTAACCCTCCATAGCCCATGTTCCCTGTAAAATAGTTCTCTGTGTGCTGTGCTTTCCTGTCTAATCAATGTGTTTATACCTCAAAAAATTTCCTGTCATGATTTGACAATTTCCAATCTGTAATCAAACCGCTGCTGATCGCTGGAAGTAGCGGTATACAAATGTATACTAAATAAATAAAAAAATAAAATAAATTCTAGCTGAAACATTTTGCGCCATTTGTATGTTTTTTTTGGTAGCCCTTGCAAAATTGCATTACAGTAATCAAGGTGCGGAATGATGAGAGCCTGTGCAACTGTTCTAAAGTCCGAGTGGTCAATGATGCAGCGTATGGGTTGCAGCACTCTCAGCTTGTGAAAAATGGCTCTGTTAGTTATCCGGAGATGTTTTTCCATCTTTAGGTTCGCATCGATTAGAACCCCTAAGTATCTGATCTCATTTTTAGAGAGGTAGGTGTGTCCGTTCAGGGTAATTGATGCAGGAGGTTTGAAATCTTGTTTTCTTGATATGAACATCACTTCAGTTTTCTTGTGATTTATCGACATGTTGTTGCATTGGAGCCAGTCTTGCAGTTCGTGAAGGCATTCTTCTAATTGGTTAAGATTGGGGTTGTTTGTACCGAGTTGTGTGTAAAGCATGATGTCATCAGCATATAGGTGGTAGCTGATATTATGCTTCTGAAATATTGTACATACTGGCTGGATATAGATGTACATACTGGCTGGATTTAGCTGCCTTCATGGACCAGCAGCGGGCATTGATCGCTGGCCTTGCCAATGTGTCTGCCCCGGCCACCGGGACGTCGATGTCCAAGTCGACCCCGGAGACCGAGCCGATCCTCGAGTCCATCCGAGCTCGAGTCGATCCTCGGTCGCGGTCTCCCTCGGCCTCCCGTTCAGGACCGAGGTCATCGACGCCGACTCCTTCGGTGTCGGAGCAGAGGGCATTGGTGCCCGCCCGACCGGAGCCGCTCGAATCCTCCTCCGCGGAGTCCGACTGGGAATCGGAGGACGAAGAGTCCCCTGGTAGTTTTCGGACTCGGTGTGTCCCCTCAGACTCGCCCGAGTCCGAACCTCGGAGATGGTCCCCCCCAGAGGACACCCGGTTCTCGGATTTCGTGCGGGATATGGCCAAGGCCTTGGCATTCCCCGCGGATCCCGAGGAGGAGCCTCGAGCCGAGGAGCTCGATGCCCTCCAGTATGATTCTCCCCCGCAGGAGGCCTTTACTGTACCGATTCCTCCGATGCTGGAACGACTTCTCTTCCGCATGTGGGAGAACCCGGCATCGGCGCCGGTGTTAAGCAAGCGGGTCGATTCCATTTATCGAGTCCGCAAGAGCCCCGGCTTCCAAAAGGCACAACTACCGCACCATTCCATGGTGGTGGAATCGGCCATGCATAGACTCAAGAGTCAAAAAATGCACTCCTCTGTGCCTCCCAGCAGGGAGGCCCGGAGCCTGGATGCCCTCGGTAGAAAGTGTTTTCAGGGCTCTATGCTTGCTTGTCGAATCCAGACCTACCAGCTCTATATGGGCATGTATCTCCGAGATCTGGCAAAGGAAATTGCCGGGTTCTCGGCTGGTCTCTCCGAGGAACCTTTGCAGAGGTTCCAAGCCTTGTCCACTGGGATTCGAGAGTGCTCGAAGTTTATCTCTCGGGCAGCCTACGATGGCTTTGAAGCATCGGCTCGAGTAGCCGGAGCCGGCATCGGTGCCCGCCGACAGGCTTGGCTTCAGTCATCCGACCTCGAGCCATGGGTCCAGGACAAGTTGGTCGATGTCCCCTGTAGAGGTGAAAACCTCTTTGGCAAACCCATGGCTGAAAAGGCTGCACAAATCGAGACCGAGACTCTGACCAGAACTAGGCTGTCCAGAAAAACCTCTGTCCCTTCTCAGAAGAAGAAGGGCTCGGGGAAAAAGCCCTTTTACCCGAGGAAGGCGGCTGCCTATAAATACTACCCTCAGTATCAGGCCTCAGCAGCTCCCCAAAAGGGTCAGCAGGCCAAGGGACGGGGTAATGGGTCCCATAGGCAGCAGGCCCCCAAGCCCACTACACCGGCCCCTGCTCAGCAGGGTGGGGGGTTTTGACTCCATCAGCATAGCCTCTTCCCCTTAGCTGGTTTCTCTAAGCACAGGAGGCTGGCTGGTCCACTTTGCCCACAGGTGGTCAGCCATCACATCAGATACCTGGGTACTTCATATAATTCAGAAAGGCTATCTTCTACACTTTCACCAGGTACCTCCCTCCTACTTTCCAGGGGAGCCTCCAAGACTCCCTCTGCACAGGGACTTACTCCTTCAGGAGTTGGCAAGTCTTCTTCAGGAACAGGCTGTGGAACCGGTGCCCCACCACCTGAGGGGTCAAGGCTTTTATTCCAGGTACTTTCTGATACCAAAAAGAACAGGAGGCCTCAGACCCATCCTGGACTTGCGAAACCTCAACAAGTTCCTGGCAAGGGAAAAGTTCAAGATGCTTTCCCTTGGAATCCTGCTGCCCTACCTCCAGCGGGGAGACTGGCTATGCTCCTTAGATCTAAAGGATGCCTATACTCACATCCTTATTCATCCAGACCACAGGCAATATCTCAGATTTGTTGTGGGAGGAAATCATTACCAGTACAGGGTCCTGCCCTTTGGCCTATCCTCCGCCCCACGGGTTTTCACCAAATGCCTGGCAGTGGTGGCGGCCTATCTCAGACTTCAAGGCCTCTTTGTGTTTCCATACCTGGACGACTGGCTCATCCGGGCCCAGTCTTCCCAAGAAGCCACTCAAGCCACTCATCGCACTGTGTCCCTGCTCCAGCACTTGGGCTTTGTCATAAACTTTGCAAAGTCCACTTTGCTCCCCTCTCAAGATCTCGAATTCATCAGCGCAAGGTTAAGCACTCTTCAGGCGCGGGCCTTCCTGCCTCTGGACAGGGCCCACAGGCTCATGAATCTCGCCAGCCACTTTCGCAGCAATTCCCTGGTCTCTGCCAGGCAATTTCTGAGACTGCTCGGCCATATGGCTTCCACGGTCCATGTGACCCCCAATGCCCGCCTGAACATGCGACCTGCCCAGTGGTGCCTTCGCACTCAATGGCATCAGGCCACAGGGAGCCTGACGGACTCAGTACAAGTCTCGGACCTGCTGGTCTCTTCTCTGCGGTGGTGGCTTCATCTGCCAAACCTAGTGCTGGCAGTGGATTTTCAATCTCCTCCTCCTTCTCAGGTACTAACGACCGATGCTTCTCTCCTGGGATGGGGAGCACATTGCCAAGGGACATGTACTCAAGGCCTCTGGAATCCTTGGGAGTCTGCGCAGCAGATAAACTTCCTGGAGCTCAGAGCCATCCGCCTAGCTCTGAGAGCCTTCTCCCACCTCACTTCTCACCGGTCTGTACTGGTCCAGATGGACAATCAAGTAGCAATGTTCTACGTGAACAAACAAGGGGGCACAGGCTCCTTCCTTCTCTGTCAGGAGGCACGACGGCTGTGCTCTTGGGCAGTCGGCCACGGCATACTCCTCAAAGCGGTCTATCTCCCAGGTCAAGAAAATTACCTGGCAGACAAACTAAGCAGGATCCTCCAACCACACAAGTGGAGATTGGATCCATTAGTGGTTCAGCAGATCTTTCTCAAGTGGGGACTCCCCACCTTGGATCTGTTTGCCAGTCCTCTGAACCGGCAACTACCCAGATTCTGCTCTCGACAACCGCATCCTCTCAGAGTAGCGCCGGATGCTTTTCTGATTCCATGGTCCACAGGTCTCTTGTATGCCTTTCCTCCCATGCCGCTGGTGTCTCGAACGCTCTTCAAGGTTCTCAGAGACAAAGCCTCGATGATCCTAGTGGCTCCCCGGTGGCCGAGACAACCTTGGTTCCCGCTTCTAATGCAGCTGGCGGTGGACACTCCTCTTCCTCTGGGGTTTCTACCCGATCTCCTGACACAAGACCACGGGTCTCTCCTACACCCCAACCTCCGGTCCCTTCATCTGATGGCCTGGCTGCTGAAAGGGTAGTCCTTGCTCCCCTCCTACTGCCTCGGGAGGTGGAAGAGGTCATCTTGGCCTCCAGGCGGCCCTCCACCCGGAAGTCCTACGCTCTTAAGTGGCGTCGCTTCTCCGTGTGGTGTGCTCAGCAGTCTGAGAATCCCTTCTCCTGCTTGGTGGCGGTGGTCTTGCAGTATTTGCTTTACCTCTCCAATCTGGGCCTTAAATCCAACTCTGTCAGAGTCCACCTCAGTGCTCTCTCTGCACATCACGCACCGGTAGATGGCAGGCCTCTGTCCAACCACCCTTTGGTGGCTCGTTTTCTCCGAGGCCTCCTTCTGCTTAAGCCTCCTTTGCGTCCACCAGCCCCTGAATGGGATCTGAATGTGGTCTTACAGCGGATTACCTGTCCGCCCTTTGAACCTATGGCTACCTGCCCTCTTCGTTTTCTTTCTTGGAAAACCTTGTTCTTGGTAGCCCTTACCTCTGCTAGGCATGTTAGTGAACTGCAGGCCCTAGTGTCTGATCCTCCTTACACTAGGTTCTACAGGAACAGGGTGGTCTTACGGACTCACCCTAAGTTTCTTCTAAAAGTGGTTTCTCCTTTTCATCTCAACCAGGAGGTGGTTCTTCCGACCTTCTTTCCCAGGCCGCACTCCAGCCGGGCTGAAATGGTCCTGCATACCCTGGACTGTAGAAGGGCCTTGTCCTTCTACCTTGACCGTACGCGGGAGCATAGGAGGGCTGTTCAGCTCTTCGTTTCTTTTGACCCCAATAAATTGGGGCTACCTGTCTCCAAGCGTACTTTGTCCATCTGAGTAGCTGACTGTATCGCCTGGGCTTATGGGGCAGCCGGCCTCTCGTTGGAGGGTCGAGTCACGGCTCATCGTGTTAGGGCGAAGGCTGCGTCAGTGGCTCATCTCCGCTCTGTTCCGTTGGCAGACATCTGCCGGGCCACTACTTGGTCTTCAAGCCAGACTTTTGCGGCCCATTACTGCCTGGAGAGGGAGTCCCGCGGGGACAGTGCTTTCGGTCAGGCAGTCCTCCATAATCTCTTTGAGGTTTAGGCAACTCCTTCCCTCCAGCCCTGGTGTTGGGCTACCGGTCGCAAGCGTTTTCAGAGAAGATTCCTTCCTTCTGTGCTGCTGAGCTAGAGGGAGCTCATTTTTGTGCTTGAGGTCTCCGGTAGCCTTAAGCTTGGGAGTCCCATATGTGAGGACTGACATCCTGCTTGGTCCTGGAGAAAGAGTAGTTACTCACCTGTAACAGGTGTTCTCCAGGAGCAGCAGGAATCAGTCCTCACAACCCTCCCTCCTCCCCTTGAAGTTGCAGTCCTATCATTTCGTTTTTGCTAATTTTTTTGCTGTCTTTTAGCTATGTCATCAGACTGAGCAAGATGGCACCCTTGGGCGGGAAGGGGACCGCGCATGCGCGCTGCAATTCCCAAAGGCTTTCTTTGAAAGCTGGGGAAATTGCTCCGCGAGGGCTCCATCGGTGCCGACGTCACCCATATGTGAGGACTGATTCCTGCTGCTCCTGGAGAACACCTGTTACAGGTGAGTAACTACTCTATCAACGCAAAAGAGGAAGGCCAACAATCAGATGGATCAATACAATAACAGCAGCTACGGGTACCAGTCTGTCAACAATGAGCCGCCTGACTGAAGACCGAACACAATTTAGGACAACTATCCAGAGAGTCGCCATGACTTGACGGCACTTAACAATTGTATATAATTCACCCCATATACTCTGATCCTGTGGCAGGTGAAGGCCTGTGATCCACCTTGTCTGATATAAGCAAGCAAGCCTAGCTAGCTTGACCTGTAAATGAAGCTAGTGAAGAGGCCTATGGGAATTGCACATCCCCCAATATGCTCCTGTAGAGCTGGAACTTAGCAAAAGTATTGGATTAGCTTAGACAAGCAGAACTGAACGATGGAAAAATACAGAAAAATATGTTTAAAAGTCACTGATAAGAGGATACAGTTGTGAAGGATTTAATTAAGACTGCTGACAGATGAGTTACAGAGCCCTGCTCCCTACACGTACGAACTGGCTCAATGGCCTTGAAAGTAGGAAAGTAACAAGTTGGTGAACAGGCCATTGTAACTGGGACTAGAAGGGGGGTAAGCAGGTGCTGAGCCCACTGAAAGAACATAATTGGATAATCATATCAGTACCGGGACCAATAGAAGGGGTACGGGAGGTACGGGAGGTTACCGGGACCAATGAAATGTTTTTCTATACCTAGAATAGAGCAAAAGTCTATAAATGTTGTTGTATTGCCAGAAAACTTTGCTCAGCCATTTTGAAATTGACTTTGCTTGAGACTTGTGCACAAATAAATGATTTGGACCTTCTGAACAGACTCCTGGTATTATTGGTTTGTCTGCGCTCTGCTGCTACATATTCTTGGTGCATTGGCCGGGAAGTTGTGGAATCAGAGTGTATATAGGGCAATATACCACGACTTTCCGCCTCTATAGGCTTGGTCCTGCCGGGATTGCGCCCTTCCGACGGGGGCTACTCCCTGGCGCCGCCGGTCCCTTGCATCGGAGGGAGCTGGTCGGACCTCGGCGGGTGCCGAGCCCGGCTGGAGCCAACGCCTTGAACCCGAGTGAGGGGAGTCCGAGGTCCAACTCATGCGCCTGCTTGGGAAGTTTGAGGACCGGATCCGGTGAGTAGAGTTTTGATTTGTTATGTCTAGACAGATAAGAAAGAGCAGTGCTGCCATTTGAACTTGGAACTTGGAAATTGGTAAGAGAGCTTGATCACCTCTCCAAGACGGGCCGAGTAACCCCGCATGAGTATTCGCAGGGCGAAACCCCCATCTTCTTGTATTTTGGAAATTGAATAAGACTAGTCAGAATAGATAGAAACGAATGCATTCTGGGATACGTTGCTAGCATGATTGTGTGAATGAAGTGTGAATGAGAGGTCTGGCAGCACGGACCAAGCGAAGGCGGACCCCTGACTAGCGCATTTCCTGACCGGGCGACCGCGTTCAGGTCGCGAAAAGGGGGAAGCGATTGTCGTCTTGTCTTGTTACTTGTTCTCCTTATACGTTTCCAGGGCCGTGAGGACCCCTTACCCACGGTCCGCCCTCCTTTTCCCTTTTGTTTGTTGTTGCGCGCACACATCGAAATGGGAGGGGCGGGGTCTACTAGGAACACTCCATTAGAATGTATGATCGCACATTTTAAAGAGGGATATCCTGGAGATTATGGTATTAAAATGACTGCAGCTCGTTTACAGATTCTGTGTACTAGGGAGTGGCCCGATCTAGACCCTACCTGGCCCCGAGGGGGAACTTTTAATGTAGGAATTATCCAGTTAGTGCACCGTAGAGTGCGGATAGCGCACCCCGATCAGTACCCCTATATAGATTCCTGGTTAAGTATTTGTGAAGATCCGCCCCCTTGGGCGCAGCGCTGTTATGAAGAACAGTGCAGAATAATGTTAGCGAAGACAGATTATAGTCAGAAAATAGAACAGCCTAGAACGAAAGGGAAGGATAAGAAGTCCAGGAAGAAGCCCATCCTGGTAGATCCTGATTCCCCAGAAATGGTTCCCCGGCAGCCTCAAACCCCAGGCCCAGTAAGAGCCGCCCGGCGTCCCGCCCCAGAAACCCCGAGACAGCGGGAGCGGGACCCCTCCCCTGAGCTATTACCCAAAGAGCAGGAAGAAGAGCCCCCTTTACTTGAAGTTGATTCTTGGACAGAAAGAGGAGAGTCAGATACAGAAACAGAGCAAATAGAAACTGAAACTTCCATAAGTGATGCTGACAGTGTAAAAATGGTTGCCAGCGCTAGTTTACCAGTAAAAAGTGCATCTAAAGTGAAACACGCAGACAAGAAGAAGGTGACCCCTGATGGGACAGTTACGAAGATATCCCTCAGATCCCAAAAGACATCCACTGCCAAGATGATGCCCTTACGGCAAGTCCCGGGGTTGCCAGTAAAGAATGATGATGATGAGGTGGTAGCGGGAGCCCTAAGCTATGTGTATGTCCCTTTCTCTACAACTGATTTGTTAAATTGGAGGACACATTATGCCTCCTATACCAATAAACCCTTAGAGCTTACAGAATTAGTGAATACTATTATGGAAACCCACCAACCAACTTGGGCAGATTGCCGCCAACTCCTGACCACTCTATTCACGACAGAGGAGCGGGCACGAATTAGAAAAGCAGCTATTGATTGGCTGGCGGAGAACCCTGTAGCTCCGGGACCAGGGACAGAAAGAATAGATCATCGGGAAGCAGCCCAGAGAGAATTCCCGAATGAAGACCCTCGATGGGATCCAAATACAGACTTAGGATCCAGAGCCCTAGCCCGTTTCCGCCAAGGCTTTTTACAAGGTCTGAGAAGGGGGGGCCAGAAAGCTATGAACCTTTCCAAAGTTGCAGGAGTTATCCAAGGTATAGATGAGAGCCCCGCAGAATTTCATGAAAGACTAACTGAAGCATACAGAATGTATACTCCCTATGATCCCGAGGCACCAGGAAGTTTATGTATGTTGAATTCTGCTTTTGTAAATCAGTCTCAACCAGACGTTAGACATAAATTACAAAAATTAGAAGGGTTTGCGGGCATGAATACAACTCAGTTACTGGAAGTCGCTCATAAAGTGTATGTGAATCGTGATAATGAAAGGCAGAGAGAATGTGATCGAAAGATGAAGAAGAAAGCTGATTTTTTGGCTGCGGCCATAGTTGAACAGAAAAGGGGAGGTACCCCTAGTCGACGGAGCAGAGGAAGGGGGCGGGGCCGAAGTGGAAGTCGGCCCCAACTAGGCGTAAACCAATGCGCCTATTGCAGAGAGGAAGGACATTGGAGAGATGCATGCCCGCAACTCGAAGACGCCCAGCAAGATGACGAAAACAATCATCAGTGGAGAGAAGAGAGACGAGGCCGTCCCCGAAACCGCGGAGGAGCCAATCGAGAACAATTCCAGCGAGAAAGAGGAGGAGCAATACAAGCATTGACTACGACAGCCCATGATGATGATGACGTGGATTAGGACAGACCGGGCTCCGAGTTTGCTTTAGGTCTCCAGGAGCCTATGGTCGGAATACAAATAGGAGACCAAGTTATGAACTTTATGGTTGATACTGGAGCAGAACATTCAGTAGTAGACAAAAAGATAGCCCCATTTTCTACAAAAGCAGTCACCATTATAGGAGCAACTGGTGCCAAAGCTACAAAATCTTTTCTTCAGAATCGTATATGCAGTCTAGGAGGACAGCAAATAACTCATCAATTCCTTTACATGCCCGAATGTCCAGTGCCACTACTGGGACGAGATACGTTAGCCAAACTTCAAGCACAAATATCTTTCTCTGAAAAAGGAGAAATGCAAATGACAGTAAATTCCCAAGTCAAACCAGCAGGAATAATGCTGCTGACAGTTCCCCGAGAAGAAGAATGGAGATATTACATTGATGATTCTGTCCAAGACACTTATTTCGAACAAACTTTGAAGAACATCCATGCACCACCTGGAGTATGGGCAGAAGGCAGTCCTCCAGGCCTAGCCAAACATATAGCTCCAGTAATTGTAACCCTTAAGCCTAGTGCTACACCAGTACATGTCAAACAGTACTCTCTCCCAAGAGCTGCAATTGAAGGCATTCATCGCCACTTGCAAAGATTACTCGAATATGGCCTACTAAAAGTATGTCAATCCCCATGGAACACTCCACTTTTGCCAGTAAAGAAACCTGGAACAGATGATTACCGCCCAGTGCAAGACCTAAGGAGAGTGAATGAAGCAGTTGAAACTATACATCCAGTTGTACCCAATCCTTATACTCTTCTAGGACTGATACCTGCTGAAGCTACCCACTTTACTGTACTAGATCTAAAAGATGCGTTCTTTTGCATAAGACTAGCCCCTGTAAGTCAAATATTGTTTGCATTCGAATGGCAGGACCCCATCTCTGGAAGAGGGGGCCAACTCACATGGACACGATTACCCCAAGGATTCAAGAATTCGCCTACCATCTTTAGTGCTGCACTGAATCAAGACCTTTCAAGCTATCCAGTGGCCCCGGGGAAGAGAGTGCTTCTCCAGTACGTGGACGATCTGCTGATAGCTGCCGTATCAGAAAGTGAATGTATACAAGCCACCAAAGATCTCTTGCAGTTACTAGATGAAGCTGGATACAAAGTTTCCAGAGCAAAAGCACAATTATGTCAAAAAGAAGTGAAATACTTGGGTTTTCGTATAACCCAAGGAAGCCGAAGATTAGGCAGAGAAAGAAAAGAAGCAGTATGCAGAATTCCAACCCCAACAACCAGAAAGCAAGTCAGAGCCTTTCTGGGAGCGACAGGATATTGCCGAATCTGGATACCCAACTTTGCCCAAATTGCCAAACCACTGTATGAAGCCACAAAAGGAGAAGAGAAGTCGCCACTGGAGTGGGGACCTGAGCAGGATACAGCCTTCAAGAAATTAAAGGAAGAATTAATGTCATCACCAGCACTTGGACTACCAGATGTTCACAAGCCTTTCCACTTGTTTGTACATGAAGCACAGGGAAACGCCTTAGGCATGTTGACTCAGAAATTGGGAAATTGGGAGCGACCTGTAGCATACCTATCGAAACAGTTGGACACTGTGGCCAAAGGATGGCCACCTTGCCTGAGAGCAGTTGCAGCTACAGCATTATTAGTGAGTGAAGCAGACAAGCTCACATTAGGACAGAATATGCGAGTCACTGTGCCACATGCAGTCCTTGCCCTCATGGAACAAAAAGCGAATTATTGGCTCACCAATTCCCGAATGTTGAAATATCAGAGCATGTTATGTGAAAACCCACAGATACAACTGGAAGTGAGTCATGCTTTGAATCCAGCCACCTTGATACCCATTAGTGAAGAACTCCCAGAACATGACTGTATCGAAGTCATGGACACTGTATTCTCCAGCCGACCTGACCTAACAGATGTGCCCATAGACAATCCTGATCAAATTTATTATGTTGATGGGAGTAGTCTCATCCTCAATGGACGACGCTGTGCCGGATATGCAATTGTCACTCAACATGAAGTAGTTGAGTCATCAGCTCTAGCCTCAGGCACATCAGCCCAGAAAGCCGAATTGATAGCACTCACCCGAGCATTATTATTAGGAGCGAAACTTCTGTTAAATGTATATACAGATTCCAAATATGCCTTTACTACCCTACATGCCCATGGAGCTCTCTATAAGGAACGAGGGCTCATCACATCCGGAGGAAAATCAGTCAAGTATGGCCCCGAGATACTGATGTTACTTGATGCAGTATGGGCCCCAACTCGTGTAGCTGTCATGCATTGCAGAGGACATCAAGCAGGAAAAGGAGAAGTTGCCCGAGGAAATAGGTTTGCAGATGCCTCAGCACGACAAGCAGCTATGACAGGACAAATTACACCACAAGCTATGCCAATGCAAGCAGCATTGTTTCCAGTACCTTTAAACTTATGGACACCACGATATACCACCAAAGAATTAGATTACTACTGTAATAAGGAAGATGGAGTACTGAAAGATGGATGGATTGAGCTGCCACCAGCAGAGGGCAGTCAACCCCCTGGACGAATAGTAATTCCCGAACTGTTAGGACCATCCTTTGTCAAAGCCTTTCACGAAGCCACCCACTATGGGAAAAGTGCTATGGAAAAAGCACTCAGACCACATTTTTACATTACTCTATTGACAACCATATCAGCTTCAGTAGCACGGCAATGTCTAACTTGTGCCAAAAATAATGCCAAGCAAGGCCTTATAACGGCACCCCGAGTTCAGTCAGGAGGTGTAACCCCCATGCACCACCTACAAATTGATTTTACCGAAATGCCAAGAGCTAATGGATATCATTACATATTAGTATTAGTCTGTACTTTCTCCAGGACCAAGCAGGAAGTCAGTCCTCACTTATGGGTGACGTCGGCGCCGACGGAGCCCTCGCGGAGCAATTTTTCCCCAGCTTTCAAAGAAAGCCTTTGGGAATTGCAGCGCGCATGCGCGGTCGTCTTCCCGCCCGAAGGTGCCATCTTAGCCAGTCTTCTTTTTTCCGCGGAGCCCTACAGACGTCCCCGTCTTGTCCCCGCGAAAAAGTTGATTTTCTTCTTTATTTTATCCTTTTTCTTTCGGTTCGACGCCGATCGTTTTCCCGCCCGGACTCGCGACGCCGGTCTCGAGTCCTCTTACGTTTTTTCGGTTTTTCTGACTTAGTCAGCTTTCGTTTTCGTTTTCCCAGGCAGCCCGGTCCTTTGACCTCGCAGGGGCCCTTTTTCCCCCGATGGCTGCCAGTGGGTTTAAGCGGTGTGGTCGGTGTGACCGAAATATGTCACTAACCGACACACACGACTTTTGCCTCCGCTGCCTGGGCCCGGATCATGAGGAACTGATCTGTGGGCCCTGCAGCAAACTGTCCTCAAAGGCGTTGAGAAGTCGGCGGCATCAGCATGAGAGAATCTTCGCTGACCCCAGCCGTACCCGGACCTCGTCGGAGGCCTCCGTGTCGAAAGGCTCCAGCTCGGACCGTCGCCGGAGCTCCTCCGACCGGGGTTCTCCCTCCGGGGACCATCGTCGGAAGGAAAAACCCGCGAGGGCGGCGTCGGTGGACGCTCCTGGCTCCGCGAGGGCCAGGTCGCATAGCCCCGACAGCCGCCCCGGGTCCTTGGAGAAGGAACACCTCCCGAAGCGACCTCGCCTGGAGTCGGAGATGCCTGCCCGGGTAAGTCCTGTGGTCCTTCTGGACTCGCCTCCGCGACAGCCGACGTCGGGCCCGACGCCGTCGGGGCCCGAGTCGGGGGCTGCTGGGTCACCTGAGCTCGGACTCAGGTTGACGGCCTTGGAGAGCAGACTGTCTGCCTTCATGGACCAGCAGAGGGCACTGCTCGCTGGCTTCGCTGGCGTCGCTGCCCCGACCGCCGGGACGTCGACGTCCAAGTCGACCCCGGAGACCGAGCCGATCCTCGAGTCGATGAGAACTCGAGTCGATCCTCGGTCGAGGTCGCCCTCGGCCTCCCGTTCGGGACCGAGGTCGCCGACGCCGACTCCCTCGGCGTCGGGGCGGCTGGCGCCGCACCCTGCCCGGGCCGACCCCACCGAGTCCTCGTCGGAGTCGGTCTGGGAGTCTGAGGAGGAAGAGTCACCTGATTCTTTCCGGACTCGGTGTGTCCCCTCGGAATCACCGGAGTCCGAGCCTCGGAAGCAGTCCCCCCCGGAGGATGCCCGGTTCTCGGACTTCGTTAGGGATATGGCCAAGGCTTTGGCCTTCCCTGCGGATCCCGAGGAGGAGCCTCGAGCCGAAGAGCTCGACGCCCTCCAGTATGACTCTCCCGCGAGGGAACACTTTACTGTGCCGGTTCCTCCTATGCTGGAACGACTACTCTTCCGCATGTGGGAGAGTCCGGCCTCCTCGCCGGTCCTGAGCAAGCGGGTCGATTCTATCTATCGGGTCCGCAAGAGCCCTGGCTTTCAAAAGGCGCAGCTGCCACACCATTCCATGGTAGTGGAATCGGCCATGCATCGTCTTAAGAGCCAGAAGATGCACTCCTCGGTGCCTCCTGGAAGGGAGGCCCGTAACCTGGATGGCCTTGGCAAGAAGTGCTTCCAGGGCTCTATGCTCGCATGTCGTGTCCAGACTTACCAGCTATACATGGGCATGTATCTCCGGGATCTGGCTAAAGAGCTAGCCGGATTCTCCGCTGGTCTCTCCGAGGAGCCCTTGCGGAGGTTCCTAGCCTTGTCCACGGGCATTCGGGAATGCTCAAAGTTCATGTCCCGAGCAGCCTATGATGGCTTTGAAGCCTCGGCTCGAGTGGCCGCAGCCGGCATCGGTGCCCGCCGACAGGCTTGGCTTCAGTCGTCAGACCTTGAGCCCTGGGTACAGGACAAGTTGGTCGATGTCCCCTGCCGAGGCGAAAACCTCTTTGGCAAGCCCATGGCGGAAAAGGCTGCACAAATTGAGACTGAGAATCTCACCCGGACCAGGCTTTCTAGGAAGACCTCCGCCCCTTCCCAGAAAAAGAAGGGCTCGGGGAAAAAGTCCTTTTACCCGAGGAAGGCGGCTGCCTACAAACAATACCCCCATTATCAGGCCCCTGCAGCTCCCCAACAGGGCCAGCAGGCCAAGGGACGGGGTAACGGGTCCCGTAGGCAGCAAGCCCCCAAGCCTGCGCCACCAGCCCCTGCTCAGCAGGGTGGGGGTTTTTGACTCGCTCAGCATAGCCTTTCCCCCCCCGCTGGTCACCCCCAGCACCGGAGGCCGGCTGGTTCACTTCGCCCACAGGTGGTCCAGCATCACCGCAGATGCCTGGGTGCTTCAGGTCGTGCGAGAAGGCTACCTTCTCCACTTCCATCAGGTCCCTCCCTCCTATTTTCCGGGAGAGCCTCCGCGCCCCCCTCTGCACAGAGAGTTGCTCCTTCAGGAGTTAGCAGGTCTTCTGCAGGATCAGGCGGTGGAACCGGTGCCACACCACCTGAGAGGTCAAGGCTTCTATTCAAGGTATTTTCTGATACCAAAGAGAACAGGGGGCCTCAGACCCATCCTGGACTTGCGCAACCTCAACAAGTTCCTTGTGCGGGAGAAGTTCAAAATGCTTACCCTTGGAATCCTTCTGCCCTACCTCCAGCAGGGAGATTGGCTATGCTCCTTGGATCTAAAGGATGCCTACACGCACATCCTCATCCACCCAAGCCACCGCCAATACCTAAGGTTTGTGGTGGCGGGAAATCATTACCAGTACAGAGTACTGCCCTTTGGCCTGTCCTCCGCACCGCGAGTCTTCACAAAATGTCTCGCGGTCGTGGCGGCCCATCTCCGGCTTCACGGCCTCTATGTCTTTCCGTACCTCGACGACTGGCTCATCAGAGCAGCGTCCGCTCAGGAGGTCACCAACGCCACGTGCCGCACGGTGGCTCTGCTGCAGCACTTGGGCTTTGTCATAAACTTCGCAAAGTCCACTTTGCTCCCCTCACAGGATCTCGAGTTCATCGGCGCAAGGCTGCACACTCCTCAGGCGCGAGCGTATCTGCCGCTCGACAGGGCTCAGCGGCTCATGGACCTAGCCGACCGCTTTCGCAGCCAGCCCCTGGTCTCCGCCAGGCGCTTCCTGAGACTGCTCGGCCATATGGCTTCCACTGTCCATGTGACCCCCAATGCCCGCCTGAATATGCGGTCTGCTCAATGGTGTCTCCGCCGGCAGTGGCGACAGGCCACGGGCGGCCTCGCAGACCTAGTGCGCGTTTCCGAGCCGCTGATCTCGTCTCTCCGGTGGTGGCTCCGGCTGCCGAACCTGACATTCGGTATGCCCTTCCAGTCACCTCAGCCGACCCGGGTGCTAACCACCGATGCATCCCTCCTGGGCTGGGGAGCGCACTGCCAAGAGGCGCGTACTCAGGGCCTCTGGACCACGTGGGAGTCTGCTCAGCAGATCGACTTCCTGGAGCTCCGGGCGATCCGCCTAGCTCTCAAGGCCTTCTCCCACCTGACTTCCCAACAGTCCATCCTTGTCCAGACGGACAATCAAGTTGCCATGTTCTACGTGAACAAACAGGGGGGCACGGGCTCCTTTCTCCTCTGCCGGGAGGCTCAGAAGCTCTGCTCTTGGGCCGTCAGTCACGGCATTCTCCTCAAGGCAGTTTACCTCCCGGGCCAAGACAATTGCCTTGCGGACAAACTCAGCAGGGTCCTCCAGCCGCACGAGTGGCGTCTGGATCCCTTGGTAGTTCAGAAGCTCTTCCTCAAGTGGGGCCTCCCCACGATGGATCTCTTTGCCAGTCCTCGCAACCGGCAGCTTCCTCGCTTCTGCTCTCGTCTGCCACACCCCCTTCGGGCTGCGGCGGACGCCTTTCTGATCTCATGGTCGGGGAGCCTTCTGTATGCGTTCCCTCCCATCCCGCTAGTCTCTCGGACTCTTTTCAAGGTTCTCCGAGACAAAGCCTTCATGATCCTGGTGGCCCCTCGCTGGCCCAGGCAGCCGTGGTTTCCGCTCCTGCTGCAACTGGCGGTGGAGGATCCAATCCCTCTGGGGGTACAACCGGATCTCCTCACTCAGGATCAGGGGTCCCTCCTGCACCCCAACCTCAGGTCTCTCAACCTCATGGCCTGGCTGCTGAGAGGGTAGTCCTTGCTCCCCTTCTCCTGCCGGCGGAGGTGGAGGAGGTCGTCTTGGCTTCGCGACGGCCTTCTACCCGCAAATGCTACGCCCTTAAATGGCGTCGCTTTGCAGTCTGGTGTACCCAACAGTCTCAGGATCCCTTCTCCTGCCCGGTGTCGGTGATCTTGCAGTACTTGCTGCACCTCTCTAATCTGGGACTTAAGTCCAACTCCGTCAAAGTTCACCTCAGTGCTCTTTCAGCACATCATGTGCCGGTGGACGGCAGACCTCTCTCCAATGACCCTCTCGTAGCGAGGTTTCTCCGAGGTCTCCTTCTACTTAAACCACCTCTGCGCCCGCCAGCGCCTGACTGGGACCTGAATGTGGTGTTGCAGCGGATCACCTGTCCGCCTTTTGAACCTATGGCTACCTGTTCTCTCCGTTTTCTGTCTTGGAAAACGCTGTTCTTGATAGCCCTCACTTCCGCTAGGCGCGTAAGTGAATTGCAGGCCCTCGTGTCTGATCCCCCTTACACTCGGTTCTACAAAAATAGGGTAGTCCTACGGACTCACCCTAAATTTCTTCCAAAAGTGGTCTCCCCTTTTCACATCAATCAGGAGGTGGTACTTCCAACCTTCTTTCCCAGACCGCACTCCAGCCGAGCTGAGACGGTCCTCCATACCCTGGACTGTAGAAGGGCTCTTGTTCCCTGTAAAATAGTTATCTCCAAGTTATAATGCCCTGTTCAATGTAATTTCAGTTTGTTCAATGTAAACCGCCTTGATATCATGAAAGGCGGTATATAAGAAATGTTAAATAAATAAATAAATAACTTCTACCTTGACCGTACGCGGGAGCACCGTAAAGCTGCTCAGCTTTTTGTGTCTTTTGACCCCAATAAATTGGGGCTCCCAGTCTCCAAGCGTACTCTGTCCATCTGGGTTGCGGACTGTATCTCTTGGGCTTATGGGGCGGCCGGACTCTCCTTAGAAAGTCGAGTCACGGCTCATTGCGTTCGGGCAAAGGCTACGTCAGTGGCTTACCTCCGCTCGGTTCCGCTGGCAGACATCTGCCGGGCCGCTACTTGGTCTTCGAGCCAGACTTTTGCGGTCCATTACTGTCTCGAGAGGGAGTCCCGTAGGGACAGTGCTTTCGGACAGGCAGTCCTCCGTAATCTCTTTGAGGTCTGAGCAACTCCTACCCTCCATCCCGGATGTGGGCTACCGGTGGGTGATAATTCAGCGAAGATTCTATCCTTCTGTGCTGCTGAGCTAGAGGGAGCTCATTTTGTGCTTAGGGTCTCCGGTAGCCTTGAGCTTGGGAGTCCCATAAGTGAGGACTGACTTCCTGCTTGGTCCTGGAGAAAGCGTAGTTACTCACCTGTAACAGGTGTTCTCCAGGAGCAGCAGGAATCAGTCCTCACTACCCTCCCTCCTCCCCTTGGAGTTGCAATCGTCTGCTTATGTTCTTTTTGCAAATTTTTATGCTGTCTTTTTAGCTATGTCATCTGACTGGCTAAGATGGCACCTTCGGGCGGGAAGACGACCGCGCATGCGCGCTGCAATTCCCAAAGGCTTTCTTTGAAAGCTGGGGAAAAATTGCTCCGCGAGGGCTCCGTCGGCGCCGACGTCACCCATAAGTGAGGACTGATTCCTGCTGCTCCTGGAGAACACCTGTTACAGGTGAGTAACTACGCTTTCTCCGGGTGGGTAGAAGCCTTCCCAACCAGAACTGAGAAAGCCCGAGAAGTTACCAAAGTTTTAATGAGAGAGATTGTCCCTAGGTTTGGAATTCCAGCAGTAATAGGGTCAGACAATGGACCCTCATTTGTCTCCCAGATTACTCAACAGTTAGCAAGAGCTTTGCAGATACAATGGAAGCTCCACACTGCATATAGACCCCAGAGTTCAGGGAAAGTTGAGCGAATGAATCGTACCCTAAAAGCCCAGATGTCTAAGCTTTGTCAGGAGACACGCCTGAAGTGGCCCCAAGTACTCCCGATAGCTTTACTCAGAATACGCTCAGCTCCTGTAAAGTCAACAGGATTTTCCCCTTTTGAAGTTCTATATGGTAAACCCCCACCAATAGTGCAGGGAATTAAATGAAGTCTAGCCCAAATTGGTTCAGAAATAACCAGGCAAGAACTCCTAGCTCTTAGTTTTGTTCTGCAGACTCTCCATGCGTGGATCCAAGACCAGTTGCCTATCAACTTGACGGAACCTCTGCATCCCTACCAGCCTGGTACCTCGGTGTGGATCAAAGATTGGAAGAAGACACGGTTGGAACCCCATTGGAAGGGACCATACACCGTCATCCTGTCTACCCCAACTGCAGTAAAGGTAGCGGAGATCGACGCCTGGATCCACCACAGCAGAGTCAAGCCCGCCGCTGATCCTGAACCTGAGCAGTGGACAGCAGAACAGCATCTTGATGCACCCTTGCGAGTTACTCTGAGACGGCAACCAGCAGTATAAGCATTCTGTCACAGTGCTTTGCAGTAGCCAAGTCTTTCGAAGAGGATTGCTGTTTTCCATACAGCGAGAGTTTGTTTTCAACGGACCTCATGTGTGTGATTTACCACACTACTTTGATGCTACATTGATTGACCAGACTTCACAAGCCAACTGAAATTGCTAAGTTGGTCAATGTGTGATGGACAACTTGAGGATCTTCAATCAACACCCAGCACCCGTTGAATTGCTTCATTAGCGAACGGGACGAAGAAAAGAACGTCGTGGTCAAGATCTGCAAGCTGAGGATTCAGAAGAACTTCAATCAACATGTATCTTTACCTTTGCTTTGCCCTGGTTGCCTGCTTTGGAGGTTTTGAACTGACTTATGCCTTACCTCCATGCACTGCTTGCATTACTTCTACTCGAACTGGACTGAAAGTAACTCAGACTTTGATTTACCATTCTTATTATACCTGCACTGGTAAAGTGACTCGGTATATATATAACACCACTGAACTAAATGTTTGCACTAATGGTAAATCTAGAGTATGCTATAATCCGCATCAGAATCCATCCTATTACACGTTGGAGATACGATGGAAGGATGCAGATGGACCTATAATAACTGCTACACAACCACTTAAAGATACTAGTAGACCTGTTGTTTTGAATTTCGATGCCTGTAATGTTATAAATAGAGATAGTCGCTCCAACTGTGGTACCTGGGAAAAAGCGTATCGAAATGACCATAAGTATATGTGCCCAGAAGGTGCCACGGGATGGAGAAAGTGTACAGGTAAAAAGGAACCAGGCTATAGTACTGCCCCAGAAGCAGATTACTATTGCCCGAATTGGGAATGTGTTTTTTATGCTACATGGAATGATGGTATAGTTGACGAAAAGATAGATAAACGAATGGCCACTCTCACCAAGTCAACAACAGATGACAAATGTCAGAAAGATGCTTGTAACCCCTTACACTTACGGATACGCAACCCTAGTGTATGGAAACAAGGATACAAATTTGGTCTACGTATTGCAGGTACTGGATCAGATCCAGGAACCATTGTGTATATAAGATTGAATACCCAAGCCCACAAGTCATCTAAATATCATATCCATAACACCTTCTATGAGGCCATGCATGTAAATAAGTTTGAAATCCCTCATCCTTCTCAGAATTTATTTTTAGAATTAGCCGGAGCAGTAGTATCTAGTCTCAAAATCTCAGATTGTTATTTCTGTGGCGGAACCCAAATGGGTGACCAGTGGCCATGGGAAGCTCAAGAATTGAATTATTCTCTGACTTACAGTCAGACTGAATTACACAAGGCTACTAGCGAATGGGTGTTAGCGCACTCAATTGTTGGACGTCTTTGCTATACCAGAACTGGACCTCAGTTCACCCAACAGGTAGGACAGCTGGTCTGTCTTAGCCAGAAATTCTATAATGCCACTACCAAGAAGACGTCATGGTGGTCAGGAATCAAACACCCTGAACCTCCTAACCCATTAGCCAGATTTCCTGAACTTGCTGATTTATGGACTAATCTTGCCAAAACCCATGCTTGGCAAGCCCCACCTGGCCTATATTGGATCTGTGGAAACCGAGCGTATGCTCGACTCCCGCCCCAGTGGGGAGGAGCATGTGTCTTAGGGACCATCAGACCTTCTTTCTTCCTGTTAAACACTGAACATGGAGAACAATTAGGATACCCAGTATACACTACCCACAGACACAAAAGAGCACTACGACAGAAGAGATCACCCCTTCAAGTAGGCAAATGGGAGAAGTGGAAGGGTGATGATTGGCCACCAGAGAGAATCATTGAGTATTATGGGCCTGCCACTTGGAATGATGATGGTATGTATGGTTATCGAACCCCAGTCTATATGATTAATCGTATTATTCGCTTACAAGCAGTAGTTGAAATAATAACCAATGAAACTAGCCAAGCTCTTACACTTTTAGCCAGACAAAGTACTCAGATGCGCACTGCTATATATCAGAATCGCTTAGCACTTGATTATTTGTTGGCAGCTGAAGGAGGAGTATGTGGTAAGCTGAATTTAACCAATTGTTGTTTAAAAATAGATGATAAGGGTCAAGTAGTTGAAGAAATTGCTAAAGATATGCAAAGACATGCTTATGTGCCAGTACAGACTTGGCACTCACTGAAATTCCCTAACTGGTTTGCTAACCTTTTCTCATGGCTGGGAGGACTTAAAACTTTCCTTATATTAGTGCTAATACTTGTTGCTGTTATTTTGTTATTACCATGTCTGATCCCATGTTGTATGCGTTCTATTCATAGTGCTATTGAAAGTACAGTAGAGCGGAAGACCGCAACTAAGATTATGGCCTTGTACCAACCAGCACCTCCTGCATATAGTCGGAATTCTAGAACCCTAGTATAACTATTTTGAAGTGATTTAATTCTCACACCTTATTAAGTAATAGGGTGAGATTAATCAAAGGGGGGAATGTGGCAGGTGAAGGCCTGTGATCCACCTTGTCTGATATAAGCAAGCAAGCCTAGCTAGCTTGACCTGTAAATGAAGCTAGTGAAGAGGCCTATGGGAATTGCACATCCCCCAATATGCTCCTGTAGAGCTGGAACTTAGCAAAAGTATTGGATTAGCTTAGACAAGCAGAACTGAACGATGGAAAAATACAGAAAAATATGTTTAAAAGTCACTGATAAGAGGATACAGTTGTGAAGGATTTAATTAAGACTGCTGACAGATGAGTTACAGAGCCCTGCTCCCTACACGTACGAACTGGCTCAATGGCCTTGAAAGTAGGAAAGTAACAAGTTGGTGAACAGGCCATTGTAATTGGGACTAGAAGGGGGGTAAGCAGGTGCTGAGCCCACTGAAAGAACATAATTGGATAATCATATCAGTACCGGGACCAATAGAAGGGGTACGGGAGGTACGGGAGGTTACCGGGACCAATGAAATGTTTTTCTATACCTAGAATAGAGCAAAAGTCTATAAATGTTGTTGTATTGCCAGAAAGCTTTGCTCAGCCATTTTGAAATTAACTTTGCTTGAGACTTGTGCACAAATAAATGATTTGGACCTTCTGAACAGACTCTTGGTATTATTGGTCTGTCTGCGCTCTGCTGCTACAATCCTGTTTAATGTATCCCCTTGATGTTTAATGTTTAATGTTAGTTCATTGTAAACCGCCCCTGATCTCAGGAAGGGGCGCTATATAAGAAATTTGGAAATAAATAAATAAGGGACATCCTGAAAACCAGGCTGGATTGTAGCACTCCAGGACTGGAGTTCGTCATCCCTGGGATAGACTCAGGAGTAATATGCAAAAATATTTCTTTATGGAAAGAGTGGTAGATGCGTGGAATAGTCTCCCAGTGGAGGTGGTAGAGATGAAGACAGTATCTGAATACAAAAAGGCATTGGACAAACACAGAAGATCCCTAAAGGTAAAAAAGGGACTATTTTAGTTGATATGGAAGGACAGACCAGATAGTCCATGTGGTCTCTTTCTGCTGTCATGTTTCTATTTTTCTATATATAGAGCAATATAGGCTTAATATTCAGTCGGAGCAGGTATCATATAAAATTAAGTGGTGGCTTTGGTGCGTAACTTTATATGCATATTCATTGGCACTATCTATTACATAGTGCCACTGAATACAAGTCTAATCTGTGACCACAAACCTAAATTAAATGGATAACTTATTTAGCAGCTGAATTTCATCTCTAAAAAGAGAGGGGTTGATATTCAAAAGGGTTTAGCTGGTTAGCAAGTTAGCTAACCAGCTAAACCCTGGCGATCCCAATATTCAGTGACATTATCCTGATAGTGCAGCTGAATATCCTCTCAGACCACAAGAAAGATACCCAGTTAAATCTGAAGCGGTCTGTGGGCAGAGTGAGAGCAGTCAAGGTAGCTATCTGATCAGAGGCAATAGCTGCTGACCGGATAGCTAAACTGCATAAAATTAGAACAGTCAGTACTGTTTCAACTTTATATGATTTAGCTGTTTGGTTAGCAACTGAATATTGCCACTGACCGGATAGCTGGCAAAACAAATATTCAGTTCTGGACAGGCTCCGGTGCCGAATATTTGGTTTTACTTTCAGTGGTGGTGGCTAGGTGCTTTAAAAGTGATGATTGCTGCCGCTGAATATCAACTCCATTGTTTCTGGTGCTGCCCAACCCCTTTCCTAATCCAAGTCTAGTGGTTAGAGTGGAGGGCTAGCAACCAGGGAAGTCACATTTATTTATTTTATTTCTGGGTTTTTATATACCGCTTTATCCATGTAATCAAGATGGTTTACAAGGAACTCAATAAACTATCACTGCTCATGGTGGTTTACAAGGAACTCAGTGAACTAAAATAGTGATCATCATCAAATTCAAGGTTTCAAACATATATTTATTTATTTAGCTGTATTTATATACCACCTTTTGCCTGGTCAAGGCGGTTTACATGAAACAGAGGTAGTACACTGAAATAGATTAACTATAAACAGCATGCATTGGTACATTTTACTAGTTAAACTATATACAGCATGCAGTGGATATGGATATATACAGCCTTTGTACAGATTAAGAGGGCCCTTTAGGATACAAAGAGTTTAGGCCGAACTTTTTACAATTAACTATGTACATTGAGCAGGTCTGTGTTATGGTTCTTACAGTGTAAAGAAGTATATCATTCTCCAGGACCAAGCAGGAAGTCAATCCTCACATATGGGTGTCATTGGCGCCGATGAAGCCCCAGCGGAGCATTTCCCCAGCTTTCTATGAAAGCCTTTGGGAATGCAGGCACGCATGTGCGGTTCCCTTCCTGCCTAAAGGTGCCATCTTACCTCAGTCTCTTTTATTCCGTGAAGCCCACCGGATGTGTGTCCTGTTTTCCCGGTTAAAATTAGATTTTTTCGGCGATTATCGCTCTTTTTTCTCCCGGTTCGACGCCGGTTCCCATCCCACCGGGTTCGGTACACCGGTATCGAGCCCGATTCTTCTTTTTCAGTTTTTGCCCTTCGTGGCTGGCGTTTGCGCCCTTTTTTCCATTTTTCCCTGGAAAGCTGGTCCTTTGACCTCGCGAGGACTCTTTTTTCCCCGATGGCTTCCAGTGGTTTTAAAAAGTGTGATCAGTGTAAGAAATTAATGTCTCTCACCAACACACACGACTGCTGCCTTCGGTGCCTCGGCCCCGACCACGACCCTAAGTCGTGCTGGCCATGTGGAAAAATGTCTTCCAAGGCACTCCGAAGTCGACAGCAGCAAAAAGAAAGGCTTTTCTTGGACTCAGCCTCCGGCCGGGCCCAGACCTCGTCTGAGGCCTCGACATCTCGGGATTCTGATCCCGAGTGCCGTCGAAGCTCCTCGGACAGGGGGTCTCCCGACTGGGAACGCAAGAGGAAGAAGCGGCTCGCGAGGGTGTCGTCGGAGGAGGTCCCTGACTCCTCGAGGACCAGGTCTAAGACCCCCGACCGTCGCCCCGGGCCCGTGGAACACAAGAAGCTTGCAAAGGTTCCTCGTGTGGAGCCGGAGTCTGCTGGACACGTAAGCCCCGTAGTCCTCGAGGACTCTCCTCCCAGGGAGCCGACGTCGGGCCCAGCGCTGCCGGGGCCCGAGTCGGTGGCTGCTGCGTCTCCTGAGCTGAGTCTCAGGATGACAGCCTTGGAGAGCAGATTGCCTGCCTTCATGGAGCAGCAGCGGGCACTGATGGCCAGCCTGTCTGGCGCATCTGCCCCGACCACCGGGACATCGACCTCGAAGTCGACCCCGGAGACCGAGCAAATACTCGAGTCCATCGTGGCTCGGAGTCGACCTCAGTCGCGGTCTCCCTCGACCTCCCATTCGGGACCGAGGGTGTCGACGCCGGGGCCTCCGGCGTCGGGGCAGGTGCTCCAGGGCCCCGTGGGGTCGGACCCTGACTCCTCCTCGGACAAGTCAGCTTGGGAGACGGAGGACGAGGAGTCTCCTGATACCTTCAAGATTCGGTGCGTCCCGTCGGACTCACCGCAGTCTGAGCCCCGGAGTAGGTCCCCCCCGGAGGAGACTCGGTTCTCGGAGTTCGTCCAGGATATGGCCACTGCCTTGGCTATTCCGGCGGACCCCGAGGAGGAGCCTCGAGTTGAAGAGCTCGAGGCCCTACAGTATGACTCTCCTCTGAAGGAGGCCTTTACTGTTCCGGTCCTCCGATGCTGGAATGGCTCCTCTTCCGTATGTGGGAGGCACCGGCCTCGGCGCCAGTTCTCAGCAAGCGAGTCGACTCGATCTATCGACTCCGAAAGAGCCCTGGTTTTCAGAAGGCACAGCTACCACACCATTCTATGGTTGTGGAATCGGCCATGCATCGTCTGAAGAGCCAGAATATGCACTCCGCGGTGCCCCCTGGCAGGGAGGCCCGAAACCTCGATGGCGTCGGTAGAAAGTGCTTCCAAGCTCGATGCTTGCTTGCCATGTCCAGTCCTACCAGCTGTACATGGGCATGTACTTGCGGGATCTGGCTAAGGAGTTGGCCGGGTTCTCTGCTGGTCTCTCCGGGGAACCCTTGAAGAGATTTAAGTCCTTGTCCTCGGGGATTCGGGACTGCTCGAAGTTCAGGTCCCGCGCCGCCTACGATGGCTTCGAGGCTTCGGCCCGAGTTGCGGCAGCCAGCATCGCGCCTCGATGCCAGGCATGGCTGCAGTCATCGGACCTCGAGCCATGGGTTCAGGACAAGTTGGTTGATGTCCCTTGCCGAGGTGAAAACCGTTTTGGCAAGCCCATGACTGAGAAGGCTGCTCAGCTCGAAACTGAGCACCTCACACAGACAAGGCTGTCTAGGAAGACCTCTGCCCCTTCTCATAAAAAGAAGGGCTCGGGTAAAAAGTCCTTTTACCCGAGGAAGGGCACTGCCTACAAACAGTACCCGCAATATCAGGCTGCCCAAGCTGCCCCCCCAGGGTCAGCAAGCCAAGGGGCAAGGTAATGGACCCCGTAGGCAGAGGACCCCCAAGCCACCGGCCCCTGCTACCACTCAGCAGGGTGGGGGTTTTTGACTCCTTGAGCGTAGCCTCTCCTCCACTGCTCTCCCAACCCTGCACAGGAGGTCGCCTCGCCCTCTTTGCCCACCAGTGGCCCCTTATCACCGGGGACAGTTGGGTGTTGGACATAGTCCACAAGGGTTATGCCCTGCATTTTCACCAACTGCCTCCACCATATTTTCCAGGGGAGCCTCCAAGGCCTCCCCTGCACGCAGACCTTCTCCTGCAAGAGCTTCAAGGTCTGTTGGTGGACAGGGTGGTGGAGCCTGTGCCTCCCCACTTACAGGGTCACCGTTTCTACTCCAGGTATTTCCTGGTGCCCAAAAGAACCGGTGGCCTTCGACCCATTCTGGACCTCAGGAACCTCAACAAGTTCCTAGTGAAGGAGAAGTTCAAGATGCTAACTCTTGGGACACTTCTGCCCTACCTCCAGCAGGAAGATTGGCTATGCGTACACTCACATCCTCATTCATCCAGACCAGAGAAAGTACCTCAGGTTCAATGTGGGAGGAAACCATTATCAATAAAGAGTGCTGCCTTTCGGTCTCACCTCCGCCCCCAGAGTCTTCACAAAGTGCCTAGCAGTGGTGGCGGCCTACCTGAGAAACCAGGGCATCTTTGTCTTTCCCTATCTGGACGACTGGCTCATCAGGGGTCAGACGTGCCAGGAGGCCAAACAAGCCACCCTCAGCACTATTGCTCTTCTCCAAAGGCTGGGATTTGTCATAAACTTCACAAAGTCCACTTTGCTCCCCTCCCAGAACTTGGAGTTCATAGGAGCAAGGCTGGACTCTCTGCTGGCAAAGGCTTTCTTGCCAGCAGACAGGGCCCAAAGGTTGATGGCCTTGGCAAATCAGTTTCTCAGCAGGTCACTGGTCTCCGCCAGACTCTGTCTGAGGCTTCTGGGCCACATGGCTTCGACAGTACATGTGACCCCCAATGCCAGGCTCCATATGAGGCCTGCACAGTGGTCCCTTCGGACTCAGTGGTCACAGGCCACAGGCAGCCTCAGAGACAGGATAAGGGTGTCCAGACCATTTCTGCACTCCCTCAACTGGTGGCTGCACCCACCCAAACTACTGAAGGGGGTGCCTTTTCAGGTTCCAGGGTTCACGGTAGTGATGACCACGGACGCCTCCCTGCAAGACTGGGGAGCTCATTGTCTGGGCAAGTGCACCCAGGGCCTGTGGTCTCCTTGGGAAGCTGCACAGCAGATCAATCTCCTCGAACTCAGAGCTATTCGATTAGCTCTCAAAGCTTTCTCTCCTACCCTGGCTCACCAATCTGTCCTGATTCAGACAGACAACCAAGTATCCATGTTTTATGTGAACAAACAGGGCGGGACTGGGTCCAGGATCCTTTGTCAGGAGGCTCAGGACCTTTGTTCATTTGCCCTCAAGCACAACATGCTCCTCAAGGCTGTGTACCTTCCAGGCCAGGACAACTACCTGGCAGACAGGTTAAGCAGAATACTGCAGCCCCACGAGTGGCAGCTGCATCCTTCAGTAGTTCAGAGGATCTTCCTAAAATGGGGTCTCCCTTTGATAGATCTTTTTGCCAGCCCAATGAACAAGCAACTGCCAAAGTTCTGCTCCAGGCAACCGCATCCTCTGCGGATAGCAGCGGATGCTTTTCTGATATCCTGGTCTCAGGGCCTCCTCTATGCGTTTCCTCCCACGCCCTTGGTGGCCCGAACTCTCTTCAAGATTCTTCAGGACAAAGCCTCGGTCCTGCTGGTGGCTCCCAGGTGGCCGAGACAGCCTTGGTTTCCTCTTCTGCTTCAACTGGCGGTGGATCCTCCACTACCTCTGGGGTTGCAACCCGACCTTCTCTCACAGGAGCAGGGTTCCCTTCTGCACCCCAATCTCAAAGCTCTCAATTTGATGGCTTGGAGGCTGCAAGGGTAGTTTTGGCTCCCTGGGGCCTACCTCAGGAAGCTGAGGAGGTTGTCCTGGCCTCTAGGAAACAGTCCACTAGGAAAACCTATGCTCTCAAATGGAAACGGTTTTCTGTGTGGTGTCAGCTACGTATAGAGGACCCTTTCTCTTGTACTGTGCTAGTAGTGCTTCAGTACTTACTGCACTTATCAAATCAGGGACTTAAGTCCAATTCTGTTTGGGTCCACCTCTCAGCTCTAGCAGCTCACCACTCTCTGGTGGAGGGACATTCTCTGGCTGGTCATCCCTTGGTGTCCTGCTTTCTCAGGGGCTTGCTTTTGCTCAAGCCTCCCATCCGCCCTCCTGCCCCTGAGTGGGAGCTGAATGTGGTCTTGCAGCAACTGACTCGCCCACCTTTTGAGCCAATGGCTACTTGTCCACTACGCTTCCTCTCCTGGAAGACACTCTTCCTGAAAGCCTTTACCTTGGCTAGGCGAGTAAGTGAGCTTCAGGCCCTGGTCTGTGATAGGCCTTACACCAGGATTTATAGGAACAGGGTAGTCCTTAGGACTCATCCAAAGTTCCTCCCTAAGGTTGTCTCCTCTTTCCACCTCAACCAGAAGGTGGTTCTTCCAACATTCTTCCCTAGGCCTCATGCTAGCCAGGCTGAAGCAGTCCTGCATACCCTGGACTGTAGGAGGGCCTTATCCTTCTACCTTGACCGTACGCAGGGGCATAGAAGGGCTACTCAGCTCTTCGTATCCTTTGACCCCAATAAGTTGGGGTTAGCTATGTCCAAGCGTACCTTGTCCATCTGGGTAGCTGACTGTATCACCTGGGCTTATAAGGCAGCTGACCTTCCTTTGCAGGGTAGAGTCACGGCCCATCGTGTTCGGGCAATGGCTGCCTCAGTGGCTCATCTCCGCTCTGTGCCCTTGGTAGACATCTGCAGGGCTGCAACTTGGTCTTCAAGCAAGACATTTGCGGCCCATTACTGCCTGGAGAGGGAGTCCCGTATGGACAGTGCTTTTGGCCAAGCAGTACTCCGGAATCTCTTTGAGGTTTAGGCAACTCCTGCCCTCCTGCCCTCTGTTGGGCTACCGGTGGAGGTTGTGTCCTTGAAAAGCCTTTTCTTTGCTGCTGAGACTAGAGGGAGTTCTCTTGTTCAGCCTGTGTTCCTCGGTAGCCCAGAGCTTGGGAGTCACCCATATATGAGGACTGACTTCTGCTTGGTCCTGGAGAAAGAGTAGTTACTCACCTGTAACAGGTGTTCTCCAGGAGCAGCAGGAATCAGTCCTCACAACCCTCCCTCCTCCCCTTGGAGTTGCAGTTGTACATAGTTTATTTTTCATTTTTGTGTGCTGTTCTTAGCTATGTCATTTGACTGAGGTAAGATGGCACCTTTAGGCGGGAAGGGAACCACGCATGCGTGCCTGCATTCCCAAAGGCTTTCATAGAAAGTTGGGGAAATGCTCCGCTGGGGCTTCATCGGTGCCGATGACACTCATATGTGAGGACTGATTCCTGCTGCTCCTGGAGAACACCTGTTACAGATGAGTAACTACTCTTTATGGGCAATATGTAGGTTATACCATTCAGGAGAGGTATATGAATTTTCTCCAGGACCAAGCAGGAAGTCAGTCCTCACATATGGAAGTCAGTCCTCACATATGGGTGACATCGACGTCGATGGAGCCCCTGCGGAGTATTTCCCCAGCTTTCTATGAAAGCCTTTAGGAATACTGCACGCATGCGCGGTCCCCTTCCCGCCTAAAGTTGCCATCTTGCTCAGTCTCTCTTTTTCCGTGGAGCCCGGACGTCTGTCCTAGTTCACCCGGAAAACGGTTAGATTTTTTCTTGTTATTCCCACGATTTCTTCGCGTTTTTTCTCCGGTTCGACGCCGGTTCCCCTTCTCGCCGGGTTCGGTACACCGGTATCGAGCCCGATCTTATTTTTTCGGTTTTTGCCCTTTGTGGCTGGCGTTCGCGCCCTTTTTTCTTTTTCCCTGGAAGGCTGGTCCTTTGACCTCGCAGGGGCTCTTTTTTCCCCGATGGCTTCCAGTGGTTTTAAGAAGTGTGATCGGTGCAAGAAACTAATGTCTCTCACCGACACACACAACTGCTGCCTTCGGTGCCTCGGTCCTGATCATGATCCTAAGATCTGTGGACCATGTGGCAAAATGTCCACTAAGGCACTGCGAAGTCGTCAGCACCAAAAGGAAAGGCTTTTCTCTGATTCGGCCTCCGGCCGGGCCCAGACCTTGTCTGAGGCCTCGAAGTCTCGGGAGTCGGACCCCGAGCATCGCCGGGGTTCCTCGGACAGGGGGTCCCCCAAGCGGGAGCGAAAGAGGAAGAAGCGGTTCGCGAGGGCGGCGTCGGAGGAGGTCCCTGGCTCCTCGAGGGCTAGGTCTCGGACCCCCGACCGCCGTCCTGGGCCTTTGGAACAGGAGGAGCCGTCAAAAGTGCCTCGTGTGGAGCCGGAGTCTGCTGGACACATAAGTCCTGTTGTCCTCGAGGACTCTCCTCCCAGGGAGCCGCCACCGGGGCCTGAGTCGGTGGCTGATGAGTCTCCTGAGCTGGGTCTCAGGCTGATAGCCTTGGAGTGCAGACTGTCTGCCTTCATGGATCAGCAGCGGGTGCTGATGGCCAGCCTCGCTGGCGCATCTGCCCCGACCACCGGGACATCGACGTCGACCCCGGAGACCGAGCCGATACTCGAGATCATGAAGGCTCGAGATCGTCCTCGGTCGCAGTCACCCTCAACTTCCTGGTCGGGACCGAGGGTGTCGACGCCAGTGCCTTCGGCCTCGGGGCGGGTGCTGCCGGGCCCCGCGCGGTCAGAGCCCGACTCCTCTTTGGACGAGTCCGCCTGGGAGACAGAGGACAAGGAGTCCCCCGATACCTTCAAGACTCGGTGCGTCCCATCGGACTCACCGCAGTCTGAGCTCCGGAGTAGATCCCCTTCGGAGGATACCCGGTTCTCGGAGTTCGTTCGGGATATGGCCACTGCTTTGGCGATCCCTGCGGGACCCTGAGGAGGAGCCTCAAGCCGAAGAGCTCGACGCCCTCCAGTATGACTCTCCTCCGAAGGAGGCCTTTACTGTGCCGGTTCCTCCGATGCTGGAACGGCTCCTCTTCCGTATGTGGGAGGCACCGGCCTCGGCACCGGTTCTAAGCATGTGGGTCGATTCCATTTATCGACTCCGTAAGAGCCCTGGTTTTCAGAAGGCGCAGCTACCACACCATTCCATGGTGGTGGAATCGGCCATACATCGTCTGAAAAGCCAGAAGATACACTCCGCGGTGCCCCCCGGCCGGGAGGCCCAGAACCTGGATGCGTTTGGTAGAAAGTGCTTCCAGGGCTCGATGCTTGCTTGCTGTGTCCAGTCTTACCAGCTGTACATGGGCATGTACTTGCGGGACCTGGCGAAGGAGCTTGCCGGGTTCTCTGCTGGTTTCTCCGGGGAGCCTTTGCAGAGGTTCAAGTCCTTGTCTTCTGGGATCCGGGAATGCTCTAAGTTCATGTCCCGAGCAGCCTACGATGGCTTCGAGGCCTCGGCCCGTGTTGCGGCAGCCGGCATCGCGGCTCAACGCAAGGCATGGCTGCAGTCATCGGATCTCGAGCAATGGGTGCAAGACAAGTTGGTCGATGTCCCTTGCCGAGGTGAGAACCTTTTTGGCAAGCCCATGGCCAAGAAGGCTGCACAGCTCGAAACCGAGCACCTCACAAGGACAAGGCTGTCCAGAAAGACTTCTGCCCCTTCTCATAAAAAGAAGGGCTTGGTTAAGAAGTCCTTTTACCCGAGGAAGGTGACTGCCTACAAACAGTTCCCACCTTACCAGGCCTCCCCCTCTCCCCCACAGGATCAGCAAGCCAAGAGGCAGGGACACGGGCCCTGTAGGCAGAAGGCCCCCAAGCCTCCGGCTCCTGCTCCCACTCAGCAGGGTGGGGGTTTGTGACTCCCAAGGCATAGCCTCTCCGTCTCTGCTGTCCCATCCCTATACAGGAGGTCGACTAGCCCTGTTTGCCCACCGGGGGCCACCCATTACAGGAGACAATTGGGTCTTAAGCATAGTCCACAAGGGCTACATGCTTCATTTTCATCAGTTGCCTCCTCCCTACTTTCCAGGACAGCCTCCAAGGCCTTCTCTCCATACAGCCCTCCTCCTCCAGGAGCTTCAGGGTCTGTTGCGAGACAAGGCGGTGAAGCCTGTGCCTCCCCACCTACAAGGTCACGGTTTCTACTCCAGGTACTTCCTTGTACCAAAGAGAACAGGGGACCTCAGGCCTATTCTTGACCTCAGAAATCTCAGCAAGTTCTTAGAGAAAGAGAAGTTCAAGATGCTTACTCTTGGAACACTTCTGCCCTACCTCCAGCAGGGAGATTGGCTATGTTTTTTAGATCTAAAGGATGTGTACACTCACATCCTCATTCATCCAGACCACAGAAAGTACCTCAGGTTCATTGTGGGAGGAAACCATTATCAGTACAGAGTGCTGCCCTTCGGCCTCACCTCCGCTCCCAGGGTCTTTACCAAATGCCTGGCAGTGGTGGCGGCCTATTTAAGGAATCAGGATATCTTTGTCTTCCCCTATCTGGACGGCTGGCTCATCAGGGGTCAGACGTGCCAGGAGGCCAGACAAGCCACCCTCCGAACGATTTCTCTACTCCAACACCTGGGGTTTGTCATAAACTTCGCAAAGTCCACTTTGCTCCCCTCCCAGAACTTGGAGTTCATAGGGGCAAGGCTAGACTCTCTGCAGGCAAAGGCTTTCTTGCCAGAGGACAGAGCTTGTCAAACCAGTATCTCCAGGAACAAGCAGGAATGAGTCTTCACATATGGGTACGTCGGTACCGACGGAGTCTGCGCCGGAACGCTTCCCAGCGTCCAATCAAAGAGCTTTTGGAAGCATCCCACCACACCTGCGTGCTGCCTTCCCGCCTTTCCCAACTGCCTCTCCTCAGTTTTTCGTTTTCCGCGGAGCCGACAGGACGTCCTCCTGTCATCGCAGAAAATTCTTGTTTTATTTCTTTAGTTTTCTTGTGGTCGCGGCTGTCTCCCCGACGTCACCGGTACTGACGGTGTTTTCTTTTCTTTTCCTGTGAAATCTCCTTTTTCAAGGGATATTTTTTCTTCATAGTATCTCACGGTTTCTCAGGCCTTTCAGGCCTCCTTCTTTTCCTTCATGGAACCGCCAGCCATTTTCTCCAAGAAATGTTCAGACTGTGGCGGTACAACTTTATTTTTAGACCCTCAATATCGGTGTCTAACCTGCTTGGGTCCTGACCTTTTTCCTCCGGAGCAGTTAGGCAACAGTTTGGTGAGAAGAGGTTTTCAACATCGAGGTTCCCTCGATACACGGTTTCCCTCTGACGTCAGGGCACCGTCCCTTTCTTTTTCTACACAGGATCAGGTAACCCACAAACAGTCTGTTAAGACTAGCCAGCCCTCGAGTGGTAGGTCTCATGCACAGCATGTAGACGGCTCCGCCTTGCCCTTGAGGGCCCACTGGCTTCAAAACCCCGGCGGGAGTCTTTGGTCTCCAAAGCCTTTGAAGGGTTTCAGGTTGTTCCTGGGGTTCACCCCTCACAGAACATACCTGAGCCGTGTCTGGTGGTGGCATCCACTTCGAGCGGTACCGATACCCCGGCATCGGCACTGGTTTTGGATGATACACTCCTCACCAGGGATGGTCATCTGGCGTCCTCGGTACCTTCAGGACCGGTGGATACCCTCCAGACTGACTTTCCATTATCGGTACCAGTACCGATTCTACCACTGACGTCGGTACCCTCCAGACGTGCATCGATAGCCTCGTTTCCCTCGATGCCGAGTCTCGAATCGATCTCCAGTCTGGAGGACTGGGTACCGAATCGCCTTGGTACTGGCTCCCGGCGGTACCCAAGGCTCGGTTCCGATAATTCGGATCTGCAACTCTCGGTTCCCCCGAGGCCGTTTGAATTGCCACCGGTTGGCCTTCATCCACCGGTATCAGACACCTTACCGAGGTCGGTACCGATGTCCACATTACCCTTGCGGTCGGTGCCTTCCATGCTTCGCTCATCAGGCCCTTTGCCCTCGATGCCGTCTGGAATCGATCTCTAGTCTGGAGGACTGGGTACCAACACGCATTGGTACCGACACCGATCGATACCGGAGACTCGGTACCGAGGATAGCGACCGGAGGTTTTCGGTTACCTCGGTACCGATTGAACTGCCAATGGCTGCTTCAATGTCTCTGTCGGGCTTGGCTCCGACATCGGTACCGGTATTAGCATCGGTACCGGTATCCACAGTAGCATCGTGGCCAACTCCTGCCATGCTTCTTCCAACAGGATCGCTCCCTTCTATACCCAGCTTGGAGTCGATACCTGGCATGGACAATGTGGTAATGACGGTCGCTGCTCCTGACAGCCAGTACCAGCGACCATCCCTTAAGCATTCCACACTGCACCGTGCAGGATCTTCTATTCCTATATATTTGGATAGCTCTTTCGGTGCTCAGGCTAGTTATTCAGATCTATCCTGTCCAAGGGAGATTCCTGTTGGGTATCCCTCTTTTCAGTTTCCTCCTGGATATAGCAAGATCCCTTGCCATTCCTATCCTTGGACATGATCCTGCACAAGGCTCTATTTCTACCAAAGCAAAGGAGAACATAATGCTTCCTTTGCATCATTCCTTTGCAGGATATCCTTCTAGGAATGTGGGAAACACCTTTAAAAGCTACCCCCACCTTCCAGAGCAACTGATCTTCTATATCAGGTGCCCCCCTCTCCAGGGTTTCAAAAGACTCAACTTCCTCATCATTCCATAGTAGTGGAATCAGCAATGAGGCGGGTAAAGAGTAAGAAAAAGCACTCTTCTTATCCGCCAGGTCGTGAGTCTAAGACACTAGATGCCTTTGGATGTCAGACCTTCCAGACATCTATGCTTTCTGCAAGAATTCTCTCATATATTTTTTATATGAGTCTATCTCTTGAGGAGGTCACAAAGCAATTACATCTTTTGACTCCTTCTCTTCCAGAGTCCAAGAGTGCAGGCTATTCTTCACTGCTTAAGCATCTTCAGAGTATCTCTTGCTTTCTTACTCGTGCTTCCCTAGACTCTTTTGAGTCTGCTAGCAGGACTTCTGCTATATCTATAGGGGCACGACGTAGAGCCTGGCTCCAAGCTTCAGACTTAGACAAATGGGCACAGCAAAGACTGGCACATACTCCTTGTACTGGAGACAATCTCTTCAACAAGGAGTCTTTACGTCAGGTTACTCAGTTGTCCACTGACTTACCTGTTCCTAGGGGCTGTTCTGCACCTTCTTCTGTCCCAGTAGGTAGGAAATGTCCTGCCAAACCTTCTTCCCATAGGATAAGAAGGTTTTATGCATCATCTGCCCATCATGCAGATGTTCCCAAACAAGGGAAGCATCGTCCTGGTCTGCAGAATTCAACCTCTCACCAGGCTCAGCAAACCCAGCAACTGCAGGGTTTCTGATCAATCTTCATCAGATGCTTGTGACTCTGGGGGTTAGAATCTGCAGTTACTTCTTTTCAATAGAGGCAATCCCACTGCTTTCATTCTAAACCCTAGACATGGATCTCTTCCCAAAAGACATCCATTTTTTCTATGTTCTATGAGCTGTCAGAATGTTCATGCCTATAGGGCACAGGGTTCTCCTCTTCTTCCTGCTAGAGAAAGAGGTCTAACCACTATCAAACGATAGTTTCCTGTGCCAGCATGTCTTTTTTTCCTTTCTATAGGCTTACTACTTTGTAAGTCTTCTTCAGCTCCATTCTCTTTACCCTCTTACCAAGCTTTTCCTCTGTAAGAGCGGTATTGCTTCACTGGAGGGCTTTTCTTCAGCCTCTCTAGTTTTGTTACTTTTCCAGTGCAGAGTTCTCCTCTCTGAGTTGACTCCTCTTTTACAATCTTGCTTTGAGGCAGTTCATCAGACATGTCCAGAGTTTTCTACTCCTGTTCTGTTTGTTCTTTCTGTTTTTAAACAGTAAGATTCTTTCTGCTGTCTGGCAAGCAGCTGCCAATGCAGGAGCCTTAATTTTGGACCACTGGTTCTTGTCCACCAGCAACCAGATTTGTCCTCCACTAACATTCTGTCTGGTCTTAGTAGTGGCTCCGTCAGTGCTGTCATCTGTCTTGGAAATTTTTCACTACAAGCTTGTTGGATTGTCTTCTCTTTCTGCCATCTCCATTCCCCTGGGTTTGGCAGCATAGTTGACATAGGTACTGGCTCTCCAGCAGCCAGTTCTATCTCCTCATTCTCCTGCATCATGCTCTCTGCAATTCTACAGAGAAGCTCTCCACTATGGGCCCTTGCTAGAGAGCATGAGGGTTTTTTCTCCAACAGCTATCCTAGATGGTTGGAAAAGGCTTTTTCAGTCATGTCTCCCATGACTAGAAAGGTTCTCCCTTTTTTCACTATCTACTTTTTAATATAAAGGACATAGGCCTTCTCTTACATGAAAGCTTAAGGAGTTGCCAATTCCCTGCTTTGGTCCATACTATTTCCAATCGGGAATATGCTTTTCTCCTTGCAGCTCGTCCTCATGGTAAGAACGCATGATACCTCTTGCCCTTAAGCAGGTCAGCATGGTATCTCATTTTTATGCGTCTTCTGTTCACTTACCATGCTAGAGTTCTGGAATACTCAGGACTTGCTGGCTGCAGACTGATTTCATCCTCTGCTTTTCACGTAACCGTCCTGGTTATTTCACTAGCTAGCATCCCTGTAGCTCATAACCAGTGGGAATAGATTCTCTATATGTCTTCTCAAGTAGGTTCCACCTTCTTGTTATTAGATGAATCTTTCCTCGCCACATTTCCTATGTGAATACCGTTCTGTAGGCATATCTCTGTCTGCTTCTGCCAGACACCCATATAGAGGCCTATATATATTCATATCTATAGTATACATCTTACAGATGTCTATGTCTATCATTTGTGTGTATTTATGTCCTTTCATATCTCACTATAGATATATTCTTATACGTATATCTATATCTCTATCTCTCTATCTCTATATGTATATCTATATATGTATCTGTCGAGATATTATCGGTAGATATGTATTCTGCATTTATCTACCTGACTGTCGAGGCTCATATAGCTGTATGATTCTGACAGATGGGCTTTACCCATACCTATGCTATCCAGCATGTTTGGGGTTCTACACTCACAACCACTTCTGTGGTAGTTAACAACTTCCACCATAACCTTAAGGTTTAGGTACCTCTGAAGCTCTCCATGTTCCAGTATCTCTCCTAGCTGACTCCAGTTAGGAGAGACATTGCGGATCTTCAGCTAATCACAGGCTCCAACGCCTCAGGCGTTTGTCCTTTCTTTTGGGATACAAGGGGTTTCCATACCTTTTCCTCCCACAAGGACTGTGCCTGTTTGTCCAATTCGGTCGGCCTTCTCTTTTTGCTCCCAAGGGTGAGCCATTCTGTCGCCAAAAGAGTTTGGCTTTTATCATAAAGCCTTCCGCTGAAGGCCCACCGTTTTTGGTACTACCCCAGTTATTACCGGGGTCCCCTCTTACCTTTCAGGAATCTGACCTCCACTGTTTTTTCCTACAGGTTTATTACCTCCACTTCACAGTGAGGTCCTCCTTGAGGTTCCTCTACTGGGTTCCCCATAGATCCCATGAACCTCCTTACTGCTGTGTAATCCTGTTAGGGAAGGTCCATATTGTAATATTTCTTTCAATATCATTGATGATAATTATCATCCACACATGGACTCCTTGTCTGCAGTCCTATGCTAGGTTAGCTGTTCCACAGCACCTTTCTTTCTTCAACTCCTACCCTCCATCCTCAGGATGCCTGGTGTTGTGGGGGATAGCATGTTCCAACCTATGATATGCTGGGACTCCAGGCATCTTAGCTTGGGAGTCCCCATATGTGAAGACTCATTCCTGCTTGTTCCTGGAGATAGCACAGTTACTTACCTGTAACAGGTGATCTCTGGGAACAGCAGGAATAAGTCTTCACAACCCACCCACCTCCACAGGAGTTGTATCTCTATCTATCTTTCCTTTCCTCTCTCTCTCTCTTTGTCTCAGCTTTAAAACTTAACTGAGGAGAGGCAGTTGGGAAAGGCGGGAAGGCAGCACGCAGGCGTGGTGGGATGCTTCCAAAAGCTCTTTGATTGGACGCTGGGAAGCGTTCCCGTACAGACTCTGTCGGTACCGACGTACCCATATGTGAAGACTTATTCCTGCTGTTCCCAGAGATCACCTGTTACAGGTAAGTAACTGTGCTTTCTCAGCAGGTCACTGGTCTCCGCCAGGCTCTGCCTGAGGCTTCTTGGCCACATGGCTTCGACAGTACATGTGACTCCCAATGCCAGGCTTCATATGAGGCCTGCGCAATGGTGCCTCAGAACTCAGTGGTCACAGGCCATAGGGAGCCTCAGAGACAGAGTAAGAGTGTCCAGACCATTCCTGCACTCCCTACATTGGTGGCTGCATCCCCCCAACTTGCTGAAAGGGGTGCCCTTTCAGACACCTGGGTTCACAGTGGTGTTGACCACCGATGCCTCCCTGCAGGGCTGGGGAGCACACTGTCTGGGCAAGTGCACCCAGGGCCTGTGGTCTCCCTGGGAGGCCACACAGCAAATCAACCTACTGAAACTGCGGGCTATTCGCTTAGCCCTCAAGACTTTCTCTCAAACCCTAGCCTACCAGTCTGTCTTAGTACAAACAGACAATCAGGTAGCCATGTTTTATGTGAACAAACAGGGCAGCACTGGGTCTAGACTCCTTTGTCAGGAGGCACAGGACCTTTGCTTGTTTGCGCTCAAGCGCAACATGTTTCTCAAAGCGGTTTATCTTCTTGGCCAGGAAAATTACCTGGCAGACAGGTTGAGCAGGATTCTGCAGCCCCACGAATGGTAGCTCCATCCTTTGGTGGTTCAGAAGATTTTCCTGAAATGGGGACTTCCATCCATAGATCTGTTTGCCAGTCCCCTGAACAGACAGCTGCCCAGGTTCTGCTCCAGGCAACCGCATCCTCTGTGGCTAGCAGCAGATGCTTTTCTGATTTCCTGGTCCCAGGGCCTCCTGTATGCGTTTCCTCCCACGCCTCTGGTGGCCCGAACCCTGTTCAAGATTCTACAGGACAAGGCCTCGGTCCTTCTGGTAGCTCCCAGGTGGCCGAGGCAGCCTTGGTTCCCACTTCTGTATCAACTGGCAGTGGACACCACACTACCTCTGGGGTTACAGCCCGACCTTCTCTCTCAGGATCAGGGGTCTCTTCTGCACCCCAATCTCAAATCTCTCAATTTGATGGCCTGGAGGCTGCAAGGATAGTTTTGGCTCCCTGGGGCCTCCCTCAGGAAGTTGAGGAGGTCGTCGTGGCCTCTAGGAAGCAGTCCACTTGGAAAACCTATACCCTGAAATGGAAAAGGTTTTCTTTGTGGTGTCAGCTGCATACAGAAGATCCTTTCTCCTGTGCTGTACCAGTGGTGCTTCAGTACCTGCTTCAGTACCTGCTGCACTTATCCAATCAGGGATTTAAGTCCAATTCCGTTCGGGTCCACCTCTCAGCTCTGGCAGCTCACCACTCTCTGGTGGAAGGACACTCTGTCGGTTCACCCCTTGATGTCCCGGTTCCTCAGGGGTTTGCTCTTGCTCAAGCCTCCTGTCCGTCCTCCAGCCCCTGAGTGGGAGTTGAATGTGGTCTTGCAACAACTGACTCGCCCACCTTTTGAGCCGATGGCTACTTGTCCTCTCCGCTTCCTTTCCTGGAAGATACTTTTCCTGGTAGCCTTAACCTCGGCCAGACGAGTGAGTGAGCTTCTGGCCCTGGTCTGTGACAGGCTTTACACCCCATTCTATAGGAACAGGGTAGTCCTTAGGACTCATCCAAAGTTCCTCCCTAAAGTTGTCTCCTCTTTCCATCTCAACCAGGAGGTGGTTCTTCCAACATTCTTCCCTAGGCCTCATGCAAGCCAGGCTGAAGCGGTCCTGCATACCCTGGACTGTAGGAGGGCCTTATCCTTCTACCTTGACCGTACGCAGGGACATAGAAGGGCTACTCAGCTCTTCATCTCTTTTGACCCTAATAATTTGGGGTTAGCTGTGTCCAAGCGTACCTTGTCCATCTGGGTGGCTGACTATCACCTGGGCTTACAGGGCGGCTGACCTTCCCTTGCAGGGTCAGGTCACGGCCCACCCTGTAAGGGCTATGGCTGCCTCAGTAGCTCATCTCCGCTCTGTACCGTTGGCAGACATCTGCAGGGCTGCAACTTGGTCCTTAAGCCAGACTTTTGCGGCCCATTACTGCCTGGAGAGGGAGTCCCGTAGGGACAGTGCTTTTGGCCAGGCAGTACTCCGGAATCTCTTTGAGGTTTAGGCAACTCCTGCCCTCCAGCCCTCCGTTGGGCACTGGTGGAGATTCTTTCAGTGCAAAGCCTTTCTTTGATGCTGGTACTAGAGGGAGTTCTCTTGTTCAGCCTGGGTTCCTGGTAGCCCAGAGCTAGGGAGTCACCCATATGTGAGGACTGACTTCCTGCTTGATCCTGGAGAAAGAGTAGTTACTCACCTGTAACAGGTGTTCTCCAGGAGCAGCAGGAATCAGTCCTCACAACCCTCCCTCCTCCCCTTGGAGTTGCAGTTGTATATAGTTCATTTGTTCCATTTTTTTGTGTGCTGTTTTTTAGCTATGTCATTTGACTGAGCAAGATGGCACCTTTAGGCAGGAAGGGGACCGCGCATGCGTGCAGTATTCCCAAAGGCTTTCATAGAAAGCCGGGGAAATGCTCCGCAGGGGCTCCATCGACGTCGATGTCACCCATATGTGAGGGCTGACTTCCATATGTGAGGACTGATTCCTGCTGCTCCTGGAGAACTCCTGTTACAGGTGAGTAACTACTCTTTGCAGATTCGGGATTTATGTGGGGTATAGGTTCAGGTTTCTGATTCTGTTTTGATAATATTCAGTAAATAGATATGTCTCGAGTCTCTTTCTGAACTTGGTTAGGTCATTTATTTCCCTTAGGCTGTCTGGGAGTGCGTTCCAGAGGACTGGAGAGTAGAAGGTGAACGTTATATTAGCTGTTGATTGGTTAGCTTTCCTGAATTCCTTAGGGATTGCTGGTAAGTTTTGCGTACACTCTTCTTTGTCTTGTTTCTGGTCATATCTATATTAGTGAATTGCGGTACGTTCTTAGTGAGTTGCGCTATGATTAGTGAGTTGAGCATGGATTAATGAGTTTCGCTATGTTCTTTATTGTTTTGAAGGTGGTTATTAGTGTTTGTATTTTATTTTTTTGTTATTGGCAGCCAGTATAGATAGTGTAGGATGGGTGTTGTGTTCTGACCTGGCTAGCTTCATTATGGTGCGTGCAACAGTGTTCCCTGCCATCTGTAGGGTGCTCAAGGCTTGCTTGGAGAGGCCCTAGAGGATACTGTTGCCAAAATCGAAGTGGGGGCAGATCATTGCTTGTGACACAAAGCAGAAGTCGTCAGTTGACAGGAAAGGTCTTAGATTTTGTATCATTCTTGTTTTATTGTAAAACTGTTTGTGTTGCCATGTTAATGTTTTTTATCAGGTTGAAGTTCTGGTCCAGTAGGATTCCCAGATATTTGATTTCCTTTTTCACCTCTAGTGAGGCCCCGTTTACTTGAGGTTGCTGAGGCAGTGAGAATGCTTTATCCATTGAGATCATAAGGACTTTGGTCTTTTTTAGATTTATTGTAAGGTTGATGGAATTGAGCCAGTTTGAGACATTTTTGAAACATTTGACTACTTGCTGGTAGTTTGGCTCTAATGTAGTTGAGTGATTAGGATGTTGTGGCTGATGGAGTCAAATGCTGATGCTTTATCTAGAAAAATAAGCATGAAGGATTGTTTTGTGTTTTCAATTCCTTGGATGATTTTGTCAAATAGGGATGTGAAGAGAGTTTACACACCATGGTAAGGCCAGAATCCATATTAGTGTGGATCGAGCGGTCTTGTAGTTGGGTATATAGAATGGGTATATAGAATGGGTATATAGTTGGGTATATAGAATGGGTATATAGAATGGGTATATAGTTGGGTATATAGAATGTGACACATTCCTCCTCGATTCTCACCACCACCAAAACGTTGTCTAATAGACAATATTTTGGTGGTGGTGAGAAGTGAGGAGGAATGTGACACATTCTATATACCTTTTTGATGTCTTGGACATCTGCACCTTGCCCACTCACAATCTTAGATGACAGAGGTGTTAGGCAGGGGTCTCCAAATCCAGCCCTGGAGGGCCACAAACGAGTCAGGTTGGCAGGATATCTCTAATGCATATATATCTCATGCATAGTCATTAGGGATATCCCGAAAACCTGACTGGCCGGTGTGCCCCATAGGACTGGGTTGGGAAACACTGCCATAGATGATTGACAAATTGTTGGGTGTCCATTTCATTGTTGTGGGGATTATTGTTGCTCGGGTTTCGAATTAGGTCTTGTACAATAAGGAAGAGCTCCCTGCGGCGATTTAGTGATTTCATGAGCATTTTTGAGTAGTATTCCTTCTTTAGAAACATAGAATCATGATGACAGAAAAAGACCACATGGCCTATCTAGTCTGTCCTTCCATAACAACTAGAACAGTCCACTTTTTACCTTTAGAGATCCTCTGTGTTTTTCCCATGCTTTTTTGAATTCAGTTACTGTCCTCATCTCTACCATCTCCACTGGGAGACTATTCCATGGATCCACTACTCTTTCTGTAAAGAAATATTTCCGCATATCACTCCTGAATCTATCTCCCTTCACCCTCACCCCATGTCCCCTCGTAGCAGAACTTGCTTTCAATTGAAAGAGGCTCTCTCCCTGAACATTTATGCCACGGAGGTATTTAAACATCTCAATCATATCACCTCTATCCCGCCTTTCCTCTAAGGTGTACATATTAAGATCCTTAAGTCTGTCCTCATATGCTTTATAATGAAGCCCACTAATCATTTTAGTAGCCATTCTCTGCACCGACTCCATCCTGTTCACATCCTTTTGAAGGTGCAGTCTCCAGAATTGCACACCATACTCCAAATGAGGTCGCACCAAAGACTTATACAGAGGCATTATCACCTCCTTTTTTCTGCTAGCCATTCCTCTCCGTATGCACCCAAGCATCCTTCTAGCTTTTGCCGTCGCCTTTTCTACCCGTTTAGCTACTTTAAGATCATCAGACACAACCACGCCTAGGTCCCGCTCTTCTTTAGTGGACAAAAGTACTTCACCTCCTATACTGTATTGCTCCCTTGGATTGCTGCAGCCCAAATGCATGACCTTACATATTTTAACATTAAATCCCAGCTGCCAAATTCTAGACCATTCTTCAAGCTTAGCTAGATCCCTCCTCATGTTATCTACACCTTCCTGGTGTAGGTCATTGATGGCTTGACGATATAGCTTAAGGGTATCCATATATTGCAGCAGCCCAGCCTCAGATTTTGTGTGTCTCCATTTCTTTCTGTTTTCTTTAATGTTCTCTTTATTGACCTCAGGTTCTGGGAGTACCATGACTGCGCGTTTATGTTTTTTGGGTTTTTCTTATTGGGAATAGAGGAAGCCTTATCTAGAGTGTTATTCCAGTTCTTCATGAGGGCTTCAAGGTCGTCAGAGTTATTCGTCAGTTCTGGTAGAGTGTCCATTAGGAAGGTTTCTTTATCAAATTTCTTGAAGTGGTGATGCATATGTTTTTCATGACGCATTTTATATTTGTATGCGTTGAGTTCAATATTGAAGTGTATTAGGTAGTGGCCTGTCCGTGGAACTGGTTGTGTTCACAGTGATGTTATATGGGTGTTATTTGAAGGAACAAGAGAGGAGCGTAACTCTTGCAGAATCACAGGGAAACAAACGGAGCAAGAGAGGAGAGCAGGTTTGGAACAACTGCTTTATTGGAGATGGTCCCTACGCGTTTCGGCTTGCGCCTTCTTCGGGGGACATACAGCTACCATAGGGTTAAACAAATAATGTTAAAACAATAAAACAATAAGTGTACAACATTAAAAACTAATAAATAAAATTAATAGATAAAATGACATATAAATGATGACAACAGCATATAAAAATGATAAATTAAACACATATGTATAAGCAATGGTATATGTATGGATTAAAAAGACAAACCAGAGGACAATAAATCTATAGAAGCATAGAAATATATTAAGATTGAGATTACCATTAAGAAGAAATAGCAAAACAAGGGCCGAGACAAGAAAATAAAATATTAATTGTTAATGAGCAAATTGATTCCAAATTGATTAAACAAGTAAAAATGATCCTATACAAATAAATAAGAGATAATGTAAAAATGTTAAAATAAATAAATGAATGATATAAAAAGTGAAATAATAAATTGATGAGAAAGTAAAATGATAACATACCAATATTGTATAAGATGGAATGTCTCATAAAGACAATTGGGTAAAAACACTATATGTTGATAGCGCCGTATCTGATGAACTTGTCTCTGAGAGACAATTAGGACGTGGCACTATATAAATAGCTATGAGAGAAGAGAACAATATAATTGCATATAGGAGCAAACAATTGATTAGAATACAAAAACACCATTATTAATTATAGTATAAAAACATAATATATTTATAAATCAATAAATAAAAATGAATAATAAATAGATAATAAATAATAAAAGAATAAAAATAGAGTTAAACACATGGAAATAAATTATGGTAATGTGAGTGTACAGGACCAAATAGATGCCCAAATAATCAAGCAATTGAAAAATAAAAATTAAAAGATTAGAGAATTAATTAATTAAAAATTGAAGGTTAAGTATTAACCTATAAGCAGAACATCCATATATTAATTGGGCTATAAAGGGAACATAAAAATTATTATAATGAGGAGCTGGTGTGCAGTCAGTAAAACTTAATAATAACAGATGAAAAAAGAGAACTTAAAAGTGTTAATACGTATATGAGCGTGAAGGGTAAAAAATCAAAAAGTAAAAGGTTATGGGATTTCAAGTGTAATACATGTAGGACATGCTAATAAAATTTAGATAAATTGTAGATCTATAGTATCACATGGACGACATACATTAATGCGGGTCAGATGTTTATAAAACAATGCGTGAACACATAGTAAAAAATAGTAAAAAATATATATAAGACCTTAATTGTGTCAGTGCATATATAATAAACGATCGCTATATTACCATCACATGTTTGTACAAAGAGAAAGGCACGGGTATCTAACCGCGAGAAAAAATATATATGCTCCATACTGTGATACGATGGGGACATGTAATGGTATAATGAAGATACAAGATAGATATATTGAATGAGAAAAAACTGTCGCATTAAAGAATATTGGAAGGATTAAATTACACCACGAGATGCATTATCTAAAAATAAAAATAAAAAATAAAAAATGTCACGAAGCACAAAAGAGCATAGGGAATAATAGCAAGCAGGCAAAACTAATACTTAGGTATAAAACTTGGTGAATATGAATGTGTTGGATAGAAGCAATAAAATTAAACGTGCTAAGCGTATCGCATGTTCTCTAGAAGACGGTGAAAACCAATTACAAGGGTCAATGTGTAAACGTAAACCGTACTGGCTGATTGTGCTGTTGAATAAAACCAGAGTGATGTACAAACCGAATAAACACAACATGCTTTTTCTTGTGCGCATACTGAAATGTTGGAAGAGGAAAGCCAAGTAACAGACATTTTTTATATAAAAAAACAAATTTGCGCGCCCTTTTTGAAGAAGACGTGGTGAACAAAAAGTGGTCTATGTGTTCTGAAAGAAAACAATGAGCCTTCCTGGAGATAGATGTGCAAATGTAAGAGCATACTTACTGATTGTACTGGCAAATAAAACATAAATGATGTATAAATCCGAATTCACACAGCATGCCGTTCCGTATGGGCACACTAGAGCATTGGGAGAGGAACGGCGAGTGTCAGGCATTTTATAGACGCCAATTTTCGCGCCCTTTTTGGGAGGACGTCACAAAATGGGCGGAGTTAAAAGGATTTTAAAAAACTAGAACTGAAACAAATATAATTGTATGTTTTCTAATAAAATGTATTGAGTGAATTTGTAGAATCTTGTAAAGTCTACCGCAGGGGACAAGTGGTATTATATATATAAATATTATATTATATGCATTTAGTGTGCCCATACGGAACGGCATGCTGTGTGAATTCGGATTTATACATCATTTATGTTTTATTTGCCAGTACAATCAGTAAGTATGCTCTTACATTTGCACATCTATCTCCAGGAAGGCTCATTGTTTTCTTTCAGAACACATAGACCACTTTTTGTTCACCACGTCTTCTTCAAAAAGGGCGCGCAAATTTGTTTTTTTATATAAAAAATGTCTGTTACTTGGCTTTCCTCTTCCAACATTTCAGTATGCGCACAAGAAAAAGCATGTTGTGTTTATTCGGTTTGTACATCACTCTGGTTTTATTCAACAGCACAATCAGCCAGTACGGTTTACGTTTACACATTGACCCTTGTAATTGGTTTTCACCGTCTTCTAGAGAACATGCGATACGCTTAACACGTTTAATTTTATTGCTTCTATCCAACACATTCATATTCACCAAGTTTTATACCTAAGTATTAGTTTTGCCTGCTTGCTATTATTCCCTATGCTCTTTTGTGCTTCGTGACATTTTTTATTTTTTATTTTTATTTTTAGATAATGCATCTCGTGGTGTAATTTAATCCTTCCAATATTCTTTAATGCGACAGTTTTTTCTCATTCAATATATCTATCTTGTATCTTCATTATACCATTACATGTCCCCATCGTATCACAGTATGGAGCATATATATTTTTTCTCGCGGTTAGATACCCGTGCCTTTCTCTTTGTACAAACATGTGATGGTAATATAGCGATCGTTTATTATATATGCACTGACACAATTAAGGTCTTATATATATTTTTTACTATTTTTTACTATGTGTTCACGCATTGTTTTATAAACATCTGACCCGCATTAATGTATGTCGTCCATGTGATACTATAGATCTACAATTTATCTAAATTTTATTAGCATGTCCTACATGTATTACACTTGAAATCCCATAACCTTTTACTTTTTGATTTTTTACCCTTCACGCTCATATACGTATTAACACTTTTAAGTTCTCTTTTTTCATCTGTTATTATTAAGTTTTACTGACTGCACACCAGCTCCTCATTATAATAATTTTTATGTTCCCTTTATAGCCCAATTAATATATGGATGTTCTGCTTATAGGTTAATACTTAACCTTCAATTTTTAATTAATTAATTCTCTAATCTTTTAATTTTTATTTTTCAATTGCTTGATTATTTGGGCATCTATTTGGTCCTGTACACTCACATTACCATAATTTATTTCCATGTGTTTAACTCTATTTTTATTCTTTTATTATTTATTATCTATTTATTATTCATTTTTATTTATTGATTTATAAATATATTATGTTTTTATACTATAATTAATAATGGTGTTTTTGTATTCTAATCAATTGTTTGCTCCTATATGCAATTATATTGTTCTCTTCTCTCATAGCTATTTATATAGTGCCACGTCCTAATTGTCTCTCAGAGACAAGTTCATCAGATACGGCGCTATCAACATATAGTGTTTTTACCCAATTGTCTTTATGAGACATTCCATCTTATACAATATTGGTATGTTATCATTTTACTTTCTCATCAATTTATTATTTCACTTTTTATATCATTCATTTATTTATTTTAACATTTTTACATTATCTCTTATTTATTTGTATAGGATCATTTTTACTTGTTTAATCAATTTGGAATCAATTTGCTCATTAACAATTAATATTTTATTTTCTTGTCTCGGCCCTTGTTTTGCTATTTCTTCTTAATGGTAATCTCAATCTTAATATATTTCTATGCTTCTATAGATTTATTGTCCTCTGGTTTGTCTTTTTAATCCATACATATACCATTGCTTATACATATGTGTTTAATTTATCATTTTATATGCTGTTGTCATCATTTATATGTCATTTTATCTATTAATTTTATTTATTAGTTTTTAATGTTGTACACTTATTGTTTTATTGTTTTAACATTATTTGTTTAACCCTATGGTAGCTGTATGTCCCCCGAAGAAGGCGCAAGCCGAAACGCGTAGGGACCATCTCCAATAAAGCAGTTGTTCCAAACCTGCTCTCCTCTCTTGCTCCGTTTGTTTCCCCATATGGGTGTTATTTGGCCATTCTTTAGGTAAGAATATAAGATCTAATGTGTTACCTTTAGAGTGCATAGGAGTGTTAATGAATTGCTGATAGCCTAGGTCTTCCATGGCTTGGAGAATGATGGGCTCTGTGCATTAGTTACTGAGGCGAGATTGAAATCGCCTAGTATGATGTGGTCTTTTCCAAATGAGATATCAGAGCATGTGGATTTGAGAATACTGGCTAGTGTATTGGGGTCAGATGAAGAAGCTGATTGCAAGACGTTTGTTTTGTATCATTGGCAAAGTCTCTGTACTACAAATAAATGTCAGGTTTAGAATTGTGAATTAGATCAGTTGTAATAGGGATCTTGTTCCTAACTGATCTAGTGTTTACAAGATACCAACTTAGTGTATTCAAGCTGTGTCACACTGCTGCTGTGTGTGACCATGGGCAAGTCACTTAAATCTCTATTGCCTCAGGTACAAAAGTAGATTGCAAGCCTTCCAGTGATAGGGACATACCTATCGTAGCTGAATATAACTTGCCTTGAGCTACTACTGAAAAGGCATAGGCTGAATTTAAAAAAAATATGAAAGAAAGAAAATAAATATAACTTGAAATACATGGATAAGTGAGTTATACATGTGCTACCCACTGGCAAATGCATACAAAATTGACCCATATATCAACAGTAACAGTAACTGATGGCAGATGAGGACTTTTCAGCCCACCCAGTCTGCTTAGTTTTACTTTCTAGTTTTCTACCATTCTGTGTATATGAACATATAAATTTCCATATATTGACCAACACTACCTTTACTACTACTACTGAACATTTGTGTAGCGCTACAAGACGTATGCAGCGCTGCACAGAGACATGTAGAAGACGGTCCCTGCTCATCAGAGCTTACAATCTAGTCAAAACAGACAACACAGTAGCTGTAGATATGGGATACATCTAGGGGGAATGATAAGGAAACACAAAGGAGATCAGGTGAGTCAAGATCCGAAAGTGGCAATGAACAGGTGAGTTGTTTCAGCCTGGATTTGAAAAGGGTCAGAGAAGGTGCCTGACATACAGACTCAGGTAGTTTGTTCCAGGCATAAGGAGCAGCAAGGTGAAAGGAGCCAAGTATAGAGTTAGCCATAGAAGAGAAGGTCACAGATAGAAGTGATTTTCTAGAAGAGCGGAGTTTCCAAGGAGGGGTGTAGGGAGAGGTAAGAGAGGAAAGGTAGTGAGGAGCTGCAGAGTGAATGCACTTATAGATCAGCAGGAGAAGTTTGAACTGGATGCGGAAATGGATAGGGAGCCAATGAAGTGACTTGAGAAGAGGGGTAATATGAGCATGATGAGGCTGATGGAAGATTAGCCGCTCAGCATAGTGTTGAACAGATTGAAGGGGAGAAAGATGATTTAGAGGGGACCAGCAGGGAGCAGGTTACAGTAGTCTAGACGGGAGGTGACTAAGGAGTAGATACAAAGTATCTTAGTAGTGTGTTCAGAAAGAAATGTGCAAATTTTGTTGATGTTATAGAGAAAGAAACAGCAGGTTTTAGCTATCATTTGGATGTGTGTGGAGAAGGAGAGAGAGGAGTCGAAGATGACCCCAAGGTTGTGAGCTGAGGAGACAGGGAGGAGTAGAGAGTTATCCACAGAGACTGAGAAAGGAGGAAGGGAGGAGGCGGGTTTAGGGGGGCAATAAGAAGCTCAGTTTCAGCCATATTCCATTTGAAGTGGTGGCGAGACATCCAAGCAGCAATGTCAGAAAGGCAGGCAGAGATCCTGGCCTCGATTGCCAGAGAGATTTCAGATGTAGAGAGGTAGATCTGGGAGTCATCAACATAAAATTAGTACTGAAAGCCATGGGAAGAGAGGAATGCACCATCCATTGCCTCCTACATCTATACCAAGCATGTTTAAATGCCATTAGTGGTGGCCTGCACCAACTCTGCTAGTAGTCTGTTCCAGATACTGTTGTCTTCCTTTTTGGTTTTTACAAATCCCATACTTAATCCAACACGAGGCCACCTCCAGGTGGACTGTAGGAGGTAATTATATAACAGGATACTGGTGTGTGAAGTTCAAAATGTGCTCATTTTGAGGGTAATTTTATAAACCATTTTTGTGTGTAAATGGGCTGTTATAAAATGAGGTCATGCCTAAAAGTACAGGTGTTACAAGCCATTGTGTATTTGCAGAGTAGGCATGACAGAGATGGAGTTTGAGAGGAATTGCAATTTATGCACATAAAGTACGCATTGTGCTCTTAACACTAGAAGCCCCAAAAGGAATTTTACCTAGAAACCCCAAAGTGCGTCAATTGACGCATTATCACGACAACTGCGTTTAGCATGAAATGCAGATGTGAATTAAACAGCATAATGTCCATGCTTTCAAAACAGGCACTATTGCTGTAGGATTTCTGCTAGTAATCTATAAAGACACATAGGTTAAGTGAGCAGGAAGGCAACTATTTTAAAAAAAAAGTCACAGGGATTCCTAAGTGCCCTGTTATAAAATTACCTCCTTCAATCCTCTTTTATAAAGCCAACATAGATACCTCTATGCCTTTATAAAATAATTAGACACTTACAACCAATCCCAATAGTGCACAAAATCACATGCAGAAATTTGCACTGGCTCTGAAAAAAATGTCATTGTGTGCATGCAAACTATGTGTGTATGTACATATTCTATAAAATATGCTTGTATATCACAGTCCTGCCCTCGGGTACACCTATGCACAGATTGCGTAACAGTAGGTTGTTTTCTTTCTGTGTACCTAGTTTTTACAGGTTCATATCTTTTGTGAAATTATATAAAAGCCCTTTTCTGCTGGTAAAAGAAACTATAACATTACCCCCATAGAGGTCACATAGGCCAGTTATATTGCCAGTGTATATCATCCTTAGACATGTGTACCAAAATAGTTGACAAAAGCTTTGAACTGGGCCAAATAAGTTTTAAACCTTTTGGGAAAAAATTTCACAGTCATTAGCAAAAGCTGTCATCTCCTATATGATGTATAACTATGGTCCTTACTGTTAACTATTATCTTAAGAAAACAAATAACTTTTTCTGTTTCTGATTTATATGGTTAGATATATCTGCTGTTTGTACTTTACTTTTCCTTTTTATGCCCTATTGTCCAGTTGCAGGCAAGGATGTGCGATGTGGAAGAAGAAAAGGTACTGTCCATTTCTACTCATCTCTCTCTAGAATGCTGTGTTTGTATGGTGGGCACTCTGGTGGTAAATGGCAGCATCTACACATGTAGAATGGCATATACCTGTAAATGCCATTTTACGAAGAGGGCTATTTACAGGTGGGGTGTAGGGAGAGAAGAAAGAGGAAAAGTAGTGAGGAACAGTAGAAGAATGCATTTATAGGTCAGAAGGAGAGGTTTGAATTGGATACGGAAACAGAAGGGGAGCCAATGAAGTGACTTGAAAAGAGAGGTTATACGAGTATATCGGGACTGGCAGAAGATTAGCCATGAAGCTGAGTTCTGAACAGATTGAAGGGGAAAAAGATGACTCAGAGGGAGACCAGCAAGGAGGAGTTTGCAATAGTCTAGACAGGAAGTGACTAAAGAATGGATAAGTGTCTTTGTAGTGTGTTCAGAAAGGAAGGGGCAAATTTTGCTAATGTTAAAGAGAAAGAGGGAGTGGAGGAGTAGCCTAGTGGTTAGAACAGTGGCTTGGTAACCAAGCAACCAGGGTTCAATTCCTACTAGCACTTCTTGTGGCCTTGGGCAAGTCACTTAACCCTCCATGCCTCGGAGGAAAGGCCTGGCAATCTACTTCCAGTCACACTGACAAGAAAACCAGGAGCTTCTGGGTCACCAGAAGTCAGCATTGACTCAAAGGCACACATTGCATTTTGCATTTTTATAGAGAAAGAAACGACAGGTTTTGGCAATCAGTTGGATGTGTGCGGAGAAGGGGAGGAGGCGTCAAGGATGACCCCAAGGTTGTCGGCAGAGAAAACAGGAAGTAGAAGAGTGCCATCCACAGAGATAGAGATAGGAGGAAGGGGGGAGGTGGGTTTAGAGGAAATAAGTTCGGTTTTGGCTATGTTCAATTTGAAAAGGCAGTGAGACATCCAGGCAGTGATTTCAGATAGGCAGGCAGAGATTTGGGTCTGGAGTGTCGGAGAAATATCAGGTGTAGAGGTAGATCTGAGAGTTATCAGCGTATAAATGGTACTGAAAGCCATGGGAAGAGATGAGTGCACCAAGGGACTGGGTATAGAGAGAGAAAAGGAAAGGGCCCAGAACAGACCCTTGGGGTACACCAGCTGAGAATGGGATAGCAGTAGAGTAGGAACCACCAGAACACTGAAAGAGCAATGGGAGAGAAGAAGAGAAGCAGGACAGCACAGAGCCTCTAAAACCAAGAGAGGACAATGTGTTGAGGAGAAGGTGGTAGTCAACAGTGCTAAAAACAGCGGAAAGGTCAAGAAGAACGAAGATTGAGTAAAGGCCCTTGGATTTAGCTAGAAACAAGTCACTAGAGACTTAGGCAAGAGCCGTCTCAATAGAGTGTAAAGGATGAAAGCCAGATTGTAGTGGATCCAGAAGGGCTTGAGAGGAGAGAAATTCAAGGCAATGGCAGAGAACTGCATGTTCAATAAGTTTGGAAATGAAAGGAAGAAGGGAGATGGGTCAATAATTAGAAGGACAAGTGAAGGGGTTCTTGAAGAGAGGTGTGACCAAAGCATGCTTGAAGACTGCTGGGACAGTTGCAGTAGTGGGCGATAGGTTGAGAATATGAGAGATGGAAGGGATGATAGAGGAGGAAATGGAGTTAAGGAGACGGGCGGGGATAGGATCAGAGGAATAAGTAGTGAGTTTAGAGGAGGAAAGAAGATGAATGGTTCCCTCTTTGGAGATCTTAGAAAAGGATGAAAGGGTAGCAGAGATCGAGGGGAAGAGTTGGTATTGAAGAGGGGGAAGAGGGGATGAAGCCGATCTTGTGGGGAATTGGAGTGTAATCTTTTGGGCAGAAAGGGAAGGAGGGGTCGGAGGCAGAGGCACCTTGAGAAGAGAGTTGAGAGTTGAAAAGAGACGGCGATGGTCAGAGGCAAGAGAGTTTGTCAGATAGACATAGTAGTTTTGCTTGGTGAGTGCTATGGCTGATTGGAAGGAGGCAAGCATGAATTTGAAGTGAAGAAAGTCATCAAAGGTGCAGGATTTGAGCCAAATACTCTCAGCTGAGCGGGCACAGGAACGTAGGTAGTGGGTAGTCAAAGATAGGCAGGACTGAGGTACAGTAGGCCTCACAGGACTTGGCATGGGAGGAGCAAGAGCATCCAGAGCAGAGGAGAGTGCAGTGTTATAGGAAGCTACTGCACCATCAACAGACTCAGATGACATAGTGGAAGAAAGAGGTGATGAGACAATAGTGGAGAGAGCCGATGTATGAATAGCATGAAGATTTCTAAAAAGGTAGGGGGATACTGGGTTAGATTGAGGCGGAGAATGATGAAGCTTGGCAGGTGATGGTCAGTTAAGGGTTAAGGAAAGAACTGAGGTATGGAAATTAGAGGGTAAACAATTAGAGAAGAAAACAAGGTCAAGGCAGTGACCATGCTGATGAGTGGGGCAGTAGAGCAAAGCTGGAGTTTGAATAAGGAGGTAAGGGAAAGGAGCTTAGAGGCATAGGGGTCAGAAGGGTTATCAATATGAATATTAAAGTCACTGAGAATAAGGGAGGGGGGGGGGGGGAGATGAATCCAGAAAGAAGGAAAGCCATGAGTCAAAGTCAGAGAAAAAAGGTAGAGGTTGACTTGTCTGGGGATTTATAAATAGCAGCTATCCAGAGAGGTAAGCAATTAAAAAAGCAGATGGAATGGACTTCAGAGGAGGGAAAAGAGTGAGACTGAGGTAGAAGGATGGTTGAAATTGGCAGGATAGAGGAAATAGAAACCCAACACCACCACCACGGCCGGTGGGACGAGGCATGTGGGAGAACTGGTAGCCACTATGATAGAGACACTGGACCCCACCTGTGGCAAGAAGACCAACCCTCAGGTTTCCACACAAGACCCTCTCACCTTCTCCATTAACTCCGGGTTCCAAAATAGCCACCATGATCCCTAGTGGTAATTCTGCAAGATTACCACTAGGTTATGGTGGCCGTTTTGGAACCTGGAGCCAAAGGAGCAGGAGTGAGTAGGGATTGCTCCTGCTCCCATTAGACTACAGGGACACTGGTAAGACATCTGGAGGGTATGGGGGAGTGGATCTTACATGAGGGGTTCTACGGGGTGTTCTTCATGCTATGGGAGTTTAGGTGGAGGTCTTTATGCTGGGGGAGATCTTTTGACTCGTGGAGGGTCATCAGGGAGATCTGACTTTGAGAGAATTGGCAGGATCAGATTTATTTATTTAATTTATTTAACAATTTTATACCGCGTTTTTCCAGACGATTAAAATACCTTGAGGGAGACAGGAGGTTGATGTTGGGGAATGACTGCCTTGTGGTGGGGGGGGGGGGGGGGGACACGGACACTGGAGTAACAGGATTGGGTATACCTTCAGATCAAGGAGCAGCCATTTTAAAAGGCTGCTCCCATGCAACTTTAATCTGTCTCATATTGTTTCTTTTATTTTTAACACAACATTTTTTATTTTTTTAAGGGAAAGTATCAACTTGCTGCAGAAACAAAAGAAAAAGAAATTACTGGCCTGAAGGAAGACTTGAAAACATTACAGGTACCTTCCGTGAAACCTTTCTGCAGTATACCTATAGGAAGACAAATATCACATGTACAAGTGACTAATCTTCTTTGTGAAATTAGGGGATTTTTGATAAAAATAGGTCTGTCATCTTGCTGTAGTAGCAGATACTGTATCTGGGTGATCGCTCAGTATCAAATGGACTGTAGCAAAAGTGTTGTCCTCATTCTAACCCATTTCTAAAGATGAGAAGATAAGTATACATTATCTCCCCCCCTCGCCCCCCCCCCCATGCTCTGAAGCGCTTCATGTACACTTCTGCTTGTTAGCGGGGGCCTATACTGAGGGCCATTACTAACGTGAGCTCTGGTTGGTCATGCATCAGGAGTTGTTCCCTATACATGGGAAAATGATATTTAGATAATCGGGGGTACTTATCAATGAAATAAAGATAATAATTACCTCTGAAAATATTTTGAATGTTACTCTAGTATTTAACTAGGGGCACAGCAAGCATGGCTTGTGATATTGTGATATCCTATTAGACCATTTATTAAATAAACATCTTGTCTTTTGCTGTACAAGTGTCTCACTCAGAGCTGTAGATAATCTATTCTGTGGCTCTTCAAATTGCTTTATAAGTCTCATTTGTATTAGGATTCCATACTCTGTAGGTTTATTTATTTTTTTAATGTTAGGTTCATTCTGAAATTAAAATAAATTTCTTTAGGCAACTGTTTGCTGTGCAAGAGCCATAGAGATTTGTTTTGCCTTATTCAGCCCATGGTATAGCACAGGTAATCTATGGCATACCTCATGGTCTGCTGCACTTAATACATGAGCAAAATAGAGTAGCAAAGGTTCCTCCTCTGTCCTTTTCTGAGTAACATAATGGCATTTTTGCACTACATAATATGAGGACTTACTGTGTCAGCTGTACAAATTCATGAGTTACTGTACAGATTTCACTGGTGTTTATATTGTCAAAATAAAGCATGGAATTCCAGCATTAAGTGGTAAATGACATAATCGCACAAAGATATATGCCAGTGTTATTCAGAACCCAGGTTTATTGCTAAGTATATAGGTTAAAATGATTTTCAATGACTTGGAACTAAATATATCTATACACAAATATAGACTGTGCTTCTACTGGATCTCATCTAATGATCATTTTACTGTTATTTAGTTTTCAACATTTGGATTCAGAATTTGAGTTTGTCATGTTAAGACAAAGAACTTTATAGTGAGTGATTTATTTGGCCTTCATGTTTATAAGTATTTTGTAGATCTGTTTACCTCTGTTAATTTGCAAGTTAATTGATTTTTCAAATACTGTGTATATTTATCTCTTCTGTAGATGTTTGGCTCACATCATTTCAACTTTATATTAAAATAGCTACGAATCATGTCATTTTTTTTCCTTCTAGATAGTTAAGTACAACTTGGAGAAGAAATTAATGGAAATGGTAAGGAAATGTCTTTGAAGTACAATATTGAGCATCCAGCAAACAGTGGCATTATGTGGTGTTAAAATTTACACTTTTCAAAATGTGAGAAATATATCAGATTTCCCACATTATATATTTTTAGTTGAACCTCTTAGCACTGCTTATAATTAGCGCTTCTGATTTTATGCTTTAACTGATAAACACTGATAAACACCATTTTTTGGACTGAAAGTGTTTTATTGGATAAACACCAGGGGCCTGATATTCAAAGGCATTTACACGGTTTATAGACCTGTAAACCATGTAAATGCTGCTTAGAGGGATATTCAGCAGTACTAACATGGTTAGTGCTGCTAAATATCTGCGGGTTCCGCTGCTACATGCCCTGATGCTAAACATGGGCATTCCGGGGCAGAGTGGAGGTAGCATTCATTGCTAACTGGGCAGCAGTGATATTGAACCGCTGCCTGGTTAGCGACGTGCAGATAAAGATAGGTGTGGGAAAGCTGGCCTGTCTTTACCCATGGGAGCTAACTGGGCAGTGACTCAATATCACCGCTGTCCAGTTAGCTTCTGCGCTGTACGGCAGACCCAGATAGTCACTGCCAGTGGCCAGATATGGCCCAGGCATCAAATATCCAGGGTTTATATTTAGCGGCGACGGCTATGTGCTTTAGAAGCACTAACAGCTGCCGCTAAATGCTCCCCCCCCAAGAAAAACTCTGGTACTCTGTCATCCCTTCCTGAATTGTCTTGTATCCTCCCCTCAGTTTTTGTGCCTTTTCTGCACTGACGACTCTTAAGTGACATTTTTATTTATTTTATTTTATTTATTTGGAAACTTTTATATACAGCCCCTTCCAAAGATCAGGGGCGGTTTACATTGAACAAAGGAACCATACATTGAACATTTTGTAACATTACAACTATTTACAATAAAACCGTTGAACATAGTAACTATTTACAACTTGAATCATAACCTTGGGGCTCGAAGTTGTACAGAGGTATATACATTTGTATGAGGTGAAACAATAGTTGTATGCGATTAAGTGAGGTTAAGACTTGGATTGTGTAAGCAAGATACCAGGTAGGATGGTCAGCTTGTGCTTGAGGGGCTTGATCAGAGGAATGGTCTAGGTTATAAAAATGCTGACTGAATAAGTATGTTTTTAGTTCCTTTTGGAATGTTTGGAGGTTTTTAATCTCCCTTAACTGGACTGGGACATAAAAATACAGATACCAGCAATAATACCTGAGGTGCCAAAACACCATAAACACAGATTCCTTTACGGCCCGCTAGTCCAGTCCCAGAACCATAGAGTTTAGAACCTCCACCAGCAGCTTTGGAGACTGAAAGATGTCATCGCTTTAACGTCACTGGTATAAATAGGCAAGGACTGCCCCCTTCCACCAGTACTTTCAGTCTCCAAGCAGCTGGAGAGAGGTCTGAGCCTGGGACTGGGCTCAGTTAGTGCAAATGAGCAGAGCTTTTAAATTTTGTAACCTTTAAATTTTACCTTTGTAAATTTTATTTACCCTGGGTTTGTTTTTCTTTTCTAGCTGGAGTGCTGCGGCAGGAAGGGGTCCTACTTGTTTCGGCTGGACTCTCTTTCATTATCTCCCCCTCCCTCCCCCCCCCGGGTACTTACTCCGCATTGAGAAAACGAGCAGCAGGGCAGCCTACGAGCTTTGGGGCCTCCCTGTTCCCGAACCCGCAGAAAGAAGGGTGAGGAACAGGTAGAAGGCGGCGGCAGCAGCAACGCGGCAACAGATTCAGTCAGCTGTCATTGATCGCCGGAGCCGAAGCAAGGCTGAGCTCCGGCGGCGGTGCTCCCGGTCTTTCTGCGGTGGTGAGTTGAATTTGGCTGTTTAGTTTTCGGTTCAGGGCAGGTCTGACGGGGAAATTAGGCCTCTCCCTCGGCCTGCATAAGGGAGCTAGATTGGGCAGCATGCCATTAGCAGGGCCGCGTGTTTCCGGGCGGGAAGCTCAATGCCGGCAGCCATTTTGTGAGCCGCAAATTTATTGCTTAAGTTTTAGCATGGGATTTCTGGCGATTCTCTCTCTCGTTTTGTGAATTTCTTCAGAGATTAGGACTAGGTAGCTAGACAGTAGGGTTGTAGTTTAAAAAAAAAAAAGTTTAAAACGTCTGTGCAGTGTCAGGGGAACTTTTTTTTTTTTTTCTGAAACCAAATGTAGAAATAAAAAGGTAACGCAGGGATCGTGACTGAGTGTGAGGATCTCAGTGTTCCTTCTGGGAGAGAGGATGCCTGCCAAGCCACGCTGCTTAGTGTGTGGCATTAGGCGTGGAGAAGTGTTAGACTCGGGGGTATGTAGAGCCTGCACAGTGGGGGCAGCACTCATGGAGAAGCCGCTGGAAGAGTCCTCGCGGGAGCAAAGGGAAGCTCCTTCGGAGGGGGAAGTGGTCCTGCCTCCAGTTTTGGCTCCTGCGGAACCGGTGGTGAGACCATCCTTGGCTGAGGACCCTGATCGGCAGCTGGCTTCGGGCCAGGGGCCCGACCTCCCTGGGATTCGACCGGATTTCTTTGCCCTTATGCAGCGGGCTTTGGCCTTGCTGCAGCCGTTGGCGGCTCCTCCTCAGGGCCCGCGGGGGCGGAAACGGACGAGGCGCTGGATCGCCCTGAGGAGTCTGCTTCGGCCAAGAAGGGGAAGGTGCTAGTAGAAGACAGTCCTCCGTCTGGTTTGGATGATGAGGTGGGGGACTTGGAGGAGGCCTCAGAAGAAGAATTAGAAGAGGGGGAGTTGCCGGACTCTGAGCAGCAGAGTAGAGTGGTCAGGGTGTTCCGGCGGGAAGAGCTCCCAGCTCTGATCTCCGAGACTTTAAAGACGCTAAATATGCCATCCGTGGAGCCTCTGCCGGAGGAAGCGTTGGAGGATCCGTTATTGCAGGCGGTACATCAGTCCCAAAAGGTCTTCCCAGTTCATAGGGTCTTTCGCAAAATGATTCAGGAAGAATGGGACTTGCCGGAGGTGGCCCTGAGAGGTTCGAGAGCTTTAGCTCGCCTCTATCCGCTTTCTGACCAGGACAGGGAACTTTTTCGCTCACCGAAGGTAGATGCGGTGGTATCGGCGGTCACTAAAAAGACTACGATCCCAGTTGAGGGTGCTGCGACATTGAAGGATATGCAGGACAGAAAGTTGGATTCGTTACTGAAGCAGGTGTTCGATGTCTCGGCCCTTTCGTTGCAAGCCTCCATAGCAGGAGCGTGGGTGGCGAAAGGCTGTTTGCGATGGTCGCAGAGGTTGCAGGTGGAGCAAGAAGATGAAGTAGCGCGGCTGGAGTCGGGTACCACTTATTTGGCGGACATTCATTATGACCTCATCCGGGGCCTGGCTAGGAGCATGGCATCAGTGGTAGCAGCGCGACGGTACCTTTGGTTGCGTAACTGGTCGGCGGACGGTTCGTCCAAAGAATAGCTGAAATTACATATCCCAGCAGTCCATGCTGGCAGCCATATTGGGGACAGTATTCAGAAGGGCAATTAAGGCGAGCCCTCTTCCTCATCGGCCACCGGCCAGGGTGGGAGGACGCGACAGTGTGTTATCAGACAATGCAACAACCGTAGCTTATATCAATCGGCAAGGCGGCACGGGAAGTGTGTCGCTGGAAGAGGAAGTCAGTCTCCTTCTGAGTTGGGCCGAAAGGAATCTGAAGGGGCTGTCGGCACAACACGTGGCCGGAGTGAACAATATCGAAGCGGATTTCCTAAGTCACCACAGAGTGGATCCGGGAGAGTGGATGCTTCATCCAGACGTCTTTGCGCTTCTAGTTCAGCGCTGGGAAGTTCCTCTCATGGATCTGATGGCAACCTTCGAGTTGGCCCAGGTGGAGCAGTTTTTCAGCAGACGACGAGAATGGATGTCAGAGGTTCTCGATGCGTTAGCACAAAGGTGGCCGGAAGGGGGTCTTCTCTATGTCTTCCCACCTTGGGCTCTGGTAGGCCGAGTAGTCCAGCGTATAGAAAGACACAGGGGTCTAGTGGTTCTGATAGCGCCTGACCGGCCCCGAAGGCCGTGGTACGCAGACTTAGTGAGGCTGTTGGCGGACAGGCCGTGGAGACTTCCGTGCTGGGAGGACGTGTTGCGGCAGGGTCCGTTACGCATGCCCCAGGTACATCGATTCTCGCTTACGGCATGGCTCTTGAAAGGGCGAGGCTGACGGCCAAGGGATATTCCGCAGCGGTCATTGCTACTTTGCTGAAGGCGCACAGACGCTCTACTTCATTGGCGTACAACCGGGTATGGCGCATTTTTGAAGCCTGGTGTGCGGGGCGGAACCTGCGGCTGTTGCAGTCGTCAGTATCGCATGTCCTTTCCTTCTTGCAGGATGGTGTGGGAAAGGGTCTCTCAGCCAGCTCCTTGCGGGTACAGTTGGCAGCGATTTCTTGTTATCGCGGTAAGATACAAGGTCAGTTGTTGGGGGCGCACAGTGATGTCAGAAGGTTTCTGCGAGCTGTCTTGCTCATGCGGCCGCCGAGGCGTAGGTCGGTTCCGGCGTAGGATCTGAACTTGGTGTTGGAGGCCCTGATTGGGGCGCCCTTTGAGCCACTGGACAGGGCGTCGATAAAGGATCTGATGTTGAAAACGGTGTTTCTAGTGGCTATTTGCTCCGCAAGACGGATTTCTGAGTTGCAAGCGTTGTCCTGTAAGGAACCGTACTTATCCTTCTTTAATCATAAAGTGGTGTTACAGACGGTGCCGGCGTTCTTGCCGAAGGTGGTTTCCATGTTTCATCTTAACCAGGTCGTGTCTTTGCCAGTGTTTTCCAAGGAACAGAAAGATAAATCGGGGGGCAAGTTACACCGTCTAGATGTTCATCGCACATTGAAGAGATACCTCCGCGAGACTGCTCCCTTCAGGAAGTCAGATCGGTTGTTTGTGACATTTGGAGGTGCTCAGAAGGGGGAGGCAGCAGCTAAGGCGTCCATTTCGCGGTGGCTGAAGGAGGCCATAGCATCAGCATATGTTCTAAAGGGTAAAGCGATTCCGGAGGGTCTCCATGCTCATTCGACTAGGGCGCAAGCAGCGTCTTGGGCGGAGTTTAGTTTGGTTCCTGTAGTGGACATTTGTAGGGCGGCGACGTGGTCGTCGTTGCATTCTTTTGCTAAGCACTATAGGCTGGATGTGCAGGAAGCGGGAGATGGGCGTTTTGGCTCGGCTGTGCTTCAGGCTGGGCTGGCTGGTCCCTCCCGTTGAGATTCACTGCTCTGTTACATCCTCTATGGTTCCAGGACTGGAATAGAGGGCCGTAAAGGAAGGTGAAATTAGACTTACCTGCTAAGTCTTGTTCCTTAAGGAACTCTAGTCCAGTCCCGGATCCCTCCCCAGGTATTCAGCGGTAGTTCAGCCTGAGGTTTTGGAGGGATGCTAGGTAGTCAGGGCCCCTGGGTAGTCTCTCAGTGGAGGCATAGTGGGAGCCCTTTTCACAGCACAACTTCCTTTGCTCGGGGGGTGGGGATCTCCTGATGTGGGCAGTACTGTTATACTTTCCAAAGAAAAAAAAAAAAGAAAAAAAAAGAGGCAATGTTGTGCCTGGTGTTCTTAGTTCCTTTTATTAATGGTTTAACCACTTATTTGTTGCTCTGCTGAGTCTGCTTTGTCAATAGGTACTGGTGGAAGGGGGCAGTCCTTGCCTATTTATACCAGTGACGTCAAAGCAATGACATCTTTAGTCTCCAAAGCTGCTGGTGGAGGTTCTAAACTCTATGGTTCCGGGACTGGACTAGAGTTCCTTAAGGAACAACAATTAGCAGGTAAGTCTAATTTCACCTTTTTTTGTACCCTCAAAGAACCCCCAATTAGATGGAAAGTAAACACCTAAATTTACAGGACCCAGTATTCAAAGGCATTTACATGGTTTACAGACCTAAGCAGGATATTCAGCTGCACTAATACGGTTAGTGCCGCTGAATATCCCCGAATACCGCTGCTGCGATACCTTTGATGCTACACAGCGGGTTTTTTCTTGGGGGGAGGCAAGCACCACCCCAAGCAATGCCCTAGCTCCATAAGAACATAAGATATGCCATACTGGGGCAGACCAAGGTCCAAGCCCAGTATCCTGTTTCCAACAGTGGCTAATCTAGGTCATAAGTACCTAGCAGTATCCCCAGACACAGGTTCCACAATGCTTGTACTGGGTCAAGCATTGATATCCTGGGTCCCATCTTAATAATGGTTTATGGACCTTTCCTCCAGGAACTTGCCAGACCTTTTTTTAAACCCAGCTACACTAACAGCCTTTACTACATCCTCCGGTAACAAATTCCAGAGTTTGATTACATGTTGAGTGAAAAAATATTTTCTTTTATTAGTCTTAAATAGTTTACCCTGTAGCTTCATTGCATGTTCCCTAGCCTTTCTATATTCTGATAACGTAAACAATCGATCTACGTTTACCCATTCTACTCCATTCATTAATTTATAGACCTCTATCATATCTCCCCTCAGCCGTCTCTTTTCCAGGTTGAAGAGCCCTAACCTTTGTAGCCTCTCTTCATAGGAGTAGCCTTCCATCCCCTTTACCATTTTAGTGGCTCTTCTCTGTACCTTTTCTAATAACGCTATATCCTTTTTAAGATACGGCGACCAGAAATGCACACAATATTCAAGGTGCGGTCGTACCATGGAACGATACAGAGGCATTATAATATCCTTTGTTTTATTTTCCATTCCTTTCCTTATGATACCTAGCATTCTATTTGCTTTCTTGGCTGCCGCTGCACACTGGGCGGAGGGTTTTAACATGTTATCCACGATGACTCCTAAATCTTTTTCCTGGGTGATGGTTCCCAATGTGGAACCTTGCATTGCGTAACCATAGTGTGGGTTGTTCTTTCCTAGGTGCATAACTATGCACTTGTCCACATTAAATTTCATCTGCCATTTGGATGCCCAGTCTTCCAATTTATCCATATCCTCCTGCAGTTTTCCACAATCCTCTTGGGGTTTTAACAGCTTTAAACAGTTTTGTGTCATCTGCAAATCTGATAACCTCACTCGTTATTCCACTTTCCAGGTCATTTATGAATATGTCAAAAAGCAGCAGACCCAGCACAGATCCCTGGGGTACACCACTATTCACCTTTCTCCATTGGGAAAACTGGCCATTTAGCCCTACCCTCTGCTTTCTGTCTTTTAACCAGTTCCCGATCCACATTAGTACACTGCCTCCTATCCCATGACTTTTTAGTTTTGCCAAAATCTCTGATGAGGGACTTTGTCAAAGACTTTCTGAAAGTCCAGATACACTATATCAACTGACTCACCTTTGTCTACCTGTTTATTCACACCTTCAAAAAAACATATCAGATTAGTAAGACAAGATCTTCCTTGTCTAAAGCCATGTTGGCTGTCTCCCATTAGGCCATGACTATCTACATGCTGTGTAATTTTGTTCTTTATGATGGTTTCTACCATTTTCCCCCGGTACTGACGTCAGGCTCACCGGTCTGTAGTTTCCCGGATCACCCCTGGAGCCCTTTTTAAAAATTGGCGTTACATTGGCGATCCTCCAATCTTCAGGTATTACAGATGATTTTAATGAAAGTTCACAGATTACTAATAGCAGGTCTGCAATCTCATATTTCAGTTCTTTCAACACTCTTGGAGGTATACCATCCGGTCCAGGTGATTTGCTACTATTCAGTTTATCAAATAGTTGTAATACATCTTCCCGGTGTAGCAATATTTCTCTCAATTCCTCTGCAGTATTACCTTTAAATACCACTTCAGTCTTGGGTAACATCCCTACATCTTCCTCAGTAAAGACTGAAGCAAAGAATTCATTCAGTCTCTCTGCTATAGCCTTGTCTCCTCTTACTGCCCCTTTTACCTCTCTATCATTTAATGGTGCAATTGACTCTCTCACAAGCCTTTTGCTACGAATGTACTTGAAAAAGTCTTTATTTCGTGTTTTTGCTTCTGTAGCAAGTTCTTTCTCAAATTCTCGCTTTGCCTGCCTTATCAATGCTTTGCATTTAACTTGCCAGTGCTTGTGTTGTTTCCTGTTTGTCATTTGGCTCTTTTTTCCATTTCCTGAAAGATGCTTTTTTGGCAGAAACAGCCTCTCTGACCTCACCTTTAAACTATGCTGGCAGTGTTTTGGACTTTCTTCCACTTTTCTTAATGCGTGGCATACAGCTGGACTGGGCTTCCAGGATAGTATATTTAAACACCCAAGCTTGATGTAAGTCTTTAACCTTTTCAACCGCTCCTTTTATTTTTTTTCTTAACTATATTCTTCATTTTATCATAGTCTCCCTTTCGAAAGTTAAAAGGTAGTACTGTGGATTTCTTTACTATCCCTCCTCCACTAATTAAATCAAACACGATCATGCTATGATCACTATTGCCAAGTGGTCCCAACACCCTTATTTATTGCACCAGATCTGGGTTCCACTAAGTACCAGGTCCAGTATGGCTTCCCCTCTGGTCGGCTCATGAACCAGCTGCTCCAAGAAGCAGTCATTTATTTCATCTAGAAACTTTCTCTCTCTAGCATGTCCTGCTGTGACACTGACCCAGTCGATACCGGGGTAATTGAAATCACCCATTATTATTACTCTGCTGTGACTTTTGTTAGCTTCCTTGATTTCTTTGAGCATTTCATCATCCATTTGTTCATTCTGGCCAGGCGGTCGATAGCACACCCCCACTGCCATCACCTTCCCCTTTATACATGGAATTTCAATCCATAGAGATTCTACAGCAAATTTTGTTTCCTACAAAACTTTAATCCTTTCTCACTCAATGCCCTCTCTAACACAGAGCGCAACCCCTCCACCAATTTGATCAGTTCTACCATTACAATATAGTTTGTACCCAGGTATCACAGTGTCCCACTGGTTATCCTCCTTCCACCATGTCTCTGAGATTGCAATCATATCTAACCTCTCATTTAGTGCTATATATTCTAACTCTACCATCTTATTGTTTAGACTTCTAGCATTTGCATACAAGCATTTTAGAGACTGTATTTTATTAATATTAATCTGGCTATTGGTAGGCATGTGTAATTTGGAATCTTTACGCTCTGTCTGCACCATACTCAAGGGCATTTGGGCTACTTTACTTTTTTTTGGAACCTCACTGCTTTTGGTAGTATCCTTCAAGGATACCTTCTTCCGAACTATGTGCTCTTGGGCGACTGTCGGCTTTCCCCTATTTTCTAGTTTAAAAGCTTCTCTATCTCCTTTTTAAAGGTTAATGCCAGCAGTCTGGTTCCATCCTGGTTAAGGTGAAGCCCATCCCTTCGGAAGAGCCCCTCCTTTCCCCAGAATGTTCCCCAGTTCCTAACAAATCCAAAACCCTCATCCTTGCACCATCGTCTCATCCACGCATTGAGACTCTGGAGCTCTGCCTGCCTTTTGGGTCCTGCACGTTGTGATAAGGAAGCTTATCATAGCTCAGGAAGGAGCTATAGAAAAGGTGAAGTGACTCTGAACAAGCAACCTGACAGTTCTGGCAGAAATAAGAAAACAGAATTTTTCCATAAAAGACTACCAGTCCCAGAATGCACCAGGTTTCCAACAGCCATTAGAGGAGCTGAAGTGGGGAAACGTGTGTTCAATCAGGAGGGCTATGAGGTAATCCCCAAGCACTCATCTCAAAGGGCAGGGCCTGATTCAGCACAGCTGCGCTGTGCTAGGGTGGAGCACTCATCTAAGCAGAATAAAGGTAGAGTTTATTCTACAGAGAATTATCCTCAGATTCAGCTTGGAGATCTTCATGATCTTGGACAGCTTCATCATCTGGAGGATCATCAGAAGCAGAAGCCAGAGCGGACGGACAGAGAGGGCAAGAATCCCTTTGGAAGAAAGAAGAGAAAAGCATTTGGGAGGTCTTTAGTCCATAGCAGTACGTATACTGGGAGACATTCAAAAGGCCAGCATACACCATTGGACTGGGGAAAACCAGAGGAGTGGTGCTGCAGAGCTAGGAATCACCAGACGGTACCTGTGAGGGAGACGGCTGCACTTGGAAGGGACCCTAGGACCCGTGCCAGAAGGTATGTGAAGAGAGATCCAGTGTCCAGGGATCTGGATTGGAAGGCTGGACATAAGAACTGGACTACATACTGGCCAGGTTATTTAGAGAGGAACTCTAACAGCAATGGAAGCTCAGGTATGAACACTGATCTATGCCCTAGCTATACCCTTGAAAGACAGCAGGGAAACAAGTATTCTCCTGAGAGTGCTCCATTGAGAAATTCCTCTGTGCCAATCCATGATATTGAACCCATGATTGTTGAAGAAGGGGGAGCGGTGGTAGATACAGGCTGTGAATACATGGATTGCTCTCTGTCTAAACTCCTTTGGTAATTTACTGTTACAAAGTACAACAACCATCACAAAGAAATACAAACTTGTTCTTTAAATCTACTCAGAAAAGCTCCTGAGTAGGATTTGAGCCAGGCAGTAGAAAGTAAGCCAGCTAAGGGGACACAAAGCGACCCCACTGATAAGGAGCAAACCGTGAACCTCGGAACCTGCGAAACTCCCCAATTTCCAACTCCAATGTTTGCAGCGTATCCAGAATGCTGCAGCCCGTCTTGTTACGTTCTCCCATCGCTTCGATCATATCACTCCTATTCTTTTTCGCTTGCATTGGTTACCCCTCCATTATCGTTTCCATTATAAATTCCTTATTTTGACCCACCGTGCTATCTACACTAATATCCCTTTATATCTTGCAGACCGTGTCTCCCTTCATACCCCTTACCGCCAGCTTCGTTCTATCCATACTAACCGCCTGTCATTACCCTCTCCGTCACAAGCTCATCTGGAACAAACCCGCCATGTAGCTTTTTTCTTTTTGGGCCCTGTGTTGTGGAATGTACTACCACCATCACTCCAGTTAGAATCTTCCTATTTTCAATTTAAGATATTACTCAAAACGCATCTGTTTCAACAAGCCTTCAATCTCCCTCCCGATGTTCCTCCCTAATGTTGCCGTTAGTTCTGTTTGTCTGCTTGCTTATACGTTGTCCTGGCTTCCCCTGTCTGGGCCTGTTGCCTGGTTGTTAATATGCTTCATGGAAGTCTTGGTCTAGTTGTCTATTTTACTTGTCTATACTTTATTGTACTCTTTGCTTTCCTATTTTATTATGGCGTTCTTTTCTATGTTTTTGCATTGCTAACCTTTTATTGTACACCGCTTTATGTTTCGACAAAAAGCGGTCTATCAAATGCTAAAATAAAGATAACTCTACACCCTGCACTTTCTGCAGAGCCCCAGGTTTCTGGCCCTTCGGACGGTGTTCTGGCAGCCGACCCCCTTTGGAGTCCCCCAGATCCTTTACAATTTTCTCCAAGGCCTCCCTAAAAAGCAGCTTGCCCTTATACTGGAGTTTACTAAGACGTGCTTTAGAAGACACGTCCGCCGCCCAACTTCTCAGCCAGAAAAACCTCCTCGCGGCTATCACCTACGCCATGGACTTTGCCGAAATCCTTACTAAATCATAGAAGGCATCAGCGAGGTAGGCCCCTTCGCCCCTTCTGCGGAAGATCCGTCCTCCCCTTCGGCATGAGACTCCCCCTGGAGCCAACGAATGGAGGCTCTTGACACGTACGCTCCACAGATGGAGGCCTGCAGTGTAAGAGCACTGGTATCAAATGCCTGCTTAAGAAGCGATTCTAACCTTCTATCTTGCAGATCCTTAAGGGCTGCTCCACCCTCTACTGGTATCGTCGTCTTCTTTGTTACCGCTGATACCAACGCATCTACCTTAGGCATTTGGAGTAACTCTCTCTCTTCCTGCGGTACAGGGTACAGTCTCCCGATGGCCCGACCGCCTCTGTGTGGCTTCAGGACACTCCCATTTGGACTCTACCGTCTGTTTAATCATCCTATGGACCAGAAAACACCGTTGCTCTGCCTTAAATCCTTGAAGCAGCGGGTCCTCCAGCAGTTCTTCCTGCACTGCCAGTAGAGCAATATTCAAGGCCGCCAGCAACTGGGCAATAAGAGACCCCAGCTCTTCCTTCCTAAAAACCCTAAAGACATTGGGGTCCTCGCTTGGCGCAATCTCACCTTCCTCTAGCTCATCTGTCCAGTGATCTTGTCCTGATTGTGAGAGAATTTCTCCCTCCTCAGCTAACCGAGGCTCTGACACCTGCTGACCGAAGTCATCGGCAACAGCGTCCCCTACCAAAGCACTTTTAGAGGATCCCTCCCCAGGATCTATGGGTGAGCCATCCCCTTTCGGCACCCCTAAGAGGTCAGGAGAAGAAACCTTGGCTTGTCCTTGCTCCAACTTTAGAAAATAAGCTTTATGTAGAGACAGGATGAAATCCACTGAAAAAAAATGATTCCAGACCCCTCTGTACCCCTAGCAAAGGTACTGGGATCCAGAACCTGCTGGTGCAGGTTTCCTTGACTTTGCTTTTTTTCTTCGCCGGCGTCTCTTGAAGCGCAGGAGAAATGGCTGCCTTTTCTAATATGGCCACCGTTCCCGCCTTTTCTCCCGAGCTGAAATGGCTGCCCAGTGCTTCTAGCAATTTTTCTCTCACGTCCATGCTCTCCCCGAGCAATCGGGCAACACTACTGCCTCTTCTAAAACAAAAACGACAAAGTCCCGAATTAGACAGCCCCCGACGACTTCCACACTGCGTGCACGCTGCCAGCCCTGGCAGCATGCACGTCTGCTAATACCGCCCACACACTCTCCGGCAGAAGCGGTCCCCTGTAAAGGCCTGCACGTTCGCGTGCCCAATACCTGCCGGTTTTGAACATCACTCCGCAAAACTACTCTTTGCGTTGCTAGCGGTAGAGTGAGATTGGGTCCCGGAGACAGAAGGGGCTGGACTCTGGGGCTCCCAGTTCCCTCCTTCTGATATTCTCAAACCGAGCCGCACTCCGAGGTAGGCTCTGTCCCTGCTGCCTTTCAACCTACAATGTGCAGCCACCGTGCTCCGTTCTTTGGATCTTTTTTTTTTTTTTTATGCTGTCAGTTGCCATTCTTATGGCAATCGGACCCTGCCAGAGCCCTTCAGCAACAAAAAAATGATTTACTTTATCCGATTAACACTATCTAATCTTTCCTCCTTGCCTCAGCGGGAGTCTGTCAGAATTAGGTCCTATCCAGCTGCTGAGAACTGAAAGACTGAGCCTCTGACACCAGGGGGGCTGGGTAGCCTGTCAGCAAGACTTTGATCATTCAGTCCTCAGCTGCTGGAGAAGGTTGACTACCCTACAGTTTCCTGGACTGGCCTGGGGAGATGAGGAGGAAATGGGCATTCAGATCTGCAAATCACAAAGACATCTCTGGAACCATTTTAGACATCCCCGTTATGGCCTGGGCGATCCTAGGGAAATGCAAGTCACATGATTTCAGAAAAGCTCAAGAATATCTGGCCCTGGCTACTGACTAGATTTGCCCACTGGCTCCAGATAGATGTGCCCGATAGACTTGATCCAGTTCTGAGTTTATCCCACTGCATGCAGGGACTTATAGTCTTGCTTTTCTTATGGTTAGCAATAGAAAAATCAGAACTACATATCCCTGCATGCAATGGGATAAATCCAGGACTAGATAAAGATTCTCAGGCGCATCTGGAGCCAGTTGGCAATCCTACATGCTCATATATCCATGCCTATACATGCTGCTGACCCTAAGTTACAGAAAAGTGCTTGTTTCATGGCAGCAACATTTGCAGGGGGGAGAGCAAAAAGTGCACTCACCACCACAGTAATTTTCGCCAGATCAACCAAACCTTCATGTTAATTAAGTCCTTTCATTTTTACAGGCTTGCTGCTGCACATCTGCTGATCTAAAATGGCAGGCTAGGATGTGCATGTATTATAGCATAAATGCACTCATTCAGAAATGCCTCGGCCAGCACATCTATGCACCAATTTATCTGGCCGGGCATTTCAGGGATGTCAACATTTCTAAAATGGCCTGCATGGCCTTGCCATATACATGGGCCCATCTTCAGAACCACATGTGGGGAGGTGCATCTTTCAGTGCAGAGATGGAGTGATTTCAGCAGGCAATTATACTTCCCTCCCTTAACTGCAGCCACTCTACCGGTATTTGGGCATTTTGACCTGGAAGTCACAGATTCTTTCTAGACATCCCTTCTAAAATGCTGTTTTAACTGCTTAGCTCGCTTTAATAAAAGGGCTCCTAGGTCATGAGATATTATTGAATAGGCTGAGAATTTCTGGAGTAGGAGGGGAAGGTGATAGGTTACAAAAAAGGAATCAGCAGGTGAGATTGGGAGGCCTGAGTGAAGAGTAATCACCTCTGGAGTTCTCCAGGGCTCAATTATGTCATGAGAACATAAGAACTGCAAACTTGGGTGAAATCATGGTCCATCAAGCCCAATATCCTGTTCCCAACAGTAGCCAATCCAGGTCACAAGTACCGGTCAGGTTCTCAAAAAAAGTACAGAGATTTCACAATGCTTATCCTAGGCTAAGCAGTAGATTTCTCTGGTCTTCTTTGTTGTTGTTAAGTGCCGTCGAGTCATTGTCGACTCCTGGCGACCCTCTGGATAGTTGACCTAAACTTTGTTCATTCATTAGCCAAGTGGCTCACTGTTGATAGTGGTATCCACAGCTACTGTTATTGTATCAATCCATCTCATTGCCGGCCTTCCCCTTTTACGGTGACCACCTACCTTGCCAAGCATTGTCTTTCTCCAATGACCCCTTTCTTCGCATGATTTGTCCAAAGTATGAAAGTCAAAGTCTTGTCATCTGAGCTTCTAAGGAAAGCTTAGGTTTGATCTCTAATACTGACTGGCTTGTTCTTCAGGCAGTCCATGATTAACACAGTATTCCTCGCTAGCACCATAATTCAAAGGTATTAATTTTCTTCCTGTCTATTTTTTTGCACTGTCCAGCTTTTGCATCCAAATGATGTTATTGAAAATACCATGGCTTGAACAAGTCAAATCTTTGTATTGAGAGAGACATCTCTGCTCTTGAGAATCTTGTCTATATCCTTCACAGCCATTCTACCAAGAGCCCACACTGTACATAGCTCAAACCATTCTAGCACACAATACAACACACCTTGTACATAGCTCAACCCAATCTAGCACACAATACAACACACACTCAACTAAATTTCTCCCTCACTGCATGTTTAACACACTCACTTTACCCGATTGTTTGCTGTGATACCACCTTGATTAATAAGATAAGGCGGTTTAGAAATACTGTTAAATAAATAAATAAATAAAAAATATGTGCATCTTGTAGCATTCGAGGCTGGAATTTTTTCTTTAACTCTCGTAGCTTTAGAAAAGCCGATTTTCTTCTTCCTCTAATAGTTTCTGGTAACATGCCTGCTTGGTGCAAAGGTAGCGGATCTCACGCGCCACCTAGATAAGGTCTTAGATAGTGCTGGGGAGGAGTCTGCTGTCTTGGTACATGTCGGTACCAATGATATAGGAAAATGTGGTAGGGAGGTTCTGGAGGCTAAATTTAGGCTTTTAGGTAGGAAGTTGAAATCCAGAACTTCCAGGGTAGCGTTCTCCGAAATGCTTCCTGTTCCACGTGCAGGACCCAAAAGGCAGGCAGAGCTCCGGAGTTTCAATGCGTGGATGAGACAATGGTGCAGAGATGAGGGTTTTGGATTTGTTAGGAACTGGGGAACATTCAGGGGAAAGGAGGGGCTCTTCCGAAGGGATGGGCTTCACCTTAACCGGGATGGAACGAAGCTGCTGGCATTAACCTTTTAAAAAGGACAGAGAGCAGCTTTTAAACTAGATAATAGGGGAAAGCCGACAGTCGCCCAAGAGCGGATGGTTCGGAAGAATGTATCCTTGAAGGATACTACCAAAAGCAGAGAGGTTCCAAAAAAGAGTAAAGTAACCCAAATGCCCTCGAGTATGGAGCAGACAGAGCTTAAAGATCCAAAATTACCCATGTCTACCAATAGCCAAATTAATATGAATAAAATACAGTCTCTAAAATGCTTGTATGCAAATACTAGAAGTCTAAAAAATAAGATGGGAGAGTTAGAATATATAGCACTAAATGAGAGGTTAGATATGATTGGAATATCAGAGACATGGTGGAAGGAGGACAACCAGTGGGACACTGTGATACCTGGGTACAAACTAGCTCATAATGACAGAGCTGATCAAATTGGTGGAAGGGTTGTGCTCTGTTAGAGAGGGCATTGAGTCAGAAAGGATTAAAGTTTTGCAGGAAACAAAATTTCCTGTAGAATCTCTATGGATTGAAATTCCATGTAAAAAGGGGAAGGCGATGGCAGTGGGGGTGTACTATCGACCGCCTGGCCAGAATGAACAAATGGATGATGAAATGCTCAAAGAAATCAAGGAAGCTAACAAAAGTTACAGCGCAGTAATAATAATGGGTGATTTCAATTACCCCGGTATCGACTGGGTAAGTGTCACAGCAGGACATGCTAGGGAGATAAAGTTCCTAGATGACATAAATGACTGTTTCTTGGAGCAGCTGGTTCATGAACCGACTAGAGGGGAAGCCATATTAGACCTAGTCCTTAGTGGAACACCAGATCTAGTGCAACAGATAAAGGTGTTGGGGCCACTTGGCAATAGTGATCATAGCATGATCACCTTTGATTTAAATAGTGGAGGAGGGATAGTAAAGAAATCCACAGTACTACCTTTTAACTTTCGAAAGGGAGACTATGATAAAATGAGGAAAATAGTTAAGAAAAAACTAAAAGGAGCAGTTGCAAAGGTTAAAGACTTACATCAAGCTTGGGTGTTGTTGAAAAATACTATCTTGGAAGCCCAGACCAGCTGTATTCCATGCTTTAAGAAAAGTGGAAGGAAGTCCAAAAAACTGCCAGCATGGTTTAAAGGTGAGGTCAGAGAGCCTGATGCCAAAAAAGCATCTTTCAGGAAATGGAAAAAAGAGCCAAACGACGAAACCTGGAAACAGCACAAGCACTGGCAAGTCAAATGCAAGGCACTGATAAAGCAGGCAAAGGAAAATTTGAGAAGAAGCTGGCTGCGGAAGCAAAAACGAGAAATAAAGATTTTTTTCAAGTACATTCGTAGCAAAAAACCTGTGAGAGAGTCAGTTGGTCCATTAGATGATAGAGGAGTTAAAGGGGCACTAAGAGGCGACAAGGCGATAGTGGAGAGACTGAATGAATTGTTTGCTTCGGTCTTTACTGAGGAAGATGTAGGGATGTTACCTATGACTGAAGTGGAATTTAAAGGTGCGGAAGAATTGAAGGAAATATTGATACATCAGGAAGATGTATTACAACTATTAGATAAACTGAAGAGTAGCAAATCACCTGGGCCAGATGGTATACATCCAAGGGTGTTGAAAGAACTGAAATATGAGATTGCAGACCTGCTATTAGTAATCTGTGAATTTTCATTAAAATCATCTCTAATACCTGAAGACTGGAAGATCGCCAATGTAACACCGATTTTTTAAAAAAGGGTTCCAGGGGTGATCCGGGAAACTACAGACCGGTGTGCCTCACGTCAGTACCGGGAAAAATGGTAGCAACCATCATAAAGAATAAAATTACTCAGCATGTAGATAGTCATGGCCTAATGGGAGACAGCCAACATGGCTTTAGACAAGGAAGATCTTGTCTTACTAATCTGTTATGTTTTTTTGAAAGTGTGAATAAACAGGCGGACAAAGGTGAGTCAGTTGATATAGTATATCTGGACTTTCAGAAAGCCTTTGACAAGGTTCCTCATTAGAGACTTTTCGCAAAACTAAAGAGTCATGGGATAGGAGGCAGTGTACTACTGTGGATCAAGAACTGGTTGAAGGACAGAAAACAGAGTGTTGGGCTAAATGGCCAATTTTCCCAGTGGAGAAAGGTGAGTAGTGGTGTACCCCAGGGATCTGTACTGCGTCCGCTGCTTTTTGACACATTGACCTGGAAAGTGGAATAACGAGTGAGGTTATCAAATTTGTAGATGACACACAACTATTTAAAGTTGTTAAAACCCAAGTGGATTGTGGAAAATTGCAAGAGGATCTTGATAAATTGGAAGACTGGGCATCAAAATGGCAGATGACATTTAATGTGGACAAGTGCAAAGTTATGCACCTAGGGAAGAACAATCCAAACTATGGTTACACAATGCAAGGTTCCACATTAGGAACCACCACCCAGGAAAAAGATTTAGGCGTCATTGTGGATAACATGTTAAAACCCTCGGCCCAGTGTGCAGCGGCGGCCAAGAGAGCAAATAGAATGCTAAGTATCATAAAGAAAGGAATGGAAAATAAAACAAAAGATATTATAATGCCTCTATATCGTTCCATGGTGAGACCGCACCTTGAATATTGTGTGCAATTCTGGTCGCTGTATCTTAAAAAGGATATAGCGATTTTAGAAAAGGTTCAGAGAAGAGCCACCAAAATGGTAAAGGGGATGGAAGGATACTCCTATGAAGAAAGGCTAAAAAGGTTAGGGCTCTTTAACCTGGAAAAGAGACGGCTGAGGGGAGATATGATAGAAGTCTATAAATTAATGAACAGAGTGGAACGGGTAAACGTAGATCGATTGTTTACCTTATCAGAATATAGAAAGACTAGGGGACATGCAATGAAGCTACAGGGTAAACTATTTAAGACTAATAAAAGAAAATATTTTTTCACTCAACGTGTAATCAAACTCTGGAATTTGTTACCGGAGGATGTAGTAAAGGCTGTTAGTGTAGCTGGTTTTAAAAAAGGTTTGGACAAGTTCCTGGAGGAAAGGTCCATAAACCATTATTAAGAAGGGACCCAGGATATCAATGCTTGAACCAATACAAGCATTGTGGAACCTGTGTCCCTTGGGGAAACTGCTAGGTACATATGACCTAAATTGGCCACTGTTGGAAACAGAATACTGGGCTTGATGGACCTTTGTCTGACCCAGTATGGTATATCTTATGTTCTTACATACATACTCCAACCAAAATCCCCCATAAAACAGAGAGAAAAATATTTTTTTGTCAGACTGTATTATCAAACGGTCACTCAATACAGGACTGACCTATACCAAATAGTCCATATTAAATATACATTTGCAATTTGAACAAGATAAAAATCTACATAACTTACCCATAAATCAAAAATACTGTTGACACAGCCTGTGTTTCGAACTGAACAGGAATTAAGCAGTTCTGCACCAGGACTAAGAAAACTTATCTGCAATTCTGATAAACATCAGCCAGTCTTATTGCCAAGTTTCTCATTTAGCTCCCTTAGATCACAGCACTGGGAAGGTAGTAAATGCTGACAGCACCACACCCTTATATATCTGGTGACTCCTACTATGGAACTCCTCATTGACCAAAATAGGACCAAGTCCAAAAACTCATGAAGTGATACTTAAATAAGAGACATCTAATCTGCTTCCTACTGAGACCCGTAGGTTCAACAGTCCTTAGATGAAAAAATCCAAGATTTTTCCTTGTAATTAAGCTGATGCTCCCAATCACTACACTGAATAGAAAAGGGTACGTGATCTTATAACACACCATTTCAGCTGCAAAAAACTATGGTTACCGTCAATGAGACCGTCATAGTTTTCAATTTGGACTTTGTATATTTTGATCCCTCATTGGACCGTTGTTTGTTATTGACAAAAAAATACATGTCATCTGGCTTTCAGAAGTGAGTTTACTATACAGTTATAAGCCTACTGGGAAGGCTTATATATAGGGATATATAGAAACGTAGTTCAATAATAGTGCAACTGAAAATGAAAAATATTTAACAAGCATAGAATACAAGTGAAAATAAAGCAAAATCTATTTATGTTGTCTTTGATCTTTAACTTGTATCTTTATCTCTGAGGTCAAAGGACACATCATTCAATTTCATCATATTTTGTGTAAAACCAGTGTAGCGTTGAAGATGACTTTCAGTACAAATGTCATGGTACTTAAAGCTAAACTGGACTCTACTTTCTGAGTTGCTTAATTAAAGTCACAGTTCAGAACAGTCTCACAATATTATTGTTCTTTACAGTTCAGCAGCAGCAGTATGTCAACATTTTAAGTCAATCAAGATTAGTAATCTTTTTACAGCTCTCTTTTGCTTCTAAAATACAGTAAAAGCAAGATAGACACCCATTCTGTAAATGTTTGTTTTTAATATAAGTGGGAATATTTTTGCAAACACTTTTTTTTCTCCTTATCCACGCTCACCTAGTAAGTCATGCTAATGCAGTGACTAATAATCTGCAAATTATTAAACATTTGCATTTACTATGGCCAAACAAGTCAAGCATTGCACAGAGCTTAATTAAATATGAATATTTATTTATTTATTAAAAATTGTTTATTTGAGGCTAGCCAGTTGATAAGTGCTGTGTACTACTATGTCCAACTCGGGGGTGTTTCTCAGTTGGATTTTGAATGCTGATACCATGCCATGATTTGGAAAGGTTTATCAGATAAATGTTTTGATCATGTTTTAATTTATTTTAAGTTTTTTTTATACCGCCTTATTCTAAAATCAAAGCGGTTTACATTATAATTCAAACCGTTACAAAGAATTTACATAGGAAAGGGTTACATGCGGCTGATGCTTGAAAACATAACTTATCTATAGTGAAACATATGTACAAATTCTAGGAGGTAGGTTAGTCCGTGTCTAGGTGTTTGCATGATTGGTGGTCTGGGATATAGAGAGCTAGGAGTACTCCCTGAAATGGTCCACGAAAAGGAAGGTTTTTAGCTGCTTCCTGTGGTGGAGAAGCAGGCTCAGAGTGCAGGAAAAGAAAGGGGAAACAGTCTTTTTTTTCTAAACCCAAAGAAACTGCAGGCACAGGAAGGGTTAACACCCAAAGTAAAGCCAAAGACACACCCAGTTCCCATGGAGACCGAGGGAGGAGATGGGAGTGGTTTGGGGGCGGAGTCAAGAGCCATAGGACGGCCCCAAACATTTAGGCAGGGAAGTTTCACTCACAAACGGATTGCACAGAAGTGGAAGGAGACACAGGAAGGAATTGCACAGACGCAGAAGGAGACACAGGAAGGGAATGCACAGAGATGGGCATGGAAGGAGAAACAGATGGGAGCTGAGAAGGAGGATGAGATTGAAGGCAGACACAGAGGCACTGAGACAAGCAGAGTTGTGGCAGCGCCACTGGGACAAAGGAAGTTGACCAAGGACAGGAACAGAGAGGTGAGAAGGCCAGAGGAGAGCTCGGGGGAAGATTCGTCTGAGGAGGAGATATTTTCCAGAAGCTCCTGGTCTGGCCCTTCTCAGTATAAGGGGCCTACAGGTGGACAACACACTACTGGCAAGGTGAGCCCTTTACAAACCTTAAAGAAGCTTTTAAATAGGGAAACCTTTTCCTGCCCTTCCCCCACTAGCTCACGTACTGAGAAGCATAATTGGGAACAAGTGTTGAAATCTTTACAGCGTGTAAGGGCTCCTCAGGCAGACGCTGAGGAGAACAAATATCTGAAAGAGCCCAGTGAGGAAGAAATGGAGCTAGGAGACACTTTTTATGAAAGTGGGGTTTCAGATATGGAAACTGAATGTGCTATCTGTGCCAAAGAAGAATAAGGAACTGAACAGGGTTTTAGTAACTGGAGGAAAAAACCCAGGAGTTCTTAATAAGGACATTCTATGCAAAAGCCCATAACTTTTAGCTAGGCTGACCAATGACTGCTTGGCTGAAAAAGCTGCATGGTTAATGAAGCCAGAAAGGAGCTAAAAGTTTAAATTGTATCTTGAAGAAATACTACTGAAGTTGTAAAGTCTGTTGGTGGACCAGGGAATGTGATGCTATACCAGCTGTGAAACGAACAGTGAAGTATTGTACTGCCTCCTGGGGACCGGAGAACAGACTGCTGTTGTAAAGGATTTTTACTTGTGAAAAAGGTGTGTTTAAACTAAGCCAAGCCAAGGACTGTTTAACCAGGCTTATGTTTATGATGGAGAAGTATCCTGAACTTTATGTTATGTAGTCTTCAACATTCTTGCCAAAGAATTTAATTTGGTTGGGAAAACCTTATTTCTTAAATAAAAGAAATTTCCTGCGACCTTTGAACTTGGCTCTAATCTATTTAAGACACAACTACATGCTATTGGGCTAACTTTTTATACAAAGGATGATGGGAGCCCTCTCACACTGCTAGGCAACTGCTTGGCCACACAGGGGAGCTCCGACACTTCCTGAAATCTTTTATGTCCTTGGTGGATCTTAGCGTCTCTGGACGTGGGTTCCAAATGGTAGGCGCCGCAAGTGATGTTGATTTTAGAACCATATAATGATTAAAATGGGCATGATCATCATTCGAGAGTGAGCACGTTCTTCTCCTGATGGTGTGTCCGACAAATAAGTAAATAATTTGGGGTTTTCTGTGTTATCAAAGTGATTTCTGGACTTTGGATTTAATTTTAATCACCTGTTGGTGAGGTTCTTTTCTTGGAGTGTAGCAGATCCTCATTTTGATCCTTGTGTTGGGTCTACTGCTCCCTGGGTAGGGCGGGAATCATAGGCATTGCTTAAGGGCAACATGTAATAGCTGGAGACAGGGTTCATAGTTGCCTAGTTCTGGAAAAAGATCTTAAGTATAGGTATAGAAACATAGAAACATGATGACAGAAAAAGACCACATGGCCTATCTAGTCTGTCCTTCCATAACAACAACTACAACAGTCCACTTTTTACCTTTAGAGATCCTCTGTGTTGGTCCCATGCTTTTTTGAATTCAGTTACTGTCCTCATCTCTACCACCTCCACTGGGAGACTATTCCATGGATCCACTACTCTTTCTGTAAAGAAATATTTCCGCATTTCACTCCTGAATCTATCTCCCTTCACCCTCATCCCATGTCCCCTCGTAGCAGAACTTGCTTTCAATTGAAAGATACTCTCCCTGAACATTTATGCCACTGAGGTATTTAAGCATCTCAATCATATCACCTCTATCCCGCCTTTCCTCTAAGGTGTACATATTAAGATCCTTATGTCTGTCCTCATATGCTTTATAATGAAGCCCACTAATCATTTTAGTAGCCACCCTCTGCACCGACTCCATCCTGTTCACATCCTTTTGAAGGTGCGGTCTCCAGAATTCCACACCATACTCCAAATGAGGTCGCACCAAAGACTTATACAGAGGCATTATCACCTCCTTTTTTTCTGCTAGCCATTCCTCTCCGTAAGCACCCAAGCATCCTTCTAGCTTTTGCCGTCGCCTTTTCTACCTGTTTAGCTACTTTAAGATCATCAGACACAACCACGCCTAGGTCCCGCTCTTCTTTAGTGGACAAAAGTACTTCACCTCCTATACTGTATTGCTCCCTTGGATTGCTGCAGCCCAAATGCATGACTTTACATTTTTTAACATTAAATCCCAGCTGCCAAATTCTAGACCATTCTTCAAGCTTAGCTAGATCCCTCCTCATGTTATCTACACCTTCCTGGGTGTCTACTCTATTGCAGATTTTGGTATCATCCGCAAAGAGGCAAACCTTACCAGACAGCCCTTCCGCTATATCACTAACAAAGATGTTAAAAAGAATTGGACCAAGGACAGATCCCTGGGGCACACCACTGGTAACATCCTTCTCCTCAGAGTGAGCTCCATTTACTTGTAATCTTTGTCGCCTCCCACCCAACCAATTTCTAACCCAAGCAGTAACTTTAGGGTCCATCCCTAGGGTGCTCAGTTTGTTTATAAGTCGCCTGTGAGGAACAGTGTCAAAGGCTTTACTGAAATCTAAATACACCACATCTAGAGCTCTCCCTCGGTCCAACTCCCTGGTCACCCAGTCAAAGAAATCAGTCAGATTTGTCTGACAAGACCTGCCTCTGGTGAATCCATGCTGCCTCGGATCCTGTAATCCGCTGGACTCCAGAAACCTCACTATTTTCTCTTTCAGCAGAGTTTCCAATAATTTACTCACCACCGAAGTTAAACTAACCGGCCTGTAGTTTTCACCCACATCCTTACTTCCGCTTTTGTGTAAAGGCCCCACATGAGCCTCTCTCCAGTCCTTTGGCACCACTCCCAACTCCAACGAGGCATTGAAAAGGTCAGTCAGTGGAGTTGCTAGAACGTCCCCAAGTTCCCTCAGTATTCTAGGGTGTATCCCATCCGGTCCCATTGCTTTGTCTACTTTAAGTTGAGCTAGTTTCTCACGAACACAGTCTTCTGAAAATTGTTCAAGATGTCCCTCGCTTCTGTTCTTATTTGTGGGTGTTTTCTGAGGTCCTGCTCCTGGTTCTTCATCTGTGAACACAGAACAAACATATTTGTTAAGCAATTCCGCTTTATCCTTATCAGCTTCTACATATTCCCCCCCCCCTGCACCCTTGAGTCTGACAATACCACTTTTGCCCTTCCTCTTCTCACTAATATATCTGAAAAATGTCTTATCCCCCCATTTTATTGCATTGGCTATTTCCTCCTCCTTTTGAATCTTTGCCTTCTTGACTACTTTGCTAGCTTCTCTAAGTTTTTCCAAATACAGATGCCTGTCTTCCTCTCTCTGTGATCTCTTGTATTTCATGAAGGCCTCCCTGTTTTTCTTCACTTTTTCAGCTACTTCCTTCGAAAACCATTGCGGTCTCCTGTTCCTTTTGCCTTTATTTACCATTTTAACAATACCCCCTTTCAGTTTTGCCCACTGTTTTTCTACATCCCCCAGCTGTTCCCATCCCACTAACGACTCCCTGAGGTATTGGCCCATCTTCGCAAAGTTAGTCTTCCTAAAGTCTAAGATCCTCACCTTGGAATGGATTCTAACAGCCCTAGTCCTAATACTGAACCACACCATCTGGTGATCACTGGATGCAAAATGATCTCCCACTACAACATCAGAAACACTTTCACCATTGGTAAGCACCAAGTCCAGTATGGCCCCTTCACGTGTGGGGTCTGTTACCAATTGCCTGAATAGTTCTCCCTGTAGAGAATCCAGGATCTCCTTACTTCTAGATGATACTGCAACAGGAATGTGCCAATCAACATCTGGCATATTGAAATCTCCTATCAGTAGCACTTCCCGTTTCCTAGCAATGCTGCGTATGTCTTCAATTAACTCTCTGTCCACCTCTTCCTCTTGTGAGGGAGGTCTGTATATCACACCAATGCAAATAGATTTCTTTCCCTCTCTAGTTTAACCCACAATGCCTCCTCTCTCCCTTTTAAGCTCTAATTCCAAAGCTCTAATAGTAGTTTTTACATATAGTGCCACTCCTCCTCCCCTTCTTCCTACCCTGTCCTTTCTGAATAAAGTATAGCCAGATATAGTTACATCCCAGTCATGGTTTTCTGTGAACCATGTTTCTGTAACTGCCACTAAATCCAAGTCAGGCACTCCCACCAAAGCTTCAACTTCAGGGATCTTATTTCCCATGCTACGGGCATTAATACACACTGCTTTCCATATGTTACCCCTGTTACCCATTTCCATAAAGGTATTTAATGTATCACCTACCTGGGGGCTTTCACTTACCTGGGGGCTTTCTTCACCCATCCCCAACGAATCTAGTTTAAAGCCATCTTCAGTAGATTAGCCAGTCTAATACCGAAGATGCGTTGACCTTTCTTGGACAGATGGATGCCATCTCTGCTCTGCAACCCTTGGAACAGCATCCCATGGTCTAGGAAACCAAAACGCTCTCGATGACACCATCCACACAGCCATGCATTCATTTCCAGGATGCGAGCCTCTCTGCCTTGGCCTTTACCCTCAACAGGGAGGATTGAAGAGAACGCCACCTGTGCACCTAACTGCTTCACCCTCTGTCCCAGAGCCATGAATATAAATAGTGACTAGTTTACCCCTGTTATCCAAGTTACTTGCCCTGTTATCTGTAAACTCTTACATGTTAACTGTACTGAGCATTTTTTGTTCCATGTGAACCGCGCTGATGCTGAATAGTGCGGTATATAAGAGACTATAAATAAATAAATAAATAAATGAAGTCACTTTTGATACGTTCCGAGGTATACCTGGCAATATCATTTGTTCCAACATGGATTAGCAACATTGGGTAATAGTCAGTGGGCTTGATGAGTCTCGGCAAACTCTCCGTAACATCTTGGATTTTGGCACCAGGCAGACAGCATACCTCTCTGGACATCAAGTCTGGTCAGCAGATGAACACCTCGGTACCCCATCAGAAGAGAGTCTCCAACCACCACTACCCTTCGTTTCCTTCTGGTCACTGATTCTGCAACTTTGGGGTACTTGAACTCTGGTTCTTCCCTTTCCAGGGATGCTTTCACCTCCTCCACTTCCAGGGCTGCATAATGGTTCTTCAATTCAAGGGCTGGAGAAGTTGGATTGGTGATTTTGCCGGCCCTGGTGACTTGTGTCCAACCATCGACATTCTGTTGGCACCCATCTTCTCCTGTGCTCTAGAGCTTGGTTGCTGCAAGAAGCATCTCATCAATGTACTTCTCACTGTCTTGAATGCTCCTCAGCCTCGCCACCTCCTCTCTTAGTTCCTCCACTTGTTTCCTCAGAGCTTCAGCATGCAGGCACCCTGCACTTGGAACCGGTCCTTCAACTGGCATTAGGACCTCTGTCTGGACCGAGGCAGAAGCTGTAACGGGGGCAACAGCTTTAGCAATATGATTTTTCCCAGCCATTGTTCTGTTTGTGGAGCTTAGGTATCTGTTAAAGCAAAAGAGAGAGATCTACCAAGTACCAGCCGGTTTCGCAGCTGTCCTTTCAGAGAAAAAGCAGTTAAATCTCTTTAATTATATTCAAAATGTGCTGGTCCAATTCTCTGTGATTTGTTAAAGGGGGAGGTGCCCTATAAAGCAAGACTAATCACTAGGGGTGGGTGGGAGTCGGGGTGGGTAGGGAGGGAACTAACAGCTGATTAGGTGTTTAGCAGTTTCTAAACCTGAGGAGGTTACTGGAGTTCAGCAACCTACTGTGCTCAAGGAAAGTTTCCCTAAAGCACCAAAAAGAAAGTAACCTTGCTTTAAAAAATATGCAAAAAACCCTTTTAAGAGCTCCCAGTCAGAGAGCTAGCAATGTAATATAATAAAACAAACAAACCAACCCTCAAATCCTTACTGTTTGTTGATCTGTGGAGCCCTGGTTAGGAAAGCCTGGTTAGGTATAGCCCTAGCTAAGGATCACTGTGTAACACAATTTTTGTTCCTGGTTAGTAACTGTTATTTCCTAATTGCTTATAACTTAAAAGTCTGGGAAATGGTGGTTATTCTTATTAAACTTTGCTTTTGTGAACAGGAGATTGACATTTGTGAAATTTATCTATCCCATTATTAAAACAAGCTTACTTGTGCCTTTTTGTTCACATAAAATTTAAAAAACACAACTTATAATATTTCTTTATATATAAGTTATTCAAAAAAGATCATAAAACATTTAGAAGTGAGGAGATTTTTGACATTTATGATTTATGTATTTTGTTAGTTAGTAGTTAATTTTATATACCGCGCTTTTTCACATTCAGTGCGGTTGACAAGGAACAAGAACAGAAATTACATAGAACAAGTTTCGAGAACAACAACTTCACTAGAACAATCTTGGGACACGATTATTACTTTCACGAATAAGCCCCCAGATGTAGTCTACCATCATGTTCTCATACTGTCCTTGGTAGCGGCGTTCAAATTCCAGTATATCTTGGTGGAAACGTTTGCCTTGCTCCTCTGAGTACACTCCCATATTCTCCTTGAATTTATCAAGATGAGCATCAAGGATATGGACTTTGAGAGACATCCTGCAGCCCATTTTGCCATAATTCTTAACCAGAATCTCAACCAGCTCTACATAGTTTTTGGCCTTGTGATTTCCCAAAAAGCCACAAACCACTGCAACAAAGCTGTTCCAAGCCACCTTCTCCTTCCTAGTAAGCAGCTTGGGAAATTCCATGCACTCAATCTTTTTTTATTTGTGGTCCAACAAAGACACCAGCTTTGAACTTTGCCTCAGACAGTTTAGGGAAGAAGTTTTGAAGGTACTTGAAGACTGTCGACTCTTTCTCTAGAGCTGTGACAAATTGTTTCATAAGGTCAAATTTGATGTACAGTGGTGGCATCAGCACCTTCTGTGGTTCCACCAGTGGCTCCCATTTCGCATTTTTTTTCCCAAAAGAAAATTCAGTTTGCTGTGGCCAGTCCTGCCTGTGGTAGTGTACCGCGGTGTCCCTGCTGTCCCAAAGATAAAGATAGCAAGGAAACCTGGTCAAACCGCTTTGAAGACCCATCATAAATGCCACCATTTTAAAGTCTCTGATAACTTCCAGCCATACTCAGCATACTTCAAGGCTTCTAGCAAGGTCTTGATGCTGCTGTAATCTTCTTTGAGGTTCACTGAGTGAGCTAGGGGGAGATGGGCACTTGTTCCCGTTATGTAGCAGCACAGCATTGAGGCTCCTGGAAGAGCTGTAAATGAACAGGCGCCACTCCTTCAGGTAGTGTCGAACAGACCGATCACATTGTGGCAAAAGCAGAACCCAACTTGACTAGCGAAGAAGCTAGAAAAAGTGTGGTGATGCTTCCTCTGACCTGTGACTTGCACACTTTCATCCAACAAGTTCCACTGCTTGAACCTGGACGTCAAAAGCTCGGCATTGGACTTGGTGAGACCAAGATCTCTGACCAAGTTGTTGATGTCATTTTCGTTCGGGTTGTAAAGGTTTCTCTCCTCAGCTCCACCTTCGATATTGTAATCTAGATCTGCAACGTCTTTTTTTTTTTTGTGAATTGCTGCTTTCTTCTAAAGACAGCTGCTTTCTCTGTGGAGAAATGGATACAGGGAGCTCTGGGCAGTGTGGCACCAGGGCAATGGATGAAGGAATGCTCGGATACATGACAGAAGGAGCATTCTTGCCACTCTGACATTTGGAAAGATCCACCATGCAGAAGTAGCAATTGCTCAAGTTGGCAGTGAGTTCCCACCAAATTCTTGGGATAGCAAACTTCATGACTCTCACTTCCCATTTGTACAATTCTGCCAAAGAAAAAATAAAAAAATAAAAATGTGAAAATAAAAAATAATTATATATATATAATTATGATGATAAAATTAATTTGAATTAATAATGATCTTGCTAAATATTTCATACATTATGTAAAAATTCAGTAACAATAAAAATTTTATAACATAAAATGCCAGTCTAAGCCAGCTTCAATTGTCCATCTTACTTTCCAGAGTTTTTTCTTGCAGTGCCTGCAAGTGAAATGAGGCACCCAGGGTTTGTCCTGATCTCCAAAAGGCATGCCGAAATATGCCTTGTAAGCTTCACATATCTTGGCAGATGCTTCCACGGAGTGCTTTTTTGCTCTTGTCTTGATAAAATCGCCACATACAGACATAGCAAAATGTGTCTGCTGGATGCTTACAGCCTATTGATGCAATTTCAGTCCACTTAAGAAATTAGAATGAAAATAAACTAGTGAGCTTAAGATACATGTTGTTGCTTGCTCCTAGGTTTCCAGTCAGTAAGGAGGCTGCTGAACGACTGTGCTCACTCCGTGCAAATCCGTTGTTTATATAGGTGCGAGGCGGAGTGACGTTATAACGGTCACCAAAAGGCTTTTATTAAAAGTTCTCAAAAGTTGTACAAAGTTCCAAAAGTTTTGCAAAATTCTGGAAAGCTCTAGAAAATTATAGAATTTTTCAAAAAGTATTCCAAGTTTACTTTGCACTAAATCTATCTAAATGTCCTGCAAAATAGGTAATTTTCAAAAATATCACTCTCCTGGTCACAAAAGCAATGTTTGTGGGCCATAATTGCCATTTCCTATGGTTTTGAGACATAAGCTATCAGAAAGTCACATTTTTACTTTTTTTCTTGTTCCTGGGTAATAAAAATTGATTACACAGTGTCACTGCAATGACCATACTAGGTACGTTTAGTTTCATTTATTATTGGAGGGGGATATATACTCCTGTTGAATTTTGTTTGCAGAATTCCAAACTTCTGTGTCAAAATGTCTGAATTATTTTGACAAACAAAGCATGTAGAATTTTGTATAACAAAGTATGTTGTTTTCAGTGATAAGAACATAAGATATGCCATACTGGGTCAGACCAAGGTCCATCAAGCCCAGTATCCTGTTTACAACAGTGGCCAATCTAAGTCATACGTACCTAGCAGTTTCCCCAAAAGACACAGGTTCCGCAATGCTTGTACTGGGTCAAGCATTGATATCCTGGGTCCCTTCTTAATAATGGTTTATGGACCTTTCCTCCAGGAACTTGCCAGACCTTTTTTTAAACCCAGCTACACTAACAGCCTTTACTACATCCTCCGGTAACAAATTCCAGAGTTTGATTACACGTTGAGTGAAAAAATATTTTCTTTTATTAGTCTTAAATAGTTTAACCTGCAGCTTCATTGCATGTCCCGTAGTCTTTCTATATTCTGATAACGTAAACAATCGATCTACGTTTACCCATTCCACTCCGTTCATTAATTTATAGACTTCTATCATATCTCCCCTCAGCCGTCTCTTTTCCAGGTTAAAGAGCCCTAACCTTTTTAGCCTTTCTTCATAGGAGTATCCTTCCATCCCCTTTACCATTTTGGTGGCTCTTCTCTGAACCTTTTCTAATAACGTAATATCCTTTTTAAGATACGGCGACCAGAATTGCACACAATATTCAAGGTGCGGTCTCACCATGGAAGGATATAGAGGCATTATAATATCTTTTGTTTTATTTTCCATTCCTTTCCTTATGATACCTAGCATTCTATTTGCTCTCTTGGCTGCTGCTGCACACTGGGCCGAGGGTTTTAACATGTTATCCACAATGACGCCTAAATCTTTTTCCTGGGTGGTGGTTCCTAATGTGGAACCTTGCATCATGTAACCATAGTTTGGGTTGTTCTTCCCTAGGTGCATAACTTTGCACTTGTCCACATTAAATGTCATCTGCCATTTTGATGCCCAGTCTTCCAATTTATCAAGATCCTCTTGCAATTTTCCACAATCCTCTTGGGTTTTAACAACTTTAAATAGTTTTGTGTCATCTGCAAATTTGATAACCTCACTCGTTATTCCACTTTCCAGGTCATTTATGAATATGTCAAAAAGCAGCGGACCCAGCATAGATCCCTGGGGTACACCACTATTCACCTTTCTCCACTGGGAAAATTGGCCATTTAGCCCAACCCTGTTTTCTATCTTTCAATCAGTTCTTGATCCACAGTAGTACACTGCCTCCTATCCCAAGACTCTTTAGTTTTGCCAAAAGTCTCTGATGAGGGATCTTGTCAAAGGCTTTCTGAAAGTCCAGATACACTATATCAGCGATGGCGAACCTATGGCACGCGTGCCAGCTGTGGCACGCGAAGGCCTTGCAGCTGGCACGCGGGAAGGTCGCACATTAAAAAAAAAAAAAGCTGCCCGCTGCCGCCGCGGCGGCATGGAGTGTCCCGCGGGGCTCCCTCTGCCCGGCGGGACTCTCCCGGCGCTGCTCAGCCCCTCTCTGCCGGCTTGCAGAGACGCGAAGGGAGAGTCTCCCTCGCGTCTCTGTTAAGCCCGCAGGAGCTGATGGGAAATTTCCCATCTGCCCCTGCGGGCTTAAGAGAGACGCGAGGGAGACTCTCTCTCCCTTCGCGTCTCTGCAAGCCGGCAGAGAGGGGCTGAGCAGCGCCGGGAGAGTCCCGCCGGGCAGAGGGAGCCCCGCGGGACACTCCATGCCGCCGCGGCGGCAGCGGGCAGCTTTTTTTTTTTTTATTGCCATGAGCCGAGGGAGGGGGGTTAAGACTGGCAATGGGCTAGGGAGGGAGAGAGGGGGGTTAAGACTGGCAATGGGCTAGGGAGGGAGGGAGGGAGGGGGTTAAGACTGGCAATGGGCTAGGGAGGGAGGGAGGTTAAGACTGGCAATGGGCTAGGGAGGGAGGGGGGTTGAGACTGGCAATGGGCTAGGGAGGGAGGGAGGGAGGGAGGGGGTTGAGACTGGCAATGGGCTAGGGAGGGAGGGGGGTTGAGACTGGCAATGGGCTAGGGAGGGAGGTAGGGGGTTGAGACTGGCAATGGGCTAGGGAGGGAGGGAGGGAGGTTAAGACTGGCAATGGGCTAGGGAGGGAGGGAGGGAGGTTAAGACTGGCAATGGGCTAGGGAGGGAGGGAGGTTAAGACTGGCAATGGGCTAGGGAGGGGGGGAGGGGGGTTGAGACTGGCAATGGGCTAGGGAGGGAGGGGGGTTGAGACTGGCAATGGGCTAGGGAGGGAGGGAGGGAGGGGGGTTGAGACTGGCAATGGGCTAGGGAGGGGGGGTTAAGACTGGCAGTGGGCTGGGGAGGGGGGTTAAGACGCAGTGGGCTATGGGGGGGAGTTAAGACTAGCAATGGGCTGTGGGCTGATGAGGGCTGGCAATGGGCTATGAGCTGATGAGGGCTGTCTGGAAATGGGGTGATGGGGGGGTTAGGACTGGTAATGGGCTATGGGGGGGGTTAAGACTGGTAGTGGGCTGATGGGGGGGGTTAGGACTGGTAATGGGCTATGGGGGGGTTAAGACTGGTAGTGGGCTGATGGGGGTGTAGGACTGATAATGGGTTATGGGGGGGCTAGGACAGGAAATGGGCTGATGGGGAGGGGTTAGGATTTGAGGTGGGCTGATGTGGTTAGGACTGGTAATGGGCTGTGGGCTGATGGGGGGGTTTAGGACTGGCAATGGGCTATGGGGGGCTGACTGGAAATGGGCTGATGGGGGGTTAGGACTGGTAAAGGGTTATAGGGGGGGGCTTAAACTGAAAATGGGGTGATGGGGGTTAGGACTGGAAGTTGATTGACGGGGGGCTAGGACTGGTAATGGGTTGGGGTGTTGCTAGGACTGGAAATGGGCTGAGTGGAAGGGGAGGCTTGAACTGCAAATAGCTGATGGGGAGGGGGCTTGGAATGGAAATGGGCTGTGAGGGAAGGGAGCTAGGACTGAAAATGGGCTGATGGAAAAGCTAGGATAGGACTGGAAATGGGCTGTTGGGGGGAGCTAAGATTGGAAATGGGCTGTGGTGGGGGCTTGAATTGAAATGGACTCATGGAGGGGCTAGAACTGGAAGTAGGCTCATGGGGGGGCTTGGACTGGAATTGGGCTGAGTGGAGGGGAGCTATGATTTGACATGGGCTGATGGTGGGGCTAGGAAATGAGTAGAAATGGGCTGATGGGGGGGCTAGGATTGAAAATGAGCTGATGAAGGGACTTGGACTGGAAATGGGCTGATGCAGGGACTAGAAGGGAATGGATGCTGGGTGAGACTGGAACTAGAAGGGAGCTGATGTTGGGGGAGGATTAGAATGGGATGGGGCTGGGAGAGTAAAATGGAGAGGGGAAAAATATTTTGTGTAGGAGGGATGAAAAATCTACAATTGGCCAGGTATTGGGAGAGTAATTGGGGATTGAGGATGGAGGGGTAAAATTTGTGTGGATGAAATAGGAATGAGGAAAGAGCAAAAGGAGAAAGATTAGTATGTTAAAGCAGATGTAGAGAGAGAGAGAGAATGGAAAAAAAACTAGAAGAGAGAAGAAAGGACAAATGGACAGCAGACGATGGAGAGTTAGCAGAAAACATGAAGAAACCAGAAGAAGGTGGCTGGACCAATTGCAACTGAAAAAAAATGCACAAAAGGTAGAAAGATATCTCTTTATTTTGAATTTATTAACTGGAATATGTCAGCTCTGGGAAATGTGCATCATTAACATCTGCGCTTTGTTTGGTACAAGAGGAAATTCCTATTTGACGTTGCCACTTGTTCTCTTTCCCCAGTATTCTCTGAAATGTATTGGTTTAATATTTGCAGTGTTGCCTTTTGATAGGTAGGGTATGGTGCTTTGTGAGTCCTGGTAATGCTGTCAGGATACGGCGGGTTTGCTATGGGTTCTAAATGGGCAGCGTTTGTAGTAGTTCCTAATGTGCCTGGCGGTTGGCACTGGATTATAGTAATGTAGAAATCTTTTAGTCTTTCTTTATCCATACACTCATTAAGAGACATGTTTACTAAAAGTTAGTGTATGGTAACATTATGCAAATATTTATGCAAATAAGACCACTTATGCAAATGACGTGCTGGCACTTTGAGGAAATTCTTTGGTTTTGTGCGGCAGTTTGGGCACTCGGGCTCAAAAAGGTTAGCCATCACTGCACTATATCAACCGACTCACCTTTGTCCACCTGTTTTTCACACTTTCAAAAAAACAGTAAGACAAGATCTTCTTCCTTGTCTAAAGCAGGGGTCTCAAACTCAAATTGCTTTGAGGGCCAAATGAGGACTTGTAAAGTAACCCGGGGGCCGCATAAGACGCGGGGCCTCATTTGCATAATGGGCCTCATTTGCATAAATATTTGCATAATGTTACCATACACTAACTTTTAGTAAACATGCCTCTTTAATGAGTATGGATAAAGAAAGACTAAAAGATTTAGAAACAAGAAGACAATAATTAAACTGGGAACCCCAAAAGCCAAACTTGGAATGTACAACAACACTGTAGAAATAAAACTATAAATTAATTTCCTCTTGTACTAAACAAAGCGCAAACATTAATGATGCACATTTCCCAGAGCTGACATATTCCAGTTAATAAATTCAAAATAAAGAGATATTTTTCTACCTTTTGTGCATTTTTTTCAGTTGCAATTGTTCCAGCCACTTTCTTCTGGTTTCTTCATGTCTTCTGCTAACTCTCCATCGTCTGCTGTCCATTTACCCTTTCTTCTCTCCTAGTTTTTTTTCCATTCTCTCTCTACATCTGCTTTAACATACTAATCTTTCTCCTTTTTCTCTTTCCTCATTCCTATTTCATCCACTCAAATTTTACCCCTCCATCCTCAATCCCCACTTACTCTCCCAATACCTGGCCAATTGTAGATTTGTCTTCTCTCCCAGACAAAATATTTTTCCCCTCTCCATTTCACTTTCCCAGCTCCATCCATCACATTCTAATCCTCCCCCAACATCAGCTCCCTTCTAGTTCCAGCCCCACCCAGCATCCGCTCCCTTCTAGTCCCCCCATTAGTCCATTTCCAGTCCTATCCTAGCCTCACCATCAGCCCATTTCCAATCCTAGCCCCCCATCAGCCCATTTCCAATCCTAGCTCCCTCCCCTCACAGCCCATTACCATTCCAAGCCCCCCTCCCCATCAGCCATTTGCAGTTCAAGCCCCCCTTCGGGTCAGCCCAGTTCCAGTCCTAGCAACCCCCCCAGCCCATTACCAGTCCTAGACCCCCCATAGCCCATTACCAGTCCTAACCTCCCCATAGCGCACTTCCAGTTTTACCCCCCATCACCCCATTTTCAGTCTTACCCCCCCCATAGCCCATTACCAGTCATAACCCCCCTGCCAATAGCCCACTTCCAGCCCTAACCCCCATTACCCCATTTCAGTCAGCCCTTCCATAGCTCATTACCAGTCCTAACTCCCCCCATCATCCCACCTCAAGTCCTTCCTAACCCCCACCTTCCCATTTACATTCCTCGCCCCCAACATAGCCATCTACAATTCATAACCCCCCTGCCAATATCCCATCTCCATTAATAAACCCCCCCTGCCAATAGCCCATTTCCAGTCATAACCCCCCCCCTGCCAATAGCCCATCTCCAGTCATAACCCCCCCTGCCAATAGCCCATTTCCAGTCCTACCCCCCCCCCGCAAATAGCCCATCTCCAGTAATACCCCCCCCTGCCAATAGCCCATTTCCAGTCCTACACCCCCCCCCCCAGGTAAATTAAAAAAAAAACCTGGCTTCTGCTGCTCAAGCAGCAAAATCAGCTGTCCTGCGGCCCCTTCCCCTGTGCCCGGAGATCCGAGTCTGCTCTATCAGCGGCGTGCTTTTCAAGCCGCGAGGAGAGTATTCCCCTCTCGCGCGGCTTGAAACCGCGCGAGAGGGGAATACTCTCTTCGCGGCTTGAAAAGCACGCCGCTGATAGAGCAGACTCGGCTCTCCGGGCACAGGGGAACGGGCCGCAGGACAGCTGATTTTGCTGCTTGAGCAGCAGAAGTCAGTTTTTTTTTAAAATTTGACAATTGATTCTGCCGCTGCCACGGCGGCAATGGCAGAAGCCAGGGTTTTGGGGTTTTTTTGTTTTCCTCCGTCGCGGGCCGCACAAAGTTGTTTGAGACCCCTGGTCTAAAGCCATGTTGGCTGTCTCCCATTAGGCCATGACTATCTACAGGCTGAGTAATTTTATTCTTTATGATGGTTTCTACCATTTTTCCCGGTACTGACGTGAGGCTCACCGGTCTGTAGTTTCCCGGATCACCCCTGGAACCCTTTTTAAAAATTGGCGTTACATTGGCGATCCTCCAGTCTTCAGGTATTAGAGATGATTTTAATGATAGTTCACAGAATACTAATAGCAGGTCTGCAATCTCATATTTCAGTTCCTTCAACACCCTTGGATGTATACCATCCGGCCCAGGTGATTTGCTACTCTTCAGTTTATCTAATAGTTGTAATACATCTTCCCGATGTATTGATATTTCCTTCAATTCTTCCACACCTTTAAATACAACTTCAGTCATGGGTAACATCCCTACATCTTCCTCAGTAAAGACCGAAGCAAAGAATTCATTCAGTCTCTCCGCCTCTTAGTGCCCCTTTAACTCCTCTATCATCTAATGGACCAACTGACACTCTCACAGGTTTTTTGCTACGAATGTACTTGAAAAAATCTTTATTTCGCGTTTTTGCTTCCGCAGCAAGCTTCTTCTCAAATTCTCCCTTTGCCTGCTTTATCAGTGCCTTGCATTTGACTTGCCAGTGCTTGTGCTGTTCCCAGGTTTCATCGTTTGGCTCTTTTTCCATTTCCTGAAAGATGCTTTTTTGGCAACAGCCTCTCTGACCTCACCTTTAAACCATGCTGGCTGTTTTTTGGACTTCCTTCCACTTTTCTTAAAGCATGGAATACAGCTGGTCTGTGCTTCCATGATAGTATTTTTCAACAACACGCAAGCTTGATGTAAGTCTTTAACCTTTGCAACTGCTCCTTTTAGTTTTTTCTTTAATATTTTCCTCATTTTATCATAGTCTCCCTTTCGAAAGTTAAAAGGTAGTACTGTGGATTTCCTTACTATCCCTCCTCCACTAATTAAATCAAAGGCGATCATGCTATGATCACTACTGCCAAGTGGCCCCAACACCCTTATCTATTGCACTAGATCTGGTGTTCCACTAAGGACTAGGTCTAATATGGCTTCCCCTCTGGTCGGTTCATGAACCAGCTGCTCCAAGAAGCAGTCATTTATGTCATCTAGGAACTTTATCTCCCTAGCATGTCCTGCCGTGACACTGACCCAGTCGATACCGGGGTAATTGAAATCACCCATTATTATTACTGCGCTGTAACATTTGTTAGCTTCCTTGATTTCTTTGAGCATTTCATCATCCATTTGTTCATTCTGGCCAGGCGGTCGATAGTACACCCCCACTGCCATCGCCTTCCCATTTTTACATGGAATTTCAATCCATAGAGATTCTACAGCAAATTTTGTTTCCTGCAAACACTGTTCCCTCTAAGCTGTGCGCGTGTGCGCGCGCACACACCTCGTCGAGCGAGCGCACATACTTTACAACAGAGCGCACAAAACGTACGGCTCTGATTCTGATAGAAAACAACACAGACATCTTAAAATTTAAAAGTTATGATTGTAATTACTAGAAATTTCCCGCTTCATTTAGTAATCGTCTATTTTCATTTAATTTGATTAAAATCAATGTGGTGTACATACTGTATTCTGACATTTAGTCAAATTTTAAAGTATATAACTCAGAGTGTCGTTATGTGGCGCACAAAAATTTAACCTTCCTTCAAAAGCTGCACACAGCTGATATTTTATGCGCACACAGCCTACAGAAAATTAGAGGGAACATTGCCTGCAAAACTTTAATCCTTTCTGACTCGATGCCCTCTCTAACATAGAGCGCAACCCCTCCACCATTTTGATCAGCTCTATCATTACGATATAGTTTGTACCCAGGTATCACAGTGTCCCACTGGTTGTCCTCCTTCCACCATGTCTCTGTTATTCCAATCATATCTAACCTCTCATTTAGTGCTATATATTCTAACTCTCCCATCTTATTTTTTAGACTTCTAGCATTTGCATACAAGCATTTTAGAGACTGTATTTTATTCATATTAATTTGGCTATTGGTAGACATGGGTAATTTGGGATCTTTAAGCTCTGTCTGCTCCATACTCGAGGGCATTTGGGCTACTTTACTCTTTTTTTAAATAATTTAAAATACAATACAAAAAAAATCACAAAAAAGTGCCAAATTTTCAATTATTGTGTGCAGAGGTAGACATAAATTAGGGGAAGCATCTCTGGGTAGTTGTGAATGAAAGCTCATGCCATCAGATCTGAGCCCTGGTTCTCCAACTGAGCTGAAAGTAGGAAAGAGTAGGAGGAAACTGCCACATCAAAATAAACCAAAAGCAGTTTTCCCTAAGTTTAAAAAGAAAGGTATAACTACAAAACTATCACTACTTAAGCAAACAAAGCTTAAAAAAAAGACAAAGGCCTATTTTCTAAATATGTTGAAATTAAACCTTACCTGCTAATTTTCTTTCCTTGAGGCTCTCCAGTCCATTCTAGACACATGGGCTATGCCCTATCACCAGCAGATGGAGACTGAGAACCACAGGCTTTGATGTCTCGCTATAAGGGTTCTGTGTACATCCTTTCTATCCAGTATTCTAATAACGTTGCTGTTTCTGGAGTCTGTTTTGTTAACAACTTGTCAATAAACATGCTATAACCGTTCAACTGTTCTCAGCTGTATAACTTACCTTGCCTCTCTCAACTAACTGGCCTTTGTGTGGTAGCGAGGTTAACTGTTACTTTAAATTAAATATCTCTCCCTGCTCTTTCCCCAGAACCTGCTGCATTTTAAACTTTTTTTCCTGATCGTCCCTCCAATCTAGTCCGGAAACCTTTGGGTTGTCTTCCTCTTACAGCAGCTTGGAGACTGAGAAACGTCATCTTTTCATGATGACACTGGTAAATCCACTCTGGATCCACCTCCTCACACCAGTTACCTCAGTCTCCAAGCAGCTGGAGGGTTAGTGAGCCTGGAGGTCCAGGCTCGGTATGGAGGAACAATTAAGGAATTGAGTGTTTGGTTCAGTGAAGATGAGAAAATAGAAAGAGAGTAGGCGGGTGTCCCATCTCAATGATAAAGGGAAGTTTAATTTACGGGGGTGTCTGCCTTTAAGGCTAGGCTGAGGCCTTTCCTCCTCCCCCCCTCCCCCTCCCTGCATATCTTTCTCTCTCTCTCTCCTGCTTGCGATTGCCGGTTTTTCAGCAGAAGCCTTTCTTGGTGGCATCAGGGCTTCAGTTCCCGATCCCATGACGAAGGGTGAGGAACCGGAGGGGCAGAGTGTCAGCCGGCGCATTCAGAAATATTGCCTGACAGCGCAGTGGAGCACGCGGTGCCGTGCAGGCTGATAGACGCGGATTTCAAGCTCCCTCGTCGTTCCCACTGGTCCCGGCTTCCGGTGCTGGCTTATAGGCAATCCGGTTGAGCGGGTGGAGGGGAGAACGCTGTAAGGTAAGGTCAGGAGATTGGGGGCTGATCACTGCAGAGAGCGGGAGGAAACCAGCAAGAGTCGTATTCGCAGCAGCAGGCCTGACCGCGTGGCAGCAGAGCGGGAATCGGCTGTGCTGCCTCAGGCCTGCTAAGTGCTTTGCTGCGTGCTTTGCTTCGGAGGGGGAGCTTCGTTTTGGCAAAGAATTTATATTTTCTGGCTTGGGGCGTTTTTTTTTCTTCAGTTGCCCTTGGTAAAAAAAAAAAAAAAAAGAGTGCCAGGATACAGATTAGTGGTTGCGCAGGCGGAATGCCGGCTAGGCCGCAGTGTGTAGTCTGCAGAGCTAGAAGTGGGACTGTATCTGAAGCAGGGGTCTGCAGAGGCTGCGTCCAAGAGGCGGAGGCCATGAAACAGACCTTGGAAGGGGCTGCGGAGGGGCAGGGGGCCCTAATAGCATGGCAGGATTCAGTCCCTCAGGAGGGCACAAGTCGGGAGCCGGTAGCAGGGCCTTCTTCAGTGCCGGATCTGCCTACACCTCCGCCGTCTTTGCCAGGGGGGCTGGGGGCAATCTTTTCTCCAGAATTTGTGGCCCTTATTCAGTAGGCGTTTGGAGGGCGGCAGGAGGGCCTGGCCGCTGGGCCTAAGGTAGGTGGGCTAGGAGATAAAAGATCGGGTACCCCCCCTCGGAGTAGGAGCCGCAGGCAGTCTGGCGAAGAGAGCCAGGATATAAAAGGAGCAGAGGGACCAGTCGGTGGCCTCGGAGGGCCTGCATTCCGACGAGGGGGACCCCGATGAGGATCTAGACGATGAGGTGGAGGAAAGAGAGATCACGGACAAGGAAGATCGGGCGAGGGTGGTTTGCCTGTTTCGGAGGGACGAGTTGCCGGCCCTCATTGCAGAGATGCTAATGGTGCTGAATATGCCGGTGCCAGGTCCTGCAGAAGATACTACCCTAGAGGATCCTTTGCTTCAGGTCTTTCAGAAGAATCAGAGAGTGTTTCCTGTGCACAGAGTGCTGAGGGAGATGATCCAGGAAGAGTGGGACATGCCATAGGCGGCGTTGAAGGGATCCAGGGTGATGGGGCGGCTTTATCCGCTGGTGGATAAGGATAAAGAGGAGTTTAAGTCTCCTAAGGTTGATGCCGCCGTGTCGGCGGTTACTAAGAAAACTACTATTCCAGTAGAGGGCAGTGCGGCGCTCAAAGATGTCCAGGACAGGAAGCTAGATACCTTGTTGAAACAGGTGTTCGACATTAATGCTCTGTCTATGCAAGCAGCGATCTGTGGAGTATGGGTAGCGAGAGGCTGTCTCCGATGATCGCAGCGGATTACGGATGAGCAAGGGGAAGACAGTGGTTGCCCGGCACAATTGGAATCCGGTACAGCTTACCTGGCGGATATACATTATGACCTTATTCGAGCGTTGTCAAAGAGTATGGCATCGGTGGTAGCGGCTCGCAGGTACCTTTGGCTGCGCAACTGGGCGGCGGATGGCTCGTCTAAGGCTCGCCTCAGTAAGCTTCCATTCAGGGGGAAGCTCTTGTTTGGAGAGGATCTGGATAAGCTGGTGAAGGATTTAGGGGAGTCCAAAGGCGGGAGACTTCCAGAGGACAAGCAGAAACAGGGGCAGTTGACTCCCACGGGCAAGGGGCAGCAGAGGGAGTTTCATCGTTTTTGTTTTCCTCAGTTCAATCAGGCGCAGAGGAGGCGTTTTGCCAATAGGAGCCAGAGATTTCGTGGATTTCGAGGAGCGGGAAGAGGTTTTGGAGGATCCTCCTCCTCCTCCTCCATGAATCTGTGAAAGTCGCAATGAAGTCAGGAGGGCCCAGGAAGATCTGGTGCCCGTAGGAGGTCGGCTACAGGATTTTTACACTGCCTGGGTCCAAATTACATCCAATCGGTGGGTGCTGGAGGTCATTCAGGAAAGTTACGCGTTGGAGTTGCACCAGCCGATAAAAGACTCCTTCGGTCGCCGTGCAAAGCACCAGCCAAGGGGGCGGCGGTAAAAGACGGTGGAGAGGCTGCTCTCTCTCAACGCAGTAGTTCCAGTACCTCCAGACCAGTGCGGTTTTGGTCGATACTCGATTTATTTTGTGGTACCAAAGAAAGAAGGGTCTTTTCGACCAATTTTGGATCTCAAACGAGTAAATCGCTTCCTGCGAGTGTCCCATTTTCATATGGAAATGCTGAAGTCGGTGATTGTGGCGGTAAGGAAGGGAGAGTTTCTTACTTCCCTCGACCTGTCAGAGGCGTACTTGCATGTTCCCATCAGACAGGAACATCAGAAGTTTCTCAGATTTGCGGTTCCTCAGGGACATTTTCAGTTTCGGGCCCTGCCGTTCGGGCTGGCTATGGCTCCGCGGAGTTTACCAATGTGATGGTCGTGGTGGCAGTGGCGTTGCGACAGGAAGGGGTGCTAGTGCACCCTTATTTAGATAATTGGTTAATCAGGGCGAAGTCAAGAGCGGAAAGCGAAGCGGTCACGGCCAGAGTTGTAAGGTTTTTACAGAGTCTTGGTTGGGTGGTCAACGTGGCAAAAGGCAAGTTGAAGCCATCGCAGCGACTAGAATACTTGGGAGCTCAGTTCGATACGAACGCGGGGAAAGTGTTTCTGCCAGCTGTGACATGGTGGATTCCTCCAGCCCTGTAGAAAGAGCCAAAGAAGAGAAATCTGAGGCAGTGCTGGAGTATAAACAAAAGCACATGGCTGGTAGTTACCAGGGAAACCGAGCACAGGAGAAAGAAACACGCCCTTGCTACCAGTTAGCTCAGGACTCAAGAGCTGATTCAGAGCACCTGCTAAGGGGAGGAGTCAGGCACTACCCTAAAGGGCAGATACAAAAAGAGGCCTCAGTGGGAAAAAGAACAGGTCCATTAGAAGCTGGAAGGAGGTGTCCTTTAGAGGCTGGAAGGGAGTGTCCAGTGGAAGTTCCAGAGAAAGTTCCAGCACAGGCTCAGCTGGGAGGTTACTTACAAGGCCAGCCGAGGGTTACGGTGAGAAGCCAGCTAACAACCCAGGAGGAGGACCAGGGAAGAGTCCAGGTTCCAAGCCCAGGGCCAGAGCTGAGTTCAAAGGTAAAAGGAGAACCTTTTAAAAAGCTTTATTCAAGAAAAGGATACGGCAGAAGCAAGCCAGGCTGTCTGCAATATCCTGGGGATTACCAAGAGGAGAGAAAGCCAGGAAGGCAGTTTCAACACTCCTTGCACACAGTAGGTGGAGATTGCACTACCGGGTCCAAAGCCCAGAAAAAACCTTTTGCAGCCAAGCACAGAGGTAAGCCCAAAGGCTGGGATTTTTATAATCAAGGTGATTCTACTTACCCAGAAGGTTGGGACATTGATTATAATGACTGTAATGAAAAGGACTGTTTTAAGCAATACATGATTCAAGAATATAGTACAAAGCTTAAAGCAGAGAGGAAGGGCGGAGCCCAAGAAACCACGATACAAACATTTCCTACCTCTCAGGAGGACTTAATGGAAATAGAGCCAGATTTTGAAAGTGTCTCTGAAGATATGATGGACTGTACGTTTACAATATCTGATAAAGTATTATCCCTGCGCTGAATGTATGCCTTGCAGAGAAGTACAGAGGTATTGAGATAAAAAGTACAGAGCTGGGAAAACAGAGCTGTTTCATTCTGATTGCTGAGAAGCAAGTGTTTTGTGCTGAAGGAAGCTATTTATGTTGGAAACTTTACTTTGTCCTTTTGCCAGAGGTGTCTGGTTTTGTTACCTTTATTTCCTTGTTGAAAATCCGCCCCGGGAGGGGAAATAAATCCTTGTTGCTTTAACCAGTTTTTGAAGTCACACTACTCTTCCTTGGACAGTGACAGAAACTACATATCCCAAGAGGCTTTGCTTTAGGAACTTGTAGAGTAGCTGTTCAGGAAGAAAAAAACCCGCTTAAACCCTACCTGCTCTTGCTAGAGGGCACTAAAAGAAGCAGGGTCACACAGCACAGCGCGTGCGGGGGTTGCACAGGTTGCTCAGGCAGTTTCTGAATAGAGCAGCGCCCCCTTCACCCTCCCCCACCCTCACAATCCCAAACCTCTACTATATGATTGCAAAAAACCTACAGTGAATTTAGCTCCAGTATGTAATGTACTAGAAATGTAAATAGTTTCCCCAAGTTTTACCCCCAAGTTAAATCCCTGTTCTATGTAAACGATGGTCAAATTTAACTGACCGTGTGTTATATTGTTTCAATGTAAACTGCACTGATGATTAAGAGCGCGGGATATAAGAAATGTTAGATAAATAAATAAATTATCTGCAGTTTCTCGGGACCATGGCGGCGACTCTAGAGATGGTTCCGTGGGCCAGGACGCATATGAGGCCGTTGGAGAGGGCGTTGGTCATGGAACAACTTGGTTACAAACAAATAATAAATGATGCTACCCATAACAAAGGAAACACCCTGGATATGGTAGTCACACCCACAGAACAACAACTCAACAGAGGAAGAAATCCTGTAGCAAAAATAACTCAAGTCCCGTGGTCTGACCATTACCAAATTGAGATCAGGATGTACCTACCAACGCTACCTAAAAACCCAAAATCTGAACCACCAACACACACACGCAGAAGCTTTAACAAATACAACAGTGAAGCCCTCATAAGCTCCATCACATCACACATAGATCTGGAAAGCACTGACCTCGACAGTCTAATAACCAGCTGGAACTCAGGAATTCAAGAGACATCAGAACCAAAATGGAAAGCCACAAGTAACAAACCCAAGTCCAAAACCGAACCATGGTACACAGAAACTGACCAGACTAAAGAGAGAACTACGAAGAATAGAGAGAAAATGGCGACAAAGCAAAACCGACGAACATAAAACAGAATACCTTACCCTACTCTCAAAATACAAAAACGAAGTCAACCTGTCAAAGCGAACGCATCACACAAACTTGCTAAACAAAGCATTAAACAAGCCCAGAGAACTGTTCGCCCTGGTTAAATCCCTCACCAAAACCGCGCAAGAGGATCACTACAATGACAAAATCAAGGCCCAAACCCTAGCAGATCACTACGCTAGCAAACTAAACCCACAGATGGGCACTAAACCCACACAACCCCGGGACGAACCCCCCCCCCCCCCCCGCGCCACAACTTAGCACGATGACGAATGAAACCCACATCACCCACTGGAACAACCTTTGCAGCATTGGAGACAAGCACGTCATGAATATAATCGCCAGCATTAACACCACAACCTCTCCACTAGACCCCTGCCCCGCTGCATGGGTTAAAGCAACGAAAGCAGAAACCGCCCACCAAATCTCTCATATAGTAAACCAATCACTCCAACAGGGAACCATGCCAGCACAACTTAAGAAATCCATCATAAGACCAATACTAAAAAACAAAACACTCAATAAGGAAGACTCAGCTTCCTATCGCCCAATATCCAGCATAGCACTACTAGCAAAAATTATTGAAAAGGCGGTCCTACAGCAACTACAAGACCACCTGGACAACAACGGAACACTAGACAAACACCAATACGGCTTCAGGCCACACCATGGGGTCGAAACTCTGCTTATTGCACTACTGAACAACCTACTCAAAGGCATTGAAAAACAAAAAGAAAATGTTCATTCTCATATTCATTGACATCTCAGCGGCTTTCGATACAGTTCACCATCAAACACTCCTAAACAGAATAGAAGCAATAGGAATATCGAGAACCGCCCTAAAATGGTTCTCATCGTATATCACCAACAGAATGCAACAGGTACAGTTTAACAACGAAAAAGCAAAGGCATTCCCCCAAACTCAGGGCATACCACAAGGCTCAGCCCTGTCCTCGCTTCTTTTCAACGTGTACATGAAATCAATCTGCGAAATATTCAAAAAGCATAAAATCAACTACCACATATACGCTGACGATATTATGCTGTATACTCAACTTGACACAAACAACCCAAACTACTCCCAGCTAGAAGAATGCATAAAAGAGATGCAAACATGGCTTCAACGAAACAACATGGCCATAAACCATAAAAAAAACAAAGTCATGTTCGTCTCAAGAAAACCGGAGTTCAACCCACCTGCAACAATCTCCCTATGCAAGAATACCTATCACACAAAGAATGAAATAAAGTACCTTGGAGTAACACTTGATAGTGAACTAAAGATGGTAAAACACCTCCGCTTAGTAAACAGGGCCATTTTCCACAAGCTCAGAGTTATACAGCCTCTAAGGAACATCATTGAAGCTACCGATTTTAGGACAGTAGCCCAAGCCCTCATCATACCTCATTTCGATTACTGCAACGCAATTCTACAGGGCCTTCCAAAGAAAACCCTAAACATACTCCAAATGGCACAGAACATCGCAGCCAGAATCATCATGAAAACAGGCTTTGCTGAACACATCACACCAGTGCTAGTCGAACTACACTGGCTCCCCATCGTAGCTCGCATAAAATACAAAACCCTAGTAACCACTTATAAACTCATCCACAACCTGGCACCAACTTTCCTCACTAACCTAATCGACATGCAACCTGCTAACAGAAACAGGAGAACCACCAACCTAAACAACCTACATGTACCAATAAGTATTAGATCAGTTAAAACCGCCACAAGCAACAGAGCATACTCCTACACTGCACCCACACTCTGGAACCAACTCCCACCTGAGCTGCGCTCAAACGACGACCTGATGGACTTCAGGAAAAAACTAAAGACGTATTTATTTCAACAAGCCTACAACATGTCCTGAACAGTAATGAAGCAACCATTATCTGCAGAAACAAAAATGTAGTTAAGTGTAAAATGTATATATGTAAATCCTCCTCTCTCCCCTTTCCTGTGTGTTGTGCATATCCCGTGAATCACGTTGTACATATTGTGAAAATGCTTTGCCCATGATCTGACAACCTTGACATATAATCCTGTAAATCACGCTGTAATTTTTTGAAATTTGTCCTTGATCTGACAATCTCCGTTACATAATCAAACCGCTCCTGATCGCTGGAAGTAGCGGTATACAAATATATGCTAAATAAAATAAATAAAATCTCCTTACTTCTAGATGATCCTGCAACAGGAATGTGCCAAACATCTGGCATATTGAAATTCCCTATCAGTAGCACTTCCCCATTCCTAGCAATGCTGTGTATGTCTTCAATTAACTCTCCATCCACCTCTTCCTCTTGTGAGGGAGGTCTGTATATCACGTCAATGCAAATAGATTTCTCTTTCCCTCTTTCTAGTTTAGCCCAATGTGCCTCCTCTCTCCCTTTTAAGCTATGTAATTCCAAAGCTTTAATATTTTTTACATATAGTGCCACCACTCCTCCACCCTTCTTCCTACCCTGTCCTTTCTGATTAAAGGGACCACCACCCAGGAAAAAGATTTAGGCGTCATCATGGATAATGTGTTGAAATCCTCTGCCCAGTGTGCAGTGGAAGCCAAGAAGGCAAATAGAATGCTAGGAATCATAAGGAAAGGAATGGAGAATAAAACCAAGGATATTATAATGGCTCTGTATTGTTCCATGGTGCGACCACACCTTGAATACTGTGTGCAATTCTGTTCACCTTATCTTTAAAAGGATACAGCAGAATTACAAAAGGCACAGAGAAGAGCTACCAAAATGGTAAAAAGGACAGAAGGATACCTCTATGAGGAAATGCTTAAAAGGTTAGGGTTCTTCAATTTGGAAAAGAGACAGCTGAGGGGAGATATGATAGAGGTCTATAAATTAATTGATTGAGAGGAATAGGTAAGCATAGATTTGTTGTTTGCCCCATCAAAATGTAGAAAGACTAGGGGACATGCCATGATCCTACAATGTAACCCATTTAAGACTAATAAGAGACAATATTTTTTCACTCAACATGTAATCAAACTCTGGAATGTGTTACCGGAGGATGTAGTAAAAGCTTTTGGTGTAGCTAGGTTTAAAAAAGGTTTGGACAAGTTCCTGGAGGAAAAGTCCATATACCATTATTAAAGAGGACCCAGAAATCCTCTGCTTGCCCTTAGACAAGCATTATGGAACCTGTGTGCTTTTTGGGAATCTGCCAGGTACTTGTGAACTGGATTGGCCACTGTTGGAAACAAGATACTGGGCTTGATGGACCTTGATCTGACTAGTATGGCATTTCTTATGTTCTTATGTACTGTACTCGATCATAACTTGCTTGAACTACTATTGGAAAGGTGTGAGCTAAATAAGAAAGTAATACAAGAACATTTTAACATTGCCAGCTCCTTCAACTCTATAAAATGAAGTGTATATTTATGTGTATATTTTCTTATACTGTAACTCAAAAACAGCCATTTAGGTTTACTTTGCTTCACCTACCCTTGCATGAGGATTGAGTAAAGGCCATTGGATTTGGACAAGAAGAGGTCACTGGAGACTTTGGCAAGGGCCACTTCAGTAGAATGTAGAGGACAAAAGCCATATTTAAGTGGATCAAGAATGGCATGAGAGGACAAAAAATCAAGATGGTGAAGAACTTGCACAGTCAAGTAGTTTGGACACAAAAGGGAGAAGGGAGATGGGCCAATAATTGAAAGGGCAGGTAAAGTCCAATGAAGGTTTTTTGAGAAGAGGTGTAACTACAGCATGTTTGAAGTATGTCATAACCGATGTTGTGGAAAACAATAGGTTGAGGATGTGACAAAAGGGAAGGGAGAACAGCAGGAATGATAGAGCTTGGTAGACAGGTGGGTAAAAGATCAGAAGAGCAGATAGTGAGTTTAGAAGAGGGTAGAAAATCTGCAGTTTCCTCCTCAATGATTTTAAAAAGGAAGAAAGGGCAACAGAGGTTGAAGGAGGGGTTTGTGAGTGAAGGAAGGACAGGGAAGATAGAAGTAAAGGTGGTGTGGAGAACTCCAGATGAATCTTGTAAACATTATCATAGAAGTAGTCAACCAAAGGTTGAGCAGAGAGTGAAGGAGGGGTAGGGGCGAAGGTACTTTGAGAAATGGGTGTTGAAGAGGTGGAGAGGGTTAGATGCAAGAGATTGACATAGTACTGTTGCTTAGTGAGTGCTATCGCCAACTGGAAGGAGATAAGCATGAATTTGAAATGTAGGAAGTCAGCAGGGGTATGGTATTTAAAGCACAGGTGCTCAGCAGAGCTTGCACAGTAACCTAGGTAGCGGATTTTAGAGGTCAACCAGGGCTGAGGTACAGTACTTCTCATCGGGCAAGAAATGGGAGGACCGAGAAAATAAAGAGTAGAAGAAAATATAGTCGTATAGGAAGATACTACTTTGTCAATGGACCCACGTGACATAGTGGAAAAGAGAGGAGATGAGACAGCAGTGGAGAGAATAAAGCTGTCAATAGCCTTAAAGTCCCTAAATGTGTTGGTGGAGACAGGATGAGACTGTAGCAAGGGGTGGTTAAGAGTGAAAGTTAGCAGATGATGGTCAGATAGTGGAAGAACTGAGGTGGAGATTGGAGGGAAAGCAATTGGAGAAAAAAGACAAGGTCAAGGCAGTGGCCATGCTGGTGAGTAGAGGCTGTAGAATACTGCTAAAAGTTAAATGAGGAGATTAAAGCATGGAGCTTTGGGGCATGTCAGAAGGGTCATCAATATGAATGCTAAAATCCCCAAGAATGAGGTAAGGGGAAGATAGAAAGAAAGAAAGTCAGGAGTCCAAATCAGTGAGAAAGGCAGAGAATTTGTCAGGGGGTTGATAAAAGGCAGCTACCCAGAAGGGTAGTGAATTAAAGAGATGGATGGAATGGACTTCAAAGGAAGAAAAGGAGTGAGACTGAGATGGATTGGAACTGGCAGGGAGGAGAGAGTAGTAGTCTAACACTATTGCTGTGGCCAACTGGGTGAGGTATAAGGGAGAAAAGATAGCCTCCATATGAGAGAGCAGCAACTAAAGTGGAGTCATTAGCAAGAAGCCAAGTCTCTATAAGAGCAAGAAGATATAGAGCATTAGAAACAGAGGCCATGAATGAAGTAAGTTTTTTGGAGGCAGAGCGGACATTCCACAGGGTGCATAATAAAGGGAGAGAGAAAGGAGGAAAGAGAGATGTGAATAAGATTGGAGGGGCTACAGAGGATTGATCCCAGGATTGGGACTGATATACTATACCTTCACATAAGCAGCAGGGTAGTGTACAAATTTTTAAGAACAAGAAGAATGAGCAGGAGGGTACAGGGAAGAGAAAAGGTGACACAATGGTAACAGAGGTGAGGCGCACTTAGAGAAAGTGGAGAAGTAAATGTAGACGCTCAAGAGCAGATAAGGTAGGAGACAAAATGGAAGAAGAGGTGACAGGAGTAGAGAAAGGGTGATAAGGAGCAAAGGATCAAAGTTTTTGGAAAGAAAGGAAAAGGATTAGGGAGAGTTAGCATTAAGACGACAAAATGATGTGGTGCCATAGGAATAGCTGGGGAGATTAGACTATAGAGTGGAGGAGTGGCCTAGTGGTTGGGGCAAGGTACTTCAGGCCGGAAGGTCGGGGGTTCAAATCCCACTAGAGGACAGCAACCTTGGGCCGGAAGGACTGGGGTTTCTAGTCCCACAGGTGCTCCTTGTGGTCTTGGGCAAGCCACTTAACCCTCCATAGCCCATGTTCCATGTAAAATAGTTATCTCCAAGTTATAATGCCCTGTTCAATGTAATTTGCCCTGTTCAATGTAAACCGCACTGATGCAGAATAGTGCGGTATATAAGAGAATGTAAATAAATAAAATAAATAAATATATATAGAGCAAAGAAGATAAATGGTTGGACAGAAGAGAACCAAAAAGACAAATAGCTCTTAATATAAGACACAATTAGTCACCAAAATAATTTCCTAAACATAACTAGAAACTCCTTTATCTTAGGCAAATATGACCTCAGGATGGCTTATACCCTACATTTAGTGAAAGATTCACTATAGGGAACAGCTGATGCTCACATCACCAGTCAATAACGCCTCTAAAGTGGACAGAAGAGAAGCCATATTGGGTTGGGATGCACCTGCAAATAATAATAGTGTTAATGAAATTCAGTAGGTTATATCAGCATTGTCAATTGAGGGGTGGGTGGGAGGAAATATAAAAAGTCAGCTGGTGAGAAGGAGGGAGGGACACCTAGTTGAAATATCAGTATTAGGAGAACACACAGATGAAGAGAAAACAGCACAGAATTGACAAATGAAATAAGTAACTACAGAAAAAAGAAACGGGGAGGGGGCACACCAGATTCATACCACAAGGACTTCTGCAAATCTCTCAAGACCCTCCTGTTCACAGAGTCCTACGGCCAAGTAACATAATTTGCCAAGTACTGATCTCCATTGCATTCAACCCACCGACAACCACACTCAGATGAGAAGTAAATGTAGATAGTCTGTATGTTTGTATGTCTGACCCCCTTTCCTGTTAAATGTATCCCTACAATCTGTGTTAACCATTTTGATTGAAGGATAAGGTGGTATACAAAACTGGCTAAATGAAAATACTAATAAATATGACAGAGCTAACAGAGAATACTAATTTCCCACAAAACACAGTAGAGTACATAGAAACGTTCTTAAACCATTAGTGCACGGGAGCCAGCTGAAATTGAAGCACAGGAAAGTACCCTACCATCCAAGTATGCCTTGTTAACCAAATTAAATCAATAAAAGCCCAATTCCATAACATGCACATCTGACTCACTGGCATGTCCAAATTGAAAACGGGCCCAATTTAAACTTGATTCTGCAATCGTGGGTATAGACGTGCCCATGATTCCGGAATTGAGCACTGTGATGAAGAAGCCCCAATTTCCACTGTTGAAATACAAAACATGCAGCATGTCAGTGCAAAAACTGACAGGAGAGCAGACCAGGTGGATAGCTGTTGTCAGTGGCAACGACAACAAAGGCAGCCACGAGGTCTGGAGAAACGTGTAGTAAGAAGAAACGCCCTAATTCCCAATAGCACACACCTGGTAGGGAAGAGTATGCACAGCCCTTATAAGGATAGTGCAGGGAACACAAGGGGGAAGCATTACAAGGACGACACCTCCAAAGAGTTGCCAGGAGGAGAGGAATTGTCAGAGAGCTCAGATTTGGAACAAACCCTGAGAGGGAGAAACCTGGGACAAGGTGAGCACTGTAGGAAGAGAAGACAGCCTGTCTTACCTACAGCAGTTACCAGAGAGGAACCAGGAAGAGTCTCTCACTTCAGTATAGGAAGTGACTCAGAGTCTGAACCAGGAAGCGTTCAACCTCAGAGATACCCAGAATCCACTAGGAGGAAGCAGCTTGCTAGAGCCGAAGCCAGCTGGGCAGCTCCTGCTGATTGCAGAGACACGGCAGCATGGAACCTACGTCCTAACCAGAGGAACTGCAAGCCAGTAGCTAAAAAGTATGTAACAAGAAGCTGGGACTTGGGGAATGAATGTGAGCCATTGAAAGTTAAAAGGAATAAAAGTGTTTGTAGAGTGAATGCAGAGCAACCTTACACAGGAAGCCAGAGGTGGGGGCAGGGCAGCTACTCCCAACCTAATTACTTGAATAGAGAGCATTCACAGCCGTCAGAAAAGCTTAGAGACTGGCCAGAAGACGTGTATATGTCAGAAGAGGAGCTGGCAGTAAGCTTTAAACCCCAAAAGAAGCCTTACAAGCTAAAATCTGTTAGCAAGAGGGGACAGAGAGTTCCTCTATCCCAAACAGAAGATAGCAACAGAGAAACTTACCGTGAGGGCTTGCCAAGGGGAAATGTCCAAACATATTTCAACCAAGAGGGTTTGGAACGTGAGGAGGAACCCATGTTAGTGGACTCTCTCAGTGAATCCTCATCTATATCTGACCTAATGGACTGTACATTAGTCTCATCTGAAAGAATATCTCTGCGCTAGACAGAGCAAAAGCCTGTGTGCTACAGTTAAAGTTCCTACCTTGAAGCAAGAAGTTATTGCTGTATGTCCTTTGTGTTTTTGCCAAAAGATTGGAATACTTTTGTTTCTGCTTGTATTCTGTTCACTTGTTTATTAATCCACCCCGGGAGGGGAATAAATCCACATTTTGCTTTACCATTCGAGTTTGCACAACTATTTCTTCACCATCAGCAGCACACTGCCCCCTGGTGGTGACATAAAGTGGCGTAGTTCTTCGGATTTTTCAAGTGGATGAAAAACACAGCACCGAAGACACACATAGGATTTACCTTGCTGAAGGAGGAAAAGTTTGCCGCCGGAGAAAAAAAGAAAGAAAAAGCCGGAGCAGATTTTTTTCAAAATTCCTGACCTGGAGTGCAGCGAGCCTACAGCTTTCTCAACGCACGATCCTTCACCGTGCTGAGGTAAAGGTAGGAGGGCACGGGTGATTTGGATCTGAGAAAGGGGGAGCTGTGGGGTTAGGAGCAGCAAGAGGAATAGCTGGAAAAAAAAAAAAAAAAAAAAAAGTTACCTATAGTGGAAACACTTTGTTTGGTGCCGCACTTGGTGGGCTTGTCTTTTGTTTCTTCACAGGTGCGTAAAGATGGATCCCCAGCAAATGAAAGACTGGATGGAGGTCCAGTGGAAAGCACAAGGAGAACTGGCCCGCCAAAGCCAAGAGAGAATGATCCATGCAATGACTGAGCAGCAGCAGCCGCTATTAGAGTTGCTGGAGACTCTGATAAAGAAGACTGCTACCGCAGCCGAGGTTGAGTCTGCAGGACCGAGGGCGGTAGGACTACATGAATACAATGCTCTGTCATTGGGACAATTAAAGTCATACAATAGTTTTGATGACTTCGCTGAAGCGTTCGAGCGAATAGCAGCAGCGGCTAAATGGCCGACTGATCAGTGGGCATTAAGATTCGCCATGACTTTGTCTGGCGAGGCGCTCGCCGCATACAAAACAATGCCCGTTGATCTGTCTTCCAGTTACCCCGACGTGAAGATAGCTATTAGAGATAGGCTGGGTTTAACGCCCATGCACTACAGAAGGCTCTTTAGAGAGGCCAAACTCCTGGATAAGGAAACGCCTAAAGCCTTGTTACAACGACTAAAAGGTCTAGCGACCAAATGGCTCGTTCCAGAAAGGGCAACGGTCGAGTCTTTATTTGATACCGTCCTCCTGGAACAGTATTTGGAAGCCATTCCACAAGAGATAAAGGCATTTATATTGCTACAAAAATGCAATTCTACGAATGACGCAGCCATCCTTACGGAGAACTATTTTGAGGCTGAATTAGCCAATACCTCCGGAGGCGCTGTTTTAAAAATGGCTGGCATTGATAGAATGCATGGTGTGAGAAAGTCTTTTAAAAGCAATGCATATGGTGATACTGCATGTAATGTTAAGATGTCTGGTAACACTAGGGTGAAAATGATTCAAAGGAAATGTTTTAACTGTGGTCAGCCTGGACATGGGTACAAAAAGTGTACTGAACGTAGTGCTCTAGTAGTGGGAGGACAGAACCCCCTAGAGAAGGGCATTCAGGTAGAGGTCCAGATTGAAGGGGTAAAAGCTTTGGCGCTCTTAGATTCTGGAGCTAGCCAAAGCATGGTTTCTCGTGAATTGTGGGAGACCATTACCGCCCGTAACCCTTTTTTACAAAAGCAAGCGAGGGACAAAATTAAAGTAAGATGTGTGCATGGTACGTCTGTATTTTACCCACGGTATGGAGTGTCTGTGATAGGGATGAATACTCGGGAGAAGATACAGATGGCTGTAATTCCTCATCTCCCGTATGAGCTTGTTTTAGGCCGTGATTGGCCACCGTTCAACCGAGGACTTAAAGAGAGCCTAGGTAAGAAAACTACTTTAGTTTCCACTAGATCCCAGGCCAAAGCCTCAGAGATAGGGGTAGGTTCCGCTGAGGAGGAAGAAACTCCAGATGCAGAGGAAGGCCAGGGAGAGGAGCTAGTAGATATACTCCCCACACATGACGATCTAATAAACCTTCCTTCTAAGGAAAGAAAGGGAAGGGCAGAGAGACGTAGGGAGCAAAGAAATAGGTCCCAAGGGAGGGCAGAGCTGGTAGCAGGGGAAGATTTGCCCTGGGTCCCTGCTGAGTTAGTCCAGAAGTTCCCTTCCTTCCCAAAGGAGCAGAGGGCAGATCCGGCCCTAAAAAGAGCTTTTGAGTTTGCTCAGGAGGGTAGAGCCATCTTGCCTAGATTTTTCCTAGAGGGTGAGCTGTTATACCGGGAAAGTACGGACCCGTATACAGGGGCCATCCGCAAGCAGGTAGTGGTGCCAGCAACCTTTAAGACCATAGTAATGCGATTGGCACACGACCACCCTGTGGGTAGCCACAAGGGCATACAAGGCACAATAGACCAAATACTGGCCCGCTTTTACTGTCCGGGCGTCTTTAAGGAGACCACCCGCTACTGCCAGTCTTGTCCCGCGTGCCAGAAGGTCACTGCCATAAAGCCGAAAACCGGTGCCAATGATTAGTACACCCATTATTGCCACGCCAGTCCGACGCCTGGCTATGGACATCGTAGGACCCTTAGTTAGGACGCCAAGGGGCTTCCAATATCTATTGGTAATTGTAGACGTTGCCACTAGGTTTCCGTGGGCCATTCCGCTACGGAATATTTCTGCTAGGTCGATGTCCTTAGAAATAATAAAATTATTTTGCGAAATAGGTTTCCCACAAGAGGTCCTAACGGACCAAGGAAGCAACTTTACCTCAAAGTACTTGGCCTTAGTGTGGGATGCCTTCGGGATAAGGCACGTCCGGACCTCCGCCTATCACCCACAGTCGAACGGACTGGTGGAAAGGCTAAACCAGTCAATTAAACAGATGTTGCGACGCGGACTGGAGGGACAGATGGGGGAGTGGGATAATTTACTTCCCTTTGTATTGTACGCTTGCCGAGAGCGTAGGCAGGCATCATTAGGGGCATCGCCCTACGAGTTATTATTTGGCCGAGCTCCAAGGGGGATCTTGGATATCCTGAGAGAGCAATGGAGCGAGCCGGAGGCAGAGGAAGTGGGGGTTCCCCAGTTTCTCCGGGATCTTAGGAACCGCCTAGAAAGGACTTCCCGGGTTTCCATGGAAAATTTACAGGCGAGCCAAAGCCGGCAAAAACGGTATTATGACCGGAAGTCCAAGGAACGGCAATTAAGCATAGGAGACAAGGTATTGGTCCTAGTACCCGCTGTAGGTCCCAAATTTGAATCTAGGTGGAAGGGACCCTGCAAAGTGGTGGCTAGAGTAGGCCCAGTCTCCTATAAAGTTGAGCACGAAGGGGGGCGTCAACAGATATACCATTTGAATTTATTAAAACCCTGGCAGGAACGATCGGCGTCAGTACAGCTGGTCAAAAGAGAGAGGCGAAGGGTTAGTCACCTTCGGCTTACGTGCTGTCAGACGGAAACGTCAGCAACACGTAAGGTTTTAAGGGGGGGGATATGTGATGAAGAAGCCCCAATTTCCACTGTTGAAATACAAAACATGCAGCATGTCAGTGCAAAAACTGACAGGAGAGCAGACCAGGTGGATAGCTGTTGTCAGTGGCAACGACAACAAAGGCAGCCACGAGGTCTGGAGAAACGTGTAGTAAGAAGAAACGCCCTAATTCCCAATAGCACACACCTGGTAGGGAAGAGTATGCACAGCCCTTATAAGGATAGTGCAGGGAACACAAGGGGGAAGCATTACAAGGACGACACCTCCAAAGAGTTGCCAGGAGGAGAGGAATTGTCAGAGAGCTCAGATTTGGAACAAACCCTGAGAGGGAGAAACCTGGGACAAGGTGAGCACTGTAGGAAGAGAAGACAGCCTGTCTTACCTACAGCAGTTACCAGAGAGGAACCAGGAAGAGTCTCTCACTTCAGTATAGGAAGTGACTCAGAGTCTGAACCAGGAAGCGTTCAACCTCAGAGATACCCAGAATCCACTAGGAGGAAGCAGCTTGCTAGAGCCGAAGCCAGCTGGGCAGCTCCTGCTGATTGCAGAGACACGGCAGCATGGAACCTACGTCCTAACCAGAGGAACTGCAAGCCAGTAGCTAAAAAGTATGTAACAAGAAGCTGGGACTTGGGGAATGAATGTGAGCCATTGAAAGTTAAAAGGAATAAAAGTGTTTGTAGAGTGAATGCAGAGCAACCTTACACAGGAAGCCAGAGGTGGGGGCAGGGCAGCTACTCCCAACCTAATTACTTGAATAGAGAGCATTCACAGCCGTCAGAAAAGCTTAGAGACTGGCCAGAAGACGTGTATATGTCAGAAGAGGAGCTGGCAGTAAGCTTTAAACCCCAAAAGAAGCCTTACAAGCTAAAGTCTGTTAGCAAGAGGGGACAGAGAGTTCCTCTATCCCAAACAGAAGATAGCAACAGAGAAACTTACCGTGAGGGCTTGCCAAGGGGAAATGTCCAAACATATTTCAACCAAGAGGGTTTGGAACGTGAGGAGGAACCCATGTTAGTGGACTCTCTCAGTGAATCCTCATCTATATCTGACCTAATGGACTGTACATTAGTCTCATCTGAAAGAATATCTCTGCGCTAGACAGAGCAAAAGCCTGTGTGCTACAGTTAAAGTTCCTACCTTGAAGCAAGAAGTTATTGCTGTATGTCCTTTGTGTTTTTGCCAAAAGATTGGAATACTTTTGTTTCTGCTTGTATTCTGTTCACTTGTTTATTAATCCACCCCGGGAGGGGAATAAATCCACATTTTGCTTTACCATTCGAGTTTGCACAACTATTTCTTCACCATCAGCAGCACACTGCCCCCTGGTGGTGACAGCACACAGACGTTTCCAGTGTGGCACTCTCAAACCACTATGGAGAAACATGGGCCCTTGCTGTCATAGGGGGGAGGAGTGGCTCAGTGATTGGGACAGATTACCTCAGGCCGGAGGGCCAGGGATTCAATTCCCACATAGAGACAAGAAACCTCAGGCTGGAGGGACTGGGGTCTCTAGTCCCATTGCCACTCCTTGTGGCCTTTGGCAAGCCACTTAATCCTCCATTGCCTCAGGTACACTTAGATTGTTAGAAACATAGAAACATGACGACAGAAAAAGACCACATGGCCTATCTAGTCTGTCCTTCCATAACAACAACCACAACAGTCCACCTTTTACCCCTAGAGATCCTCCGTGTTGGTCCCATGCCTTCACCCATTGTTAGCCCTTCGGGGACGAGAGAATAAAAAGTGTCTGTTAGCATATCTGTAAACTGCTCTGATGCACATAAGTCAAGTGCCTAAACCATAAACCATAACAGGACATGGATAGACACAGCAAACGGCTTGCACGTCCCTGTGCTCACTGTATTCTGTAAAGATGCATGTTTCCGATCCTGCCCATCTCCACACAGCCACGCCTCCACTGTTAAAATGTGCATCTCCTCAGCTGCTCCGCTCACTGACAGTGTTGTGCTCAAGCCAACCACACGATTACTATGATGCATACATGATGATGCCATCCAGACAATATATACTAGTCTGTTGCATGCCCAGAACACTGCAAAATAATCTCAGTGCATGCAGATATTATAAAAGCACATAGATGGTGATATGTCTGTCCTGACATAACTTGCATCAAAGCATACATGGCAGTAGAACTCCTTAGTTATGCTTGCATTGGGCATCTCTGATAACAGTCTTTACAATGCTAAGTATGGACCAGTAGAATTCAACAAAGGTTCACTATAGCGAAATGCAAAAAATATCCCTGTCAATAAGAGACCCTCAGAATGAGAGCATGCAACAGTGCAAACAACACTAATATATGCCCAAATGCACCATCATTCTACAAATGTGCACATTTTTGGAAACTGATGATGGTGCTTTTGGGCATGTATTAAGTGCTGTTTGCACTGTTGCATGCTCTCATTCTGAGGGTCCCTTATTGACAGGGATATTTTTTGCATTTCGCTATAGAGAACCTTTGTTGATATATTCTGCCCCATTACACTGACACCTGGTGATGCTGCAGTCATCCCTATGGTCCAGGTACTGGCCAGGCATTCATGTCCCCCCAGAATTGCAGATGAGCACACCAGATCTTCCTGTGCAACACTCAAACCGCACACACACATACACTCTCACTTGCAATCACAAAAAACATACTTCTGCCAAAAAGATGCCCTGCACCTATCAAGAACAACAAATCTATGTTTCTCACCCAAACAAGAATCTTTTTCATACTCACTCACATACTATCCCTACAGCAACAGCCCCATTTTTCAGAACATAGGAATTGTTAGGGAACCCTAGATTAGCTCCTTTAGCACAAACAGCAAATGTCAACACAGCCAGAACAAACACTACTGCTCTTCTTAATATTTCTGTAGAGATGCTTATTAATGTTTCTTTACCTTACAACCTTCCTTTACCTCTACTTTCTGTTCTTTAAAACTATATCTTGTGTTTTTCCAGGTGGCAGACATACCAGTTCAAAACATTCTTGTCACAGCCATTCTTCAATATGGGACACATTGAAGAGCAGAGTAGTCCTGGCTTTATTCCACATTTCCGCAGGAATAATGGGGACGTCTGCAGGAAACACTGAAAATGTACACAGGCCTTTCCTAAATACGTTTTATATGTCTCCATAGCTGACCACACCCCCGTTCCACCCCTTCTGGGCATGTTCTGAGATTCCCGTGCTAACACCGTAGACGTGCTTGTCAGCAGGCTTTCAGAATATGGTTGGGGACATTTTCGGTAGATAAATGTCCCCGCTGCACACACAAAACTCTTATTTGTGTTATGGAATTTTATTTATTTAATAGGTTTTATATACCGACTTTCTACAATTCAAGACGGTTAACAAGGAGCAGAACAGACAGTATGTGTCAACTGAATACATTGTAACAATAAGGATCACAGTATAAATGATTAACAAGAAACTTACTCCTTGTGGAGGGTTAAGACCTAAGGCCTCAGAAAATCTGAGTTAAAATATCAATAGAGAGGAGGATACATAGAGGAAGAGAAAACAGCACAGAAGTGAGAAAATAAATAAGTAACCATAGAATAAAACGGAGGGGGGGGGGGGGACCAGAGTCACTGGTCCTGCAAACTGCCTAAACCCTTTTATTACTGGGCCCAATATTATTAATACTATATACAGTTTACTAGATATTAGTGACTGGATGTTTATCTTTTAAGTATCAAACCCTTCTCAAGGCCTGAGTCATCTAGAGGTATCGTCATAGAATATGGGTTGTGCCAAGTAGTGCTTCAGTTTGTAGCTGATGGCTGGAAATTTTTATTGATTCTAATGTATTTAAGGTAATGGTCTATGTCTTTGTAGAATTGCACCAAGGGCACTGATTGCTACTGCACTACTGTTGTCTTTTTCCTCAACAACAGTAATAATAATAAGCCAGGGTATGTGGAATATAGTATCAGTCTCTCAAATTTACTGCTAATGCTCAGCACAGTACTTGCATTGTACCAAAGAGAGCCTCCTTCTCAGTTTCATAAGCTTTAACATCTCCCATGTGCAGTGGGCCCATATAGTTTGTACCCATTACCTCTACAATACCAACAGTGATTTGAGGCCTTGGAGCGATACTGAATGGACTCTTTAGATTTAAAAGACACAACCCCATCAGTTTTACAAAAAAACTACCCTGCTTGGAAAAGCGTACATTTTGCGTCGAGCTCTCTCTCCTTCCCAGTTACTTGGATATGACTCAGATTAATAGAGTGAAAAATAGTCAGACATGACTGATGTGCCACATATGATTGGCTGATTGATAAAAATTTAATATACTGCTTTGCACAAGAGTATTAAAGAAGTTTACATAATGATAAAATAACAGATCAATTAATAATTATATGCACTTTAGCAAAGCAGTAAAGACAAGGCAATGGAAGAAATTTTATGACTGATATATTTTATGATTTTCAAGTTAGGAGTTTGTCATCCATCACTAAAGCCACTGTTGATGTTTTCCATGCACAAGAAAAGAACATGTGTTAGGGTTTTATTGAATGATGTATTGTTATTATCACTATTATGATGGAGTCTACCATGAGCTTATGTGTGGGTAGTGAGTGGAATATAAGAAGTTGTATTAAATTAAGTTAAATGAAATTAGAACAGCACAATACACTTTCAGACTATAAAATATCCTACATATAAAATCACCTCAGTATGTAATGTGTTGAGTAAATTCTCATGTTTTCAGAGATTTCTGAAAAGACAAATAATTACTGGAGTTCAAGTCAGCTAGTAAAGAATTCCACAAGAAGGGTCTAACACAGCTGAAAACAATGGGGAGATATTCAAAGCGATTAACACAGCAGGTCTGCTAACCACGTTAATTGCGCTGATTGGGCTATTCAGAAGCACTCACACATTTAGTGCCGCTGAATATCCACTGCCTACACCAATACATTGGGAGGATCCAGAGGCACAGCAGAGGCAGCACCTGGTGATAACCTGGCAGCAGCGATATTAGGCTGCTGTCCGGTTATCACAAAGCGGTGAAAGTTAGGCACCCAAAAGGCTGGTCTAACTTTTGCTGCAAAAGCTAACCGGGCCATGGCTGAATATCACCAGATACGGCCCTGGAAATGAATATCCGGGTCATTTATTCAATGGCGACAGCTAGCTGTTACCGCCATTGAATATTGTGCTCACTCTTTCTAGTGAGAGAGGATACAACAGAAGAAGCAATTGCTGAGAATAGCTCAACCCTTCTCAGCAGTTGTAATAATAATAAAATTTGATTGCTGTTCAACGAATAGACCAGTGTGCGCAAAAATAAACTGTCAACTTAACATAATTCCAAAATTCAAACACATTTGGGTATACATAGAACCCTAGTTGTAATCATCTCTCCCCGTCAACCAAAGGCCTGAGAAAAAAGCCAGGTCTTAAGAGACTCTTTGGTGAATTTCCAGTATTCATACGCCTGGGATACAGAAACTAACAGATGCTTTCATCGCCCGATTGTCTATTAGTTCAGTCATATTTTTATCCAACTGCAGATCTTGGCTATTTGAGAACAGTCATCACATACCATTTGTTCTCTTTCCATTATTCAGTGGTAAAAGTAACCTGCTGATCTTGGGTCATCTGTAATACTTATAGGATTTGGTAATAACTTTCACAAGTGTCAATTAAAATCAAATTTGGTTATAATTAACTTGCATCATTTGGTTAATTATCTCATATTATTTTTCTAACACAGGAACAAAAAGTACAGTTACATATTCTGGCTAAAGATGACCATCTTAAGCAACTGAGTGAAGTAGAAAAATGTTGCGTCTCTATAGCACATCAGTTTGGAGTGGTGAAAGAGGTTCATGAAAAATTAGAACAAAATGGTAACTATAATTTGGGAATGTTATGCTTGATTTATGACTAATATTCAAAAGAATTAGGGGCATGTTTCCTAAAGCATGCTACCCTAAGTGACTATAAATATAAAGAACCCACCAGTAAAGCCACAATTTTATCTCCTAAGGCAGCTCACTCCAAATAATCCCCAAAGTTACCCTTATACACCCTTACACCTTAACAGACCAAATACGTCTCTTATAAATAATTTTTTTGTCGGATCGTCTGTAATGAGGATGTTAAACATACTCTTGTAACAGACCCTCCATTTCATTCAATTTTAAAAGGGCTTTCGACCGACTTCGCGTGGAGCTATAAGTCCCTCTAGACCAGCCTCCGCAAATAATAATATAAAGCTGACACTAAAGTCTTGCCATTCAAGTAGAGTTTTTCCAAAATCTCTGTGAAAATACAGGTCTATCATAGGAAAACCACACTACTCATCTGAACAAATGGAAGTTCTTGTGGTACGGTGGTAGGTATTCTTTTCTCACAATCCTATGCGATCGACTATCTTGAATCCAGCTCGCTAGGAATTTATAACTTCCCCACCGAAAAGATTTCCTTTTAGACACGAAAACTTCAGTTGGGTAACTACAACACAAAGCACAATGGTCAGTACTTCCAGTACCAGGTGCTGCCTTTTGGGTTGGCATTGGCCCCAAGAGTCTTCACATAGTGCCTGGCGATGGTTGCTGCCTTCTTCTGGACCATGGGGAGTCTTCAGCTTCCTTTATTTAGCTGGCTAGCTAATAAAGGGCGCCACGCTGGTCAAGGTCTGCCGGTCTCGCTTGAGTATCCAGGTGCTCAAACACCTGGGCTTCGTCATAAACTACCCAAAGTCTCACCTCCAGCCCTTGCAAGAGCTGGAATTCATTGGAGCTCTGACACCACTTGAGCTCGAGCCTTCTTACCAGAGGACCGCTCACAGCAGCTCATTAGGGAGGTTCAGATCATCCAGCGCAGCCATTTCACCAGATCTCGGAAGATGCTGTGGATGCTGGGCCACATGGCCTCCACAGTACACGTCACGCCAGGGGCGGCCCAAGGGGGGTGCGGGGCCATGTGCGGAGACTCGGTGTGGGGCCTCATTTGCATAAGGTGCCTCATTTGCATAAATATTTGCATAATGTTACCATACACTAACTTTTAGTAAACATGCCTCTTAATGAGTATATGGATAAAGAAAGACTAAAAGATTTCTACATTACTATAATCCAGTACCAACCGCCAGGCACATTAGGAACTACTACAAACACTACCCATTTAGAACCCATAGCAAACCCGCTGTATCCTAACAGCACTACCAGAACTCACAAAGCACCATACCCTAACTATCAAAAGGCAACACTGCAAATATTAAACCAATACATTTCAGAGAATAACAATACATGACCTACTGGGGAAAGGAGAACAAGTGGCAATGTCAAATAGGAATTATATAAACAGAATACCTCAGCTCAGTTACACATGCAGAACATAGACCATCACCAAACAAGGAATCACAATTTAGAAACAGGAAGACAATAATTAAACTGGGAACCCCAAAAGCCAAACTTGGAATGTACAACACTGTAGAAATAAAACTATAAATTAATTTAATGATGCACATTTCCCAGAGCTGACATATTCCAGTTAATAAATTCAAAATAAATTGATATTTTTCTACCTTTTGTGCATTTTTTTTTCAGTTGCAATTGCTCCAGCCACTTTCTTCTGTTTTCTTCGTGTCTTCTGCTAACTCTCCATCGTCTGCTGTCCATTTGTCCTTTCTTCTCTCTTCTAGTTTTTTTCCATGCTCTCTCTCTACATCTGCTTTAACTTACTAATCTTTCTCCTTTTGCTCTTTCCTCATTCCTATTTCATCCACTCAAATTTTACCCCTCCATCCTCAATCCCCACTTACTCTCCCAATATCCGGCCAATTATAGATTTGTCTTCCCTCCCACACAAAATATTTTTCCCTCTCCATTTCAGTCTCCCAGCTCCATCCCATTCTAATCCTCCCCCAAAATCAGCTCCCTTCTAGTTCCAGCCCCACCCAGCATCTGCTCCCTTCTAGTGCCTGCATCAGCCCATTTCCAGTCCTAGCCCCCCCATCAGTCCATTTCCAATCCTATCCTAGCCCCACCATCAGCCCATTTCCAGTCCTAGCTCACCCATCCATTTCCAGTCCTATCCGAGTCCCTCCATCAACTCATTTCTAGTCCTTTCCTAGCTCCACCATCAGCCCATGTCAAATCCTAGCTCCCCTCCACTCAGCCCATTTCCAATCTAAACCCCCCCATGAGCCTAATTCCAGTTCTAGCCCCTCCATGAGTCCATTTCAATTCAAGCCCTCACCACAGCCCATTTCCAACCTTAGCACCCCCTACAGCCCATTTCCAGTCCTATCCTAGCCCCTCCATCAGCCCATTTCCTGTCCTAGCCTTCCCCACTCAGCCCATTTCCATTCCAAGCCCCCCTCCCCATCAGCTATTTACAGTTCAAGCCCCCCCTTCCACTCAGCTCATTTCCATTCCAAGCCCCTGTCCCCATCAGTTATTTGCAGTTCAAGCCCCCCTTCCACTCAGCCCATTTCCAGTCCTAGCAACCCCCCCATCCCATTACCAGTCCTAGCCCCCCCCATAGCCTATTACCAGTCCTAACCCCCCATCACCCCATTTTCAGTCTTACCCCCCACAGTCCATTACCAGTCCTACCCCCCCATCAGCCCATTTCCAGTCAGCCCCCCGCCCCCATAGCCCATTACCAGTCCTAACCCCCCATCAGCCCACTTGTAGTCTTAGCCCCCCCACAGCCCATTACCTGTCATAACCCCCATCAGCCCACTTCCAGTCCTAACCCCCCCCATCAGCCCATTTCCAGTCTTAGCCCCCCATAGCCCATTAACAGTCCTAACCCCCTCCCCCCCCCATCAGCCCAGCTAGGTTAAAAAACAAACAACCCGGCTGCTGCTACCGCTGCCGCCATGGCAGCGGCAGAATCGAGCATCCCGCGGGGCCCCCCCCTGCCCTGCAGAGTCTTCCATGTGGCTTCAGCGCGGGCTTTTCAGAGCCGCGCGAAGGGCAAGTTTCCCTTTCTCATGGCTCTGTTAATCCCGCTGCGGGGCTGATGGGAAATCCCATCAGCCCCGCGGCGGGATTAACAGAGCCGCAAGAGGAGAAGCTCTCTCTCTTCGCGCGGCTCTGACAGCCAACGCTGAGGCCGCATGGAGGACTCTGCAGGGCAGGGGGGTGGGCCCCGTGGGATGCTCGATTCTGCCGCTGCCATGGCGGCAGCAGCAGCCGGTTTGTGTTTTTTTTAACCTAGTTGGGCTGATGCAAGATGTTTTTTGCGTGGGGCCCCCTGAAACGCGGGGCCCTGTGCAAAAAACATTCTTGCTCAATGGACGGGCCGGCCCTGCGTCATGCCATTGGCCAGTCTCTATATGCACCAGGCACAATGGACTCTGTGCACCCAATGGTGTCAAGTCATAGGCCGCCTCAAAGACAGATTGGCGGTCACCACACTTCTTGCCCTCTCTTTGCACTGATGGCCCCAACCGCAGAACCTGGGGACATGCGATGAAGCTACAGGGTAAACTATTTAAGACTAATAAAAGAAAATATTTTTTCACTCAACGTGTAATCAAACTCTGGAATTTGTTACCGGAGGATGTAGTAAAGGCTGTTAGTGTAGCTGGGTTTAAAAAAGGTTTGGACAAGTTCCTGGAGGAAAGGTCCATAAACCATTATTAAGAAGGGACCCAGGATATCAATGCTTGAACCAATACAAGCATTGTGGAACCTGTGTCCCTTGGGGAAACTGCTAGGTACATATGACCTAGATTGGCCACTGTTGGAAACAGAATACTGGGCTTGATGGACCTTAGTCTGATCCAGTATGGCATATCTTTATGTTCTTACTCAAAGGACTTTCCTTTCAGTCCCCTCTGCCTCACTGGACGCTGACTACAGATGCATCCAAACTAGACTGGGGGGCGCATTTTGACAGCCTGCCCATGCAGGGCCTCTGGTCACAGCAGGAAAGCCTGTACCAGATCAACCTTTTGAACTCTGAACCGTTGTTCAGCGACATACCTGCTGGGAGAGCTCAATGCGCTCGGAGACCCATCTCAGCAGGGTCCTTCAGCCACACAAATGGACCCTCAAGGTAGTGGGTGAATCACATCTTCCAGAGGTGGGGCAGGCCAAAAATCAACCTGTTTGCCACCCCACACAACGCTCAGGTGACTCGCTTGTGCTCTAGGATAGGCATCTAGCAACTGGCTGACTCCCGCTACATTTCTCCTGAACTGGGGGCATAGGGCTGCTTTATGCATACCCCCACTCCCGCTGGTTGCAAAGACCTTGTTCAAGCTTCAGGCCAACAGGGGCACCATGATACTCATTGTCCCATATTGGCCCTGGCAGCTGTGGTTTCCCCTATTTCTCTGGCTCTCTCAACAAGAGCCTCTCTGGTTGGGCTGCACTGTGGATCTCATCTCTCAGGACAACGGGACCTTGCTTCACCCCAATGCCTAGTCCCTAGCCCTGATAGCATGGATGCTGAACTGGTAGTTCTCCGAGCTTCATTTTCCTATGGAAGTGGAGAAATAGTAATTAGATCTTACCTGCTAATTAGTGTTCCTGAAGGAACGACAGTCCAGTCCCTTTACTTCTGGGTTACGCAACCCTTCCAGCAGCTTGGAGGCTGAGCCCAACCTTTTTGGGAGTGGGGCGGTATAAATACCCCTGGGACCACCCACCAACTCCAGTATTCGAATGAAAAAGCATACTTAACGAACATCCATGCAAAAACTTATCCCGGCATACCCTAACCTAAACCAATAACTCAATACTCTGAACAATAGGATATATATATATATATATATTTTTTTTTTTTTTTGGAAATATAGGAGAAGGAGAGGAGGAACGGCAACGGACGGAGGAGGAGGCTGCTTCTATCCAGCCCGGGCTTCCCCCGCACTTGCTCCCGCTGACCCAGCTCCGCGCTCGGTCCCGCGCTCCTCCATGCACGTGAAGACTTGCCAGTTGCCGGAACCGGGTGGGATCAGGGACTGGACTGTCGTTCCTTCAGGAACACTAATTAGCAGGTAAGATCTAATTACTATTTCCTTATCGTCACTCCAGTCCAGTCCCTTTACTTCTGGGATGTGCCAGAGCAGTTCGACCCTGGGTGGGATCCGGCAAACCGGCCCGAAGAACCGCTATCCCGAACCGAGCATCTGCAGTGCTCTGCACGTCCAGCCTATAGTGTTTGGTGAAGGTATGCAGCGAGGACCACGTCGCTGCTCTGCAAATATCCAGTGGGGGGACAAGACTGAATTCCGCCCAGGAGGTCGCCTGTGCCCGAGTGGAGTGAGCCCTCAGACCCACTGGGACCTGTTTCCCCTTGAGAATGTAGGCGGAGGCAATTGCCTCTCGGATCCACCTGGAGATCGAGGCCTTTGCCGCCGCCTCCCCTTTGTGTGGACCTCCAAACTGAATAAACAGGCGGTCGGACTTCCGGAATGGAGCTGTGCGAGCTAGATACCGTTTCAAGGCTCTCTGGACGTCTAGCAGGCGCATCTTGTTATTCCTTCCCTCCTGCCCCTTGGCCTCGAAGGCCGGTAGGGTGACTGTCTGGTTCAAATGAAAAGGAGAGATAACCTTGGGTAAAAAGGACGGCACTGTGCGCATGACTACCTTGTCCTTTAAGAAGGTCAGGAAAGGAGGCTGGGCGGAGAGCGCCTGGAGCTCCGAAACCCTCCTGGCCGAGCAGATCGCTACCAGGAAAACTGTCTTCAGGGTCAAATCCTTTAAGGAAGCTCTCTTCACTGGCTCAAAGGGCTCCCCGACCATGGCATTCAGCACTAGGTTAAGGTCCCAAGGGGGGACGACCACCCTCCGCTGAGGGCGAAGTCGACTAACTGCCCTCAGGAACCTGTATACGTCCGGGTGCTCCCCTAAGGGTTTGCCCCGGACCTTGCCTCTATAGCAAGCGATCGCCGCTAGCTGGACCCGTAGGGTGCTGTGCGCCAGGCCCTTATCAAACCCTGCTTGTAAGAATTCCAGAACCTCTGGGACAGAGGCCAAGAGAGGTTTGCGTCGATGCTCTGCACACCAGGCCTCGAAAATGCGCCAGACCCTTACATAGGATAAACAGGTCGATCGCTTCTTCGCCTTCAGCAGCGTCGAGATCACTGCTCCTGAGTAGCCTCGTTTTAGGAACCGCGCCCTCTCAATAGCCAGGCCGTAAGCGAGAATCGATCCACGTGAGGCATGCGCACCGGACCTTGCCTTAGCAGGTCCCTTTTGCAAGGGAGCCGCCACGGGGGGTCGGCGATCATCCTCACCAGATCCGCATACCAGGGGCGGCGAGGCCAATCCGGGGCTATGAGGACTACCAACCCCTGGTGAGACTCCACCCGCTGCAGTACCTTTCCGATCAGAGCCCACGGAGGGAACACATATAGGAGCCCTTTGGGAGGCCACCTTTGAGACAGGGCATCCAAGCCCCCGGACATTCTTTCCTTCCTTCGGCTGAAGAACCTGTCTACTTTGGCTGTAGAGAACCGCGCCATGAGGTCCATGACTGGGATCCCCCAGCGTGCCACTATCTGTTCGAAGATCTCCTGATCTAGTTCCCACTCCCCGTGGTCTATCTTGCATCTGCTGAGGAAGTCGGCCGTGACGTTGTCCTCGCCCGCCACGTGCTGAGCTGAAAGGGCTAGTAGGCTGTGCTCCGCCCACCGGAAGAGGACGTCTGCCTCCTTCTCCAGGGCCGGACTGCTGGTGCCCCCCTGGTGGTTTATGTATGCCACCGCCGTGACGTTGTCGGAAAGGACGCGGATAGCCTTCCCTTGAACTAAGGTCGAGAATGCCTTGAGCGCCAGCGTGACGGCCCTCAGTTCCAGTCTGTTGATGGGCCACTGAGACTCCACCTGTGTCCAGCGGCCCTGGACGAACTGGTCCTCGCAGTGTGCTCCCCAGCCTGACAGGCTGGCGTCCGTTGTCAATAGTAACCACAGATGAGGTTCGAGGGGCATCCCGCGGTCCAAATTGCTTGGACACTGCCACCAGCGAAGGGACTGTTTGGTCCTCGGGGCGCAAGGTAACTGCATTGCCAGAGGATGATGCTGAGGAGACCATCGACGTAACAGTGCCCGCTGAAGCGGACGCATGTGTGCCCTGGCCCACGGGACTACCTCTATCGCCGCCGCCATCGTTCCCAGAAGCTGAAGATAATGCCAAGCCGAGGGACTTCGCCTGCCGAGAAACTGCGTGACCAGACGCCTCAGCTCTCTTGATCTTGATTGTGACAGGAAGACCTTGCCCCTGAGAGTGTGGAATCTTGCCCCGAGGTACTCCAGGTCCTGTGAGGGAGTCATCCTGCTCTTTAGGCGATTGATGACCCACCCCAATTCTTCTAGAACCTGAACCACTCTGGCCGTTGCCGCATGACTTTCCTCTTGTGATTTTGCTCGAATCAGCCAGTCGTCCAAGTAGGGGTGCACTAATATTCCCTCCTTCCGAAGGAAGGCCGCCACTACCACCATCACCTTGGTGAATGTCCTGGGGGCCGTAGCTAGACCGAAGGGTAGGGCCTGGAACTGAAAGTGGCCTCTTGGCACTGCGAATCTCAGGAATTGCTGATGGGACTTCCTGACCGGGATATGAAGGTAGGCCTCTGTCAAGTCGAGGGACGTTAGGAACTCCCCTCCCCTTACGGCCGCTATGACTGAGCGTAGGGTCTCCATTCGGAAGTGTGGTACCCTGAGGCAACGGTTGACCTGCTTTAGATCCAGGATCGGTCGGAAGGAATCTTCCTTTTTTGGCACTACGAAGTAAATCGAGTATCGACCAGAGCCGCACTGGTCTGGTGGAACTGGGACCACCGCCCCTAGAGCTATTAGTCGGGCAAGAGTTGCCTCTATTGCCGCCCCCTTTGATGGGGAACCGCAGGGTGACTGGACAAACGCTGGAGGAATTTGTTTTGAAAATTCGAGAGCATAGCCTTCTCTGATTACCTCTAGGACCCATTGGTCGGACGTGACACGGGACCAGGCGGGAAGGAACCGCCTCAGGCGACCGCCTAGTGGCTGTCCTTCCTCCTGGACCCCCGTCATCTCATTGTTGTTTTCTGGGTCCCGAGAAGGAGGAGGAGGCCCCAAAACCCCGTCCTGCCCCCCGAAAACCTCTGAAGTTATGTCCCTTCGAGGGAAAACGGCCCCTGGGAAAGGAGCCTGACCTGGCTGGACGAAATCTCCGCGAGTCCCTAGGTTGGGAGCGCACCGGGACTGGAGGGCGCCCTTGTTTTGGTCTATCTTCCGGGAGCCTGCCTCCCTTTGACTCACCCAGGTCCTTAACTATCTTCTCCAAATCCTCTCCAAATAAGAGTTTCCCCTTAAAGGGGAGTCGGCTCAAGCGTGACTTTGAGGACGCGTCAGCTGCCCAATTTCGGAGCCACAGGTACCGTCTAGCTGCCACGACCGAGGCCATGTTCTTGGCTAGGCTTCTGATGAGGTCATAGTGACTGTCCGCCAAGTAGGCCGCTCCGGACTCCACCTTAGTCGAGTTGGCCTGTAACTCGCCCGTTGAGACCTCTGACTGGAGCTGTTGGGCCCACCGCAAACAGGCCCGGGCCACCCATGCTCCCGACACGGAGGCCTGCAAGGCGATGGCGCTTACATCAAAGGCTTGTTTCAGGAGCGTATCCAACTTCCTGTCTTGCGCGTCCTTTAGGGCCGAACCGCCCTCCACTGGTATCGTGGTCTTCTTGGTCACTGCTGATACCGCTGCATCTACTCTGGGAGATCTTAGAAGCTCTTTATCCGCCTCCGGGAGCGGGTATAACCGAGCCATGGTCCTGACTCCCCTTAAGCTTGATTCAGGCTGGTCCCATTCTTCCTGGATCATCTGGCGTACGACCCTGTGGATAGGGAAGACCCTTTGGGATTTCCTAAAGGCCTGGATTAAGGGGTCCTCCAACTCTTCTTCCTGCGAGGGCGTGTCTGAGGCCACATTGAGGACCTTCAGGGACTCATTAATTAACGCCGGGAGCTCCTCACGGCGAAAGACCCTGACTACCCGTGACTGATCTTCTTCCGGGATCTCTCCTTCTTCTAGCTCCTCTTCATCCTCCTCCAAGTCTTTAACTGAGCTATCCTCCTCTGGAGTACCCTGGGACAGGGATGCTAGGAGCTCTTCGCCGCCCAGACGTGGGCGCTTAGCAGGGATACCGGCGTCCCGAATGGTAGCCCCGGAGGCACTAGCTGATTTGTCCTCTGCTGGCGGGACAGCCTCTTCTGCCCCCCGGCCCTGCTTACGTAGGCAGTAGGCCTTATGGAGTAAGAGGATGAAATCAGGAGAGAAAAGTTCTCCGGGCCCCCCCGCACTGGTGTGGGGGGGAGGTAAAGGCTGAGGAGGCATAGGCAGGTCTGCCGGAGTGGAGATAGGAAACTGGGACTCCCCTTCTTCTTCCAGAGGATTGCCTGATCCCTGGGAGGGCTGCGACATGGCCATGCTAATCTCCTGTTCCACTGATGCAGCCTCCGCGGCACAGCCCCTACAGATTCCTGACTCTGCGGAGGTGCCCCTGCGCGTCCCACAGGAAGGACACCGCGGCTTGGATGCCATGGAAGTAAATCAAATCCCTGATAAAGCAAATAGCTTGTAATGCTTTCCTAATATGGGAGCAAACCAAGACTGGATAAGGGAAACTAAACAGCTTAACTTAAAAGTAAAATTAAATTAAAATTAAATTAAAATTAACATTAAATTAAAATTAAAATTAAAACTAGCTTCAATGTGAAGAATCTGTGCCACACATTATGCACAAGCAAACTCCCCTGCCAACATAAGACTCTGTACTTGCGGTTAGGAGTTCTTCCAAGCTGTGCAGAGAGCCGATTCAGCAATCTCGGGCCGTAGGCTCCACACGTGGTAGGCCTCAGCCACGTGGAGCTCGACCCGGGGCAAAGGACGGCGCTGGGAGAGAAGAGCCAGGGCCGGGAACACCCTCCAGCGCCAGAGGCGGCTTCCTCCCGCTGCTGCAGACGATCTCCGCGGGCCTGCTGCGATCGCGGCTCCGGGGCTCAACTCCGCGTCCCTTCGGGCAGAAGCGGGACGAACGGAGGAGGCTAGATGCGGCGTGCCTCCAGCGCTCAGCCACCGGGGGGCTTCGGCGCGAGGCAGCACAGTCGCACAGGACTCTGAAGAAATGCGGGGAAAGCCCGGGGCAGCCGCGAGAGGATCCTGACCTGTCCTCCTCGCTGCCGCCGGTGAAAGAACTCACCTCCGACGTCCGTCCCCGGGGGGGGTTGGAGGGGAGAAGGCAGGAACAATTTAAAGATACAGAGACAAAATAAATACCATACTCAAAATAAAAGGGCTAGAAATAACCTAAGCTCAATTAAGATTAAAAGTAAGATTAAAATTAAAGTAAAATTTAAAGAAAGGGAGACTCCAGTAAGCCCTAGGCTTACGGAACCCTCCAGCTGCTTGGAGGCTGAGAATACTGGAGTTGGTGGGTGGTCCCAGGGGTATTTATACCGCCCCACTCCCAAAAAGGTTGGGCTCAGCCTCCAAGCTGCTGGAAGGGTTGCGTAACCCAGAAGTAAAGGGACTGGACTGGAGTGACGATAAGGAACATCCTTCTAACATCTTGCAGAGACTCCACACGCTGATCCTATTCCTTCAAATGGTGACAATTCTATCTGGTGTGCAGACAAAGCCCTGGATCCCTTCTCTTGCACTATTGAGGTCTTGTTGATGTAGCTCCTACACCTCTCTAACTCGGTCCTTAAGTCCAACATCCAAGTGCACCTCAGCACTATTGGAGTGAATCATTGCGGGATGGGTGGCAAGCTCATCTCTGCGCAACCACTGGTGACTCGCTTCATGTGGGACCTCCTCCTTTCTAAGCCTCCATTCAAGCCCCTGCCAGTGGCATGGGATCTCAACATAGTGCTGGTGCAACTCCTCTCAGCCCCCTTTAAGCTGTTGGCCTCCTGTCTCACCTGGAAGGTGGTTTTCCTGGTGGCGCTTACCTCTGGCCTCCGGGTTAGTGAGCTGCAAGTTTTAGTGGCACATGCGCCCTACATTAGATTTCATCAAAATCGTGTGATCCGGTGTACACATCCGTGGTTCCTACCTAAGGTGCTTTCTTCATTTCACCTTAACCAGTCAGAGATTCTGCCCACATTCTTTCCAGGCCTCATGCAAACAGGGCTGAGGCCACGCTGCACACGTTGGGTTGTAAATGAGCCTTGACTTTCTACCTTGAGAGGACAAAGGCCCATCGGTGTACTAATCAGCTGTTCATATCCTTTGATCCTAACAGGTCGGGCGTGGCTGCCTCCAAATGTGCACTGTCCCTCTGGGTGGTGGACTGCATTTCCTTCGCTTATTTGTAGGCTGGTCTGAGCCCTGAATGTCATGTCATGGCCCATAATGTCCGAGCTATGGCCGCTTCTGTGGCAAACTTGTGCTCGATCTCCATGGTGGATATTTTCAGGGTTGCTACGTGGTCCTCGGTCCACACCTTTACTGCCCTCTTCTTCCTGGATGGGGATTCTCGGTGTCAGTAACTTCAGCCAAGCCATACTCTGGCATTTGTTTGAGACTTAGGTTCAACCCTTCTGTCCGTCCAGGCTACCGTAAAGAGTCTTCCTAATATTGATCTCTGTTGTAGATGCAGACTCGGTGAGTCCCTTAGAGGGACTACTCATGCTGTTTCTTCCGTTTCTTTGGTTGGTTGCCCCATTGGGCTTGTTTTGCCAGTTTTTCGGTAGCCTGTAGCTGGAGAGTCCTATATGTGAGGACTTACTTCATGCTTGTTCCCGGAGAAAGCGTAGCTACTCACCAGTAGCAGGTGTTCTCCGGGAACAGGAGGATTAAGCCCTCACAACCCACCCCTCCCTCCCCATGGAGTTGTTCTGGCTACTAGCTTTGTACTTTACTGAGGATAAGATAGCGCTGTGGCAGGCAGGAAGGCAGGTGCATATGCGCAATGGAACTCCCAAAAGCTTCCTATGGAAGCTGGGGAGCATTCACACTGTGGTTTTGTTGGTGATGTCACCTATGTGTGAGGACTTATTCCTGCTGTTCCCAGAGAACACCTGCTACAGGTGAGTAACTACCCTTTATGTGATGCAGCCTCTCTTCCCCCTTATCATGGGCAGGTAGAACTTCTAAGAATGCTATAGTGTTGACACTGGGTTTAAGTTTTCCTCCCAAAAGCTGAAAGTCCCTTTGTACTGTAGAGTTACTGGGCCCGATTTTGAACTGGGCGGTGCTTGGCACATAACCCGCTCCCCTTCTGCCTAACCCAGATTTTCAATGCCAGGGTCATATGTGGCCCCGGCATTGAAAATCTGTCTCGCCGCACACCTTGGATGCTACAGGAGCTAGCCGGGTAGCACTGATTTTTGATGCTACCTGCTTAGCCCCTGCTCCTGAAAGATAGGTGAGGAAAAACCTTGCCTATCTTTAAAGGCGCAGAGGGCTAAGCGGATAGCATTGAAAATCGGTGCTACCCGGTTAGCTCTTTCCTCCACCCCTGCTCCTCCCTGGAATGCCCCTAACATGCTCTGATGCTAGCTGCATAACATCTAGTTCTCCAGGACCAAGCAGGAAGTCAGTCCTCACTTATGGGTGACGTCGGCGCCGACGGAGCCCTCGCGGAGCAATTTTCCCCAGCTTTCAAAGAAAGCCTTTGGGAATTGCAGCGCGCATGCGCGGTCGTCTTCCCGCCCGAGGGTGCCATCTTAGCCAGTCTTCTTTTTTTCCGCGGAGCCCTACAGACGTCCCCGTCTTGTCCCCGCGAAAAAGTCGATTTTCTTCATTATTTTATCCTTTTTCCTTCGGTTCGACGCCGATCTTTTTCCCGCCCGGACTCGCGACGCCGGTCACGAGTCCTCTTACTTTTTTCGGTTTTTCTGACTTTGTCAGCTTTCGTTTTCGATTTTTCCCTGGCAGCCCGGTCCTTTGACCTCGCAGGGGCCCTTTTTCCCCCGATGGCTGCCAGTGGGTTTAAGCGGTGTGGTCAGTGTGACCGAAATATGTCACTAACTGACACACACGACTTTTGCCTCCGCTGCCTGGGCCCGGATCATGAGGAAATGATCTGTGGGCCCTGCAGCAAAATGTCCTCAAAGGCGTTGAGAAGTCGGCGGCATCAGCGTGAGAGAATCTTCGCTGACCCCAGCCGTACCCGGACCTCGTCGGAGGCCTCCGCGTCGAAAGGCTCCAGCTCGGACCGTCGCCGGAGTTCCTCCGACCGGGGTTCTCCCTCCGGGGACCATCGTCGGAAGGTGAAACCCGCGAGGGCGGCGTCGGTGGACGCTCCTGGTTCCGCGAGGGCCAGGTCGCATAGCCCCGACAGCCGCCCCGGGTCCTTGGAGAAGGAACACATCCCGAAGCGACCTCACCTGGAGTCGGAGATGCCTGCTCGGGTAAGTCCTGTGGTCCTTCTGGACTCGCCTCCGCGACAGCCGATGTCGGGCCCGACGCCGTCGGGGCCCGAGTCGGGGGCTGCTGGGTCACCTGAGCTCGGACTCAGGTTGACGGCCTCGGAGAGCAGACTGTCTGCCTTCATGGACCAGCAGAGGGCACTGCTCGCTGGCCTCGCTGGCGCTGCTGCCCCGACCGCCGGGACGTCGACGTCCAAGTCGACCCCGGAGACCGAGCCGATCCTCGAGTCGATGAGAACTCGAGTCGATCCTCGGTCGAGGTCACCCTCGGCCTCCCGTTCGGGACCGAGGTCGCCGACGCCGACTCCCTTGGCGTCGGGGCGGCTGGCGCCGCGCCCTGCCCGGGCTGACCCCACCGAGTCCTCGTCGGAGTCGGTCTGGGAGTCTGAGGAGGAAGAGTCGCCTGATTCTTTCCGGACTCGGTGTGTCCCATCGGACTCACCGGAGTCCGAGCCTCGGAAGCAGTCCCCCCCGGAGGATGCCCGGTTCTCGGACTTCGTTAGGGATATGGCCAAGGCTTTGGCCTTCCCTGCGGATCCCGAGGAGGAGCCTCGAGCCGAAGAGCTCGACGCCCTCCAGTATGACTCTCCCGCGAGGGAACACTTTACTGTACCGGTTCCTCCTATGCTGGAACGACTACTCTTCCGCATGTGGGAGAGTCCGGCCTCCTCGCCGGTCCTGAGCAAGCGGGTCGATTCTATCTATCGAGTCCGCAAGAGCCCTGGCTTTCAAAAGGCACAGCTGCCACACCATTCCATGGTAGTGGAATCGGCCATGCATCGTCTTAAGAGCCAGAAGATGCACTCCTCGGTGCCTCCTGGCAGGGAGGCCCGTAACCTGGATGGCCTTGGCAAGAAGTGTTTCCAGGGCTCTATGCTCGCATGTCGTGTCCAGACTTACCAGCTATACATGGGCATGTATCTCCGGGATCTGGCTAAGGAGCTAGCCGGATTCTCCGCTGGGTTGTCCGAGGAACCCTTGCGGAGGTTCCTAGCCTTGTCCACTGGCATTCGGGAATGCTCAAAGTTCATGTCCCGAGCAGCCTATGATGGCTTTGAAGCATCGGCTCGAGTGGCCGCAGCCGGCATCGGTGCCCGCCGACAGGCTTGGCTTCAGTCGTCAGACCTTGAGCCCTGGGTGCAGGACAAGTTGGTCGATGTCCCCTGCCGAGGCGAAAACCTCTTTGGCAAGCCCATGTCGGAAAAGGCTGCGCAAATTGAGACTGAGACTCTCACCAGGACCAGGCTTTCTAGGAAGACCTCCGCCCCTTCCCAGAAAAAGAAGGGCTCGGGGAAAAAGTCCTTTTACCCGAGGAAGGCGGCTGCCTACAAACAATACCCCCATTATCAGGCCCCTGCAGCTCCCCAACAGGGCCAGCAGGCCAAGGGACGGGGTAACGGGTCCCGTAGGCAGCAAGCCCCCAAGCCTGCACCACCAGCCCCTGCTCAGCAGGGTGGGGGTTTTTGACTCGCAAAGCATAGCCTCTCCCCCCCCGCTGGTTCCTCCCAGCACCGGAGGCCGGCTGGTTCACTTCGCCCACAGGTGGTCCAGCATCACCGCAGATGCCTGGGTGCTTCAAGTCGTGCGGGAAGGTTATCTTCTCCACTTCCACCAGGTCCCTCCCTCCTTTTTTCCGGGAGAACCTCCACGACCCCCTCTGCACAGGGAATTACTCCTTCAGGAGTTAGCAGGTCTTCTGCAGGAACAGGCGGTGGAACCGGTGCCACACCACCTGAGAGGTCAGGGGTTTTATTCCAGGTATTTTCTAATACCAAAGAGAACAGGGGGCCTCAGACCCATCCTGGACTTGCGCAACCTCAACAAGTTCCTTGTGCGGGAGAAGTTTAAAATGCTTACCCTTGGAATCCTTCTGCCCTACCTCCAGCAGGGAGATTGGCTATGCTCCTTGGATCTAAAGGATGCCTACACGCACATCCTCATCCACCCAAGCCACCGCCAATACCTAAGGTTTGTGGTGGCAGGAAATCATTACCAGTACAGAGTACTGCCCTTTGGCCTGTCCTCCGCACCGCGAGTCTTCACAAAATGTCTCGCGGTGGTGGCGGCCCATCTCCGGCTTCACGGCCTCTATGTCTTTCCGTACCTCGACGACTGGCTCATCAGAGCAGCGTCCGCTCCGGAGGTCACCAACGCCACTCGCCGCACGGTGACTCTCCTGCAGTCCTTGGGCTTTGTTATAAACTTCGCAAAGTCCACTTTGCTCCCCTCACAGGATCTCGAGTTCATCGGCGCCAGGCTGCACACTCCTCAAGCACGAGCGTACCTACCGCTCGACAGGGCTCAACGGCTCATGGACCTAGCCGACCGTTTTCGCAGCCAGCCCCTGGTCTCCGCCAGGCGCTTCCTGAGACTGCTCGGCCATATGGCTTCCACCGTCCATGTGACCCCCAATGCCCGCCTGAATATGCGGCCTGCTCAATGGTGTCTCCGCCAGCAGTGGCGACAAGCCACAGGCGGCCTAGCAGACCTGGTGCGCGTCTCCGAGCCGCTGATCTCGTCTCTTCGGTGGTGGCTTCGGCAGCCGAACCTGATATTCGGAATGCCTTTCCAGTCACCTCAGCCGACCCGGGTGCTGACCACGGATGCATCCCTCCTGGGCTGGGGAGCACATTGCCAAGAGGCACGTACTCAGGGCCTCTGGACCACGTGGGAGTCTGCTCAGCAGATCAACTTCCTGGAGCTCAGGGCGATCCGCCTGGCTCTCAAAGCCTTCTCCCACCTGACTTCTCACCAGTCCGTCCTTGTCCAGACGGACAATCAAGTTGCCATGTTCTACGTGAACAAGCAGGGGGGCACGGGCTCCTTCCTCCTCTGCCGGGAGGCACAGAAGCTCTGCTCTTGGGCCGTCAGTCACGGCATTCTCCTCAAGGCAGTTTATCTCCCGGGCCAAGAGAATTGCCTGGCGGACAAACTCAGCAGGATCCTCCAGCCGCACGAGTGGCGTCTGGATCCCTTGGTAGTTCAGAAGCTCTTCCTAAAGTGGGGCCTCCCCACGGTGGATCTCTTTGCCAGTCCTCACAACCGGCAGCTTCCTCGCTTCTGCTCTCGTCTGCCACACCCCCTTCGGGTTGCAGCGGACGCTTTTCTGATCTCATGGTCGGGGAGCCTTCTGTACGCTTTCCCTCCCATCCCGCTAGTCTCTCGGACTCTCTTCAAGGTGCTCCGAGACAACGCCTTCATGATCCTGGTGGCCCCTCGCTGGCCCAGACAGCCATGGTTTCCGCTCCTACTGCAATTAGCGGTGGAGGATCCATTCCCTCTGGGGGTACAACCGGATCTCCTCACTCAGGATCAGGGGTCTCTACTACACCCCAACCTCAGGTCTCTCAACCTCATGGCCTGGCTGCTGAGAGGGTAGTCCTTGCTCCCCTTCTCCTGCCAGCGGAGGTGGAGGAGGTCGTCTTAGCTTCGCGACGCCCTTCTACCCGCAAATGCTACGCCCTTAAGTGGCGTCGCTTTGCCGTCTGGTGTACCCAACAGTCTCAGGATCCCTTCTCCTGCCCGGTGTCGGTGATCTTGCAATACTTGCTACACCTCTCTGATCTAGGACTTAAGTCCAACTCCGTCAAAGTTCACCTCAGTGCTCTTTCGGCACATCATGTGCCGGTGGACGGTAGACCTCTCTCCAGCGACCCTCTCGTAGCGAGGTTTCTCCGAGGTCTCCTTCTACTTAAACCACCTCTGCGCCCGCCAGCGCCTGACTGGGACCTGAATGTGGTTTTGCAGCGGATCACCTGTCCGCCTTTTGAACCTATGGCTACCTGTTCTCTCCGTTTTCTGTCTTGGAAAACACTGTTCTTGATAGCCCTCACTTCCGCTAGATGCGTAAGTGAATTGCAGGCCCTCGTGTCTGATCCTCCTTACACTCGGTTCTACAAAAATAGGGTAGTCCTACGGACTCACCCAAAATTTCTTCCAAAAGTGGTCTCCCCTTTTCACATCAATCAGGAGGTGGTACTTCCAACCTTCTTTCCCAGACCACACTCCAGCCGAGCTGAAACAGTCCTCCATACCCTGGACTGTAGAAGGGCATTGAACTTCTACCTTGACCATACGCGGGAGCACCGTAAAGCTGCTCAGCTTTTTGTGTCTTTTGACCCCAATAAATTGGGGCTCCCGGTCTCCAAGCGTACTCTGTCCATCTGGGTTGCGGACTGTATCTCTTGGGCTTATGGGGCGGCCGGACTCTCCTTAGAAAGTCGGGTCACGGCTCATTGCGTTCGGGCAAAGGCTACGTCAGTGGCTTACCTCCGCTCTGTTCCGCTGGCAGACATCTGCCGGGCCGCTACTTGGTCTTCGAGCCAGACTTTTGCGGTCCATTACTGTCTCGAGAGGGAGTCCCGCAGGGACAGTGCTTTCGGACAGGCAGTCCTCCGTAATCTCTTTGAGGTCTGAGCAACTCCTACCCTCCATCCCGGATGTGGGCTACCGGTGGGTGATAATTCAGCGAAGATTCTTTCCTTCTGTGCTGCTGAGCTAGAGGGAGCTCATTTTTGTGCTTAGGGTCTCCGGTAGCCTTGAGCTTGGGAGTCCCATAAGTGAGGACTGACTTCCTGCTTGGTCCTGGAGAAAGCGTAGTTACTCACCTGTAACAGGTGTTCTCCAGGAGCAGCAGGAATCAGTCCTCACTACCCTCCCTCCTCCCCTTGGAGTTGCAATCGTCTGCTTATGTTCTTTTTGCAAATTTTTTATGCTGTCTTTTTTAGCTATGTCATCTGACTGGCTAAGATGGCACCCTCGGGCGGGAAGACGACCGCGCATGCGCGCTGCAATTCCCAAAGGCTTTCTTTGAAAGCTGGGGAAAATTGCTCCGCGAGGGCTCCGTCGGCGCCGACGTCACCCATAAGTGAGGACTGATTCCTGCTGCTCCTGGAGAACACCTGTTACAGGTGAGTAACTACGCTGCGTGTTAGGGACATATCTGGGATTTTCAAAGGGCACTACCTGTGTAGGTGCCCTTCGAAAATCCCGGATATGGCATTTACACAGTGAACTAGGGCAGTTACCTACCCCCCTCCACTTTCATGGGGGAATATCAAATACAAGCCCCACTTACTGCTGTTCTATAGGACGAGGAGTCTTCTCTCTGTCTCAGAGTGCCATAGAAGATGTCCTAACATCCCAACAGGGAATGGGCTTCTACTCAACGTACTTTCACATTCCAAAGAAAACCAGAGGCTACAGGCCCATTTTGGACCTTAGAAACCTCAACAAGTTTCTAGTCCACGAAAGGTTCAAGATGATCTCTCTCGGGATTCAGACCATTAAATACTTAAAAATTTAAAGAACAAATAAACCTCTTCCAAAGATGAGGAAGCTGTAAAATTAGAGGGCATAACATGAAGCTGCAAGGGGGTAAAATGAAAGGCAGTGTCAGGAAATACTTTTTCACTGAAAGGGTGGTGAACTCTTGGAATACCCTCCCAATGGAAGTGGTGGGGACAAATACAGTGACACAATTCAAAATGGCATGGGACAGACACAGTGGGTCCCTCTATAGCAGCAGGATAAAATCAAAACAAACATAATTTATCTCTTATGTCTGAACAAATAGGGGTGACCTGCACGGAGGAGTGGGTACACCCCTAAACAAAGGCATGGGGAGGAGTGGCCTGCACAGAGCGGCAGGTGCATCTACTCTTGCCACCTTGCTGGGCAGACTAGATGGACCATACTGGTCTTTATCTGCCATTATATACTATGTTACCTATGTACATGCCTTCGAAAATCGGGCCCATCTGTTTCTAGCCAGCACATTGTACTCAAGTGGATATCATCAGTTTTGGAATTTTAATTATTTGAATCTCTGTAAACCATTCTGTATACCTAAAACAAAGGGCAATATATCAAATGCGATAAACAATAACTGCAGGGGGATGGATATACCTGCTCTCCCGCATTTAGCCCAAAGCCCCATGCTGGTAACATTTATTTTATTTATTTAGCTGTATTTATATCCCGCTTTTCACCGGGTCAAAGCGGTCAATTGGGGGATACACAGACATGTCGCTGTCATGGGGCTTAGTAAACATGCCCCTTAGTAAATGTTGTCACACAATTGGATGCAGATTCCATAAAGATGGCTATTTTGCTGACAAATTTCGTGTTTCAGTCAACAGTGACATGACGGGGTTATTTTTAGATAACTTTGCTTTGTTTAAATGTCACTCTTTTGTTTAAAATGTCTTTCTTTTCTTATTTTCAGTGCATGCAGTAATACAGCTTAACCAGAAACTAACTTCTGTAAATAAAAAAAAGGAACTTGAAATAGATTATCTGAAGCAGGTATGTAGTATTTCCTGTGTATCCTTAACAGTAGGCAAAAAAACCTAACGGCATCACTTGTGGCTCTGAACATGTAAGTAGTGGTACTTACACATGTAAGTGGTGATTTTGCAACTACACTTGTATGTGCCAGATTTTAAAAAGCTGGATGTCTAGAAAGAGCCAACTACAGAGCCAAACTGCAAAATATAAATTGTAGGATTTTTGAAGTGATTTTTTCTCCAACATCTTTTATTAAAGGTGGATTCTAATGCTACAGTCAAAGACATGTGTCAAGCTGAATGCCAGTACGTACAATCATATTAAAAGCCTTATCCTAGCTAAATCTTCCCACCTCCTGTTTACTGGAGTCCACCAGCTTATACAGCCATCTGGTTAGTCTCCTAACATCTTGTGATCAAAACCAAACAAATAACGCAACAACTCAGCATGCTCAGCGTGACTACCGAGAACCGTGCATATCCATTCAATCATTCCTTCTTCCATCCATCAGGAAGGAGTGGTAGAGAGCCCGCCCGACCCCCTTGATTGAGTGTATGGTTCCCAAAATTTCCAGAAGACCCAATCCTTTCCTCGCAGCTTGTAAGTGAGCTTATCAATCTGACGTTGATAGGCCCTTTTCGCAGTGCCACCTCCATGCTATCACTGCGGCCAGAAGCCGTTTTGATCATAGCAGGGCCCATTGCTCCCGAGGGGATGGTGTCACTGGGACTCCCAACAGCATCTCCACGAGGTCCAACCACAGCTCACCCCCCAGAATATGCTGGATTCCCCTTCTCCACATCCCTCCAACACTTCTTTATTATGGGGCACTCCCACCACAAGTAGAAAAAAAAAAAGATTCCACACTCCCACAGATCTCCGTATCCCTTCTCTGAGCTTTAAACAGTTGCAGGGGGATGGTGTACAATCTATGCACAATATAAAACTGCGTTTGCCTCTAAGCTGTAACCCAGGTATACCGGTGTATTCCCCAATAAATCTGCCCCCAAACCCCCTCCTTAAGCTGCTGCCCCAACCAATGCTGCCATCCCACTTTGTGCAGTGTCATCCCCATTTCCTCCTCCGATAACTACACCCCATACAGCTTAGAGGTCTGAGCTTTCATCCCATTTCCCTGGAATAAGATATCCTCAGATGGAAATGATTCACTTGGTGCATAACAAAAAAACCCAATTGAAAATAGTGATAAAAAGGCACCCTCCCCCTCTAGCTCCTGCATGGAGATAACTGTTCCCCCTTGATATAGATCAGTAAAACTGGTCATGCCCTGTGACTCCATTGCCAACAGCAATTCCCTAAATTCTACCCCTGAGAAGGGCTGAAACTTCACTATTTTGGACCACAGAGAGCAACACTCCTCTCTTCTTCCCCGCCTGGTATTATCGGTGTAGAGGGCCTAAAAATAGGTGCTCCCGTAGCAGCCCTCAGTCTCCTTCCTCCTCCTTCCCGTCTACCCCCAGCCATTCAAAAAGGGATTGCGGGGCAAGGAGCCTTCTTTCTAGCTCTACCCATAAGGCCTCATCTAATCTGAGGTAATGTCCCCTTCCTTTTCGTCCCTCTAGTCCAGTCCCGGAACCATAGAGTTTAGAATCTCCTCCAGCAGCCTTGGAGACTGAAATACATCATCGCTTTGCTGGCACCAGTATACGTAGGCAAGGACCGCCCCTTCTCACCAGTACTTTCAGTCTCCAAGTAGCTGAAGGAGATTCTGAGCCTGGGTCTGGGCTCAATTTAAGCAAATAAGCAGAGTTAGATTAGATACATCCCCTTTTCTAATTTCTGGGGTGCTTGGGTTTAAATTTTATTTTAGATTGTAGATTATTTTAGTTTAATTTGTCCATTGCTGTTTGTTGCAGGGGCAGGGCTTTTGCTGAAGAGTTCTTCTTCTGGCTCCATCTCCCTCTTCAGCCTTCCCCCCCCCCCCCCCCCCACACGCTCCCTTTCACAGGCCCTGGGGCTTAAATGAGCATTGCTGCAGAGAACTTGGCAGAATTGAGTTGTGTGCCTCCCTGCTCCCGAACCCGCTTCTAAGGGTGAGGAGCAGGTGGAAGGCTTACCGGCAGCGCCGCAGGATTGCGCAAGTCAGCCCTGCTTGTTTCCAGGCGTCGGAGCTGAAGCCGCGGTTTGGCTGAGCTCCGGCACGGCTGGTGATTGTTCTCTCTGCCGGACTACGGAGCGGTGAGTGAGGGAGCTGTCCTTCAATAAATTCAAGGGGCCGTGAGCGCGTTAGGCGCTTGGGTAGGCCGCAGGCTTGTTTGGTAATGTTGGAGTGGCCGGCCGCGTAGAAACGAGCGGGAAAACAGCGGCGGCGGCCATTTTGTGTTGGTCACCCGGGGGTATTCTTTTACTTTTTTGTTTTGGGAGTGTTTTTGGCCGTTTCTAGCCCTCGTTTTGGTAGCAGACTAGGAGATTCCTCTCGGGGGGGGGGGCGGCAGTTGCCTTGCTAACCCCCCCCCCCCAAAAAAAACACATATGAACACAGAACCGCGGGCCTGACTGGCTTGGCGGAGGAGCTCCGGCTCTGGGGCTTTTCATACAGTGCCTGTAGGGGGGTGGGGCTTTAGAGCGGGTGTTTGGGAGTTAGTATGCCCGCAAAACCACGCTGTGTGGTGTGTGGTGCAAAGCGCGGATTGGTGGCAGACTCAGGGGTGTGTGGGGCTTGCACGCTGGAGTCTGCGGTGATGGAGAGTACGGCAGCAGCTACTGCCGTGGCGCCGGAGGCAGGTCCATCAAGTGCAGGGGATGTCCTGCCTCCGTCGCTAGACCCGATGGTGCCAGGGCCGGGGTCGTCCTCAGGTGAGGGGTCCTCTGGTGCGCAGGGGCTGGATCTTCTGGGGTCGGCTCCGGTGATCCCGCCGAATTTCTTTGCCCTCATGCAGCAGGCTTTTGCGCTTCTGCAGCCCGGGATGGTCTCACAGTCTCGGGGATCGGAGGGGCAGAAGCGGCGGGGGTCCCTGGTCCTGCCTGAGGAGGGCGTCCCTCCCTCGAAGATTAGCAAGGGGGCGGGGGATGAGAACCCGGCGTCATGCCTAGGGGACGATCTGGTGGCAGAAGACGCGGATTTGGAGGAACTCTCAGGTGATGAGTTGGAGGAAGGAGAGTTACCTGACGCGGAACAGCAGAGTAGGGTCGTCAGAGTCTTTCGGCGCGAGGAACTACCGACCTTGATATCCGAGACTCTCGAACCTAAATATGCCCTCTGAGACAGTGGGGCCGGAGGATACTCTGGAGGATCTCTTGTTGCAGGCGGTGCGGACGTCCCAGCGGGTCTTCCGTCTGCATAGAGTGTTTCGGAGTATGATTCAGGAAGAGTGGGATTCGCCAGAGTCGGCCCTGAAGGGTTCCCGGGCCTTGGCGCGCCTCTATCCGTTGTCAGATTCCGATAGGGAACTCTCGCTCTTCAAAGGTAGATGCGGCGGTATCGGCGGTTACTAAGAAAACTACGATCCCGGTGGAAGGGGCGGCAGCGTTGAAGGACGTGCAGGACAGGAAATTAGATACGCTGTTGAAGCAGGCTTTTGATGTGTGCGCTCTCTCCATGCAGGCCTCGGTGGCGGGGGCGTGGGTGGCGAGAGGCTGTTTGCGCTGGGCCCAGAGATTGCAGGGGGATCTTGGTGCTGCACAGGTGGAGGATGGAGCACTTTTGGAGTCCGGGTCCGCTTATTTGGCGGACATTCACTATGATCTTATCTGTGGCTTGGCTAAGAGTATGGCCTCGGTGGTAGCGGCTCGTCGGTATCTCTGGTTGCGGAATTGGGCAGCCGACAGTTCCTCTAAGACTCGCCTCAGCAAGCTACCGTTTCGAGGGAAGCTGTTTGGGGAGGGGATTTGGAAAAGCTGGTCAAAGATCTTGGAGGGGGGGTCGCCTTCCGGAAGATAAGCCGAAGCAGGTCCGGACTAATGCGGGGCCACGGGGATCCCCTCGAGACTTTCGTAGGTTTCGATCTTCTCGTTTTAGCCAGCCCCAGCGTGGAAGGTTTCCGGTTTGAAGCCAGGGGTTTCGGGGTTTCCGAGGAGCCGGCAGAGGTTTTTCCCCCTTCCAGTCCCCTTCTGCTAAAAAGTCGCAATGAAATAAGGCGGACTCAGGTGGAGGTAGTTCCCATGGGGGGGCGCTTGCGGGAGTTTTACCCTGCCTGGGTCCACATTACGTCAGATCAGTGGGTTCTAGAGGTCATCCGAGAGGGTTATGCGCTAGAGCTTCACCGTCCCGTGTTAGATTCCTTTGTCCAGTCGCCTTGCAGAGCTCCTCTCAAGCGGCGCGCGGTCTCAGACACGCTGCAGTGGCTGCTGCAGCTCCGTGTGGTGGTTTCCCGTGCCGCTGGATCAGTGCGCATGTGGTCGATACTCCATCTATTTCGTGGTGCCAAAGGAGGAAGGAACATTTCGGCCTATTCTAGATTTGAAGAGGGTAAATCGGTGTCTCCGGGTCACTCACTTTCAGATGGAGACGCTGCGTTCCGTCATTGCGGCGGTCAGACCGGGAGAATTCCTAACGTCGCTCGATCTCACGGAGGCGTATCTGCATATCCCGATTCGACAGGAGCACCAAAGGTTCCTGCGGTTTGCGGTCCCCATGGGGCACTTTCAGTTTCAAGCGTTGCCCTTCGGGCTTGCTATGGCACCGCGGACGTTCACCAAGATCATGATGGTGGTTGCAGAGGTGCTGCGCAAGGAGGGAGTGCTCGTGCATCCTTACCTGGAAGATTGGTTGATTCGGGCGAAATCAAGGGAAGAGAGTATGGACGCCACCGCCCGGGTCGTAAAGCTGCTAGAGAGCCTCGGCTGGGTGGTCAACTTTGCAAAGAGCCGGTTAGTTCCCTCACAGTCCTTGGAATACTTGGGAGGGCGGTTCGAGACGCGGCAGGCCGCAGTGTTTCTGCCAGTTCAGAGAGCGCAGGGGCTGAGGCGACTGGTACGGCGGTTTTTGTCCAGGGCGGCTCCAACGGCGTGGCAGTATTTCCAGTTGCTCGGGACGATGGCAGCCATAATCGAGGTGGTGCCCTGGGCCAGGGTGCATATGCGCCAGTTGCAGAGCGCGCTTCTTCAGCGTTGGTCTCATCAGCAAGATGCGTTATCCCAACGATTGCTCTGTCCGCCGGAGGTGCGGCTGGATCTTCTTTGGAGGTTGCGACCGGAGAACTTGGCAGCGGGCATGCCTTTGGAAACTCCATCCTGGAGACTGTTAACCACAGATGCCAGTCTTCTGGGGTGGGGGGCGCATTACGAGGGCAGGTTTGCCTAGGGGCGGTGGTCGCTGATAGAGAAGGAATGGCCCATCAACAGGTTGGAGATGAGAGCGGTGTTTTTGGCTCTGCAGGCGTTTCAAGAGCGCTTCAGTCAGCAGGCGGTTCAGGTTCTGTCAGACAATGTGACGACCGTAGCGTACATAAATCGGCAGGGCGGCACCGGCAGTGTGATGCTGGAGGAAGAGGCCGGTCTTCTTAGCTTGGGCCGAACGACATCTAGCGGGTCTGTCGGCGCAGCACGTGACCGGAGTGGACAATGTCGAGGCAGAATTTCTGAGTCGCCGCAGGGTGGACCTGGGGGAGTGGGCTCTCCACCCAGACGTGTTTGCGTTGTTGGTGAGGCGCTGGGGGGTCCCTCGGATGGACCTCATGGCGAGCTTCGAGTCCACGCAGATAGCGCAAGCGGATGTCGGAAGGCCTCGACGCTCTGGCGCAGCGGTGGCCGGAAAGAGGTCTTCTCTATGTGTTTCCACCGTGGGCTCTGATAGGCCGGGTGGTGCAGCGCATAGAGAGGCATCACGGCCTGGTGATTCTGGTCGCGCCAGATTGGCCCAGATGACCGTGGTACGCAGATTTAGTATGGCTCCTGGTGGACCGGCCGTGGAGGTTGCCTCAGCGGGACGGTCTCTTGTGTCAGGGTCCGTTATGCATGCCCCAGGTGGATCAGTTCTCGCTTATGGCATGGCTCGAGAGGGCTCGGATGACGGCGAAGGGATATTCGGCAGCAGTCATTTCCACTTTGTTAAAGGCGCGTAGACGATCTACCTCCCTAGCGTACATCAGGGTTTGGCGCATTTTTGAGGCCTGGTGCGCAGAACGCAGTGTTTACCCCTTGCGAGCTTCGGTGTCTCAGATCCTTTCGTTTTTGCAGGATGGCGTGGACAAGGGTTTGGCGGCGAGCTCTTTGCGCGTGCAGCTGGCGGCCATCGCTTGTTACCGTGGTAAGATCCAAGGTCAGGTGCTAGGTACTCATGGTTTTGCGGGCGGTGCTGCTCATGCAGCTGCCGCGGCGCTGTGCTGTGCCACCGTGGAATTTGAATTTGGTGTTGGAGGCCTTGATCAGTGCGCCGTTTGAACCGCTGTCCAAGGCCTCTCAAAGATCTCACATTGAAAATAGTTTTTCTGGTGGCCATTTGCTCTGCACGGAGGATTTCAGAATTGCAAGCCCTTTCCTGCAAGGAGCCTTATCTCTCTTTTTACGATCACAAGGTGGTTCTGCGTACGGTGCCTGCGTTCTTGCCTAAGGTGGTCTCCGCGTTTCATGTGAACCAGGTGGTGTCACTCCCGGTGTTCTCGGAGCGGCAAAAGGAGAATTTGGGGGGCAAGTTGCATCGATTGGACGCTAGGCGAGTTCTGAAGTAGTATCTTTCTAGGACGGCGCCCTTTCGGAGGTCAGACAGGCTGTTTGTGGCCTTCGGTGGGCCGCGTAAAGGAGAGGCGGCGGCGAAAGCGTCTATTTCTCGTTGGTTGAAGGAAGCGATTGCTTCGGCATATCTTTTGAAGGGTAGATTGGTTCCTGAGGGTCTTCGGGCTCATTCGACCCGAGCGCAGGCGGCGTCTTGGGCGGAATTCAGTTTAGTTCCGGTCGACGACATTTGTAGAGCGGCGACTTGGTCGTCCTTGCATTCCTTTGCGAAGCATTATCAGCTGGATGTGGTGATGTCAGGAGACGTTCGTTTTGGTTCGGCGGTGATTCAGACTGGGCTTGCTGGTCCCTCCCATTGATATTCACTGCTCTGTTACATCCTCTATGGTTCCGGGACTGGACTAGAGGGACGAAAAGGAAGGTTAAATTAGACTTACCTGCTAATTCCTTAAGGAACTCTAGTCCAGTCCCGGATCCCTTCCTGTCTGTTTGTTACCTTAGTTGGTGCAGGTTGTCAAGAAGCACAGAATGGAGCCTTTGGGGGTCCTCTTCCATAGCGCTGCTAGCTAGCCAGCTTACAGTTTAAGGTTGAACATTTCGTTCAAAAAAAAAAAAAGAGAGAAAGACAAAACCTATAACCAAAACTAACTTGTGTTTGACGGGTTGAATGTATTCTTATTTAATCTACTTATTTGTTGCTCTGCTGAGTGTGCTTTGTCAATAGGTACTGGTGAGAAGGGGCGGTCCTTGCCTACTTATACTGGTGCCAGCAAAGCGATGATGTATTTCAGTCTCCAAGGCTGCTGGAGGAGATTCTAAACTCTATGGTTCCGGGACGGGACTAGAGTTCCTTAAGGAACAACAATTAGCAGGTAAGTCTAATTTAACCTTAATGCTCGGAAGACTGCTGCCCGGTAGTACCATTTTAAAGCTGGGAAGCATATTCCCCCCTCCCCCTCCCCCCCCACCCCACATACACTAACCTATTTTCCCATTTCCCCAGAAGAAGTAGGGGGACTTGAATTGGTAGCTGGGTGAAGAGGAAATTGAATTTGGGAATTATGTTAATCTTCAGTGCCGCAACCCTTCCCATCCAACTAAGATATGGAGAAGCCTATCTATCCAACTCTCCGCTCAGCTTTGACATTAATGGGGAATAATTAAGATGAAATAGTTCTTTTGGTTCTCACGAAATCAGCACTCCTAGATATTTAAATTGTCCTCACTGCCCACTGGAAAGTCAGGGCACTCAGTTTGCCTTATCCCCCCACCCCCCAGCTCAAGTGCTTCCGTTTTACAAAAATTAACCTTAAACTCAGAGAGACAGGAGAAGCTCTCAAGCTCCGCCAGCAGCACTGGTATTTGCTCTCGTGGCCTAGCCATAAAATTCAAAGTGTCATCAGTGTATAACAAAATTTTATGCTCCCCCTTCTTGTGCAAATAGAATGTATAGGCTCATTCTGTCAGACCCTCACAGCAAATGTCTCTATCACTATCTCAAAAAGCATGGGAGAAAGAGAGCACCCCTGTCTGGTCCCTCTCTGCAACTGAAACTCCTCCAGTCGTTGCCCATTAACCAACACCCTTGCCCGGGGTCCAGTATATAGCGTTCAAACTCCTTGGATAAATCCTGCCCCCAGATTCAGCTTATTCAGCATGGCAAACAAAAACTCCCACTCCAGCCTGTCAAATGCCTTTTCTGCATCTAAGGCCATACAGAGTGCTCTCTCTCTGCTCGGTTTGACAACTGGGAGCAGGTTAACCGCTCTGTGAACATTATCCGATATTACCCGTCCCCCAGTAAAACCTGTTTAGTCTGGATGGACCAGTCGTGGAAGCACATGTTCTAGGCACAAAGCCAGCACCTTGGCAAATAGCTTTGTATCACAGTTAGTGAGTGCAATAGGACAGTAACTTCCACACTGGTCCCTTGGCCTCCTCTCCTTATGCAAAACTATCAGATTGGCTTGAGCTAGGGTCCAGGGTAGCGGTTGCCCCTGGAGAACCCCAGAGAAAATCCTTGCCAATACTGGAGCCATATCATCCTTTAGCACTTGGTAGTACTCCGCAGGAAACCCATCTTCCCTGACTGCCTTCCCTTTGCAAAGTAGTTGTATCACCCTGACCACTTCAACCATGGCAATAGGCTGACCCAAGGCCTCTGCCTCCTCATCCCCTACTCTGGGGAGACAGGTCTCTGCTAGGTACTGAGCCATCCGCTCCGGTTGAAGCCCCCCTCCATCCTGTAGAGGTGCTGATAGAACTTCCTGAACTCTTCACAGATCCCTGCATTTGTATATACTCCCCCCCCCCTGTTTTGGACATTTCAACTACGAGCCGTGCTTCATGCCATTTCCTGAGTTGCCATGCTAACAATTTCACAGCCTTATACCTGCATTCCATATCATTTCTTTTGGTGACCTGAAACAAATAGGTCATCCTCTCTCTGTCCAGCGGTTCAACTGCGCCCAAACACCACAAAGGCGCTGATATATGCGCCTCCCATCTGTCTTACTGTGCTCCTTTTGGAGGACACCTATCAACTCAGTGAGCTGCTGCATATCCTTATCTCTATCCCTCTTCCTCTGTGCACCAGCTGAATCGGCACCCCCTTCATATAAGCCTTCCCCGCATCCCCAAGGGTTCTCTCTGTTACATGCCCCAAGTCATTCTGCAGAAAGTATTCCTTCCAGGCCTTCTTCATTTTGCCATCTGCAGAAGTGACACATTCGCTCTCCAGATCCGCTCCCCATTCCCAGGCCTTTCTTTCTTGGGGGTCCACGTACATGTTATGTACAATGTCCCTGCTTAATGTGCATTACCAAGTTTAAGTTACAATGTAAACTGCTTTGACTAAATGATAAAGTGGTATAAAAATAACTCTTAAATAAAATAAATAAATGTTATCATCCCATGGTCCGATATGATAATCGTGTGTATCTCCACCTTCTCCACAACCCCCTTCTAGTCATGCTTCCCCAGATAGTAATCAAAGCGGAAATAAGTACGTGTACGCGGGGCATAGCATGTCTAGTCTACACGCCCTCCAGAGATCTACCAAGTCCCATCGTTTCAAACAACTCCGTAGCCATAATTTGGGCAATAATCAGCCCTATGTTTTATGCAAGTAAACATAAGTTTGCCCTTGCAAATCAGTTTGATTATTGCTCTTACTATAGGTAAGTTAGTGAAAGAATAAGCCTGTCTAAAACAAGCCTTCTGAGAGATCCTGAGGAACTCTGTAAGTACCTATTCTTTTTTGACGTTTCATCATGTGGCTGTTTTGATACAGAAAAAGCATTTAAGTACTGACATGACCATTGTACATTATCTGGCCAAACAAGCACCTTTTAAGCCCACATGTATGTATGCTCATTTAGAGCTATACAAACTAGCAGGCACATTGGAAAAACAATGCTTGTACCACTGCCTTCTGGGGTATGACTGAGGTGACTTGACAAGTGAGACTGCAGCAGATTAACATGATGTCTTCATGTTTTAATTTTGTATTTTTATTTCAATTTAAGTACATTATGTGATGCAGGGTCATGAATTTGGATTGCAAAAATCCAAGGGAGCGGTAAACTGTACTTCTGTCCAAGAGATTGTTTCTGATGATTTTTTATTTTTATATTAAGAATTTCTATTTAATACAACAGAAACATATACAAATAAATATGTGAAATACATCAAATAAGGAAAGAACAAGGGGAACCATATCCCAAAAGAATTACAAAAAAAAAATAAATTAATATATATAGACCACATCCAGGAGTGCAGAGGGCAACAATGACCTAGGGCAAATTACTTTGTCAAGCTCTAAATTCCCAAATCCCAATAACAAAACAAAATCACATATAATATACATAAGAAAACTACCCATTAGGTACCACTATGTACCCCACCTTCCCTGCTCTTCAAAAAACCCTCTAACTGTTGAGGGTCCGTATAAACATAACGGACATCCAATAGAGATACCACACATTTGCAAGGAAATCTCAAATAAAAAGTAGCTCCCCAGTGCTATCACCAGGTGTTTTAACTGAAGGAAACTCTTACGTCGAATTTGAGTGGCCCTAGTCACATCTGGAAAAACCTGAACCAACTGACCACAAAATAAAACACAATCTTATACTTAAAATACAATTTCATAACCTGAGATTTTTCAATATCAGTAGCAAAAAGAAACTACCAAAGTGGCCCTCCCAGGAATATCATCCACTGACTGTTCCAAAAATTTGGACAAATCAATGGAAACTGGAGGAGAGGACCCCGCTGGTATATTAGCCGGCTTATCCAGCAAATAATATAAAACTTAATAACGTGTATGTTTTCCACATCTTCTATTTTTAAACATTCCTTAAAGTATTTCCGCAGCAAAATTAATTTTAGGAAAATTAAGAAACCTTAAATTTTTACTACGTATCACATTCTCCAACAGTTCAAGCCGCCCATGTAAAAGCAGGGCATCTCTCATCCCTGCCAAATTGGCTGCCTGAACATTGGAGAACTGACAATCCAATCTAGATAATCCATTGCTAAGCTGAGCAAGGACCGCATCCTGTTGCTCAAACTTAGCAACAACCTCTTTAGAGAAACTGGCTATCAAAAACAGTTTTAAGATACTGATTTGTCTGAGCAACTACAGTCCAAATATCCATTAAAGTAACAGAGGCAGGAACAGATCCCAGTGAAGACTGAGGAGCTAAAGAAACATCACACTGCAAACATGATGGCATAGGCACCAAAGATACATCAGAAGGGGGAGACAGAGGGATTAAACTCTGGGATAAATAAGTCCCTAAGTCTGTTCCCTCTCACCCACTGGCTCCAGGGCAGCTAAAGGCCGTGGAGATGGAGTTCGAGCAATGGGGCTTAATGTAGCCCCAACTCAAAGGGTGAAGATAGCTGTGTGGGAGAAATAGCCTGGATTGTTATAACAGAAGAACAAACATGTCTATCCCTAGGGTCCACGATTTTACTCACGTTGCTGAGCTCCCAGAAGACACCTGCCCCTTGTTCTTCCTTTTATGTGGCATCTCTCCAAGCCAAACTCCTAACACGGAACTAACGACAAAGGGACAAGTCCCTTTGTTTCGTGTCCCTTTGTGGAAGTGTCTGTGGCTGCACAAAAAAAAGCCCTGGATTTTAAAGAGGAGGCACAAGTAGATGACACCAGCAAATGGGCGGAGCCTCAACTCTCACACCGATCTCCAGGCCTCAGGCAGGCTAGGCCGACACCCTCTGCTCAGCTGCAATGTCCACAGGCTCCAGGCAGGCATCCTCTACTCCCAACAGCACCGGGAGAAGCCCCGGTTTTAAAGACAAGGCGCAGACAGATGACACCAGCAAATGGGCAGAGCCACAACTCTCTCACTGATCTCCAGGCCTCAGGCAGGCTAGGCCGACACCCACTGCTCAGCTGCAACATCCTCAGGCTCCAGACAGGCACCCTCTACGAACAGCACCGGGAGAAGCCCCGGAGGAGGCGCAGGCAGATGACACCAGCAAATGGGCAGAGCCACAACTCACACTGATCTCCAGGCCTCAGGCAGGCTAGGCCAACACCCTCTGCTCAGCTGCAATGTCCACAGGCTCCAGGCAGGCATCCTCTACTCCCAACAGCACCGGGAGAAGCCCCGGTTTTAAAGACAAGGCGCAGACAGATGACACCAGCAAATGGGCAGAGCCACAACTCTCTCACTGATCTCCAGGCCTCAGGCAGGCTAGGCCGACATCCACTGCTCAGCTGTAATGTGCTCAGGATCCAGGCAGGCACCCTCTACGAACAGCACCAGGAGAATCCCCAGTTTTAAAGAGGAGGCGCAGGCAGATGACACCAGCAAATGGGCGGAGCTGCAACTCTCACACTGATCTCCAGGCCTCAGGCAAGCTAGGCCGACACCCACTGCTCAGCTACAATGTCCTCAGGCTCCAGGCAGGCACCCTCTACGAACAGCACCGGGAGAATCCCTGGTTTTAAAGAGGAGGCGCAGGCAGATGACACCAGCAAATGGGCGGAGCCACAACTCTCACACTGATCTCCAGGCCTCAGGCAGGCTAGACGGACACCCACTGCTCAGCTGCAATGTCCGCAGGCAGCCTCTACTCCCAAAAGCACCGGGAGAAGCCCCGGTTTTAAAGAGGAGGCGCAGGCAGATGACACCAGCAAATGGGCGGAGCCCCAACTTTCATACCGATCTCGAGGCCTCAGGCAGGCTAGGCCGACACCCACTGCTCAGCTGAAACGTCCTCAGGCTCCAGGCAGGCACCCTCTACTCCCCATTTCTGATGATTTTAAAGTGGCTAAACAGGTAGAAAAGGTGACAGCGAAAGCCAGAAGGATGCTTGGGTGCATAGGGAGAGGAATGGCCAGCAGAAAAATGGAGGTGATACTGCCTCTGTACAAGTCTCTGGTGCAACCTCATTTGGAGTATTGTCTGCAATTCTGGAGGATATAAACAAGATGGAGTTGGTGCAGAATGTAGCTACTAAAACGGTCTTCGTTATAAAGCATATGGGGACAGACTTAAAGATCTTAATATGTATACGTCAGAGGAAAGACAGAATAAAGGAGATATGATAGAGATGTTTAAATATCTCTGTGGTATAAATGCACAAGAGAAGAGCCTCTTTCAATTGAAAGCAAGCTGTGCAACAAGGGGACATAGGATGAGGGTGAAAGGGGATAGACTCTGGAGTAATATGCAGAAATATTTCTTTACAGAAAAAGTGGTAGATGCGACAGGGAGATAGTAGAGACAAGAACGGTATTTGAATTTAAGAGAGCATGGGACAAACACAGAAGATCTCTAAAGGTAAAAAGGGGACAATAGTAGTTGACATGGAAGGGCAGATTAGAAAGGTCATATGGTCTTTTTCTGCTGTCATTTTTCTATGTTCAGCTCTTTCTCCTCCTGCCCATGCTTTTGAGCGGAGTAATTGGATCTTCCCTCTGCCCTGAGAACACAGTTCATATGCCTTGCAATCACCCAGTCCCCCTTCACTTCCTTTTTAAATGCTTGTAGCCAGCTCTTAACAAAGGACCCTTTAGGGCCATTAGGGGCATACATGTTCAGAAACTATATTTCATCTTTGATCCACTTTGCCCACCACCCAAACCACTTTCCTCAGACTATCCCTTCCAGTACAGAACTTAACAATGGGGACTCTTTTGTGGATCAGGATTGCCATCCCTCAGAATTATAAGCAGAACAATACACCTGTTCATGCCCCTGACCCTGCAATTTACTATGTTCCTCATATGTAAGGTAAGCCTCTTAAGGAGGGCTATATCTATCTGTGCTCGGCTCAAATTATTAAGAATCTGCTTTATTTTTGTGGGACTGGTGATCCCCCTGGACGTTGAGGGATGCTATTTTACACTCCCCTATCTATCCATATACACCACATCCATAACCCCTCCCTCCTTTCCTCTTCCCACCACCTGACATACACACCACCGATCCGTCACACTGAGCATTATCAAAATTCGAACAGCAACTACAACTCCACAACTGGCTTTCCCTCCCCCACCCCAACATTCCATATAGTCAATCCACACATTTTATAATTATGAGCTTCCAGTGACCCCACCATATCTAGCTCTCCCTTTTCCATATGGTCCACGGGCCACTTCCCCAAATCTACCACCCCACACCCCATCTTCTCCTATCCTTCCTTCAGCACACCCCTCCCCCCTGGAGTACTACCCTCTACAGGAGATATTGGGGTGGAACCCCTTACCCGCCAGCAACACACCCAAAGTTCACAGACATTATGTTATCAATTCTCTCAGCATTCCCATTTTGCCAGTTTCTCAATCCACCAGCACTCCAGACCCAGTACAAGTTGCATCGCCCACGAACTGCAGGTGTCTTCCTCAGGTCTGCAGAGTGTCCGGGGCATTTTCCTGCTGCGCTGTTTCCCTACGGCCTGCCACCTCTACTGGTGCTGACCCACGCTGTCTCTGTGCCGCCACTCCATCAAGCCGCTTCAGGCTGCTCTGTGCTGACTCCTCTAGTACTCTCCCCCCCTTGGCGATCTTGGACTGGTGACCACTGAACAGTCCATTAAGCTTCCTACTCCTCATCCCCCACCCATGGGCTGTGATCACCCTGTGATTGTTGAACTTTGGATAGGGAGTGCACTGTTTTTAAGTACTTCTCCAGCACCTCGGAGATGTGAAAATCTGTGGATCCCGTTTTCTATTAGGTTAAGTCTGGCGGGATACCATATGGCCACCTTGATGCTCCTCTGCGCGAGTGAGTCTTAACTTCAGAAGGTCTTTCTGCCTGCGAACAGTCTCTGCAGCAGATCTGGGAAGATATACATTTTCCAGCCTTTGTAGAGCACATGTCCCGTTTTGCAAGCTTCCTTAATAATATCTTCACGGTCCTGAAAGCGGAGAAATTTAACAATTAAAGCTGGCGACCACACAGTGGCCTTTGGGCACGCTCTCAATTCACTATGGGCATGCTCGATTTCATAAACTACTATCGAGGGCAGGCCAGGAAACAGGCTTTGAGTAGGTCATACGCGCGATTAAAGACCTCCAGTTATTTAGAAGGGAGCTCAAGACGCACCTATTCATTAATCACTATAGAACTAAAAATAAAAACCCCGCCCTTCAAACAGCCAATCTGCACACTCAATGACCACCCCCTGACTCACCCACATTTTGCTTACTTGCGCAATATCCTCTACACACCCAAACTCAATGAACCTCATTTGGTTTGTAAATTTGTATATAGTTTTAATTTATTCCTGTTTAACTTTTTTCCTGTTTAGACCACAGAGTTCATGTAGCAGTTTAACTGCTCAATATATATGTAACATGTATCTATGTATATAGTTAAAATCATAGAAAAATGACGACAGAAAAAGACCACATGGCCTATCTAGTCTGTCCTTCCATATCAACAACTACAACAGTCCCCTTTTTTCCTTTAGGGATCCTCAGTTTTGTCCCATGCTTTTTTGAATTCAGATACTGTCCTCATCTCTATCACCTCCACTGGGAGACTATTCCATGCATCCACCACTCTTTCCATAAAGAAATATTTCCACATATCACTCCTGAATCTATCCCCTTTCACCCTCATCCCATGTCCCCTCGTAGCAGAACTTGCTTTCAATCGAAAGAGGCTCTCCCCATGTGCATTTATGCCATGGAAGTATTTAAACGTCTCAATCATATCATCTCTATCCTGCCTTTCCTCTAAGGTCTACATATACATTGAACAGGGCATTATAACTTGGAGATAACTATTTTACAGGGAACATGAAGACCACTAACCATTTTAGTAGCCACTCTCTGTACTGACTCTATCATGTTGTGCGGACTCCAGAATTGCACACAATACTCCAAATGAGGTTGCACCAAAGACTTATACAGAGGCACTATCACCTCCTTTTTTTCTCTAGCCATTCCTCTCCGTATGCACCCAAGCATCCTTCTAGCTTTCGCTGTCACCTTTTCTACCTGTTTAGCTACTTTAAGATCATCAGACACAACCACGCCTAGGTCGCACTCTTCTTTAGTGGACAAAAGTACTTCACCCCCTGTACTATATTACTCCCTTGGATTGCTGCAGCCCAAATGCATGACCTTGCATTTTTTAACATTAAATCCCAGCTGCCAAATTCTAGACCATTCTTCAAGCTTAGCTAGATCCCTCCTCATGTTATCTACACCTTCCTGGGTGTCTACTCTATTGCAGATTTTGGTATCATCCACAAAAAGGCAAACCTTACCCAACAGCCTTTCCGCTATATCACTAACAAAGATGTTGAAAAGAATTTGATCAAGGACAGAACCCTGGGGCACACCACTGGAAACCTCCTTCTCCAGAGTGAGCTCTATTTACCTGTACCCTTTGTCACCTCCGCCTCAATCAATTTCTAACCCAAGAAGTAACTTTAGGGTCCATCCCTAGGGTGCTCAGTTTGTTTATAAGTCGCCTGTGAGGAACAGTGTCAAAGGCTTTACTGAAATCTAAATACATCACATCTAGAGCTCTCCCTCGGTCCAACTGCCTGGTCACCCAGTCAAAGAAATCAATCAGATTTGTCTGACAAGACCTGCCTCTGGTGAATCCATGCTGCCTCTGATCCTGTAAACCGCTGGACTCCAGAAACCTTACTATTTTCTCTTTCAGCAGCGTTTCCAATAATTTACTCACCACCAAAGTTAAACTAACCGGCCTGTAGTTTTCAACCACATCCTTACTTCAGCTTTTGTGTAAAGGGAGCACATATGAGTCTTTCTTCTTCTTCTCAGCTACAAACTCAACAAAGGAGAGGAGTTGGAAAGGTGGGAAGGTAGGCATGCAGGCACAGTGGAGTGCTCCCAAAAGCTTTCCTATTGGGTGCTGGGGAGCGTTTCTGTGTGAGCTCCATCGGGGACGTCACCCATATGTGAAGACTGATTCCTGCTGCTTCCAGAAGTCACCTGATACAGGTAATTACGCTTTTTTGCACTTTCAATCATAACAAAAACGGGAAGAAATATATACACCAAAAAAGGGATACAAATACAATAATGGCAATAAACTGAAGGGATACAATCCCATATCAAAAGAAAACTACACAGCAAATTCCACTCCCATCAGAATTCACTGAAGAAATAAATGGGGAGACCCAAACAAGTAAAAAATTCTCAAAAAATGGCAAATACACTTTTTTTTTTACTGCTGTCAAGTCAGTGCTGATTCCTGATGCCCCAGGGTTTTCTTGGCAATGTATCACAAGAAGTAGATTGGCAGGCCTTTTCTTCCAAAGCAGTGGAGGGTAAAGTGACTTGCCCAAAGTCACAAGGAGTGCCAGTGGGAATCAAGCCCTTGATCTTCTGGGTACTAGGCAACTGCCTCTGTGTCCTGGTCAGAGAGATCAAAAAATACATAGACCCTATGTCCATGAAAATTCTGCAACATAGCTACATAAAACAATCACAGGACCCTATCCCTGTCTGAGGCTGTAACAAAAGAGGCAACCAAGATTGCCCTATTGTATGTCTCTTCGAGAGAGGTCTCCAATTGCAAGGTCAAACTCAGCGAATCCTGGTCCAGTCCTCCAGCCTCCTAATAGAGCCCATAACATAATAGGTCCTAGAGATAGAAAGGTGAGAGGGGAGGTCCAGACCAAGAATATCCCAAAAATACTGCTTCAACATCTCAAAAGGAGAAATTCAGGAAACACAATTTATTATAGCAAATCAAATTCTCTAACCTATCAAGTTTATCATCGAGATAATATTACCTCTAACAAGGCCTGCGCTGACCGACTAAACTGATCCTAAACGCTGGTCCTGAGACTGAATTGGGATTCAACCTGTCCTAATTGCAGATCTATTTTCTTAAATCTTTCCACAGTATCTCCAGTAAAGGAGGATAACTGTGTCAGACAGATTGATTGATTGCCAGGATGATGTAAACTCTAACGCCATAGCTCCAAATTCAAAATCCCCCTAGGAGGTGACGTTGGCAGGGCTGTTTCACATGACAACTTCCCAGAAAATGTAATAGGTCTTATAAGACTTTTATCCACCTTTCCATTGTCAGATCTCACTATATTCCCCCTGACTCTAATCCAGCCAAATAGATATCTGAGATCCTGCTTGTTCAGTCTTACTACTACTACTAATCATTTATAAAGCACTAGAGATGGTCCCTGCTCATGAGAGCTTACCATCTAATTAAGACAGACAGGACAAAGGATAAGAATAAGGGGAAAAGGAGGGTAAGGAGACAAGAAAAAGGAGGTCAGGATCCAAAAGCAGCTTCAAAGAGGTGAGCCTTTACATGGGCGGTTCAAGGCAATCTGCTGCTTGAGGCGAAGAATAAGATGGCCCCCCCCCCTTAGAGGGGGCGGGGCTTTTTCAGAAATCCAATCAGAGACTGAACCAAACCAAAAAGCTGATTAGATCATATGGAGGAAATGCAAGATGTTTGCACACAGGGCCATATCGAGTTGCAATCGCATCCTTTGTGACATGCAGCTCGGGCGCACGCCCCCCCACACCCCCCATACCTCCGTCCAGCGCTGCCTGCTTTTTCCCTGCTGCTGCTGTGTTTTTTTCATGGCGGTGCCGGCAGCAGGGAAAGAGCAGGCAGCGCTGGACGGAGGTATGGGAAGGAGGGGGGGGGCATGCGCCCGATCTGAAAGGAGCCAGCACTTTAAGCAGATCTGTCCCTCCCTGCTCTGACATCGCGTTGGAGGAGGGAGGGACCAGACCTGCTTAAAGTGCTGCGAAAAGGCTTGGGGAGCGCATTTCGGCTGCCTGCTATTGTCCTGCCAGGGGCGGCAGGGCAACAGCAGACAGCCGAAATACGCCTCCCAAGCCTTTGCACCCTGTGCAGCTGCACCGCTTGCATAGGGCTAAGTACGGTCCTGTTTACACACCAAGGAACTAAAAGACAGCAAGAACCAACAGTACAGTTTATAAAACTAAATTATAACTCATTTTTATTTTGTTGTTATAAACTGTGTTGTGGTTCTTGCTTTTTCTTTTTCAACATATATTTTGCATCCACAGTAGGTGCAGAGCAGAACCAGAACATTCACCCACAGAACTCAATATTTAAAAAAAAAATCTAATTCTGATCATCTTACTAACAACCACCACTATTCTCCAGTACCAGACATATTGTGAACTAATACAAAACCCTACAACAAAGAAAAAAACCTACTGTACCATACCATACCATATCATATCAGCACAAACTTCCAAAATTCACATAAGGAGCCCATCCAAAAAAAGCATCGCTGTAAATACTACAGTGGGCCCTAGAACATCCATACACCTATTTGAAAAGCTTAACAAGTCAAATTACTATAGTTCAGTATAGATCTTTATGTACAAACTCCATGTTAACAGAACACCTGACCTCAGTCACACACTCACAACATTGACCCTCACCAAGTACAGAATAAGTAACCACAATCTAAAGTAAAAATAAAAATATGTAGACAAAATTTAAACTGAAACCTCAAGAAGCCAGAGTCCACATGCAGTGCAACATCACATAAATAAGAGATGCAGTTCCCCAATACTGTGTAAAATATAAAAATAGCACAAAGTCCAATCACTAAAAGTAAATAAAATTATTTTTCTACCTTTGTTGTCTGACCATTTTATTCTCTGATCATGTTGGTCCCGATCTGAGGCTTCTGCTTTCCTGTCTTCTCTTAGCTCTCTTTCTATGGTCTGTGGTCCTTGGTCCATCTGCCATTTCTTATCTCTTCTTTTGTTTATTATTATTACTATTATTATTATTATTATTATTATTAAGCATTTATAAAGCGCTGCAAACATACAAAGCACTGTACACACAAATAAGAGAGACAGTCCCTGCTCATCAGAGCTCGCAATCTAGTCAAGACAAAAAATTACATAATACAAATTATAGATCAACAGGACAAAGTATACATCTAATGCTAGCATATATAAAATGCAAAGTATACATCTAATGCTAGCATATATAAAATAGTCATATCACAACACAAGAGTCAAGAATGAAAAGCAATAGTGAAGAGGTGGGATTTCAACCTTGACTTGAAGATGGCCAGGGAGGATGCCTGGCGCACACAGACAGGAAGGCTCTTCTAGGCGAAGGGTGCAGCAAGGTGAAAGGAGCGAAGTTTAGAATTAGCAATACGAGTGAAAGGCATAGATAAACGAAGACTATTAGAAGAGCGAAGTAACTGAGAGGGAGTGTAAAGAGAGATAAGAGACGAAAGGTACTGGAGGGCAGAAGAGTGAATACATTTATAGGAGAAGCTTGAATTGAATACGGAAACAGATGGGGAGCCAATGAAGTGACACGAGGAGAGGAGTGATGTGGGAAAAACGAGACTGGCGGAAAATCAGTCGAGCAGCAGAATGTTGAATAGACTGAAGGGGAAAGAGGTGGTTTGTGGGGAGGCCGGCAAGGAGAAGGTTACAGTAATCAAGGCGGGATGTAATTAAGGAGTGGACAATCATTTTAGTAGTGTTAACCGAGAGGAAGGGGCAAATTTTGCAGATATTGTAGAGAAAGAAACGGCATGACTTAGCAATGAGTTGGATATGTAAAGAGAAAGAGAGAGAGGAGTCAAAGATAACACCAAGGTTATGCACTGAGGAGACAGGAAGGATAATAGAGTTATCCACAGAGACAGAGAAAGGAGAAAGAGGAGGGGAGGGATTCAAGGGAAAGATAAGGAGTTCAGTCTTGGCCATGTTCAATTTTAAGCGGTGGAGGGACATCCAGTTAGCAATGTCAGAGAGGCAGACCGTGGATTTGGATAACAGAATGGATGAAAGGGGTGAGGAAATAATGTAGGAAAGATCTAAGGGATCAATAGCAATAAGGTTTCTAGAAAGGTTAGTGGAGACAGGATGAGGCTGAGGTGGGGGAAGCATTGTGGAACCTGTGTCTTTTGGGGAAACTGCTAGGTACATATGACCTAGATTGGCCACTGTTGGAAACAGGATACTGGGCTTGATGGACCTTGGTCTGACCCAGTATGGCATATCTTATGTTCTTATGTAATAATAAGACTTAAAAGGTGGTGGTCAGATAAGGGAAGGACAGAGTTACAGAAGTTGGAGGGTGAGCAGTTAGAGAAGAAAATCAGGTCAAGGCAGTGACCATGTTGGTGAGTAGGGGCAGTGGAGCAGAGTTGAAGGTCGTAAGAGGAGGTAAGGGAGAGGGGCTTTAAAACACGGGGGTCAGAGGGGACATCAACATGAATGTTAAGATCCCCGAGAATAAGAGTGGGGGAGGAGGGGTTAAGAAAGGTAGACAGCCAAGAATCAAAGTCAGAAAGAAAAGTAGACACAGAAATGTCAGGAGGCCGATAGATAACAGCTACCCAAAGTGGGAGAGGAGTGAAGAGGTGGATGGAGTGGACCTCAAAAGAGAGAGATGAGTGAGATTGAGGTAGGATGAGGGTCTGGAAGTGACAAGAGGGGGAAAGAAGAAGCCCAGTACCCCCGCCATGCCCAGTGGGACGAGGAGTGTGGGAGAACTGAAAGCCCCCATGACAAAGCGTGGCAATAGAGGCAGTGTCTTCAGGAAGAAGCCAGGTCTCCTTCCATCAGCACATTTCCAGTTCCATTAACCATCCCCAGTATCAGCCCCCTTTCCAGTCCTCCCCTCCCAGTACCTTCCAATGTCAACCGCCTAGCATTCCCACGACTGCCACTGGTGTCCATTCCCTTCCAGTCCCCCTCCTTCACCACTGTCCAGCCCCTTATAGTCCAAATACCATCTCAGGTATCAGCTCACGTCCACTCTCAGTGCCACCCCCCCAATCAGCTCCCTTCCAGTCACCCTACCCTCTGTCCATCCCCCTTCCAGTGCCATTCGCATGTCAGCTCTCCTTTCCAGCCTCCTCCCCATTACCAGCCACCTACCACTCCCATCTCCAAGTGTCAGCTCCCTTCCATTCCCCCTTCAGTACATCCCAGGTGTCAGCTCCTTTCCAGCCTTCTCCTTCCACCATGTCAGCTCCCTTCCTGCCCCTTCCTTCCCCTGGCAGACCCTCTCAGTATCCGCTCCCTTCCAGTTCTATTCTACCATCCCCCCACATCAGCCCATTTGTAGCCCTAGCCCCTAGTTTTCTTCCAGGGCCAGCAGCACTCTCCTCCCCTCCCCCATTAGCCCATTTCCAGCCCCAGCCCACTCCAGTCCTAGCCCCCCAATCAGCTCATTACCAGTCCTAGCTCATTTCCAGTGCTAGCCCCCCATCTGCCCATTACCAGTCCTAACCCCCCAATAAGTCCATTTCCAGTCCTAGCCTCCCAATCAGCCCATTTCCTGTCCTAGCCCCCCTAATCAGCCCATTTCCAGTCCTAGCCCCCCTCCGATAGCCCATTACCAGTCCTAGCCTCCATCCCAATCAGCCCATTTCCAGTTCTAACCCTCCCATCAGCCCATTTCCAGTTCTAGTCCTCCCCCCATCAGCCCATTAATATTTCCTGTACTACCCCCATTAGCCCAGGGAAAATGAAAAAAGAAAACCCCCAAAAACTCCGGCTGCAGAAACTGCTGCAGCAGTGGCAGAATGAAGTGCCCTGTGGCCGCGGCCCCCCGCCTCCCCAGAAGAGCCCTGACAGAGTTTCCCCTCTGCGCTGGCTCAGCTTTGCAGAGCCGTGGGAAGGAAGAGTGTTTCCCTTTCCCATGGCTCTGTTAAAGCTGAGCCCACCGGCACTGATGGGAAACACTCTCCCTTCCCACAGCTCTGCAAAGCTGAGCCGGCGTGGAGGGAAACGCTGGCACGGCTCTTCCGGGGAGGCAGCAGCCGTGGGGCACTTCATTCTGCCGCTGCTGCAGGAGCAGCGGAAGCAGCTTCTGCAGCCGGGCTTTTTTTTTTTTTTTTTTATATTGAAGGCCAAGTGAGACGGTCTTTTTGGGAGCAATTTTTTGCCACCCCCAAAAGGTTGCTGCCTGAGGCTACCGCCTCACTCTGCCTCATAGAGCCGCCCCTGAGTCTTTAACATGGACTTGAAAAGGGACAAAGATGAAGCCTGACATACAGACTCAGGGAGTTTGTTCCAGGCATAAGGAGCATCTTCAATTATGCTCAAATTATCACCATCAAGTGATGTATCTAATTCCCTAGAAAGGAAAGAACCTCTACTGGGTCCCCCACCTCTGGGGAATACATCTTGAATTGAGATTCGAAGTGGGGGCGGGAAGAGGACGACAGGATGGAGAGAAAATTCCTCAGAAGATAATTCTACTTGATCCTTAACATTATTAGGGGTAGAACAAGCACTAAGTTCCTTCAAATTACCTCCCACTTATACAAAATTATCCATAGGCCCTTGTACTACCAACTCTTTAACCATATTCACAGCTTTCTCCTTCCCTTTCCTCTTCCCCATGCTAATTCCACTCACCAGCTGACAAAAAGACCAATATATTTGCACAAAACCTCATCTATCTCTGCCTGGGCTCTGAAGGGGCTCAAGGCCCCCAGAGCTGCTGATGACATCACTTCTGGCTGGCGATTTTTGGGGCAGGCAAGGGGAAAGGTGCAAATATGGGCAGAAATACCTCTCTGGCTCCTCCAAACACCAAATCCAGCCAGGAAACAAGGCACCTTTGCTTTTTAATATCTTTCTTGCCCCATTAATTTTCCTCATTCAACAGTTTGGAATATCAGTTTACTATTATGCTGACGACATTCTGTTAGTTTTTTATATAAATCCCACCATTCCTGACCATACCCCCTTTAATGACTCTCTCTCTAAGACAGCCTCTTAGGTAAGTGATAATTTCCTTAAATGCAATATCCAGAAAACATCTGCAATTTGGCTTTTTGGTATCTCCATAATTCCATCTCTCTCTTTGCTTAATAATGTCCCTATCTCTCCTGCTTCCTCTATCAAATAACTAGGTGTTATTTTGGACTCCTCCTTGTCTTTTCATAATCAAATCTATTCCATTGTAAAAAGTGTTCTTACTATTCAATGCTCCCAATCAGATCTATCCACCTTTCCTTTCCTCATCTGCACTTACCAAATTTCTCCTCGTTTGGTTATATCTTGCTTTGAGTATTGCAATGTTATATACACTGGTATTCCTGAGCATGAAATAAAGCTATTACAGGCTATCCAGAACTATGTTGTTAGAATGCTATCATATGCTTACACCCTTGTTAATACATTACCATTGGTTACTCATTCATTACTGGATCCAATATGAAATTTTCATTTTGGTTCATAAAGCTCTGCATACTGGTTTACCTACTTATCTTTCCTCCTTGTAATGGGATCTATAGAATGTTACCTGTCCCTCTCCAAAGGGATTATCAACAGTCCCCTTTAAGAGAGTCTTCAGCCCAGAGTTCAGGACTGGGAGAGCGTGGCTCACAGGGAGAGTAAGAACCCAAGCAGGCTGCAGGAGGAGAGGTCTGTGGAGCCAGAAGTCCTTCCAAGGCAAGCCATGTAAAGGAGTTCTGAGGTAGGAACTTTTAATTGGGGCTGGAGGAAAGGCTGGGAGAACCAGCTGTGTGGTGGTTTATAGAAAAGGTTCAGAGAAGAGCCACCAAAATGGTAAAGGGGATGGAAGGATACTCCTATGAAGAAAGGCTAAAAAGGTTAGGGCTCTTTAACCTGGAAAAGAGACGGCTGAGGGGAGATATGATAGAAGTCTATAAAATAATGAACAGGGTGGAACAGGTAAACGTAGATCGATTGTTTATGTTATCAGAATATAGAAAGACTAGGGGACATGCAATGAAGCTACAGGGTAAACTATTTAAGACTAATAAAAGAAAATATTTTTTCACTCAACATGTAATCAAACTCTGGAATTTGTTACCGGAGGATGTAGTAAAGGCTGTTAGTGTAGCTGGGTTTAAAAAAGGTTTGGACAAGTTCCTGGAGGAAAGGTCCATAAACCATTATTAAGAAGGAACCCAGGATATCAGTGCTTGACCCAGTACAGGCATTGCGGAACCTGTGTCTTTTGGGGAAACTGCTAGGTACGTATGACCTAGATTGGCTACTGTTGGAAACAGGATACTGGGCTTGATGGACCTTGGTCTGATCCAGTATGGCATATCTTATGTTCTTATGTTCTTAACAAGCTGGGAAAGAATAAAAGTTGCTTTTGTTGTCCCTGAACTGCTCCTGTCTGCTCTGTGTTTTAAAGAAAACCCCTTCCCATCGCATGTCACACTACCACACTCCTTATCTAATCTTCACATACCTCCTTGGGTTCTCCATTCAATCACGCTGTATTTTCCTTTCCTCTGTTGCATAAAACAGATATGACCCCACCTGATGCTCTGCTTTTTATTTTCTTGCCCCAAGTTTATGGAATGACCTCCCCTCAGAACCCCGTTTAGAAATTTCTCATGTTAAATTTAAGCTTTTCTCAAAACCCACCTTTTTTAGAAAGCCTTTCATCTCTCTCTATAGCCAATGTAGATGCCAGACATATATTTTAGTTGTTTTAGGCCCTTTGTCTACTTCCCTACCCTCCTCTACCCTCTTTTTGATGTTATTTGTTATACATTAGCTCTTATTTTCCATATGGTGTGAATGTTCCTATCTCTTTTATTGAAACCAATGGAGTTCCTTTCTAATTTCCTGTAATTTATGTTATTGTATACTACTTTGCTGGTACGAAGAAAGATACATTAAATTTTAATAAATTATAAACTATCCTGTGTCCAGCATCTGTCTTTTATTCCCCTATGACCCTTACCCTATGCCCAGCATGTGCCCTACATCCCTATGACCCCTACCACTTGTCCAGCCTCTGCTCTCCACCCCATGTCCATCATCTGTCCTCCATGTCCTTATACCCTTTACCATATTGTCCAGCATCTATTTCACCACTTAATATCCACCATCTGCCCTCTATCCCCTTATATTCCCCACTCTGTCCTCTTCCCCTCTATCCTATGTCCAACCTCTGCCCTCCACTCCTACCCATGTCCTCTTCTGCCTGTCACCCCCATACTTTGTGTCCAATATCTTCCCTCCAGCCCCCTTTGCGTCCAACATCTGCCCTGTGCCAGTCTCTCCACACTTCCTGTCCAGCATATGTGCTCTGGCTTCCTCCTTTATGCCCAACATCTGCCCAGAATTTCCCTTCTAGCCATTCTACTTGTCCCCTCGCCACTGTTTTTTTCTGTTTCTGCAGCATTGCTGTCGGGCCTCCGACTTTAAAAACTAAAAAAAATAAAGCACGGGTCTTTGTGACTCCATGCTAGCAAAGCTGGACTGGTCTCATCTCCTCTAGCACAATGCATGCTTTCCAGTTCATACTGCTAGACCAGTCCAGACAAGCGGGTTATGTCCCCCTGCCAGCAGATGATGGAGACAGAGAAAAGGTTAGGCTCTGGTTGGTATAGACAGCCCCCCTAGAGGACCTATCCAGTATTTCTCTGTCTCCAGCAGATGAGGGTGTTATTAATTTTTCTCCTACATTTAGTTCTTTATTTTTTGTTTGTTCCCGTGTCCTTCTGGATGTACCTAGAGCACACATGAGGTGTTCTTCTAGATTTCCCAGATCCCACAGCCAGGGGCGGCCCAAGGGGGGTGCGGGGCCATGTGCGGAGACTCGGTGCTGGGCCTCATTTGCATAAGTGTCCTTATTTGCATAAATATTTGCATAATGTTACCATACACTAACGTTTAGTAAACACAAGTCTCTTAATGAATGTATGGATAAAAAAAGACTAAAAGATTTCTATATTACTATAATCCAGTGCCAACTGCCAGGCACATTAGGAACTACTACAAACACTGCCTATTTAGAACCCATAGCAAACCCGCCGTATCGTAACAGCACTACCAGGACTCACAAAGCACCAGACCCTACCTATCAAAAGGCAATACTGCAGATATTAAACAAATACATTTTAGAGAACAGCAATACATGACCTACTGGGGAAAGAGAACAAGTGGCAATGTCAAATAGGAATTACATAAACAGAATACCTCAGCTCAGTTACACTTGCAGAACACAGACCATCACCAAACAAGGAATCACAATTTAGAAACAGGAAGGCAATAATTAAACTGGGAACCCCAAAAGCCAAACTTGGAATGTACAACAACACTGTAGAAATAAAACTATAAATTAATTTCCTCTTGTACTAAACAAAGCGCAGACATTAATGATGCACATTTCCCAGAGCTGAGATATTCCAGTTAATAAATTCAAAATAAAGAGATATTTTTCTACCTTTTGTGCATTTTTTTTTCAGTTGCAATTGCTCCAGCCACTTTCTTCTGGTTTCTTCGTGTCTTCTGCTAACTCTCCATCGTCTGCTGTCCATTTGTCCTTTCTTCTCTCTTCTAGTTTTTTTTCCATGCTCTCTCTCTACATCTGCTTTAACATACTAATCTTTCTCCTTTTGCTCTTTCCTAATTCCTATTTCATCCACTCAAATTTTACCCCTCCATCCTCAATCCCAACTTACTCTCCCAATACCTGGCCAATTGTAGATTTTTCATCCATTCCACACAAAATATTTTCCCCTCTCCATTTCACTCTCCCAGCCCCATCCCATTCTAATCCTCCCCCAACATCAGCTCCCTTCTAGTTCCAGCCTCACCCAGCATCCGCTCCCTTCTAGTCCCTGCATCAACCCATTTCCAGTCCTAGCCCCCCATCAGCCCATTTCCAGTCCTAGCTCACCATCCATTTCCAGTTCTATCCGAGTCCCTCCATCAGCTCATTTCCAATCCCAGCTCCCCATCAGCCCATTTCTAGTCCTTTCCTAGCCCCACCATCAGCCCATGTCAAATCCTAGCTTCCCTCCACTCAGCCCAATTCCAATCCAAGCCCCCCATGAGCCTACTTCCAGTTCTAGCCCCTACATGAGTCCATTTCAATCCAAGCCCCCACCACAGCCCATTTCCAATCTTAGCTCCCCCAACAGCCCATTTCCAGTCCTATCCTAGCTGCTCCATCAGCCCATTTCCTGTCCTAGTTCCCTCCCCTCACAGCCCATTTCCATTCCAAGCCCCCCTCCCCATCAGCTATTTGCAGTTCAAGCCCCCCTTCCACTCAGCCCATTTCCATTCCAAGTCCCCGTCCCCATCAGCTATTTGCAGTTCAAGCCTCCCCTTCCACTCAGCCCATTTCCAGTCCTAGCAACCCCCCAACCCATTACCAGTTCTAGCCCCCCATCAATCCACTTCCAGTCCTAACCCCCCATCACCCCATTTTCAGTTTAAGCCCCCCCATAGCCCATTACCGGTCCTAACCCCCCATCAGCCTACTTCCAGTCCTAACCCCATCAGCCCATTTCCAGTCTTAGCCCCCCCCATAGCCCATTACCAGTCCTAACCCCCCATCACCCCATTTCCAGACTTAGCTCCCCCCATAGCCCATTACCAGTCCTAACCCCTCATCAGCGCACAGCCTATTACCAGTCCTAATCCCATCAGCCCACCTCCAGTCCTAACCCCCCCATAGCCCATTTCCAGTCCTAACCCCCCCCATCAGCCCACAGCCCATTACCAGTCCTAACCCCCCCTCCCCCCCATTGGCCCAGGGAAAATTTTAAAAAAAAAAGCTGTCTGCTGCTGATGCTGCTGCCACCGCAGCAGCAGCAGAATCGACTGTCCCGTGGGGCCCCCCTGCCCGGCTGAGCTCTCCCTGCCCGGCTGAGCCTCTCTGCGATGGCTTTCAGATCTGCGAAGGGAGAGTGTCTCACTGTCTCCCTCGCGGCTCTGTTAAGCCCGCAGGGCTTCAAGGATCTGAAAGCCGTCGCGGAGAGGCTCAGCCGGGCGGGGGGGGGGGGGCCCCGTGGGACAGTCGATTCTGCCGCTGCTGCGGCGGTAGCTGCAGGAGCAGCAGCCAGCTTTTTTTTTTTTAATTTAATTTATTTTTAAAGCAGAATGTTCTTTGGGCGGGGCCCCCTGAAACGCGGGGCCCTGTGCAAAAAACATTCTTGCTCAATGGACGTGCCGGCCCTGCCCACAGCCCAGTATTGCCAATTACTTAGAGGAGAGCGCTGCTTCCTGAGGTGAGCTCCTGATACTGATATCAGTTGAGCTCCCTCCATTGGGGGATTACCAGCCTCAGACTACCAGATCCATTATGGCTGATGTATCACACGCTAATTTGAATTGGCTTGATTAAATTGACTGGAGCTGCTTCTCAGATCCTTTGGAGAGTCTCAGCAGTCTGCGGTATCGTGAGTGACAGCCTGTTTCTTTTTTGTTCTCCCCCCCCCTTCCCCTGCAGCTTCAAAGATCCACGGACAGTTTAAACGAGCAAATTCAGCCCCAAGGTTACCGACAGCACTCCCTCCTCCTAATTGCCTGAGTTTAAGAAGACGCTGCTGTCGGAAGGTTTTTTTCAGCATGGTGAGGCTTCCAATTTCTTTTACTTTCTTTTCCCGGCTGGCGGCCATTTCGTGAGCGCGCGAGCGCATTCCTCTCACCCGCATTTTGGCGGGAACGGGGTTAGCAGTCATTTTCTTGGTTTTCTGCATATCCTGATTCTTCGGACCGTCCCGTGTTCAGGAGAGAAGCTGGCTATATACTTTTATATGTTTTCAAATAAGAGGCATAGGCTCAGCACTTGAGTTTTCTTGAAAAAAAAATTAAAGTTGGTGAGAAGATAGGTATTTAGTGTGTAGGAAGAAGCAAAAAGATTTAGTGAATAGGCTGTGTCCATCCTGTCTTGCTCATCCAGGGGAATCTTCTACTTTGCAGCCTTTGCCTGCTTTGGAGATGAATGCCTCATTACCTCCTTCTTTGGAACTGCAGCAGGTCTCTCCGCCCATAGAGGGGTCGCAAAGTACTCCTGTGTAGCTAGCACAGCCTCCATCTGTCCCTTCGCAAGTGGAAGTGGCCATCCTTTCCTTGGATGGCCAGTTCCTGGCTCCTTTTTGCCGGGCATGGGCTCTGTAGCATTCAGATGCCTTGGACTTACCTGCAGAGCCTTTGCCTACTTCGGATAGGGGCCTCCCAGGATCAGAGCTGCACAAGTGTACTTATAAAGTGGCTGACCTTAAAGGAGGCTGTCCTCCCAAAGGCATTTCTTGGCCTTTACAAGATAGTCCAGGGGGTCTTGAAGAGGACAGGTCTTCAGCAGAGGCGACTATGGATCCTTCGGATCGGGAAGATGGGGAATATTCCCCTTCAGACTCTTCCGTACCGGCTCAAGAAGACTCACAGGATATCAGACTCTTCCGGAAAGAGGAGCTGCCCGCCTTAATAGCACAAGTGGTGGAAGCGCTGCGCCTCACGGACCCTCTGGAGTCACAGCTTTCCCAATCTCAGTCTCAGGTGGATCCTATTGCACAGGGCATTCGTAAGCCTCCTAAAGCCCCTCCTTTCCCAATCAAACTGTAACAGATGGTGTCTCGGGAATGGGAGTCCCCGGATACCTCTCTACACACTGCACACTGTCTTGGACAGTTATACCTTTGGTCTCCGTCAGAACTGGAATGATGACTGGCTTACCCAAAGGTCAAAGCCTTGGTGACCGGGGTTATCAAGCATTCCACCATTCCAGTTGAGGACGGAGCAGCGCTTCGAGACCAACAGAACCGTAAGGTTGAGAGTCTCCTGAAGACCGCCTTCTTTTCTGCTCTTTCGCTCCAGGCGACGGTTTGCGGAGGGCTAGTGGCCCGTGCCTCGCTGCGATGAATTCAGCGGCTGCCCGAAGATCCGACTATAGAACGTCTGCAATCTGTGGCAGCTTTCTTGGCCGATGCTTTTTATGATTTGTTGCATCTCTCAGCTCGTTCACTGGCACCGGTAACAGTAGCTAGGAGGTGGTCTTGGCTGCGGCAATGGACAGCAGATGTCGCCTCCAAGTCGCGTCTTTCAAAGCTCCCCTTTAAGGGGAGGCTCCTCTTTGGTGAGGACTTGGATAAGCTAGTAAAGGACCTAGGCGAGGTCAAGCCCCTACCCTTGCCGGAAGATAAGCCAAGAGCTTTCTTGCGCCGGGCTTTCCAGTCTCAGAATCTTTGACGATTCCCTCGGTCTCGCGATTCCAAGAGTCTGGTTCAGGTCCAGGAAAGTTTTCTCGTCAGTGGGCAAACATAACATCTGATCAGTGGGTTCTTGACATTGTATCTCATGGTTACTCCCTCGAATGTTGGCGGCCCATCCGAGACGCCTACCTGGTGTCTCCAGGATGGTCCCCCAGCAAACGTCTAGCAATTCAAGCTACCATTCAAAGACTCCTGCTCCTAAGAGCCATTTGTCCGGTCCCTCCTTTGGACAGGGGGCTAGGACATTATTCTATTTACTTCATCATACCCAAGAAGGACGGTTCCTGTCGTCCAATTCTGGATCTCAAGGGACTCAACCACAGCCTTTGTGTGCCTCATTTCTACATGGAAATGCTTCGGTCCATGCTCCAGGCGGTGTGCAAAGGAGAGTTTCTAACGTCTCTTGATCTGGCAGAAGCATACTTTCACATTCCCTTTCGAGCTGAACACCAGCGTTTCTTGCGGTTCGCAGTTTTTGGACAGCATTTTCAGTTTTGAGCAATGCCCTTAGTCTCGCCACGGTTCCTCGAACCTTCTCCAAGAAGATGGTGGTGGTAGAGGCGGCCTTGCGCAAACAGGGAATTCGGGTACACCCATACTTAGACGATTAGCTCGTTCGAGCGGACTCTTTTCCAGAGGCCTGCACCACCATATCGAGGGCAGTCTTCTTCCTCGATGGATTAAGTTGGGTGATCAATTGGGCCAAGAGCTGCCTTCAGCCGTCTCAACAGCTCAACTTTCTAGGAGCAAGATTCGATACCCAACAGGGACGAGTCTTTCTGTCTCAAAAGCATTTCCTCAAACCATCATCTCAAGTCCATCTGCTCATGTCTCAAGACGCCCCCTGGGTGTGGGATTACCTTCAAGTCCTGGGATCTATGGCAGCAGCCATCGAGGTCATCCCTTGGGCCAAGGCGCACATGCGCCGTCTGCAAAGGTTCTCCTTTCACGGTGGTCGCCCGTGTCTGAGGATGATCAACTCCGTCTTCCGCTTCAATCATTGGTCAAACACAGTCTGCGGTGGTGGCTGTCCAGGTATAATCTGTTCAGGGGAGTTCCGCTCGAAACTCCACGCTGGATATTGGTGACAACGGATGCCAGCTTATCCGGCTGGGGAGCTCACTGTCTGAGCCACACGGCACAGGGCAGCTGGTCTCCGCGTGAGTCTCGATGGACTATCAACCGTCTGGAAGCACGGGCAGTCCGCTTGGTTTTACGTTAGTTTCTAAGTCTCCTGTGAATTCACTCGGTTCGAGTGTTATCGGACACCGCAACAATGGTGTCTTATCTCAATCGGCAAGGGGGCACGAAGTGTCTTAGGGTGGCAACAGAGATGTCCCTTCTCTTCCCTTGGGCAGAGAGACATTTACAGGCTATTTTGGTGCAGCATTTCGCCGGAACCAGCAATATCCAGGTGGATGTCCTCAGCAGACATACTCTCGATCCCAGAGAGTGGGAACTTGTACCGGAGGCCTTTCAGAAAGTAGTTCAGAAATGGGATTGGCCGTCAATGGATCTTATGGCCTCGGCATTGAATGCAAAGGTTCCGCTCTTCTTCAGCTGCTGGAAGCAACATGGGTCTCACGGCATAGCTGCTCTGGTTCAGCCTTGGCCAAGACACATTCTCCTATACGTCTTTCCTCCTTGGCCAATTATCGGGAGAGTTCTCCATTGGATCAGGGAGCACCAGGGGCCGGTGATCCTGGTGGCTCCAGACTGGCCCAGAAGGCCGTGGTATGCCGATCTGGTTCAGTTGTCTCTGGTAGCGCCTCTGTGACTGGAGACTCCCGTGGGACTTCTCAGACAGGTGCCCATCTAGATGGACAACCCCGCTCCTTACTCGCTTACGGCTTGGTTCTTGCACGTTGCAAGTTAGCCCACAAGGGTTACTCTTCGAAGGCTGTAGCTTCCCTACTCCATGCTAGACGATCGTCAACTTTTCTAGCATACGCTCGGGTGTGGTGAGTCCTTGAGTCATGCTGTTCTCAATGCCAACTAAGAACATATGAACATAAGATATGCCGTACTGGGTCAGACCAAGGTCCATCAAACCCAGTATCCTGTTTCCAACAGTGGCTAATCTAGGTCATAAGTACCTAGCAGTTACCCCAAAAGACACAGGTTCCACAATACTTTTATTGGGTCAAGCAGTGATATCCTGGGTCCCTTTTAATAATGGTTTATGTACCTTTCCTCCAGGAACTTGTCTAAACATTTTTTTAAACCCAGCTACACTAATAGCTTTTACTACATCCTCCGGTAACAAATTCCAGAGTTTGATTACACATTGAGTGAAAAAATATTTTCTCTTATTAATCTTAAATAGGTTACCCTTTAACTTCATTGCATGTCCCCTAGTCTTTTTATATTCTGATGATGTAAACAATCAATCTACGTTTACCTGTTCCACTGTTGGAAACAGGATTCTGGGCTTGATGGACCTTGGTCTGACCCAGTATGGCATATCTTATGTTCTTACGCCTTCTAACTCAAACGAGTCCTGTGACAAAAGAAAACAAGGGAATGGCGGATTTTTTAGTGTCCTTTTGGATTTAAAATAATATGAAACTAAATAGAAAATTTTGTTGATATTTCCCATTTTGTTTCAAACGAATGTACATCTCTAGTATACATATTTAAGTTGTGACTCTTCTAAAATCACTATGTAGATGTGTTGGGCCATGTACATGTATAAACCTGTTATTTACATGTGCAAATATCTTGCAAGCCTTTTAAAATGGCCTCCATAATCTAATTGCAAACAGGACTTAGTATAAATAGCATAGTATCTCCAGGAACAAGCAGGAATGCAATCTTCAAATATGGGTGACGTCTGTACCAATGAGCCCGTGTGGGAACGCACCCCAGAATCCAAGTGGAAAGCGCCTGTGCATCTGCCTTCTTGCCTTCCTAACTCCTTTCCTCAGTTCTTCATTTTCCGCGGAGCCAGCATGTTGTTTCTTTCCTGTCACCGCCAAAAAAAACATTATTTTTTGGTAAAACTCTATGTTCTGCCTTTCTGTTGATGCCGGTGCCTTCACCGACACCGGTCCCGGTATTTTTCTTTCTTTTAAAAGATTATTTCTTTTAAAATTATTTTTCTTTCAATTTTGGTGATTTCACCACCAGCTAGGCCTTGGCCTACTTTACCACGATGGAAAAACTTATCAGTGATTTAAAAAAATGTACCAAATGTTCTGGTAATATATCAGTCATGGTTAAACATGATTGGTGCTTAAAATATTCCAAATGATTGTCCTTTGTGTCATCAAATGACAAAAAGAAGCCTAAAGAACAGGGCCAGACAGTATGGTTCTCTGTTTGCCCTGGACTTAATTTCAGTGGCTTTCACATCATCAAGGACATCAGCCGCCTCTCATGGTTCTCAGGTCTCCTCAAAGTACAAACACAAAACTATGTCTAATGTAACCTGAGATTTAAAATAAAATAAATTTTGCCTGGCTAGGCTGGGGAAGTGCTGTCCAGGGCTATCAGTGTCAGCTAGAAATGTTTCTTTCCCCTCCAGGGAAGTTTTGCAGCCTCCAGAGCTGTTTGTTTATGTGGGGGAAGTGCAGGGATCTCTGCAGGAATCTCTTGAGTGAGCAGCCTTTCTGGAGGGAAACTGCATTCTCCATGGACCGCAGGATTTCGTCAGCCACACATGGTGACGTCCTCCGGGCGGTACCAGGTTCGGAAGTGCTTCTCAAATTTCTCTGCTAGCCCACCTCCCGTTTCCGCCCCCTAGCCTGGCCAGTTCCTGTTCTTCCGCCTTGCCAGCAAGTCGGATCTGCCTCTTCTCTGCAATTATCAACTTATCTACTTCATCGGATACTCACGAGCGATGCCCAAACCGGGATCCAAGAGGTGCCCCTGCGGTTAAAAAACTGCGCTCCTCGGACAATGATTTATGTGCCCTCTGCCAGCTCGGCGAACCCTCGGGCCTGCAACACTCTCCGGCTGCAATCTCCAAGGCCCAGGATGTGCCCCTCCGGGCCTCCATCCCCGGCCCCACGTCAGGACCCGCAGCGCTGCCTGTATCCGGCCACAGCTGCATCCTGCAGTGCGGAGGATTCCCGACGGCCCCCGGCCATGCGGTGGATGAATTCGATCATGGCGCCTCGGGTGAGTGCCCTCCCTCCGTCTTCTCCGAAGTTCCCGCCATCGCGTCTGGCTTCTCCCCCTGTGTGACGCCTTCCTATCCGGCGCTGCAACGTCACTCCTGCGTGCCTCTGGACCCGGCGAATCACCAACGTCACTCCAGCGCGACTGTGGACCCAGCGCAACGTCATCCCTGCGCGACGCCGGAACCGGAGACTCTTCAACAACCGGCGTTTCTCCTCGCAGTGGATCGGAGCAACCCCGGAATCGCGGGGGGGGGGGGGAACCGCAGCGCTCCCATGACAACCGGAGAGGGCTGAACTATACCGATGCACGTCCTCGATCCCGCAAAGGACATAAATGCACCAGGGACCGCTCAGGTACCTCCTCTGACTCCAGCAACTGCTCTCAGCCCCGGAGGAGGCACAAAACCTCTAGGAATCGCTCCTCCAGACACCGGTCCCGCTCCCACCGAAGCTCATCCTCTTCTTCCTCCAACGCTGCTATCCTGAATCTGCTGACTCAACTCGTGCAGCAGACAGCCCCCCCCCCTCCTTTGGCTGCAGCATCTTCTTCACGCCCGGCAGCCCCCCCCTCCTTCCCACGCCTGCTGTGGATAGCCAGCTGCTGCCTGACCTCCCCGCAGCCATATCCTCCCTGGACAGCTCCGCTGAGGAACAGGAGCCAGAGCCAGGGGTGGTGGGATCTGCCAGCTTGAACCTCTCTGCCTCGGGGACAAGACCATCCCTGGAGAAGGATGCACCTCCACCCCCTCCGGAGGACCTTATGTACCCGAAGTTTATCTGCAAACTAACTTCCTCCCTGGGTCTAAACCAAAACACTACAGAGGAAGCTGAGCCAGAGGTACTCAAATACCTCGCGGTACCTAAAACCCCTCTGGCCCTACCTCTACACCGCAAGCTGCAGGAGAGCCTCTCCAGACTTTGGCAGACACCTGCTTCAGGGCGCGCCACATCAAGGAGGCTGGACTCAAAATACCTCCTTCAACCCACGACGGGTTTCGAGAAGGCACAGCTACCTCACCACTCCATAGTGGTCTCTTCCGCTCTCAAGAAGTCGAAATCCTCACGGATTCACACCAACCACCCTCCCGGCCGGGACAACAAGTTGCTCGACGACATTGGCAAGAAGGTATTTCAAGGAGCCATGCTCGGGGCACGTATTGCGGCCCATCAGTTCCAACAAATCCTTTTTCAGGACTCTTGTGTCTCCAACATCAAGAATGCAGCTTCCACCCTCCCTAAGGAGTCTCTCGCCCCCTTTTCGGCTGCTTTGAATGACCTAATCGAGTGCAACAAGCACCTTGCCAGCACGGCATTCGACGCCTTCGATACGGCCGCTCGCACGGCGGGCACAGCTATCTCCGCCAGGAGATGGGCTTGGCTGCGTGCCTCCGGGCTAAGGAGTGACTCCCACGACAAGATCACGGACGCCCCCTGCTCAGGAGAGTCCCTTTTCGGGGACAAGGTGGCTGATACTGTGAACACCATGGAAGAGGACTGTAACACCCTGCAGACCCTAGCGGAGGAAGGATTTGACCGCTACGGAAACACACAAAAATCAAACTATCAGCGGAAATCTCTCTACAACTTCGACAGAAGGTACTCATCCAACAAAAAGTGGCAGGGCCCCAGGTACAAGTCCAACTCCTATCAAGGGCCCTCACAACAGCGCCACTTTCAGAGGGACCGCAAACAGAAGAAAACCACCAACTCTCAGCCCGCCAAGAGTGGTCAGTCCTTTTGACGGCCGTGGACCGCCCCTCTCCCAGACGGGGGGGGGGGGGGGGCGCCTGTCCTTTTTCCTCCCGCAGTGGGAGAAGATAACCCACGACTCCTGGGTACTACGAATCATTCGCAGGGGATACTGCATCAGGTTCTCTACGCCTCCCTTCCAACGCCACAGGCCCATCAGCAACACGCCTCCCCACCTTCAGCGTGCCATGACTCTGGAACTCATTCACCTCCTGTCCTCCAAAGCTATCGAGCTAGTTCCTCGGTCACAGGTCAACTCGGGGTTTTATTCAAAGTACTTCCTCATCCCGAAGAAGTCGGGAGGGGTTCGCCCCATCTTGGACCTCCGCAAGTTGAACAAGTTCATCGTGAAAGAGAAGTTCAGGATGTACTCCCTCAACTCCATCCTTCCCCTGATCCAGAAGGGAGACTGGCTCGCAACCCTGGATTTACAGGAGGCGTACACACATGTCAGCATTCACGCTGCGCACAGGAAATATCTCCGATTCCAAGTGCTTGGACAACACTACCAGTACCGGGTACTTCCATTTGGCCTTTCACCAGCCCCTCGGGTTTTCACGAAGTGTGTAGTGGTCGCAGCAGCTCACCTACGCAGGCAGAACATTGCGGTGTTCCCGTACCTCGACGACTGGCTAATATCTGCTCCTTCAGCCCCTGAGTTACTAGCGTCCCTGCGCATCACCACCTCTCTGATCTCCACCTTGGGCTTCGTCATCAACTACAAGAAATCACAACTCCTCCCGTCTCAGCGTTTGGAGTTTATCGGAGCCCTCATCGACACGCAGTCCCTGAGAGCCTACCTACCGCACCCCAGGCTACTCGCCATCATCTCGCTTGCCTCCAGGGCAGCAATAGCAAAAAGTCTCTCGGCTCGGTCAATTTTACGCCTGCTGGGGCACATGGCAGCCACGACGGCGGTCATCTCTGTAGCTCGAATGCGGATGCGTCCTCTCCAGTGGCACCTCCGGACACACTGGAATCAGCATCCCCAACCGCTGACATCCAAAATCCCGATGACCAACTCTATCAGGGCTCAGCTCCGCTGGTGGACCAAGCCAGCGAATCTCTCCGCGGGGAAACCCCTACACCCGCCACAGCATCAGACTACCCTCACTACGGACGCCTCATGCTCCGGCTGGGGCGCCCACTGCCAGGAGTTCAGCACTCAAGCAGCGTGGTCTCAGAGCGAACGGCAGCTCCACATCAATCTCCTGGAGCTAAGGGCCGTCAAATACACCCTCAAGGCGTTCCTGCCACATCTTCGGGCGACTACTATCCTCATTCAAACAGACAACCAAGTTGCCATGTTCTACCTCAACAAACAAGGGGGTACGGCCTCCCGATCTCTTTGCAAGGAGGCGCTAGCAATATGGTCAATGTCCCTGGAGAACGAGTGCTGGATTCGCGCATCATACATTCCCGGGAACTTGAACAGCCTAGCGGACAGGCTGAGCAGGCAACTGCAACCCCACGAATGGTCTCTCCTTCCAAGGGTGGCCTCAGACCTCTTCGTGGGGAACACCAGAAGTCGACCTCTTTGCAACCGAGGGGAACTCCAAATGCCCCCAATTCTGCTCCAGACATCCGTCAAGCAAGAGGCCGGCGGGGGATGCATTCGACACATGTTGGGGGGAGTGGTCTCTGGTGTACGCCTTCCCCCCGACCCCCCTCATTCCAGCGGTTCTGCAACACATCGTTCAGGACAAAGCCAGAGCCATCCTGGTAGCTCCCCACTGGCCACGACAAATGTGGTTCGCTCTCCTGAAACGCCTAGCGCAAGATGCCCCGTGGCATCTGCCCCTGTGCCCGGACCTTCTAACGCAGAACTCAGGGTTAACGAGACACCCCGATCTCAAGACCCTGTCGTTAGCTGCCTGGATATTGAGCGGGTGAACCTTGCCCCTCTTGAACTACCCGCAGATGTGCAAGACGTAGTCCTCGCTGCCAGGAGACCTTCAACCCGCAAATCGTACGGCCTCAAATGGAAGAGATTCGGAATCTGGTGCGCCTCTAGAGGGCTTGACCCCGTCACCTGTCCGGTAGCACAAATCTTGCAGTACCTCAGCTCCCTCTCCGACCTTGGTCTCAAGACCCAATCCATCCGAGTTCATCTCTCTGCTATTGCGGCTCTACACGCCCCCATTGAAGGCGCCGACTCCATATCTGCATTACCCCTGACATCTCGATTCATGAAAGGCCTAGCGAACATACGGCCCCCAGTGAGAGCTCCGGTTCCCCCCTGGGACTTGGGGATGGTTCTGCATAGCCTCACCCTTGCCCCATTTGAACCTCTGCTCTCTGCGGATATAAAATACGTCTCCTGGAAGACCATATTCCTAGTTGCCATCACTTCTGCCAGGAGAATCAGCGAGCTTCAGGCACTAGTTGCGCACCCGCCCTATACGCAGCTGCACCAGGACAGAGCTTCCCTACGTACCAACCCCAGATTTGTACCCAAGGTGCCTTCAGCCTTCCATGTCAACCAATCTATTGAGCTCCCCTCCTTCCTCCCGGGACCGCACCACTCCGAGGAGGAGAGACGTCTACACACTCTGGACTGTCTGCGGGCACTCCGGATCTACCTGGACAGGACTCTACCTGCCCGCAAAGGCGATCAACTATTTGTGTCCTACGACCCTCTCAGACCCGGGGTTCCAGTCACAAAACGTACTCTTTCCCATTGGGTAGCCTCCTGCGTAGCCTTCTGCCTCGACCAGCAAGGGCATCAGCCACAGGGCAGAATAGGGCCTCATCGCCTACGGGCAATGGCCACATCCCTGGCCAACCTGCGGGCCGTTCCTCTGCCCGACATTTGTAAAGCCGCCACGTGGTCATCTCCACACACGTTCCAGAAACACTACTGCCTTGACCTCCACTCCAAGGAGGACTCGGCGTTTGGCAGTGCGGTCCTGGCCTCCGCCCTACAGCCCCGGGATGGCGCTGACAGCCTAGACGCACGCTAACCATGTGACTCTGCCCTTGGCACTTTGCATCTCTTATGATGCTCGCTCTGTTGTTCTGATTGATTGCACCAGTGTCGTTTCTTGTTTGCACTATTGTATTGTTTGCACTATTGTATTGATTGCACACTATTGATTGCACAGTTCTCATTGCCTATTGCACTGTTGTGTCGTTGTTGTTGATTGGCACTATTGTATTGATTGCACTGTTGATGTCACTAGGCGGTTAATGCCTCTTAAGTAGACCTCGTTGTTGTCATATAATGTTCTTGACAAGGTTCAGTAAACAGCTACCTCCCTATCGCAGTCTCGATTCATGCCTCCCTCCTCCACCTCAGCGCGCTGTGCGCAGCTAGGGAGTCACCCATGTGTGGCTGATGAAATCCTGCAGTCCATGGAGAAAGCAAGGTTACTTACCTGTAACGGGGGTTCTCCGTGGACAGCAGGATGAGTCAGCCACACGCTCCCTCCCACCTCCCCTGGAGGAGGTCCGCCTGATCTCCGCTCCCTGCCTTGTGGTCAAGCTTGGAAAAGGAACTGGCCAGGCTAGGGGGCGGAAACGGGAGGTGGGCTAGCAGAGAAATTTGAGAAGCACTTCCGAACCTGGTACCGCCCGGAGGACGTCACCATGTGTGGCTGAGTCATCCTGCTGTTCACGGAGAACCCCCGTTACAGGTAAGTAACCTTGCTGTCTGAGACAGGGGAATTTAAACTGAAAGCAGCAGTGGGACTTGTTGATGGAAAAGGTGAGATGTCGGGGGGATTTCTGAGTGAAAAAAGGGCTGAAAGGAGTGTTTTTGAAGGGTGCTGAGTAAAGAAAGTGTTGAACTGGTGATTGGTGACTGTGGAAGTGTGGTTAAATTCTCTGGAAACTGAATTTATTTATTTATTTATATTATTTATTACAGTTTCTTATATACCGCGCTATTTAGAATCAGCGCGGTTTACATCATAACAAAACGACCATTACGACAAACTGTCAGGTTTTACATTGAACAGGAGTACAAACTTGGATAACTGGGTTAACTATATACATAATCTATCTACACTGCAGTGTGCGGGCATTTCTAGATTGGGTTATTTCTTGGAGGGGATATCTGGTGACCATTTGGATATTTGGTGACCATTTGGAACTTTGGGTGAGTGGCTCTGAGAGAAATACTAACTGACTGGTTGAGAGTCTTACTGAGTAAAGAATATTTCTTAAAGGAAATTAAATTCTCCTTGGAATCCTGTCTACGGTCTGGAGAAGCCATTTATACTCTGAGCTGGAACTGTAATTCTGAATCTGACTTTAAGCTCTTGAGAGTGGATGAGAGGATTGATTTTATAAGAAATATCCTCTTGGACTAGAGAAAAAATCCAGCCTTTCCATAAGTGGGTAATTTCTAGCTGAAGTGATTGAACTGAACCCTGCTATGCCTTACCCTGCTACAATACACCTGTATATAGTTAAATGTTTTAATTGCCCCATATAATCTTCCAAGTTGCAATACCTGTTCCATGTAAAAGTATGTTATATTGTTTTATGTAAACCGCTTTGAATTAATGGTAAGGCGGTATAAAAAACCCTGTTAAATAAATAAAAATAAACTGTGTGCAGAAGTGACTGAAAAGTACCCTGAGAAAAGAAGGGGAAATTCAAACCTAAGCTGTGACTGAACTGATGTGTGCAACTGAAGCAGAACACAGAGCTTAAACATTCTGCTGGGCTCTGTGCTTAGTTAATTGAGACTGTCACTTAATGGGACTGAGAAGATTCCTGGATTGAAATAATAAAGCAGTCCCTAACTGGCTCAGTTAAGGGAAGTGTGTTCGGAAGATTGCTGCATGTGGGTGTGGTTGGGTTGCAGTCCAGAGTGTGGAAGTATGGAGGTGTGGAGTGGATGTATGCAAAGAAACAAAAGAACACAGGGTGTATCTAGCAAACTGCTTCTATCTGTGCCCTTCTCTTCTACTGCTAACTCCAGACTTCGCTCCTTTCACCTTGCTGCGCCTTACGCCTGGAACAAACTACCTGTGTCTGTACGCCAGGCGCCTTCTCTAATTCTCTTCAAATCCAGGCTGAAAACCCACCTCTTCACTGCTGCTTTTGGGTCTTGACTCACCTGATCTCCTTTTCCTTTCCTCTTGCTTTATCCCTACCTACACCTTCTGTGTTTGTCTTGACTAGATTGTAAGCTCTGATGAGCAGGGACTGTCTCTTACATGTCTGTGCAGCGCTGCATATGACTTGTAGCGCTATACAAATGCTCAGTAGTAGTAGTAGTAGTATCAATTATCCTTTCATTTAATTAGATAGGGAAAGTGTTATAGTTGCTGAAAAAAACCCCATATTTTTTAAAGAGAGATACAGTTTGCCCCAACTTATAGGATAGACAGGGTTTTCCCTTGTTGATTTGTTAAAGGTAGGGAGTAGGATCCAGTGCTGAACAGGACATCTGAAGAACCTGGGAAGATCTTCAATCCAGTAGCAGAAGGATCTGGAGTCCTGGGCCCCTTCGCAAAAAGGAAAACTGGAAGAGGTAGTGGTGCACCCTACACAGAGACAAACTGGGAAAATATATTTGAACTCAAATAAAACAACCACTGAGAACCCCCCTCCCTCCCCCAAATTCAAAAAAGGAAACTTACCTATTAGAGAGGAAAAGGTTTGAAAAAGAAAATAAGAATTCCTTAGTAGGAACTAGCCTGGAAATTTTTGTGTAAAAGTTTCACCAGCAGATCTATAGAATAACATGACTTGCCTATTACTTGATGTGACTGAATACACTTACCTGAGTTATTGTTATAATGATGTGAGCAAACTGTTACTGTGAGTTAAGAAGAATATTTTGGATGGTTACACTGTAGTAATATTTAATAAATTGCATTAAAAATCCTATTCCTGAAAGTAAATATCATCTATGTAGTCCATTATTACAAACCACTATCTAGCTACCATTAATACCTGTAACATCACCTTGAATAGTGGCTTATCCATTTTAGTTTATTTTCCTCTTGCTCTCTACTTGCCTCATAGAAAAAGGAGAATAAGATGAGGTTAGTGAAATCTGTCAGCTTTCACCTGAAGAAATGCCCAGACTCTGACCACTCAGGCCATCTGACTACATTTAAACATCATTGGTGCTGTTGCAAGTGAGTCTGATGGTAACTACTTCAGGGTAAGGGGGGCTACATTAAGTCATCGGCATCAATTACCGATACTGATTCCAGAGGTAAGACCCTTCATCGCCATCGAGACTGACCGAAAGGTGCGTCTGATTCTGACCAGCCTGCTAAACTGCCCCAGCATGAGTTCTTATCCTCCAAAGCACAAGGGGGGCTCCAGGACGCTCCCAAGGCTTTGACCTCTGGAGAACTACTGGTTCCATGCTGTGGGACGGTGGCTATAAGCGCTATGCGGGATTCCACCCAGACGTCGGTCAACTCCCTTGACCAGCGCATACTGGCTATTGAGAGGAGTTTGGCCACACTCCTGGCAGCCTCGGTACCAACAGTATTGACAGCTCCAGCTGGACAAGCGTCGGCACCCTGCCAACAACCACCAGTTCCGGGGCCAATGCCGGTACTTGAACCTGCATCAGGGGAGCTTCTCCCTATGATTCCCCCTTTGGAAAAGACGGACATCATCAGTACCTAGTAGGCTCCCGATGCTGCACCTACCGATCATCGGTACCAGCATTGATCATCGATATTGGGGAAGTATCGAGATCAAGCACAATATCGTCAATACTTTGACTTTCTCTCAGACTCTGATTCTACTTTCTCCAATTCTGATGATGTGTCGGAGGATTCCTGTAAAAGCCGGGACATTCCTTCAGATCTGTCCCCTCCTCATGAGTGGCGTTGATCTCTGCTAGAAGATATATCTTTCCAAGACTTCATTAGGGACATGGCAGCAGGTTTACAGTTTACTGTGGCATCAGGGATGGAACCGAGGGCAGAGGAATTGAAAATCCTCCAATACCCCTTGACACCTAAAGAGGCTGCCATTTTACCATTACACCACATCTTACAGGATTTGATGCTTCGTATGTGGGAGGCTCCTCTAATGGTTCTGCCTATCAGCAAACAACTTGATACCGTGTATCAGATTCCAGCATGCCCAGGCTTTCAGAAGCCTCAATTCCCACACCATTTCATGGTAGTGGAATCGGTAATGCTCCGCATCAAGAGTTCTAAGAATCACTTTTCCATGTCTCCAGGCAAGGACTCCAGAACCTTTGATGCCTTTGGCCGTCGATGTTTTCAGGCATGCTTGCTCACCTCCAGAATTACTTCCTACATGCTCTACATGGGCATGTTCCTCAAGGATATATCAAGGGATCTGGAGATATTTCATGTTGTGTAAATAATCAAGATTTTTTTGTTATAATTCTGTAAATAATTAACTGTCTAAATAATCAAAGGTTCCTGTTATGAGCTATATATGATTACTTTTGTTTATACTGTTCCTTGTACATAGTTGCAGTGTTGCATAATGTTCCATGTATTTTTCACCATTTATTTATTTACAGTTATTTTATACCGCGCTATTTATCATCAGTGCGGTTTACAGTGAACAAAAATACTCACATAGGCAACGAGCTGTCATGAGTTTACATATAACAGGGCAAATAGCCAGGAATTATCAATGGGAAACTTTGTACATAAAAGTATAAACTATATACAGTACAGGTTATTATTTACATTATGTGCAGCGTAAGACAGAACATTACTGCGTATCTTGTGGGATTGAATTGTGTTGGGGAGTCTGTGAGGGATCGTGGTGTTTGTAGAAGTGTAGAAGGAACAGGTGATGCTTTAGGGCTTTTCTAAATTGCTTGAGGTCAGTGATTGATCTGATGGCGAGTGGAAGGTTGTTCCAGCATCTAGGGGCGTAGTATGCAAATGTTCTTTCTGTAGTTGTACGAGTGCATCTTATAAATTCTGTTGGTATGGATAGGGTATTGCACGCTGCTGATCTTCTTGATCTAATATTGGGGGTGTGGTTGATGAGTGATGAGATTGAGGGAGGGGCTATTTTATTAATAGCTTTAAAGGTAGTGATGAGGACTTTATATGCGATCCTGCAGTTTATAGGGAGCCAGTGTAGCTCCATTAGGATGGGGGTTGAGTGTTCCCTCCTTGATGCTCCAAAAAGGACACAGGCGGCAGCGTTCTCTGTAAACCGCCACTGATCTTGGGAAGGGGCGGTATATAAAAGTTTTCAAATAAATAAATAAATAAATATTTGCATCTTTCCTTCCCAATGACAAACAAAATGCATTCCAAGCCCTCATTAGGCAGAATCAAAATACATCCAAATTTCTTACTAGAGCATCTTTTGATGCCTTTGAGTCATCCAGCAGAGCTTCAGCAGTCTGCATCGGTGCTCGCAGGATGGCCTGGCTCCAGGCATCGGATCTTGAACATTGGGTCCAAGACAAATTGGCTAATATTCCCTGTTCTGGAGAAAACCTCTTTGGAAAAGGTTGGAGGGAAAAAGCTGGAGAGATTGAGACAGTTGATCTCTCTCAAGTGCCTTTCAAGAAAGACAGCAGACCTCTCTAGGAGGAGAACTAATCCAAAGAAATATTTCTGTCCAAAGAAGAAGAGATACTATCCTTCTTATCCACCAGCAGCACCAGAAGGGACCTCGTCAACCCAAAAATTCTAAAGACACTAAACCCCAACCAGCTGCACAGTCACAAACAGCACCTGGTTTTTGACTCCTTCGTGAAGAGCATAACCACTCTGCCTCGGCAGGGTCCCCAACCCCTACACATAGCAGGCAGGCTCTGTAGATATGACCACAGGTGGCACCTCATAACATCAGAGCAGTGGACTCTCAACATCGTCCAAAGGGGCTATCTGCTTCACTTCAAAAGCTTACTCCCCACCACTTTCATAGGAGATTATCCCAGAAACCCCCTGCAGATAAATCTCTCTCTATTAGCTCAAGGGGCCATAGAAAGATTCCTTCGCCCCAAGAGGGCATGGGCTTCTACTCTCCTTATTTTCTTATCTCCAAGAAAACAGGAGGGTTCACGCCTATCTTAGATCTAAGAGACCTAAACAAATTTTTCATTTGAGAAAATTCAAAATGATTTCCCTTGGCACACTCCTGCCATACCTTCAGAGAAACCACTGGCTGTGTTCTCTAGACCTCAAGGAGGCATACACGCATTTACTGATCCACCCTCAGCACAGATTATATCTTCGTTTTCAGTTCCAGCAGAACCATTGCCAATAATCTAGTGCTCCCCTTCGGCTTAGCCTCTGCGCCCTGGGTATTCACAAAGTGCATGGCAGTGGTTGTGGCCTACCTTTACACTTTGGGGGTCTTCTTCTTCCCCTAGTTAGACGATTGGCTAATCAGGGGAGAATCCCTACAAGAGGTAAACTCAGTCTTAAATAGTTTACCTTGTAGCTTCATTGCATGTCCCCTAGTCTTTCTATATTCTGATAACGTAAACAATCGATCTACGTTTACCCGTTCCACTCCGTTCATTAATTTATAGACTTCTATCATATCTCCCCTCAGCCGTCTCTTTTCCAGGTTAAAGAGCCCTAACCTTTTTAGCCTTTCTTCATAGGAGTATCCTTCCATCCCCTTTACCATTTTGGTGGCTCTTCTCTGAACCTTTTCTAAAATCGCTATATCCTTTTTAAGATACGGCGACCAGAATTGCACACAATATTCAAGGTGCGGTCTCACCATGGAACATAGAGGCATTATAATATCTTTTGTTTTATTTTCCATTCCTTTCCTTATCATACCTAGCATTCTATTTGCTCTCTTGGCCGCCGCTGCATACTGGGCTGCGGGTTTTAACATGGTATCCACAATGACGCCTAAATCTTTTTCCTGGATGGTGGTTCCTAATGTGGAACCTTGCATCGTGTAACCATAGTTTGGGTTGTTCTTCCCTAGGTGCATAACCTTGCACTTGTCCACATTAAATTTCATCTGCCATTTTGATGCCCATTCTTCCAATTTATCAAGATCCTCTTGCAATTTTTCACAATCCTCTTGGGTTTTAACAACTTTAAATAGTTTTGTGTCATCTGCAAATCTGATAATCTCACTCGTTATTCCACTTTCCAGGTCATTTATGAATATGTCAAAAAGCAGCGGACCCAGCACAGATCCCTGGGGTACACCACTATTCACCTTTCTCCATTGGGAAAATTGGCCATTTAGCCCTACCCTCTGCTTTCTATCTTTTAACCAGTTCCTGATCCACAATAGTACACTGCCTCCTATCCCATGACTCTTTAGTTTTGCCAAACGTCTCTGATGAGGGACCTTGTCAAAGGCTTTCTGAAAGTCCAGATACACAATATCAACCGACTCACCTTTGTCCACCTGTTTATTCACTCCTTCAAAAAAACATAACAGATTAGTAAGACAAGATCTTCCTTGTCTAAAGCCATGTTGGCAGCAACCTGGTCCTCTGTCCATAGTTTTGTGGCCCATTATTGCTTGGACAAGGACTCCTGCCAGGATGTCTCGTTTGGCCAGACTGTTCTCCAGCATCTCTTTCAGACTTAGATCAACTCCTTCCCCCCGTCCCGGGTTTCGATACAAGACATCCTTGGGAGGATACATGACCCAGTTAGGCACGTGTTTCACGGCTCTCTCTGTGGTCATCTCCCTGGCATCTCCAAGCTAGGGAATCCCATATGTGAAGACTACATTCCTGCTTGTTCCTGGAAATAGTGTAGTTACTCACTTGTAACAGGTGATCTCCGGGAACAGCAAGAATTGAGTCTTCACAACCCACCCTCCTCCCCTAGGAGTTGTATATCTCTCTCTCTCTCTCCTTTTCTCTCCTTTTATCTCAGCTACAAACCCAACTGAGGAGGGAGAGTTGGAAAGGCGGGAAGGCAGCTACGCAGGCGCAGTGGGATGCTCCCAAAAGCTTTCCTATAGGACGCTGGGGAGCGTTCCCATGCGGACTCTGTTGGTGCCAACTTCACTCATATGTGAAGACTCAATTCCTGCTGTTCCCAGAGATCACCTGTTACAGGTGAGTAACTACGCTTTCCCTGCTTTAGGCAAGTAAGTTGGAGAAGAAAAAGTGAGTGAAGGAAGGTAAAAGGTATGTAGGCCTATTAGGTGAGGGGAGGTTTCCGATTTTATTTTGTTTGGCATCTTGAGTTGCACTGTATAAATGTTTGAGAAATACTGTTATAAATAATTTTGTAGAGAAACTGTTGCATAGGTGGCATGAAGACCACAGGTCCACTGAATATATCTTTCTAATTTCTTAAAAGCTGTCTGTATCTTGTAATTCAGACACTCTGCGTCTATAGCCAGTTCTACAGTACATGTAAAAACATAACTTCCTGGCCTTTATGGATCATCATTTTTACCACTGATTTAATATTTATTTATTTATTTATTTATTTATTTAACTGTATTTATATCCCGCTTTTCACCGGGTCAAAGCGGTGAGACATATAACAAGGGGGGGGGGGGAATCAATGGTGGGGGGGGGGCCCCAGCACCGGGGGTTCAACATTGATGATTTTGGGATAAACATAGAGACTGACAGGGTAGCATAGTTACTGGTCTGGAGCTTTTGAGAAAAAATAGGGGGGTTCCTATTCAGAGATGTTCTTGGAATAGGACGGTTTTTAGCTGCTTTTTGAATGATGGGAGATCACCGTTGTTCCTGATGTGGTTTGGTAGAGAGTTCCAGAGGGATGGGGCATAGAGTTCAAAGGCTCTGTTGCAGGTCCGTTGTGTTGCCTTGGTCCTTTTGTGGGGGACTGCAATGGAGCTGTTGGAGGATTGTCTGGTCGTTCTGCTGTGGGTTGGTCGAGGTAGTAGGGAGCAGAGTGGGGTGCCTTGTGTTTGGTGGATGGTTTTGTGGGTGAGTAGAAGAGCTTTGTATTTGATTCTTGCTTCGATGGGGAGAATATGAAGGTCCCTCAGAATTGGGGTGATGTGGTCCCTTTTCTTTGCATTGTGAATTATTCTCGCCGTAGTGTTTAGGGCAATTCGGAGAGGATTGGTTTGTGTGGCAGGTAGGCCATGGTAGATTATGTTGCAGTAGTCTAGATGAGGGAGTGTCAGAGCTTGCATTACTGTCCTGAAGTCCTGTGGTTCGAGGAGAGGTCGGAGACGTACCGTTTTTGCCTTGTGGAATACTGTTCGAGTGGTCTTGTTGATTTGCTGCTTAAGGGTTAGGGCTTGGTCAATGATAATGCCGAGATATCTTATGTGTGGTTGTATTTGGATTTGTGTGGTTCCCATGGTGATATGAGTGGGTGGTTTGAAGTCTGGGTCTTTTGTCACTATAAGAGCCTCGGTCTTCTTTATGTTAATGGATAAGTTGTTCTCTTGTAGCCAGTTGGATACGTCGGTGAAGCAGGTTGACAGCTGGTCGTTTGTCGGGTCTGTGGTTGTAATTGGGGCGTAGAGCATTATATCGTCGGCGTATATGTAGAGCATTTGTTATACCACCAGCGAGATGGGGGCTTTCCAGTCTTTTGCATTGAGTGTCACATGTACGATTTTCTCCCAGTTGGTGAGAGGTCTTACGTATGCACTAAGTGCAAGGAGCTCTTTGCTCTCACGGAACAAGTCCGTCCTCTAGAGGGTAGAGTAGCAGACCTGGAAGACATAAGAAAGACAGAGAAGTACATGGACGAGACCTACAGGGATATAGTCCTGAAGTCCCACCTCCAGTCTGGCAGCATCCCTGTTGCCATGGAGACAGAGGTCACGTGACAGGAGATCACCACCCTGGTGTGGCAGGACATGATCCTGTAACTAGGACCTGTCCTCCAGGTGATGTAAAACCCTCTCGCACTGAGGACGTTTCTCCAGGGCCATGTGCCCATGAGGGGAGGGTTAGGACAGCTGTTATAGTTGGTGATTCAATCATTAGGCATGTAGATAGCTGGGTGGCTGGTGGACATGAGGATCGCCTGGTAACATGCCTGCCTGGTGCGAAGGTAGCGGACCTCACGCACCGCCTAGATAGGATCTTAGATAGTGCTGGGGAGGAGTCTGCTGTCTTGGTACATGTCGGTACATTCCTTTTAGGTAGGAAATTGAAATCCAGAACTTCCAGGGTAGCGTTCTCCGAAATGCTTCCTGTTCTACGTGCAAGACCCAAAAGGCAGGCAGAGCTCCAGAGTCTCAATGCGTGGATGAGACGATGGTACAAGGATGAGGGTTTTGGATTTGTTAGGAACTGGGGAACATTCTGGGGAAAGGAGGGGCTCTTCCGAAGGGATGGGCTTCACCTTAACCAGGATGGAACCAAACTACTGGCATTAACCTTTAAAAAGGAGATAGAGAAGCTTTTAAACTAGAAAATAGGGGAAAGCCGACAGTCGCCCAAGAGCACATGGTTCGGAAGATGGTATCCTTGAAGGATACTACCAAAAGCAGTGAGGTTCCAAAAAAGAGTAAAGTAGCCCAAATGCCCTTGAGTATGGTGCAGACAGAGCGTAAAGATTCCAAATTACTCATGCCTACCAATAGCCAGATTAATATTAATAAAATACAGTCTTTAAAATGCTTATATGCAAATGCTAGAAGTCTAAACAATAAGATGGGAGAGTTAGAATATATAGCACTAAATGAGAGGTTAGATATGATTGCAATCTAAGAGACATGGTGGAAGGAGGATAACCAGTGGGACACTGATACCTGGATACAAACTATATGGTAATGATAGAACTCATCAAATTGGTGGAGGGGTTGCGCTCTGTGTTAGAGAGGGCATTGAGTCAGAAAGGATTAAAGTTTTGCAGGAAACAATATTTGCTGTAGAATCTCTATGGATTGAAATTCCATGTATGAAGGGGAAGGTGATGGCAGTGGGGGTGTACTATCGACCGCCTGGCCAGAATGAACAAATGGATGATGAAATGCTCAAAGAAATCAAGGAAGCTAACAAAAGTCACAGCAGAGTAGTAATAATGGGTGATTTCAATTACCCCGGTATCGACTGGGTCAGTGTCACTGCAGGACATGCTAGGGAGATAAAGTTTCTAGATGAAATAAATGACTGCTTCCTGGAGCAGCTGGTTCATGAACCGACCAGAGGGGAAGCCATACTGGACCTAGTCCTTAGTGGAACACCAGATCTGGTGCAAGAGATAAGGGTGTTGGGACCACTTGGCAATAGTGATCATAGCATGATCATGTTTGATTTAATTAGTGGAGGAGGGATAGTAAAGAAATCCACAGTACTACCTTTTTTTTTTTTTTCTTTTCAAGGATCTGTTTATTGAATTCACAAGATACAGGAAAAGCAATACAAACAAAATCATTTTTCATTATATATCCATTATATATCAAGCATACCCCGGGCAGGGCTGTGTCTTGTCCACCACCCTGGGGCTGTACAACAACACAAACAAAGAAGGGCTCATGACACTACCCAAAATAATAACCCACAAACCCCCCTCCCCCGATTCCCCCCCCCCCTGCCCGGGACCACTGAATGCTGCCCAACCTCTCTAATGCATCCTCTGAGAACCTGCCATATCCCCATCTACTACTACCCCAAGTTCAATATTTCACTGCGGGCTTTAGACCCCAGTTTTTGAATATAAGGCATCCAAACCAGGAGAAAAGAGGCCCAGCTCTGAGGGCGTCTCTTCGCACTCCGCCGTTCCAACAGCATGAATTGGTGGAAACCATTCCGCCACTCCCAAAAGGAGGGGGGCGCCGGTTCCTGCCAGTGCCGGAGTATAGGGACCTTACCCACCAGACAAGCTTTCCGCACTAGTAGTCTCTGCCATCTGCCCTTCGGGTGGAGTAGTCCTAGTTGATCCAGCGCCACTAACGGCCCCGTCCAGCAAAGCTGCTGCTGCAATAAGCCACCTATATAGTTCCCAATCCGCATCCAATATCTGCGGATATGAGAACAGCCCCACCACATGTGACCCAAATCAGCCAAGGTACAGTCACATTTCGGACACCCGCCATACAGAGTAAGATGACTTCGCAGTGCGCACCGCGGAGAAAAGTGGGCTCGGAGGATACATTTAAGTTGGACCTCCCGCCATCTAGCCCCTTCCGCCAGTCACACAATCCGGCCTAACGCGGCACGAACCGAACCTGGGGCTATCCTACAACCCAATTCCTGCGCCCAGGAAGCTTCCTCCACCGAATAGTCTAGGGGCACATCACACGCATCCAGTGCTCTTTTTAGCATCGTTATAGTGGGGGGAGACTCTGTCCCTAGAGTAAAGAAGTCTAAAATCCGCGTGGAATGTTCGACCAGTAATTCCCTCCCTGAGACAGAGCCCACATAATGGGAAAGTTGCAGGTACGCAAACAAAGAAGTTCCTGGGCACAAATCATATTCCTTACATAACATTTCTAGAGCCTTACATCGCCCTTCCAAATCGACTACATGTCCCAGATTCCGTATCCCCACCTGCTCCCACCGACGAAAGGGAGTGGAGTCTGAACCCGGCGGAAACCGTGGATTTCCCCGCAAAGGCAGCCAACACGAGATCTCCGGGGAGCTGCCCCACAGTTTATTCAATTGCTGCCACGTTCGTTGCGCCGCTTGGATCAACACGCTTTTCATCACCCGGTCCGGCAAGGCCGCACGCCACAGATGTAATACTGCCAGTAGGGACTGTGGCGCCACAAAGGCTTCCTCGAGTTCTCTCGGGGTGTAAACATCCGTGCCTCCCAGCCAGTCCCCCAGGTGCCTAGCCTGGCATGCCAAGGCATATTTCCAGAGGTCGGGAATGCCGATCCTGCCGGATTGCCATTCCCCTCTGTCGGCGCTCAGTATGCATGCTCTAGCTCCCCTCCAAAGAAACCCACGAAATTCACGGTCAATACACAGCAGATCGCGGCGTAGCAGCCACACCGGCAAGGTTTGCAGCCAGTAGAGCACCCGTGGCAAGATCACCATTCCCAATGCTGCCGCCCTACCCAATAAGGATAACGGAAGGGGAGCCGAAGCCTGCAATTGCGAGCGTACCTTAAAAAGGATTCGCTCAAAATTCCTCCTGTACAGCGCAGCCAAGTCCCTAGTTAACTCGATACCCAAGTATATAAAGGAGTCACCTGCCCATCGCAAGGGGAAACTCCCTCTCCAAGCCCCCTGAAGCCGACCCCCAATATCTAGGGCCTCTGATTTATCCCTGTTAATATGTAAGCCCACAAATGCTCCATACTGGGAAAATTCTTCAAGCAGACAAGGCAAGGACTGCTGCGGGGACAGCAGATGGACTAGTATGTCATCCGCAAACGCGGCCACCTTAAAGACATGGGACCCAATACGGATTCCCCGTATGTTTAAGGACTCCTCTATCCTCCTCAGCAAAGGGTCTAAGGTCAGCACAAAGAGCAACGGGGAGAGCGGACAGCCCTGGCGCGTACCTCTCTCGAGGTTGAAGCTGTCAGACAGCACCCCGTTGCACAGAATGCCAGCCGTGGGATTGGCATACAGCAACTCTACCATCCTACAAAAAGAGTCACCCAGCCCATATTGAGGCAAAAGGAATTTCATATAATCCCAATTGACCTGGTCGAATGCCTTTTCCGCATCGAAGCTGATCAACAGGGACTGCCATTTCCGCTCATGTACCCAATTCCATTGATGCCAGGATTTTTCGCAGATTGCGCACAGCATACCGTCCCCTAACAAAGCCAACCTGCGAGTCGTGTAACAAGTCCCCCAGGATGGAGGCAAGCTGGTCGGCCATCACCTTGGCCATCACTTTCAAATCAAAATTCAATAAGGAAATGGGTCGATACGAGGCCGCTTGTGTAGGGTCTTTTCCCGGTTTGGGTATTAAAGTGATAAACGCATGATTCGCTCCCCAACAGAATCTCCCCTGCTCCACCTTCCAATGATACAACGCTGTCAAGGCGGGGGTCACCTGTTCTACTAACAACTTGTAAAATTCAGCCCCAAACCCATCCGGACCCGGTGACTTATAACAGCTGGCCCCCAAGATAACTTTGTGTACTTCCTCCTTTTTTTTTTGAAAGGTTTATTTATTAACCAATAGCAAACAAAACATACAGTAGAATATAACAAGGAGCCACCGAGGAGTGGTGTCTGATCTCCGCCGGGGCCAAGACAATAAACAGTTTTGTCGCCATCGTAAATTCAGACAAAGAAAGATACAAGGCAGATATGGTTAAACATTTTTCCCCCCCCCTTTTTTTCCCCCCCAGTATTCAGAACAACCCCCCCCCTTCCCCTTCCCCCCCCCACCCCCCCCTCCCCGTCCTCGCACCCCGAACTCCGCAGCACCGCAGCCGCACCCCTCTCAACAAGTACCAGGTCGTCTCCCCCACCCAGTAGGCCAGGCCTTAGGGTCCCACATTCACGATGTCACTCCGGCAACGAGGGCCCAGAGTCTGGATATAAGGTTCCCAGATCAGCAGAAAGGTAGACCACCGTTTCACAGAACCCCTGGCCCTCCAACGGTCTGTCAGCATCAACTGGTGGAAATTATTACGCCACTCCGCAAACGTGGGTGGATTACAATCTCTCCAGCTGCGTAAAATCGGACCCTTCCCCACCAAACATGCTTTACGTACCAACAGGTGCTCCCACCTCCCGGTAGGTAAAGTCAGGGGTAGTTGATCTAGGATAACTAAACCTCCAGTCCAGGGAAACCGCTGTTGTAATAATCTCATAAGATAGCGGTGGATATGGGACCAATACGGGAGGAGGCGCCTGCACTGCCACCACATGTGAGTTAAAGAGGCCAATGGCATATGACACCTAGGGCAAGACCCGTCCTGTGTAATATGACTCCGTAACGCTCGTCTTGGAGAGATATATACCCGAGTTAAAGCCTTATATTGGATTTCCCTCCACCGCGCTCCCACCGCCAGTTCTACTATCCGCCCCACCGCCTCGCAGATCGTGCCTGGTGGGAGCACCCGTCCCAATTCTCCCCCCCAGGCTGCCTCCGCCTTCCCATAATCCGGCACCGCCCCAAAGCACTCCAACTTAATCCGCAGCCCAGCTATCGTCAGGGGAGCATCCCCCCCCAGGTCTAGGAACTCAATAATCTGCTTTGACCGGTCTTCCCCCAGTTCTTCTCGAGGTAATGTAGCCACATAATGAGACAGTTGAAGATACGCAAAGTAATGGGTACGGGGTAATTGATGCTCCTCACATAATTCCAGGAACGGCTTGCACTTACCCATAAGGTCTACCACATGCCCCAAGTAACGGAGACCCTGCTGATGCCAGTACTGAAACGTGCGCGTATCCGAACCAGGTTGAAACTGTACATTACCTTGTATAGGTAACCAGCTGGAAACCTGCCAATTACGTTGCCAGAAACTGTTCAGCTGCTTCCATGTATGCCGCACCGCAGTTAGCAACGTATTCCGCGTAAGTCTCGCTGGCAGATATTTACTCTCCACATGTAGTACCCCCACCAGGGAGAAGGGAGACATCAGTGCCCTCTCGAGATCTCGAGGTGTATAAACGTCAGTTCCCCCTAAGTAATCTCCCACGTGTCGCATCTGGCAGGCCAAGGCATAAAGTCTTAAATCCGGGAGCCCTAGACCACCCCTACGCCACCCTCCTACCATACGAGAGATCGGGACCCGCGCTCGGGCCCCTTTCCACAGAAATCTCTGAATTTCTCTTTCCAGTTTAAGCCGATCCCTGCGAAGCAACCAGACCGGCAGAGTCTGGAGCCAATACAGTATACGCGGTAAAATCACCATTTTAACTGCAGCAATTCTCCCCAGCAGTGCCAATGGCAACGGGGTCCAAGCACGCAATTGACGCCGTATCCCAGTCAAGACCCTCTCGAAGTTTGTGCAGTATAGATCCTGTGGCCGTCTCGTTAAAGTAATACCGAGATATTTAAACCCATGTTCAGCCCATTTCAAAGGAAAGGCCTCCCCCCATCCGTCTCGCAACCCCCCCAACACATCCAAAGCCTCTGATTTATCTACATTTATCCGAAGACCCGCAAAACTGCCAAACCTCCGAAATTCAGCCATCAGTCGCGGCAGCGACGCTCGCGGCTCCTGTAAATGCACAAGCAGATCATCGGCAAAGGCCGACACCGTAAATCCCTGCTTACCCACCTCAATCCCACGGATCTGCGGGTCCGATTCTATGCTGCGGATTAGAGGATCCAACGACAGAACAAACAATAAGGGGGACAGTGGGCAACCCTGCCGAGTACCTCGATGGAGAGAGAAGGGGGCTGATAGAACCCCGTTACATAGCACCCGAGCCGTCGGGGTATCATATAAACTCTTCACCATAGCACAGAATGCCTGTCCCAGACCGTACAGCGGTAGCAAATGGTCCAGGTAGGTCCAATTCACCCTATCAAACGCCTTTTCCGCGTCAAAGCTTATCAAAAGCGTCGGCAGCTGTTGGCTATGTACCCACTCCAAAGATGTCAAGATTCGGCGTATGTTACGAACGGCATACCGACCGCGCACAAAGCCCACCTGAGACTCATGCACTATATCGCCTAGTATTCCCGCTAGCCGCTCAGCCAAAATTTTCGCCAACAACTTAGCGTCAAAATTTAACAGAGATCGGTCTGTAGGAGGCTGCCTGTAATGGGTCTTTAGCTGGCTTGGGGATCAAAGTGATATAGGCTTGGTTATCTCCCCACCTCCTGCCCCCCCCGCCTATCCGCTGCTGGTATGTCTCCACCAACAAGGGGCCCACCCCTTCGGACAGTATTTTATAAAATTCAGCCCCGTAGCCATCGGGGCCTGGGGCCTTATAACAACTGGCATGAGCGATCACGGAGTGAACCTCCTCCAAGGTAATTGGGCGTCCCAGCTGAACCCTCTGTGCCTCTGTCACCCTCGGCAGCTGCAGCCCTTGCAGGAAGGCCTCCCTAATAGAGGGGTCGTGCTCTTCGGCCGTATAAAGTTTTTGAAAAAATTCCTTAAAGAGTGCACTAATCGCCTCTCGATTCTGATGGAGTTTCCCATGCTCATCACGAAGAGCCGCCACCCCTTCCCCCCTCGCGGACCTCGCAGACAACGGCCGAGGAGCTTCCCTGGTTTGTCCCCAAAACAATGTAGTCGATATTTATAATAAAGTAAAGATTTCTTGGCGCGCTGATGAAGTAATTCATTCAGGGCGACCTGAAGCTCCCACAGCCGTTTTCTATTCAACGCTGTAGAGGATCGACCACTTAGCGCCCGCGCATGGGAAACCTGTCGCTCCAACCTAAGAATCTGCTCCGCCAATAATCGGCGTCTCCGAGCAGCAAAGCCAATAATATCACCTCTCAATACCACCTTGGCAGTTTCCCAGACCAACTCGGGGTCCTCCCTGTGGGCCTGATGATGTAACTCAAACTCTCGCCAGCGGTGGCCCAGAAATTGCCGGAATTGATCATCTTTATATAACTCAATGGGGAATCTCCAAATTCGAGCTGTACCAGACCCTCCCCCCCATCGCAACTCTGCCCAAACCATGGCATGGTCGGATATCTCCAGAGGACCTATCTGTGTCTCCTCCACCTGTGCGAAAGCAGTTGTGGAAAGCAAAACATAATCTATTCTCGCACTAGTCCCATGTGCCCTTGAAACATGAGTGAAGTCTTTCTCAGATGGATGCAAGACTCTCCACGGGTCAATCAAACCTAAGCGCCTCCGAAATCGTTGCAACACTTGAGAGCTAAGAATTCTATCCCTCGTCCCCTTCCGCTGGAGGTGTCTAAGCTAACGTCAAGCACCCCGTTGAGATCACCCCCCATGAGTAGGGGTACATCAGGCAACTGTTCCACCTTAGCCGCAAGACGATCATAAAATTCACGGTCTACCATATTGGGACCATAGACATTTCCAAGTATTATCTCACGGTCTTCCAGTACCCCCCACAGGAGCAAATATCGGCCAGCCGGGTCAGCCACTTGTCGATTCAACGAGAAACGCACCCTCTTATGGATTAATATGACCACCCCTCCCTTCTTCCCTTGTGCAGGCGCCCCCCATACTTGGCCCACCCAATCCCGGCCCAATTTAGCATGCTCTTCCGCTGTTTGGTGGGTTTCCTGGAGTATTGCAAGGTCACAGCGGTGTCTGGCCAGCGCCTTCAACACTTTATATCGCTTGATCGGGCTACCTAAACCACAGACATTCCAGGTTATAATTCTCAGAGGATCACCGTAGGAATATGACCCAGTTGCCAGCAAAGCGTAGTGAGGGAGACCCTCCCAGCCTGGAGCCTCCCATCTGTGTGATCATAAAAATGATTGCCCCGTCCGTGCCTAGTGTTCGGAGTGCGAGGACCCCACCCCCGCTGCCCTCCCAGCCCCCTCTCCCCTGCCTCTACCCCTCCCTCTCCCCCCCCCTCCCCCTTACCCCCCTTCGTCTGAGTCCCCAACCCCCCTAAGTCCACTGACTTATACCACCCTCCCCTCCCCGCCTTGGGAGAGATTGCTAAGGTCACCCTGAGCTCAACCCCCTCCCCCCCCACCCCAAGTTGTTGCATCAAATTCTACCCTCTACCCCCCTTCCCACGCTATCATGGGCCCGCTACCCCCTAACTCCAGTGGTATACTACCTAAACAAAGTTGACCTCCCCTATGATCCTCAGAAACAGAGGGACCTAACCATGGAAGCCCCACCTCCGGGACAGTTGGGGAGACAGATCTATTAGTTTGCCGGTGAGATCAGAGCTATCAAAGGCCCCTTGCGGAAGGCAGCAGGCCCTTGAGCCCCAAGGCTCCCAGCAGAGGTATCCCTCATTAAAACCCCTAAACTGCATATATATAAAGTACTAAACAAGTATTAGAGGGAAAAACAAAAACAAGAACGGGGGAGCCACCGAGGGGGGCCGCGGTGGCTACAGCGTTCTCTTCCGCGGCAATCCCCGCAATTTCCAGCTTGTGCACTAAGCCCTGCGGTCCACCTCGCAGAGATCCGCGATGCCTGAGCATTAAAAATTTTCCGAGGGGGGCCAGTATTATCTGGTACCAATCCGTACCCTCGGACTATCGGGTCCCCCCCACCCGCATCCCCCACCCTACCGCAAAAGGAGTCCAGCTGTAGGTATGTAGGCAAAAATAGACAAGGCCAAAGTCCCATGTCCATTACGGCGTCGCCGAGGTCTCTCGTGTCCGCGAGACAACTTGCTCCACGTAAGGCCCAGCTTCTGCAGCAGATTCAAACACTCGATGGGATGTGTTGTAGAAGACATGGAGACGGGCTGGGTACTGCACAGAGAAACGAATCCCCACGGCGATCAGTTTTTCACACCAGGGCGCATAGTCCCTCCGCTGCTGACTGAGGGCCACCGAGTAGTCCTGTGCGACACGGATCTTCACATTATTATAGGTAACGTCGCCCTTCTGCCTTGCAGCCCGTAGTATCCTCTCCTTAAGCGGAAAGCGGAAAGCGGAGAAATTTCGCTAGCACAATCCGCGGGCGGCGATCTTGGGCGCGGGGCTTCCCTACTCGGTGGGCTCGTTCAATGCATATGGGCTCTGCGGTCTCAGCTGGACTCAGGAGGTCGGTAACAAAGGCTTCGAGGTAACCCCGGAGATCCTTGTCCGTCACTACCTCAGGAATACCCATGAACCGGAGGTTATTCCGGCGTGAACGATTTTCTAAATCGTCGAGTTTCGCCGCCTGATGCCCAAGTTGTGTTTTGAGGCCCTCCACCTCATGGGCTAGGGCTGTGGCACCATCTTCGGCCTGCCCTAAACGCTCTTCGACTTCCCGCAGCCGGCTGCCCAGAGAGTCCACTGATGTCTGCAGTCCGTCCATCTTTTCATGCAGTGCCGCAAACTGGGGCGCGAGAACTGCCGCCACCGCGGCCGACATTTCGTCAAGGGATGCTGCCGATTTGGGAGAAGCCGGTGCCCCCGCTACATCGGCCATCTTACCGGCACCCGCCATGCGGTCTTTGTCTCTCCGGGTCGCCTTGACTGCTGAGGCCATGGCTAGCTCCGTTAACTGCAGGTTTCTGCTTGCCGTCAATGGGTGTCTTCACAAGGCTCAATCTGCCCTTCGTCTCTGGGTATTAAACAGCCGATTTTTCCCGGTTGGGCTAAGGGGGGAGCGGAGCTCGCTCAGAATGCGACCACTATGGTGCTCGCATCACGTGACCCTCGTACTTCCTCCTTTTTAACCGGAGCATCCAAGGCTTCCCGTTGTTCCGCTGTTAGCTTTGGCAGCCGCACCCCCTGGAGGTACGCCTCCATCCGCGTCCAAGACCCCTCACTCCCCCGGTAAAGCTTCTGAAAGAAAGAGTGAAACACTTGGGCGATCGCCTGGTTATTCTTATGTAAATGACCCTGGTCATCACGCAGCGCCACTATAGACCGGGCACCTCGGCTACCCCGGAGGCAGCGCGCTAAAAGTTTCCCTGACTTGTCGCCAAAGCGATGAAGTTGGTACTTATAGTACAACAAAGACTTCTTAGCTCTCTGATGAAGCAATTCATTAAGGGACGACTGCGCCTCCCAAAGCAGTCTCTTATTGACCCCCGTAGGAGCCCCCGCATATCGCCGCTGAGCCTTTACTACTTGCTTCTCCAATTGGACAATTCGTGCCACCAGTAGTTTGTGCTTCCGCGCCACGTATGCAATAATATCGCCTCGTAAGATCACCTTTGCCATTTCCCAAAGCAACTCTGGCTCGTTCCCATGCTGCTCATGAACAGCCATAAACTCCCCCCAACGCTGTCCGAGATAGGTGCGGAATTCAATATCCGTGTAAAGTCCCATAGGGAACCGCCAGATTCTCTGCGAACCACCGGGATCCCCCCATTGAAGGTCCACCCAGACCGGCGCATGATCGGACACCTCAGTCGGGCCGATCTGCGCTTCCCCAACCTGCACAAAAAGCCGCTGTGAGACCAACACATAATCAATTCTCGCACTCGAACCATGGGCTCTTGATTGATGAGTAAAATCTCGCTCCATGGGGTGGAGCAAACGCCAAGGATCCACCAGCCCCAGACGGAGCCGTAAATCCTGAAGTGCCTTAGTAATCGGGGTCCGCCATCTATCCCCCCTATCTCAAGATGTATCCAGCTCAACATCCAATACCCCGTTGAGATCCCCAGCCAAAAGCAAGGGAACGTCAGGCAGTTGCTCAACACTAGAGGCCAAGTGGGCATACACTGATCTGTCCAGAACATTCGGGCCATACAAATTACCCAGCACCACAGGGCGCCCTTCCAGATTGCCATGCAACAAAATATACCTACCCGCAGGATCTACACATTCAGTCACAAGTTCAAAACGTATCCGTTTGTGGATCAAAATTTTTATTTATTTATTTTTATTTATTTAACAGTTTCTTCTATACCGCCCCTTCCAGAGATCAGGGGCGGTTTACATTGAACAAAAATTAACATACTTCCGTATCTTTTACATGGAACATGTTTTAACTATATACACGTTTTGTTAAATGGAACATATTTTTAACGTTAACAATAACACTTTTTTAAAACCTATGTACAGGTTATGGAACATGGAGCATAACATAGTTAATTAACGGTAGTTATTTACATTAGTGATATATCCGTCAGTTTGGGTAAATCTTTTGGATGTTGTGTATAGTAAGGTAAGTATCTTTCTTGTGTTAGTCATTTGTTCTGTCTTGAGGACTGTGGATATTTTTTTGTGATTGTCTTGGAGAAGTTTTTTGTTGGTAGGGGATCTCAAAGTGTTTTGTAAAAAGGTATGTTTTTAATTCCTTTTTGAATTGGTGAAGGTCCTTTATCATGCGGAGGGTTAATGGAATTTCATTCCAGAGGGTAGGGGCAGCAAAGGAGAAGGCTCTATCGCTTGTTGTTGCTTTGGTTTTTCTGAAATTTGTCTTTATGTTGAGGGAGTGGGTTGCGTTCTGTCTGCGCGTTCTAGTTTCTGATGGGGGTTGTATTAGTGTAGATAATTGTGAGGGAGAGATGTTATTAATGAGTTTAAAAGTAGTTAGGAGGATTTTATATTTTATTCGGCTGCATATGGGGAGCCAATGTAGGTCTAAAAGTATTGGGGTCACATGGTCTGTTAGTTTAGCTTTTGTAACCATCTTGGCGCATATGTTTTGGGCCCTTTGGAGGAGGTATATGCTTTTTAGTGGTAAGCCGTTTAGGAGACTATTACAGTAGTCGAAGTGGGGGGTGATGAGGGAGTTGACTACTGATCTAAAATCATGTGTGTTGAGTAGGGGTCTCAGATGTTGTATTGTCTTGAGTTTATAGAATATGGTTTTTACTGTATGTTTTATGTGTGGGAGCATGGTGAGTGAATGGTCCAGAATTATTCCAAGGTACTTTACCTCCTTTTTAACAGGTATTGGTGTGTTACTTATTCTTATTGTAGTAGGGTAGTTATAGTCAGTGTCAGGTTTTCTCGTTATGAACATTGCTTCTGTTTTTTTGAGATTGATGCTTAGGTGATTGTCTTCAAGCCATGTGGTAGTCTCACTCATGCACTGGAGTAAGCCATCACATTTGGGGTTGTTGGGGTTTATGGGGATGGCAAGCATGATATCATCCGCATATATGAAATGGTTGATTTTATACTTCTTGAATATGTTTGTAATTGGCTGGAGGTATAAATTGAAGAGGAGGGCGGAGAGGGCTGATCCTTGAGGGATACTTTGACCTTGAGGGAAAGATTCTGATGTTTCTTTACCTAATTGTATCCGTATTAATCTGTGTGAAATGTATGATTTGAACCATTCAAGGACTGTCCCTCCTATTTTTAAGTTTTCTAGTCTGTTGATGAGTGTTTTGTGATTGATGCTGTCAAATGCAGCGGATAGGTCTATGAAGAGGAGAAGGAAACCTTTGCTATTTTCATTAGTGCCTCTGATGAGGAAGTCTGTCAGAGCGATTAGGAGGGTTTCAACTCCATGGGAGGGGCGGAATCCGAATTGATGCGCATCAAGGAGTTTGTGCTCATCTATGTAGTCCTGTAGTTGGAGTTGTATGTTTTTTTCTATTATTTTGGCGATTAGAGGTATGCTAGCTATTGGCCTGTAAGAGTTGGGGTCCTTTGGGTCAAGTTTATTGTTTTTTATTACGGGACGGATCGAGGAGAGCTTTAGGGCGTTGGGCATAGTTCCTTGTGAGAGTGATTGGTTTACTATGTGTTGGATGTTTTCTGCAAGGAAGTCCTTAGTATACTTGATCCATGACACCGGGCATGGGTCAAGCGGGGAGGTTGTGGTGTTGATCATTGTTATAATATTAAGGATGTGTTTTCGTTCAACCTTGTGAAAGGTTGTCCATTCATAGTTACTGTCCTGTATATATTCTATCGTGGTGGTTGGAGAGTAAGGTTTTACCTTTAGTTTTTCAGCAAAATGAGATGCTAAGGTTTGTACGCTTATAATGTCTTGGTTCGGTTCTGGGTTAAGTGGTTTTGTTAGTGTTTTTACGATTGAGAAGAGTTCTCTTGGTCGGTTGAGAGCAAGATTTATTAGTTTGGAGTAGTATTCTCTTTTTGAGTTGTTGATTGCATCCTTATATTTATTAAGTAAGGTTATATATTTGGTTTTGTTATCGTGTGATTTTGTTTTTCTCCAGGTTTTTTCTTGTTTACGTAATTGCTTTTTTAGCAGGGCGATGTCTTTAGTGAACCATTTTTGTGATTCTTTCTTTTTCTTCTGGATTGTTTGAGTAGGTGTAGCTGCTTCTTGGATTGTTTGGTTCCAATTCTCTATAGTTAGGTCGATATCAGATAGGTTTGTGGTGAGCTTGGGTAGTACCTTATCAAGGAATGTATCATTGTCGAAGCGGGTAAAACGTGAGTGGTGAGATGTTGTGTTTGGGGCTGTGATGTAGTTTGTGCTAGTAGGTGAAAGGTTATCAGGTGATGGTCAGACCATGGTACCTCTGTAGTTATTGGGGGAGAGTATAGTTGATGTAGGTTGAAGGGGGTAGGGAGGAAAATTAGGTCTAGTGAGTTTCCTTTATTATGTGTGGGGGTAAGGACTATCTGGTTATATCCCATGTGGGTCATTGAGTCTATGAAGTTGTCTTTTGGTATTGGTTTAGGGATGGGAGGTTAAGGTCACCTAGGATTATGAGGGTTTTTTTCTGGGATGCTGTGCATGCGAGTTCAAGAATAGGGGAAAGATTTTTGTGATCCGCTGATGGGGGTCTATAGATTAGAGAGAATGCTAGTGTTCTGTTTTCAATGTTTATTATGTCCATGCTTTCAACATTGTTTGAGTTTGTTAGGGTGTATTGTAAGTCTTTTTTAGTGAGTATAAGTGTGCCACCTCCTCTTTTTATGTCACGGTGGCAGTTGAAAATATCATATTGTGATGTGTGGAGTTGGTTTAATAATATTGTGTCTGTAGGTGTTAGCCATGTTTCAGTAATGAAAAAGATATCAGGTTGTTTGTCTTTTATTATGTCATTTACAATTGGTATTTTGTTCCGTATTGAGCGAATGTTTATTAGGATCAGCTTTAGTTTAGTGTCTTCGTTGGGGGAGGGTTTTTTGTCGTTGTGGTTTTTGCAGTTTATCTGAATTATTCTAGGGGGATGACCACTCCACCTTTCTTCCCCACCGCCGGGGCACCCCAGGTCTGCCCCACCCAAACTCTCTGCAGTTTAGCATGTTCCTCAGCTGTCTGGTGGGTTTCCTGCAGCATGGCAATGTCACAGTTCAACCTCGCCAAGGCCTGCAACACCTTATATCTTGTAACAGGGTTACCTATCCCGCACACATTCCAAGAAATAACCTTCAGTCTAGGGTGCAATAACCCATCATATGTAATCCGATGCCACGAAAATAGTCGGGTGAACCCCCACAGCCTGGGGTCCACACCAAAACCCTGCTAGGTTCCCTATCTCCATTCCCCAGCTAGTACAGTGGTCCCGTTCTACCCCAACCCCTCCCTCCCCCTTGCCCCCCACAGCCCCATCCCCCTCCCCTCCCTAAAATCCCCCCTCCCCTGTCTACTTTACCCGACCCCATCCCCCCCAATTCTACTCCATTAACCTTAAGGCTTTCTCCGCCTAACCCCTCCAGAGAAAGCCCCACTGAGGCCCCTCTGATTACGGCCGGAACCCTCTAAAACCCAAGGGAACATTTGATCCCGCAATCAAACTCTAATCGCCCTCTCCTTACCCCGAAGGCTAAGCCCCATTTTCCTACCAGGCAGGTATAGCCCCGCGGTCGAGAGCCATAAAGGCCCAGTTCATCCGCAGCCCCCCAAAAGGCCCGATGTCTTCCCCAACCTACGTTATAGGTCCCCCCCAGCAATGAAAGAGACACAGAGCGATCACCAAAACAACCCCAAGTGTTACCCCATCCAGCAATAGAGCACCAGCACTACGCCCCGTCAAAATTCTACGGGGGACGGGGACAGGCACCATGCCATAACTCATCTGACCTGTAAGTGCGTGGCATAACTGAGCCAGCAAGAGAACGGCTCAATCAAGCTAGGCCCCTTCCCCGGCAGTTGCACCGTCCCCATCCCCCCCTCACAGTGCTTTCTATATCCACAAGCCAAGTCTAGACAGCCAGTATACCGAACTAGTACCAATTAACGCTATTTACATTCTTTCAAAGTATTATACATGCCATATTAGAGACAGGATACAATCAAAGCAGGCAAAGCAAGAACTAACAATCAAGTTCCCTAGTAATGTCCAGGACAGGCACATTAACAGGTAACGCAGTCACTTTCCATGGCAACTGGCTGCCCCAAGACTACAATCCTGTATAGAGAGCATTCAGATTCCTTCCTTTTAAATTCACAGCGTGTAAACTATAGTGCCAGATTCTCGTTCCTCATGCAATCTATTACTTCTGAAAAAAGGGTAAGTTGCGAAAATCTGGCACCGGAGTCTTCCACATGGGACAGAATAGGTCACACATAGGGCAATGGCTACACAAATTTTACATACACCCCTGTCAATCTGTGTTAATGCTGCTCTGCAGGTACCGCCTCTGGGGCAGGAAGGCATCTTAAGGGTCCTTGTCACTAAAGGGCACTTTGGTGTTGCACCCGGATACTTCGATAGTGCTTTAAGCATAGCGACCTGGGAGCAACACCACTGCGCAAAAAGGAAAGCGCTGGCAACCAACGCAATGCATACAAAGCTAATATCGCAGAAACACAACATGCATGTACAGCACCTCCAACTATAAAAGTTATGGTAGGGGTATCAAACCAATTACTCATCTGACAATCAACGCAATTATGCGAATTGCAAGAGGCTCCCCTCACCCACCCACAACTTTAGGCAGTATAGTACTTAAATGTGCCCATGCCGCCAAAGCCCTGCACCAACTGTCCATATAGGTCCCAGCATGTCTTAACCAACACCCAAACCTGCACAATCTACGAAGGCCCTTATGCTTACTGAGGACTGGAATGAGACAGCTGATGCAGGCTATTTAACGGTTACATAGTAATAACTGTGGCCCCTCCTGACCTAAAACTAAATCAGGAAGGATAACTGAAGGGCTCGGTAACTCTAGAATCATCCGGTGCCCAAGCAACATAGTACGGTAAACACAAAAAAAACCCACGCAACAGAAACAAGTAACAAAACAGCACACATTAAGAACAAAGACAACATCTGTTAGCTATCACAGGGAGAAACCGGTGATAAGCGACACTGGATGGAATCAAAGTGTTCCAAGCTGCACTGGGAAGAAACCAAGCATGGCCGGCTTGCTATTAATGGTGGGGCCCAACGAGCACAAATCAGTTTAGCTGCAGGGCCTGCATCGCTCAAGAGCCACGACGACACGCAGCCCAGGCTCGCCCTCTCATGAGAGGGCCCACCTACTACAACACAGCAGTCAGCACTATTAAGTTTCTCAGTGGGGGGAAACCGATGTCGCCCTCGCCGGAGCAGCAATCTGATTTACGTAGGTCGCAGCCTCCGCAGCTGTTGTGAAGGCACGATGCGCTCCTTCGTGCATCACATGTAGCTTGGCAGGGTATTGCACGGAGAACCGAATCCCGGCGCTGATAAGCTTTTCACACAAGGGGGCATAGTCTCTGCGTTTCTGGCTGAGCGCGACAGAGTAATCCTGCGCTATTCGAATCTTTGTGTTATTGTATGTAAATTCTCCCCTCTGCCGGGCCGCCCGCAGGATCATTTCCTTTTGAGGGAAGTACAAGAATTTTGCAAGCACGATTCTGGGGCGGCTATCTCGTGCCTGTTTGTTGCCCACACGGTGGACCCTCTCGATTCTCAGCTTGTCTCCAAGTTCAGTGCCCTCCAACACGTGCATGACCAGCGCCTTCAAATAGCTCCTCAACTCTTTGTTGGGGACGGACTCAGGGATCCCCAGGAACCGTAGGTTGTCCGTCTGGACCGGTTCTCGAGGTCGTCGATTTTTGCCTCTTGCAGGCACACCTGGGCTTTTAGGCCGGCCAACTCATCTGCCAGGGCCTCCGCCTTGTCTTCTGCATGACCCAGACGATCCTCAGTCTCCCGGAGTCTGCTCTCCAAGGTGTCCACCGAGGATTGCAGCCCATCCATCTTCTCATGCAAGGCTTCGAATTGAGAAGACAAGGCTGCTGCCACTGCTGCCGACATCTCATCTAAAAACGCGGGGGATCTAGGCGAGCTCGGCGCCGCGGCCGACTCCGCCATCTTGCTGCTGCCGGACATGCGCTCTCTGTCCCTTTGAGCCGTTTTAACCACTGTCGCCATGCCTCTCGCCGTCCGAACCCATGCTGCGGGGCTCTGCAGGCACTCCAACACACCTCGGGCAAGCTTTCAGCTCACTTCTGCGGCTTCACACGGTGCTAATTCGCCGGTTTTGGGCTAGGGGTACCGGAGCACACACAGGATGCGACCACTACCCTGTCCGCATCACGTGACCTCCTCAGTACTACCTTTTAACTTTTGAAAGAGAGACTATGATAAAATGAGGGAAATAGTTAAGAAAAAACTAAAAGGAGCGGTTGCAAAGGTTAAAGACTTACATCAAGCTTGGGTGTTGTTTAAAAATACTATCCTGGAAGCCCAGACCAGCTGTATTCCACACATTATGAAAGGTGGAAGAAAGTCCAAAAAAGCATGGTTTAAAGGTGAGGTCAGAGAGGCTGTTGCTGCCAAAAAAGCATCTTTCAGGAAATGGAAAAATTGAGCCAAACGATGAAAACTGGAAACAGCACAAGCAATGGCAAGTTAAATGCAAAGCATTGATAAGGCAGGCAAAGCGAGAATTTGAGAAGGAACTTGCTACGGAAGCAAAAACACAAAATAAAGACATTTTCAAGTACATTCGTAGCAAAAGGCCTGTGAGAGAGTCAATTGGACCATTAGATGATAGAGGGGTAAAAGGGGCAGTAAGAGGAGACCAGGCTATAGCGGAGAGACTGAATGAATTCTTTGCTTCGGTCTTTACTGAGGAAGATGTAGGGATGTTACCCAAGACTGAAGTGGTATTTAAAGGTGATACTGCAGAGGAATTGAGAGAAATATCGCTACACCGGGAAGATGTATTACAACTACTTGATAAACTGAGTAGTAGCAAATCACCTGGACCGGATGGTATACATCCAAGAATGTTGAAAGAACTGAAATATGAGATTGCAGACCTGCTACTAGTAATCTGTGAACTTTCATTAAAATCATCTGTAATACCTGAAGATTGGAGGGTCGCCAATGTAACGCCAATTTTTAAAAAGGGTTCCAGGGGTGATCCAGGAAATTACAGACCGGTGAGCCTGACGTCAGTACCGGGGAAGATGGTAGCAACCATCATAAAGAACAAAATTACTCAGCATGTAGATAGTCATGGCCTAATGGGAGACAGCCAACATGGCTTTAGACAAGGAAGATCTTATCTTATTAATCTGATATGTTTTTTTGAAGGTGTGAATAAACAGGAAGACAAAGGTGAGTCGGTTGATATAGTGTATCTGGACTTTCAGAAAGCCTTTGACAAGGTCCCTCATCAGAGACTTTTGGCAAAACTTAAGTCATGGGATAGGAGGCAATGTACTATTGTGGATCGGGAACTGGTTAAAAGATAGAAAGCAGAGGGTAGGGCTAAATGGCCAATTTTCCCAATGGAAAAAGGTGAATAGTGGAGTACCCCAGGGATCTGTACTGGGTCCGCTACTTTTTGACATATTCATAAATGACCTGGAAAAGGGAATAACTAGTGAGGTTATCAAATTTGCAGATGACACAAAACTGCTTAAAGTTGTTAAAACACAGGTGGACTGTAGAAAACTACAGGAGGATCTGGATAAATTGGAAGACTGGGCATCCAAATGGCAGATGAAATTTAATGTGGACAAGTGCAAAGTTATGCACCTAGGAAGGAACAACCCACACTATGGTTACACGATGCAAGGTTCCACATTGGGAACCACCACCCATGAAAAAAGATTTTGGAGTCAACGTGGATTACATGTTAAAACCCTCCGCCCAGTGTGCAGCAGCGGCCAAGAAAGCAAATAGAATGCTAGGTATCATAAGGAAAGGAATGGAAAATAAAACAAAGTATATTATAATGCCTCTATATCGTTCCATGGTACGACCGCACCTTGAATATTGTGTGCAATTCTGGTCGCCGTATCTTAAAAAGAATATAGCGTTATTAGAAAAGGTATAGAGAAGAGCCACCAAAATGGTAAAAGGGATGGAAGGCTACTCCTATGAAGAGAGGCTACAAAGGTTAGGGCTCTTCAACCTGGAAAAGAGACGGCTGAGGGAAGATATGATAGAGGTCTATAAATTAATGAATGGAGTGGAACGGGTAAACGTAAATCGATTGTTTACACTATCAGAATATAGAAAGACTAGGGGACATGTAATGAAGGTACAGGTAAACTATTTAAGACAAATAAGAGAGAGTATTTTTTCACTCAACGTGTAATCAAACTCTGGAATTTGTTACCGGAGGATGTAGTAAGAGCTGTTAGTGTAGCTGGGTTTAAAAAAAGGTTTGGACAAGTTCCTGGAGGAAAGGTCCATAAAACATTATTAAAAAAGGGACCCAGGATATCAATGCTTGACCCAATACATGCATTGTGGAACCTGTGTCTTTTGGGGATACTGCTAGGTACGTATGACCTAGATTGGCCACTGTTGGAAACAGGATACTGGGCTTGATGGACTTTGGTCTGACCCGGTATGGCATATCTTATGTTCTTACCATGGGCACACCACTGAATATCTCCATAGGCCACTCTGGCACTATCCAGTTAGTGCAGGGGTGTACCAGGGCTAACCAGGTAAGTAGTTATATTCCATTCTACCTTCTCTGTAGACCCCGAACCTCAGACCCTTATGGCCTAACAAATATTTTGGAAACAGTTTGTTCTATGTCAAGCAAGAAAAAGTTAATTCTATTGGGTGATTTTAACCTTACCTCATTACAACAAACACAGGCCACCTCTTTTTTGATGTCATGGAAGATCTCAATTATAGGCAAATAATGAAAGTACCTACCCATAACAAAGGGAATACATTGGACCTTATATTCCTTCCAAAAGATATTTTCAAGAAGTTTATTAACTGCCCACAAACAATGCCAGTGCCATGGTCAGACCACCATCTAATTGATTTTGATATAACAGCTGAGCACACCCATGATCAATCTAATAAACATCTGGCAAAACAATACACTAAATTTAAATTCTTTGAAAAAGACTCATTCACAAAAGATGTCCTAGATAACATGGACCCAAACACAAAAGATATTAAAGAAATAATTCACAATTGGAACACTATCATTTCTAAGATTGCATCCTGACCTCAACAACCACAAAACATAAGCCAAAATACCTCAAAACAATGGTACACACAGGACACACGACTACTTAAAAGGCATCTGAGGAAACTTGAATGAATCTGGCGCACTGCAAAAACAAAAGAAAATAGAGCAAAGCACATGAATGTTCTATCTACATACCGTGAACACATAAACAACTTAAAGAAAGAATATCATACTAAACTACTTATGAAATCACTAAACAAATCAAGGGAGCTATTTTCAATAGTAAAGTCACTCATAAACCAACCAAAACACAACTCCGAAACAGAAGCCATCTCCCCTCAGGCCATAGCATATCACTATACAATGAAACTAAGCTCACTGAATGACCCTCCTTCCCAGTCCCCTAGTATCTTGTCGAATTATACAGAAATTTGGCCAGAATTTCATCATTTCCCTTGAACCATTCAAAAACATAATTACAAATATTAATACAACATCCAGCATTGACCCATGCCCAGTCTCCTGGATTAAAGCCACCCATGATGAGCTAGCATCTATCATTCTTACAATGGTCAACCTGTCACTCACCCAAGGACAAATGCCTAGAGACCTAAAGCAGGCAACTATACACCCCATTCTAAAACAAAAAACCCTTGATAAAAAATGCTCCTCCTCCTATAGACCAATCTTCAGTCTGCCATTCCTGGCCAAAACCATTGAGAAAATTGTCTACAAACAACTTCAACACCAAAAGCGACGCCCCAAAACCACCGCAAGCCGACTCAAACAGAGCCCCTGACCTGCTTCGCGCAATCGTTTGCTCCCACGACCTGCCCGAAGTGATCGAGCTACTAACTATACTTTACAACCCGGTTTCCCAAGGTCACGGGCCAAACAGACGGTTTGAGCTCCCGGTATCCCAAGGTCACGGGCCAAACAGACGGATTGAGCTCCCGGTATCGGTCGAGCTCGCCAGCGGTCCTCCTAGAATCCAAGATCTACGTTATACCCACGGTCTGCAAGACACTACTGAGGCACGAAGCACGCGATCAACGGCCTGGACTCAACTCGCCGAGGTAAGCTCTCAAGCACAGAACTTTTAAATCTGATAAGCGACCACCAGTTTAATCTGAAATTGACACAGGGTCCGCTAACCGTCTCTAGCTTAGACACAACGATACTGCTGTACAGTACATATTTACCGATACTGTGACAGTACATATTTTACCAATACTGTGACTGGGCCGCATACTGTTACCATACCTTAATGTTACTGTTACTGATACTGTGATACTTGTAATATTTCCAATTTGCCACTATTTCATATTTACAACTCCTGGTACAACTACTGTTAATGCTACTGGGATACATACTGCTACTGTTACTCACTGTTACTGTTACTGTGTTACTTGTGATACTTAAATTTGCCATTCCATCGTATTCCTTTTACTGCGATACTCACTTCCATTTATCTGTCACCAAATCGTGAGATATACACATTCTTCCCTACGGGTCCCTGAGTAGCTAGAAATGGAACCACTCAACCTCTTTCTAATAGTATGCATGTGCATATTGGCCCAAGCACACTCTTTCCTCCCCAATGTGCACTTCAGTGTAATGCACTATTTCAGACCTAGCTATTACCTTTACCCCCTTCCAATACCCCCACCTTTTCAGCACAACCCACCCCACATAGCCACAAACTACCCGGCAAAAACCCATAGACCTTTCCCACCCAGGAAAAACAAGACAAAGAGAGTCAACAAACCCACGTCACATAAAGCGAAGAGTAATAAGCCTGACCTATCTCAATCTCGTCATCTGCCTACCTTCCAAACAGCGCATGTTGAATATAGCATCATCCTCATCAACGCCAGATCGATTAGAAACAAAACACCTATCATCTACAATATCATCACGGACGAACAACCAGACATCCTCTGTATAACGGAAACCTGGATCAATGACTCCGACCCCGCAATAATAAATCAGCTAAATAAACCTGGATACAAAGTGTACAACTGCCCTCGCACCAATAGGAGGGGTGGGGGCGTCATCATAATAGCCAAAACCACCTTACAACTAACAACCACCTCCCTGAGCTCAAATGATGACATGGATATACTCAAAATAGAAAATACAGCTGTTTCCATCTGTCTTATCTACAGGTCCCCCTCGTCACACCATGAAACACTCGCCCCAGCTCTTGAAACCATCTCTAACACCCAAATTCGAAAATTCCAAATCATTTTGGGAGATCTGAATCTAGCATCACTTCCACCTAGTCATGCAACCAATTTCATGGAAGCCATGGCACAACTGGGGTATCAACAAATCATAAGTGACGCCACCCATGAAAAGGGAAATACCCTAGACCTGGTTTTCCTACCCGCAAATCAGCAAACGGGCAACGAGGAAACCCATGATTAGAATAACTCCAGTACCATGGTCTGACCACCACCAAGTTGATCTCAAAGTAAAACTGCCCGCCCCGCCTAAAAATGCAAAAGCCAGGAGGTCAACATACACGAGGAGGAGTTTCAACAAATTCAACGAGGAAAATCTTATAGGCTCCATTGCTTCCCGCATTAATTTGGAATGCACAGACCTCGAAGACCTCACCAACAGATGGAACAGTGGTATACTGGAAGTATCCAACCCTACTTGGAAAACCCCAACAGACTCAGCCAAACGCCGATCTGAACCGTGGTACACCGCTACGCTGACCAGAATGAAAAGGACACTCCGCAAATCAGAGCGGAAATGGAGACAAACAAAGGTACATGAGCACAGGACAGAATACCTGTCTCTACTCGCTAAATACAAGGAGGAGATTAACTCAGCGAAAAGAACTCATCACACAAATCTGTTGAACAAGGCCATAAACAAACCCCGCGAATTATTTGAACTAGTCAAAACCCTAACAAAAACAACACTGGATGACCACACCAACAATGAAATCAAACCTCAAACTTTAGCAAACCACTATGCAAGCAAACTCACAGCATCAACGCCTATACAATACATGGACCCAACTCCCTCAAGGTCTATTCCATCCATGACAATCTGCACCAGGCAGGATCAGCTCTGGTGCACTTTTCACAAAGTAAACAACCATCTGATTACTACCATAATTACAAACATCAACACCACCACCTCCCCACTAGATCCATGCCCAGCCGCTTGGATCAAAGCAGTGAAACAAGACATCGCCCATCACGTCGCCCACATAGTCAACCTATCACTGCAACAAGGTGACATGCCCGCACAACTTAAGAAGTCTATCATAAGGCCTATCCTGAAAAACAAAACAGTCAATAAGGTCGACCCGGCATCCTACCGACCAATATCTAGCATATCCTTCCTGGCCAAGGTCATCGAAAAGGCCGTGCTACTCCAACTTCAAGACCACTTGGATGCGAATGAAACCCTGGACAATCAGCAATATGGATTCAGACGGCATCACGGTGTAGAAACACTACTCCTAGCGCTGCTAGACAACCTCCTTAAGGGTCTAGAGGACAAAAAGAAAATGTTTCTACTTATATTCATCGACATATCAGCCGCATTCGATACTGTTCACCATGGAACCCTCATAAACAGACTACAATCAATAGGAATAGCGGGAACCCCACTAAAATGGTTTACCTCGTACATATCGAATAGAATGCAACAGGTACAGTTCAATGGGGAAAAGGCAGAACCTTTCACACAAACTCAGGGCATACCACAGGGCTCGGCCCTCTCTGCGCTCCTGTTCAATGTGTATATGCAACCACTTTGCAAAATTTTCCAACGGCATAATATCAAATACCACGTCTACGCAGACGATATTATGTTGTACACGCAACTGGACACGATCGACCCGAACTACACCCAACTAGAGGAGTGCCTAAGCGAGATGCAAGCCTGGCTGCACCGAAGTAACATGGCAATAAATCACAAGAAAACGGAGGTAATGTACATCTCCAAAAAGCCAAACTTCAACCCCCCCGCAACAATCACCCTATGTAACAATACATACCAAACAAAGGACGAAATAAAATATCTGGGGGTGACGCTCGAAAGCGACCTTAAGATGGAGAAACACCTCCGCAAAACCAACCGAGCAATCTTCCACAAGCTAAGAGTCCTTCAACCACTAAGGAGTATTATCGAACCCCAGGATTTCAGGACAGTTGCGCAGGCACTCATCATGCCACATTTTGATTACTGCAACGCCATTCTGCAGGGTCTCCCAAAAAAAACCCTAAACATTCTGCAAATGGCGCAAAATGTAGCCGCCAGGGTCATAATGAAAAAAGGATTTGCGGATCACATCACCCCGGTATTGATTGAGCTACACTGGCTCCCCATTTCTGCCCGCATAAAATATAAGACCCTCACGACCACTTTCAAGCTCATACGCAACACAGCCCCGTCATTCCTCTCCACATTGATCTGCTCTCAACCACTCAACAGAAGCAGGAGAACCATCAATACTAACACCCTGATAGTTCCATCAGATATTAGAGCTGTTAAAACTAGCACAAGTAACAGAGCTTTCTCATACTCTGCACCAACACTCTGGAACCATCTGCCGCCAGAGTTACGAGCCAGCAAAGACCTAACTGACTTTAGGAAAAACCTCAAGACCTATTTGTTTCAGAGTCATTTCAATTTGTTTTAAGCCCAAAGCTTAAGATTATTCACCACAATAATCCATTGCATACCTATGTACACCTGATAGTTTATGTAAGTTTATATTTGGTCTTTGTGTATACTGGTTTTTGTGTATACTGGTTATTTGTATATATGTACATATCCCACAACAGTGTATTTATGTAACAGTGCCCCTTATACCCAAGGTATGAGTATACATGTATCCAGATATACATGTATACGGATATACTTATACTTATACAGATACACTTATTTACACCAATAGTGTGATGTGCCTACCCTCCGAATCACCCTATGCGCGCCCCAAATTCTACTGCATTTATTACTCTTGAATTTGATTTGTGTATACTGGTCATTTGTATATATGTACATATTGTGTGATGTGATGTGCCTACCCTCCGAATCAACCTATACGCGCCCCAAATTCTACTGTACTGATTTGACAGTTCTCCTATTGTAATCGGACCGCTGCTGATCGCTGGAAGCAGCGGTATATAAGTGTTTGCTAAATAAATAAATAAATAAATAAATAAATAAAATATTGAACAGCATGCGCCACTAGATGACCATTAATATGGTTTTAGACCATAACACAGTATAGAAACACTGTTACTAGTAGTGTTCAATAGCCTCATAATGGGAATAGATAATACCAACCAGGCATTCATATTAATCTTTGACATCTCAGCGGCCTTTGACTCTGTTAACCATGGCATGCTTATTCAAAGATTACAACAAATTGGCTTATATGGCACCACGAAAAAATGATTTACTTCACACCTAACAGACTGTACACAACAAATTAGAATCGACCAACAGTGTTCCAACACCTACAGTTAGAAACAAGGGCCCCCTCAAGGATCTTCCCTATCTGCCCTACTGTTTAATATATATATACAGCCAATATGCCAAATAATAAAAAAATTTCAAGTTGGATATGCCATCTACGCTGATGATATAATGCTATACCTTCCATTTATCTCGTCTAAACCCTTCTTTGAACCCATCATTGCATGCTTCAACAAAATTGCCCAATGGTTGAAATCTCACTGCCTTAACATAAACTACAAAAAAACAGACGTATTATTCATAACTAGAAATCAAAACTACTTTCCATCTACCACCATTGATTTCAATGATGCGATGCTTAGAGTAAAAGGAGAGGTAAAATACCTGGGTGTTATAATTGACAAAACCTTCAGTTTCAAATCCCATATTAATCTCTCCACTAGGACCATATATAACAAACTTAGAATGATTCAACGCTTAAAGCCTCTACTGCCAAGTAATGAATTCAGAACTGTACTACAGGCCATAATATTCCCACACTTAGTCTACTGCATGGATTACCAAAACAAACCCTACACAGCCTCCAAATGGTGCAACATATGGCGGCATGCATCACCTACAATGCACATCACTCAGAACACATGACACCAATACTATATGTGCTTCACTGGTTACCAATCCACAGCAGAATAAAATATAAGATAATTATGATCACATTCAAACTTTTCAGAAACATAGCCCCTTCGACACTAACACACCTAATTAAGATAACACCCAATGACCGCCTAAGAAGAGGCAGCATGATAAACACATTAATAATACCAGCTGATTACACTAAACGAAACAACACACCAGTAAGAGGGCTTTTGAATACATATCCCATCATTGTGGAATTCCCTGTCAGACAAAGATCAATCTGTCTACATTTCGGTCAAAACTCAAAACGTAGCTCTTCATTGGGCATTTTGGCATTAATGAGGAAAATATAAACCATGACCCAACTTAAAAATCCAGAAGCCTTTTCAACGTAAGCGGATATGATCATTCTCCCCTCCCATCTCTTTATGTAACAGAGAATCCATAAGAACAAACACTATAAATACATACACATGCACATACAAATACATATGCACATATATATACGCATACGCATATATGCACATATAAATACATAGGCACATTCACATACACATAGGAACAAAATAATCCCTACATATACTACTCGCAAATCACCTCATACAGTAAATTGAAAACACCTCTAAACTTAGATCACAGATAAATCAAGAAAATAATTAAATATGTCCTGATTAAGATCCTATGACATGTGAACATGTAAATAAGTTATGCAAGAATTGCCTAATCATGTAAATATCTATGATTTAAGGAAAATCATTATTATTATTATTATTAGCGTTATTATAATTATGGAACCAACAGCTACATTTTTGTGTGTCCTCCGAGTCATCAACATAGTACATAATTCAACCGTCACAGTAGCATTAACAAACACTGTATAACAGTTCAACCATCACAACATCAACGCTGACCACTCCTGTTCACTAATCTGTCTCTGATCTTGGATAATTCACATACTATTCATATCAATAACAGTATTACTAACCAGACTTTTCATATTCCACCTCCCCTTGTTCCCACCCTTCCAGCCCCCCTCAAACCTCCTCTTCCCTACTTCATACTCCCCTACCCCCCATTACCCCCTCACCTCCCCTCCTTCCATCCCCCAGCTATCCACTACCCCCCACCCCACCACCCTCCCCTCATCCATTCCATCAATGTAACCCTACTTCTCCAGATTACAAAGCACCACCACTCCGACCATGCCTTCCATTCCTGATACTACCTCTCATTTCCGATAGAACATCACCATTCTCCCTCCGGGTGTGATAATGTGTCCTCTTTACTACCAGCATTTTAAATCTCCTTTAGCTCCCAACTCAAAGTTCAGCATTAGAATTATGATGAGAGTTAGTTGCAGAACTCGCCCCCCCTGCCGATAGTTGCCCCCAAAGTTTTCCCCATGTCTCCAGTTTTTGGTGACCCAGTAATCAAGCTGATCTCTTCTCCATATTCATTAATTCTAACATAAGATGCTCCCATTCTTTTATCCCTGGAGGATCCTCCGCTATCCAATGACGCAAAATGCATTGCTTCCCCACCACCATTCCCTCTGCACCAGCTTCCCCTGGCTCCCTCCCTTAACCAGTTCAGCAATATTCAGCCCGAATAAACACCAGTCCAGGGTTAAATCTAAGTCCTGAGTTATCTAGCTGGAAAGCTTTACCCAAATTCCCCGCCAAAAAGCTTGCATTTTTACACAAGACCAGAATCGATGCATGAAGGTTCCCCTTTCCTTCCTACAGAACCTACACACATCCGTCTGTACCACACCAGCCCTGGCTGCCCAAACCTTAGACACACACGCCCTCCAGAGAAATCGCAACTGAATTTCTCACAGTTGTACCGATTCCGAAATATCTTTAACAGCTCTAAACGCAACTTCAAGTTTCGCTACCATCATCCCCGGCATCCCGTCTCGTTTCCACTTCGTAACCAGTCCATCTAGGGCTCCCCCCTGTTCAACCGGGCCCAACTCTCTTCTCAGAGCGTGCACTGTTATTCTCCCGTCCAACCCCTTGACAAAATCCACTATACTTCTCGGGCCCAAAAGTGCCTCCTCCTCCTTCTGAACCATGCGCACGTAATGCCTAACCTGCAAGTAAAAGTAAAAACCTTTGGCATCTAATTCAAACCATTGCCGCAAAGACTGAAACGAGTCCAGCTCAGGGTCCGAGATCATTCTCAAATGGCCTAAACACTTCACTCCCCGCTCCTCCCACTGTTTGACCACAGCACCCTGATCCCCCGGTAGAAAATCCCTGTTACCCCTCAAATGCAGGTAGTCCCTTCTCCTCCACGACAAGTTCTGCTTCTGACATACCACTCTCCATACCTGCCTCACAGCTCGCATATACACCGAAGACTTCCACCATGAGGGTAGGTCCTTATTTGTACTATGCAACAGAAACACCCTATGCGGACCCAGACATCGCATTTATTAATTCAATGGGCACGGTCTCACCCATTCCCAACAGTACATCCCGAAGGGGGCGCATCAGGCTAGCCACATTGTATTCTCTCAGCGAAATAAGCCCCCCCCTTCCTCCAAAGGTCTCAACAGAGCCGATAAGGCAATTCGTGACCTTCGACCCTTCCAGAGAAATTTACCTAAGTGGCTCTGCAATAATACCATGTCCCTCCTAGATATCCATAACGGGGTGTGACATAACAAATACAGCCATCTCGGGAGCTCAACCATCTTAAAAAGGGCAATACGATCCATCAGAGATATGGGCAAGTTGCTCCACTTCTTCAAAGTTATTATTGTCTTTGCTAGTCTCGGAGTGATATTTACATCATAAAGCCGAGACACTTCCTCCGGGATTTGCACACCTAAGTATCTTATTTGTCCCTCTGCCCAGATAAGCGGGAAATCCCCCGCCCATTTGTGGCGCACCCTCCCCCCCACATCCAGCACTACCGATTTAGACCTATTGATGCGTAGTTCCGAAAAGGTGCTAAACCGCTCAATCTACTGAAGAGCTGCTACCAACGATATTTGAGGTTCCCGTAGACAGAGGAGCATGTCGTCCGCAAAGGTGCTCACTTTGATCCCGCCATGCTGCCACTGTATCCCCCTTATCTCCTCTCCACGAATAAGAGTAAACAGCAAGGGTTCCACTTGCAAGACAAACAGCAAGGGTGACATTGGGCACCCCTGCCTCGTGCCTCTCCTAAGGGAAAAGGACTCCGAAAACTCCCCCCCCCCATGGTTATACACGCCAACGGGTCCGCATACAAGGCTTTAATCCAATTTACGAAGGCTCCCTCAAAACCATATTTCTGGAGAACAGCAAGCATATACTTCCAGGATACGCGATCAAAAGCCTTTTCGGCGTCCAAGCTCACCAACACTAACGGCTCCTCTTGTAGAAGACACAGCTCCATCCCCAACAATACCTTGCTAATGTTCAGAAAGGCTTCTCTGCCCCTAACAAAGCCCGTCTGATGTTTCCCAATCAAACTCGGCAATATCCCCTGCAGCCTCTCTGCCAGAACCGAGGCCAGAATCTTCATATCATAATTGATTAGCGAGATGGGGCGATAAGACGCAGGATCTTCCGGATCCTTCCCCCCTTTGGGGAATCCTGTGATCGCCGCCGTCCTCATGTCTCTCGGGAATCCTCCCGACTCTAACACCTCATCATAAAAAGCTGCCAGTGAAGGCGCCACTTGCATCCCCAAGATCTTATAAAATTCTGCCCCATAGCCATCTGGCCCTGGAGTCTTATGAGGTGAAGCACCCTCTATAACCTTTTGAATTTCTGTGCCGGAAATCGCTCTATTCAACTCCTGCAATTCCACCTCTCCCACTTTCGGTAGCTCTACCACATTTAGGAAGAGGCTCTCCTGCTCTCTATCCTCTACCTCTGGTGTATACAAATCCTGATAGAATTGCCTAAAACCCCTCATAATTCCTTGAGTGTCATTCTGCTTTACCCCCTCTTTATCTCTAATTGTAGCAATTACTTTAGTACCTCCCCCCTCTTTCACCAATCTGGCGAGTAATTTCCCTGTCCCGTCTCCATAACGGAACAATTGGTGCCTATAATATTGCATCGCATATACTGCCCATTCCTGAAGCACCCTATTTAAATGCCTCTGAGCTCCTAAATACTCCGCCCTAGCTCGGCTGTCCGAATTCCGCACATCTATTCTTTTAAGTCATTGAAGTTCCTGAGCCAATTGCAATATGGTATCATTGACTCTCTTCCTTTCTTTTGCAACATAAGCCATGGTATGTCCGCGCATCACTGTTTTCCCAGCCTCCCAGAATACCGCCACCATCTCTACACTATGTTCATTGAATTTTACATACGCCTCCCAATGCAGTTTCAAATACTTACAAAATTCTTCATTTTTCCATAAATGTCTCGGAAATGACCACTTAGAGCTCGATCCCAACCTCCCCTTCCAGTCCAACCGGACCATCGCATGATCCGAAACTATCACAGGATCTATTTCCACTGCAGTCACCTTTCCAAAACAACGCCTCAAAACTAAAATATAGTCAATCCGGGACCAGGACTGGTGGGCCCACGACAGATGCATGTAATCTCTTTCCCCCTCATGTAGGACTCTCCATGCATCTATTAGCTCCCCCATCCTACAAAGATAGCTAATTCCTTTTTTGCTCCAACCCCCACCTAACCTCAATTGTGATCTATCAATCTCCGGGTCGTGCAGACAATTAAAGTCTCCCACTAATATGACCGCAATATTTGGGACTCTCCCCACCCTGACCAAAATATCTTTAAAAAATTTATGATCATAAATATTTGGCGCATAAACATTTCCCAGGAGCAGTTCTTCCCCTTGGATTTTTGCATGCAAAAATATGTATCTACCCTAGGGGTCAACTTCTTCATTTAAAATCTCCATCTGAATCCCCTTCCTAACCAAGATTGCTACTCCCTTTTTCCTAACCCCCGAAGAGAAAGCATGTACCTGTCCCACCCAGTCTCTCTTCAGCTTTTCATGTTCTTTCAAACTTAGATGTGTCTCCTGCAGGAGAGCCAGTTGGGCCTTCCCCCTCTTTAGGGCTTGCAAAATTTTGGTCCGCTTTATGGGAGTGCTGACCCCCCCCCCCACACACATTCCATGTTATAATACGCAGGTCATGCATTGAGTCCAGTAACTCTCATCATTCTTACCAATTGCTTTAACGTAATTGCCGCCCAAGATTGCCCAGCCTCAACCCCGAGCCCCACCCTTCCGGGAATATACACATACAGCTTCGCAAATCCTCTCACACAAAGAGAACCCCGACATCCACAAGTATTACAATTCAATTTCGTACCTTTCCTCTCCCACTTCCCGATTTGTTCCACATACACACACTTCCCATCCCAAACACACCCCAGTCCTAGCCCCCCCGCTCTCCCCCCCCTATCGTTCATCATTCTCTCTATTCCCAGCTTCTCCGCTGGGATCTAGACCCTTTGAGATGTTACAGGCCTGCCTTGCCTTTTTCCACTGCCATTTTACTCCTCTACTTCCACCCAGCGCATTGTACCATCCACTCCTTGTGCTTCATCACACACACACACACATACCCACACACACCCACACACCCCCAAATGTTGTCTCCACAACAGTACCACAGCCTTAAATATCCACAGCATAACAATAGTGCTACGTAGAGTGTCCTAATAACAGAAAACAGAAGTCCAGATACCTGTTCTTTTCACTCCGGGGCGCTGGTGGTATCCCCATTCTCCCCCTCCATGCCCTCCACAAATCTCTTAGCAGCCTCCGTGGTATCAAACGAGTAATCCTGTCCTTGCCTGGAGACTCTCAATACCGCCGGGTAAGCCAATGTAAAGCAAAGTTTCTTCTTGAACAGGGCGGCGCAAATAGGCGAGAATTCTTTCCTCTTCATCGCCTCTGCCGCCGAGTAGTCCTGGAACATAAGCAGCTTTTGATTGTTGATCTTCAACTCTCCTTTCCTTGTAATAGCTGAGTTTTATGCTGAAAGTTTAAAATTCTGGCTATTACTACTCTCGGCCTGTTTCTCTGCTCCAGCCTCGGCCCAACTCGATGCGCACGCTCCACTCTCAACTTCCCAGCCAGTGCCTCTAGGCCCAACTCCTTTGGGAGCCAAACCTCAATAAATGGCAGCAATTGAGCATCCGTTTTATCCTCTGGGACCCCGACAATGCGTATATTGTTTCTACGCGACCTATTTTCTAGGTCTTCCACCTTTGCTTGCAAAATCTCAATTTGCTTTCGCTGAGCAATTGTTTCTCTCTCTTGTCGGCCCTCTGCATCTTCTATGGATGCCACGCGGTGCTCCAACTCCTCCACCCGCTTGCCCATTTCCAGCAACGATTCTCCAACCGCATCCAACGTTTTCAGCACTTGATCAAATTTCGGATCCAGTAGCTTAACCACTTCCTTCGCGACATCCTCAGTGGCTGAATCGGCACTCTCAGTTCCCGGGGAGGCCGGCTGTGATGTCGTGGCTGCGGTAGGCCCCAGCTTGCTGATCTTCTCCCGATCTTTTTTTGGTACTACCGGCATGGTATCTTATTTATTTTCATATCTTTCAAACCGGCTTAGCTTTATCTTCTCTCTAGTTGCAATATCTGTAGGCTACCTCTGTAAATGGCGCTATAATTCAGATTAAAACTTGAGGCAGCCCTGGAGCGAGCAAGGAACATCCTTACCCGCTCATGCGTCACGTGGATTTCCCAATATCTATGATTTAATAAGTTCACACCTGTTACCCGTATCTATTTACCATGTTATAATGTAATAATGTTGTTTGTATTGTAAACTGCTCTGATTACTCGATAGGTCGGTATAAAAGACACTTAAATAAATAAATAAATAAAAGTGCTGCCACATACCCGGCTGGCATGATTTTTAGCCCTTGTCTGAACAACTTAGGCTGCATGAACAGCAGGCCTAAGCTGCAGTCTAGGCAAGTACTAACTAAACCTCTTACTCAGTTAATGCTGCTGAGCCTGGATATTCAGCCCAGCTCCTATCCAGATATTGCCGCTCAATATTCCACTGATATTTAAGCGCCATGGCTGACCACCGTAGCGTTTGACTATCAATAGTTTTGAAACTTGGGCTCTATATTCTTTTCTCATAAAACTTTTTGAGGTAATATTCAAAGGTACATATCTGGATAGCATCAGCTGTTATTAGTGCCCTATCCATTAATTTTCAGTGGCACTTTCCGGATAATGCTGGGATGGAACGTGGGTGTTCTGCCTAACTATATAGAAATTGGTGATATTCAGTCCGCTATCGGTAGAGCTATCCAAATTTAGGACAGGATAGCTCTATGGATAGCGGACTGAATATCTCTGTTATCCTTACAGTAGTGGCACTCTATATGTATATTCAGCACCACCTCTCCTGCAGGTAGCAGTGCTGAATATACATATTGGGCCCGATATTCAAAGGATTTCTGCTCCTATCTTTGTTAGTTATGCTTCTAAATTGGCATCTTTAAAAATATACTAGGGCCAGGTGCCTAAATATTTTCTTAAAATTTCACTAAACTCCTAAATTTAGGAGCATAAAAAGTAGGAGGCAATGAAGGCATTTAGGTGAAAGAAAAAAATGTAGGAGCTTAGCACTAATTTTCAGCATTAGGCATTTAAATTAGGCTCATAAATCTAGGCAAATGAATAGCAGTCTTAAATTTAGGACATAGGGCTCGATATTCAGCAGCAGCAGCAGCTAGTGCAATTACAGTGGCTAGCTATCACTGCTGGACACTAAAGACAGATATTCAGTGCTGGGGCCATGGCCATTTCCAGCCACCAGAATTTAATATCTGGGTCAGCCTGTGAAGCAGAAAGCTAATCGAGCAGTGGCAATAATCAGCTACTGCCCAGTTAGCTTTAGTAGCAAAAGTTCATACAGCCTTTTCTTTGCCTAACATTTGCTACTGAAGGATAATCGGGCCGCCGCTGACCGGTTATCCCTGGGTGCTAAACATGGAACATCCCTAGAACACTCTGATGCTAGCACTAGGGCACCAAGCAGCGGCACCTGCAGCTGTTCAGCGGCACTAGCCATGTTAGTGCCATTGAATATCTCACTTTGCAGCATTTATATGATTTGCAGGTCTGCAAACCGTGTAAATGCTTTTGAATATCAGACCCATACATTTTAAACTCCTAAATTAGGATGAATTTTCAGTTGAAAACTTAGGCTCCTAAGTGTGGCCTAAAATAGGGCACAAATTTGGGACCTAACTTAGACACCTAAATTTAGGAGCTCAATAGTTCTCCTAGATCAAGCAGGAAGTCAGTCTTACTTATGAGTGACATCACCTATGGAGCCTGTGCAGGAACACTTCCTAGCTTCCAAAGGAAGCCTTTGGATGTGCACCACACATGCATGCCAGCTTTCCCGCCCGAAGGACCCATCTTTACCACAGTCTTCTTTTTTTCGCAGAGCTCTTCAGATGCAGTCTGACACCCCTGAAAGAGTTAATACCCTTTGGTACTATTTTTTTCATCTTTTATCTTCTTTTTCAATCAGGTGCTTTTGTTACCATCTTCCTGCCTTTCCTGAAAGTGTCGGTGCCCTGGCACCACATTTTCTTTGGGTTTCTTTTTCTTTATGAGGTGCAGGGGTATTTTCTCTTGTGCCCCCTGGTTGGCCCAGACATTGGCGTCATTTGACTTGGTGGAAGCAGTCTTCCCCAACATGTCGAAGCTGGCCTGTGGATTTAAAAAATGCACCCAGTGTGGTTGGACGATATCGATGACCAAAACCCACAACTGGTATTTGCAGTGGCTCGGGCCTTACCAATAGCCCTCATCCTATGCTCTCTGTCTACAGTTGACATGCAAAGGGCTTTGGAACCAGGAAAAGCAACAAGAATTGCCCAGAAGGGCCTGTGGATGACTCACAAACTTATGATCGTGGAGTCCCTGCTGAAGGAACCAGCATCATCGCCGGTATTTGCGACACCTGCTCCAAAACTATCAGAGACCGAGCTCCTGACTCAGTGCATGGAGGCGTTGACTGAAGCCTTGGCAATCTTCACCCAGCAGATGTCCAAGGACCCGATGACCTCGGGTTCCTTGGTCCCGGTGACGTCTCCGTCCATGGCGGAGACCTCGCTGGAGGAAGTGCAGCCTGTCCTCCAGACACATGCCCTCCCTTGGGTGGACAATACCTCTGAGAAGAGCTCAAGATCTTTCACAGCTCACTGGCTTTTGCCTCCAAGTGCCTTGGAGTTGGATCATCAACACTCTAGGACTCTTTCTACTCCACCGGACCACCAGTGGCACCAAGAGGAATCGTGCCGCTACTTTGAGTTTTTCTTGGAATTATAGTTTGATGATTGGAAAACGGAGGAGGAATCACCCGAGACTGTGCGCATTGGGATGTTCCTTTGGCTCCCTCACCACCGCACAAGCATTGGAAGTCCCCTCCGGAGGACTTGTCCTTCCTTAACTTTGTGAGGAACATGGGGTAAGCTCTCCCCTTTACTATGGAGGCCGAAGAGGAGCCTCGAGCGGAGGAACTAGAAATCCTCCAGTACCCTTCGTTCCTGAAAGAAGCCATAACAGTACTGGTGCACCACATCATGAAGAGGCCCCTCTTCCACATCTAGGAGAGCCCCCTCTCGGTGTCCATCATGAGCCGCACCTGGATTCGAAGTATTGGGTTACCAAGAGCCACGATTTTGAGAAACCACAACTCCCACATAATTCTGTTGTGGTCCAGTATGTGCTGTATCAAGAGTCAGAAGAATCATTCCTCGGTGCCTCCAGGCTGGGAGGCCCATACTATGGATGTCTTCAGCTGCAAATGCTATTAGGACTCCATGTTGGTTGCACATATTCAGATGGACCAACTTTTTTTTTTTTTTTTTTTTACATTTTAACCATCTTTATTGTACTTTACAACATACAACAGATGTACCAACTTCATATAGGCATGTTCTTATGGGATCTGGCTGGAAACCTCTCCGGGTTCTCCTTGGAGCTGTCGGAGGAACAATGGCAAAAGTATTGCTCCCTTGTCTCTAAGGTCAAGGAATGCTCAAAGCATGTCACCAGAGCTGCCTACGATGGCTATGAATCTGTAGCTCGAGTCTCTGCGGTGGTCATCGAGGCATGCTTTCTGGCCTGGCTTCAGATCTAGAACAATGGGTCCAGGATAAGTTGACGGACGCTCCCTGCAAGAGTGAAAACCTTTTTGGAGCACCTATAAGGGAGATGGTGGGTAAACTGGAGCAAGACCAATTCACCATGAATCGCCTCTCTCGGAAGACTTCTGATCCCTCTAAAAGGAAATCTGCTGTGAAGAATCCTTTCTTTCAAAAGAAGAAGTAGTTGTATGGTACATATACCCCGTACAATTATTATCAGTCCCTTCAGCTGGCTCCACAACAAAAGGGTCAAGGCCAGCGCCAACAGCACCACCCCAAGCAACAGAAATCACAACCAGCCCCACAACCACAGCCTGGTGGGGTCACGCATCTGTAATCATACGATGCAGCTCTCAGCTCTAAACTTACCATGGAGTGTGCCTGCATATCCCCTGCTTGTCTGCAGAGAAAGCAGAGTTACTTACCTGTAACAGGTGTTCTCCATAGACTGAAAGGGTATGCAGCCACACTCACCCATCCTCTGCCCCACAAAAAAAAAGAGACAGAAGAAAAAAGTAATTTGATTCAAAGAAGTAGTTTTTGGGATCTGCACATCCAATTCCATTGTAAATATATTTCCTTTTTGGAACTATTGCTCCACAGCTCTGAACGGCACTGACTTAGGTGGGCATCAAGTTGGGGAGCTACTGCACATGCTTGGAGAAGTCCAAAGGACTTCTCTAAGGTAAGGAAGAGCCCAGCAGACTGATGCCATCAGAGATGACACCATAGAGTGTGGCTGCATACTCCTGCTGTCTATGGAAAACCCCCATTACAGGTAAGCAACTCTGCTATCACAGCAGTTTACAAACAATAAAAAAGGGGTAACAGTACAGCAAGAAAGAGGGGAAAGTAAAAGGAAAAAAAAAAGAGCAGGGAAATTATAATTTATATACAGGAAGGGAAGCTGAGAGGCAAAAGGAAAAAGAGCAGGCAGTTCTCCAGGGGAAAATATTAAGGAGCAGAGGTTTGGGGAAAAGCTTGCTGAAACAGGGTTTTAAGATTCTTCTTAAAGGTGTGGAGGGAAGGTTCAGTGTGAAGTGAAAGGGGAAGGGAATTCCAAAGGGAGGGACCAGCACAGGAAAAGGAAGAGTTTCTGTAGATGACAAGGCGGAGGGCTGAGGGTGAAGGCAGAGACAGGGTGGCATTAGAAGAGCAAAGAAAATGGGAAGGAGCATAGGGAAAAATAAGGGTGGCCAAGTATTGGGGGGGGGGGGGGGGGGTGAGAGAGGGCAAGAGGCAAACAGCACATGGTGGACCAAGATAAGAAGTTTGAAGCAGATACAGAAAGCAACAGGGAGTAAGTGAAGAGCAAGGAAAAGCTCTATAATGGTTTCTACCATTTTTCCCAGCACTGACTATAGTTTCCTGGATTACCCCTGGAACCCTTTCTAAAAACTACCATTATGTTGGCCACCTTCAATCTTCAGTACCATAGATGATTTTAGTAATGATTTATAAATTACTAATAGTAGGTCTGCAATTTCATTTCTTTTAGCACCCTATGATATATACTATCTCATCCAGGTGATTTGCTACTCTTTAGTTGGTCAAATTGTTCTATTACTTCTTATAGGTTCACCCTGCTTCTGTTGAAACTCATGGGCAGAAGCTAACTGAATTGTTCCCTGGGTGGCAGTAGACAATTTTGCTGCAGGATTGCCAGGTCATTCCCAGTGTTCCATTCCTTCTAATGCTTTTTTTTTAAACTGTAAGATTCTTCAGTTAATAAAGTTACAACTTTTATAGATGTGGAGGCACATTCCAACCAGGCCATCCAGCTCCCTGTGTGGCCGATCAGAAATGGGACGCACAGAGGTAGACCCAATTCTGATCCTGCAGGGGCTAGAGGTGCCCACGGGATCAGAATTGGGTCTAGGGCCTCAATTCTGATCAGTCTGCATGCCCAACCAGAACCCAGCTACCTCAGACAGGCTCCTGAATGGAGCTGCAGAGCCATGGCATCCTGTCGCCATGACACGGTGGTTCTATTCAGGAGCCGCGAATGCTGGCCACCATCAAAATCTTCCTTTCCCTGCAGTCAGAGCCTCGATCCGTCTCCCATGGCCAGAGTCCAGCTGCGGGGAACATTTTTCACCCCTGCTTCACTTGCCTCTGCCAGCCGCCACTGAAATGCTGTGTCCAGGGGGACTTATTCCATCTCTGAGATGGAATAGATCCCCTGTCTAGATCCGAGGCCCCGGACATACAGTGCCGACCTCTGAATCTGCCCTGTATGTCTGGGGTCGCGGCCTGCCCATGCTCCGCTTCACGGGACAGAATGACCCCTTAGTATTTTTGAAAACACAGTAAAACATAATTTGCTTTTAAATTTTAGAGCGCTTTATGGGAAAGAGAACTTAACATTTATTTTTAGCATGCTAAACAATATTTGTTTATCAATGTATGAAACAGCTGTTTATCACACATATATTAATTGAAACAAATAGCTTTATTCATATTCTGGTGTAGTAATTAAAAAAAAGTTAGCCTTCATATAATTGTTAATGTTTTGTATCGTTATGTGATTTTGTCCAGACCACTTGAACCAATGGTCTATGATAAGCTGGAATTCCAGTTTTGTGAAGAAAAGTTAAACAGACCAAATTTAGTTGCTAGATAAAACTATTACCATAGAGAATGGCATCATGAAGAATTCTTGATACTGTCTGTGAGCAGCATTCATAACCTCTGCTATTTGTCTGAGCAAACGTCAGAGCGCTCAAGGAGAAAGAGATATTAAACAGACTACTCTGCGCTAGAAAGGGAGGGGTGGGGGAGAAAAAGGCAGAATATTTATGACTCTAGGAATTTAATAAGATCAAAGCATATGCTGTTTATTTGCTATGCTAACAGATTTGAATGAACTAGTTAAAAATATAAAAGATTCAGTAGATATAAAATACTGAACATATATTTTAAATAGAACTGTTTACGAGTTATTTAAAATTAGATTAAGAGATTGTTCAGTAGTACTTAAGGTGATAATTTTAAAAGGCATTTCCATGCGTAAAAGAGTGAATTTACATACAGAAATATCCTTTTATAAAATTTCCTGTAATATATGTACATAAACATGTGCCAACGTGCACATGTTTATTCAACCTAAGCGGAGGATGGGTTGAGGAGAGGATAGCACTTATGCTTGCAATTTACAAAATTCATGTGTATGCATATAAAATAAACTGAAAAATTTGTGTATACTAAAAAGCAGGTGTATATTTTTCTGAAAATTAGCCCACAGAGAGCACAAAGGAAAAGTATGCACATGCTTTTCCTTAGAAAAATAGTATAACTTATGTGCACAAGATAGGCAGCTTGTTATAAAATTACTTGCTAATAGTCTATAGAGAAGGTAAGGACACAAATTTCTCCATGGATTAGCAGGATAAGTGCTCACATATGGGTGATGTCGTTGATGGAGCCTCGCTAGGGGAGACCCCTCTGAGCTTCTTCTAGTAGCCTTTGGAGTGTTTCCAGCGCGCCTGTGTACCCATTCTGCCTGCTGCCTCCAAACGTCATCTCAGTTTTCTTTCATCTGTGGAGCCCTGCAGATGCACTCTTATGATCTGCAATATTCTATTTTTCTACCTGCTGCCGCCATTACATTCTGATTCTTCTTCTTTATCGCCTTTTCCTATAGTCAGGTTTTCAACTGTTTAAATTCCCTTTATTTTACCATGTTGCTTTTATAGGCTGCATTTAGGCCTCAGGTGCCCTGAGCGGGTTACATTTTTTTGTCAACATCAAGTCATTTGATTTTGTGCAACTATTTCTCTGGATGAGATTTATTTATTTATTTGCTTTTATATACCGCACTTTTTAAGATCAGTGCGGTTTACATATAACGTGAACAATAAACAGGTTTAGATAGAACAGAATGCATAGAACAGTTTGCATTGAATTGGAAATAACACGAACAGTGAAACAGTAAAACATCAAACAGGTTTGCATAAAACAGTTTAACTTGGGTTGAAAACAACGGAGAACGGTAATATACAAGTGTTGAGAGCAGATAGCTATATATTAAATATTAGCATGAGGGAATGAACTGGAGGAGTGCAGGTGGGTGTATTGGTGGTAGGCTGAGCAATAATGCTTAGGCCTTATTTAAGGTGGCTGGTTGTAGGCTAGTTGGAACAGGTATGTCTTTAATGCCTTCCAGAAGGATGTCAGATCTGGGATGGCTCAGATCGTTGGGGGAAGGGCGTTCCATCGAGTTGGCGCATATAAGGAAAATGCACGATTCTTAGTGGATTGGGCACATGACTTTATTGCTAAGGGGATGGCGAGTGAGTTCACCATGCATGATAGCACAGTTACTTACCTGTAACAGGTGATCTCTGGGAACAGCAGGAATAAGTCTTCACATATGGGTATCGTCGGTACCGACGGAGACTGCGCGGGAACGCTCCCCAGCGTCCAATAAGAAAGCTTTTGGAAGCATCCCACAGCGCCTGTGCGCTGCCTTCCCGCCTTTCCCAACTGCCTCTCCAGTTTGAGTTTTAAAGCTGAGACAAAGAGAGAGAGAGGAAAGGAAAGATAGAGAGATACAACTCCTAGGGGAGGTGGGTGGGTTGTGAAGACTTATTCCTGCTGTTCCCAGAGATCACCTGTTACAGGTAAGTAACTGTGCTATCTCCAGGAACAAGCAGGAATGAGTCTTCACATATGGGGACTCCCTAGCTGCAGATGCCAGGGGAAGACCCCAGGTTGTGTGTCCTTGAAAAGGACTCTACCTCCCCTCATGGATCTCTGGCATCCAACCAGGGTAGGTGGGTAGGAGTTGATGAGGAATGGACAGGTGTTTGAGAACAGCCTGACAAAACGAGGCATCCCGGCGGGAGTCCTTGTCCAAACAGTAATGGGCTGTGAAGGTATGAACCGAGGCCCAGGTGGCCGCTCGACAGATTTGGTCGATGGACACAGAGTTTAGATGAGCCATTGAGGCTGCCATGGCTCTCACATTGTGAGCCGTGACATGGCCCTCCAGAGAAAGGTTCTTACTCTGGTAGGCGAAAGAAATACACTGAGCAATCCAGTTGGACAGTGTTCTCTTAGAGACTGGAAGTCCTAAATGAGAAGGATCAAAAGCAACAAAGAGTTGAGAAGACCTTCTATGTTGCTGTGTTCTTTGTAAGTAAAAAGCAAGAGCTCTCTTACAATTCAAGGTATGAAGATTCCTCTCTGCACTTGATGCATGAGGTCCTGGAAAAAAGACAGGTAAATATACCTCTTGGTTTAGATGAAAAGGCGAGACCACTTTGGGCATAAAGTGTGGATTGGTCCTGAGGACTACCTTATCATGATGGAACCTTGTATAAGGTGGATTAGCCACCAAAGCTTGCAATTCACTGATGCGGCGTGCTGAGGTGACTGCAATGAGAAAGATAACCTTCCAAGAAAGAAATTTCAAGGAGGTGGTGGCTAAAGGTTTAAAGGGTGGCTTCATAAGCTGGCCAAGAACCAAGTTTAAGTCCCATGCCACCAAAGTTGATCTAATAGGAGGTTTAGTTAGAAGAAGGCCTCTCATGAATCTTGTTATAAGAGGATGAGAGGAAATAGGCTGTCCATTGAGAGGCTTGAGGGATGCTGCAATAGCACTCAAATGGACTCTTACTGAATTCGTTTTAAGACCTGCATGGGATAAATGCAGGAGATACTCTAGTAAAGAATTCAAAGGTATTGCAAGAGGGTTAAGACCCTTCTCTGCACACCAAATGGTAAATCTTTTCCATTTGAAAGCACAGGAATGTCTAGTAGAAGGCTTTCTAGAGGCATGAATAATATCTCTGACCTGCTGAGAGAGATGAAAACCTTGAAGGTCTAGGCCTTCAGCAACCAAGCCCTGAGATGAAGAGACTGGGGGTTTGGGTGCCACAACGTTCCCTCCTCCTGGGATAGAAGGTCTGGTGCAGAGCCCAAGTCCAGGGAAGGAGCTTGAGAGAGATGCAGAAGTAGAGGATACCACACTTGGCGTGGCTAATGTGGTGCTATGAGGATCATGGTTCCTCGATCTCTCTGAAGCTTGAATAGTGTTTTGGGAATTAGGGGAATGGGTGGAAAGGCATAAAGGAAGTCTTGATCCCAGTGAAGGAGGAAGGCATCCTTGGCCTGAACTCCCTGACACGGAATTCTGGAACAGAACCGGGGAAGTTTGGCATTCCATGGACTTGCAAAGAGGTCTATGTCCGGGGTTCTCCAAATTTGAAAAATCCTGGCTACCTGATCCATGTGGAGGAACCACTCATGTGGAAGCAGAACTCGACCGAGTCTGTCTGCCCAAGAGTTTTGAACGCCTGGAAGATATACTGCCAGAAGATTAATGTGATGCTCTCTGGCGAAGGCCCACAGTCGCAAAGCTTCGTTGAAAAGCGACAGAGAGCCAGTCCCGCCCTGCTTGTTTACATAGAACATGGCTACTTGGTTGTCCGTATGGATGAGGACTGTCCTGTAGCTGAGCAGGGAATGGAACACTCTGAGAGCTAAGAATATTGCTCTGAGTTCCAAGAGATTGATATGCAGAGAAATATCCTGTGGAGACCAGATGCCCTGGGTGGAGAGATCCTGCAGATGAGCTCCCCAACCCACTGGAAAAGCATCTGTTGTAAGAGTTGCTTGGGGTAGTGACTGCTGAAAAGGGGACCCCAGCAACAGATTTGGAGAGGACTTCCACCACTGGAGAGACCAAAAAAGGCGACTGGAGTTTGCTATTTTGTCTGACAGGCAACCTGATGCCTGAGCCCATTGGGTGGACAAAGTCCATTGAGCTGCTCTCATGTGAAGGCGAGCATATGGAACCACGTGCACGGTAGATGCCATGTGGCCTAAGAGTTGTAACATCTCTTGAGCAGTTAAATGGGACTTTAACGGTATCCGGGAGGCTAACTGCACTAAGCGTAGGCAACGGGCTTGAGGAAGATAGGCCCTTGCAGTTGTGGTATCCGTATCCAGCAAGGCACCTATAAACTCCAGAGACTGAGTAGGGGTGAGATTTGATTTTGGGATGTTTATTACCAGTCCCAAATACTGGAGAACACGCATTGTGCAGATTAGACAATTCTGGGCCTCTGACTGGGATGGAGCTCGAATGAGCCAGTCGTCCAGGTAAGGGAAGACAAATATTCCCAGAGTGCGTAGAAATGCAGCTGCTACTGCCATGCATTTCGTGAACACCCTTGGTGCAGAGGCCAGACCGAACTGAAGCACCCTGTATTGGTAGTGCTTTCCCTGAAAAAGGAACCAAAGGAACCTTCTGTGTGTTGGATGGATGAGGACATGGGTATACGCATCCTTGAGATCTAGAGAACAAAGCCAGTCCTGACTCTGAAGGTATGGAAACAGAGCACCAAGAGAAATCATCTTGAATTTCTCTTTGAATAGAAACTTGTTCAATTCTCTGAGATCTAATATGGGTCTGTAGCCCCCTGTTTTCTTTGGAATAAGAAAATAAGGGGAGTAGAACCCTGAGCCCTGTTGAAGAAGAGGTACTTCTTCTATTGCCCCTTGGGCAAGAAGGGTGGCAATCTCCTGACCCAGAAGGTTGAGGAGAGATGTTGGAGAATTGAACTGTTTCACCATGGTGCGAGGAGGAAGGCTTAAGAAATGAAGCTTGTACCCTTCCCTTATGATGGAGAGGGTCCATTGCTCTGCTGTGATTTGTTCCCATCTGGGAGCAAAGTAAGCCAACCTTCCTGGAATGGTGAGGGGCTCTGGTTCTTCCAGAGCTAGAAAGGCTAAGTTCTCTAGTTGCAAGTCAAAGGCCCTGAGGAGGCTGAGGCTGCTGGGCCGTGGAAGGCCTAGCAGCCTTTGACTTGGCCTGTTTAGGTGGTTGCTGACGTTTTGCAGCAAAATGACCTGCAGAAGATGCCTGCTGACCATAAGCAGGATAATATCTTCCCTTTTAGAAAAAGATGTCTTTTTGAACAATCTTTTCTTAGCAGGAGCAGAGGTGGACTTTGAAAGTCGATCCAAAGCGGAGTTCTCAGCATCCATCTGAGTGGCCTTTGCTTGCCAATCCTTGCCAAAAAGGTTTTCACCTGTACAAGGAAGATTTCCTAATTCATCTTGGACCCAGAGTTCCAAATCAGAAGCTTGTAGCCAAGCAATTCTGCGTGCACCTATGGCAATAGCCGAGGCTCTGCTTACACACTCAAAAGAGTCAAAGGCTGCACGGTTGGAAAATTTGGAAACATCCTGGGCATGTTTGAGCCAAGTGAGAAACTCCTGCCTTTTATCTTCTGAAATAAAAGGGGTTAAAGTCTGCAGATGATCTGTGACTTCCTTTAGAAACATCCCTATATAAAGACTATAGGAGTTGATTCTGGCAGCTAGCATAGAAGCTTGAAAAACTCTACGGCCAAAAGCATCTAGGGTCCTGCATTCACGTCCTGGAGGATTAGATGAGTGTCTTTTTGCACTCTTTATCTTTCTCATGGCAGACTCTACCACAATAGAGTGGTGAGGAAGCTGAGTCTTATGAAAGCCAGGACAAGGAGGGACACGATACATGGTGTCTAACCTGCGAGAATGAGGAGAGGTAGTAAGAGGTGTCTCCCACATGCTCAACATGAGATCATACAAAATCTCATGAACAGGTAAAGTAGCTGCCTCTTTAGGAGCCTTGGGATATTGTAGAATATCCAGCTGCTTGGCTCTAGGCTCTGACTCAGGGGCCACTGTGATGGAGAGGCCCCTAGCCACCTCCCTAATGAAGTCTTGAAAAGACAAGTCTTCTGGAGGAGACATTCTTCGTTTAGGAGAAGAAGACTCCTGAGGAAGAAGTATCGATGCCTCGACAGATCCTTCGGACTCGTCAGAGTCTTCGGAGGAATCGAAGTATCGCCTGTCTGGATGCTCCTGTAAAGCCCGATATGCGTACCGAGTGGGATCGACATCGGGAGTAACCGGTACCGGTTCGGTACCGATGGGCATCATAGGACAGGGTACCGTTGCAGTCGACACCGAAGCCGATGCAATCGGTACCGGCACCGGGAATGATGCCGGTGCCGGAGCCAGTACCAGCAACAGGGATTGTTGCGGTACCGGAGGCGTCGCAGCCTGCATGGTCAGAATCTTCTGATCCATCGAAGCCACCAAAGTCTGGATGTCGGTACCAGTGGGAGCCACCGGTACCCCAGAACACGGCAACAGGTGATCGGTCGAGGCCGAGCCATCGATGTCAACCTGTGACCCCATAGACAATGCTTTGGAAGCCGGAACTTCCCGCCGGGGTAACTTTGCCAGTGCGGAGTCCTCGAGGACAAGCCTGGAGGCATCTCGATGCTTAGAGGGAGATTTTCCCTTTGAGGACCGGCCAGATTTATGCTTGGTTACCTGAGATCCATGGGAGGAAGAAGCAGCCCTGGAAGACGTCGATGCCACCGAAGCTGCATCAGAGGGAAACAGGGTACTGAGCTTGGCTGCTCGGTTCTGCCGACCTCTTTTAGACATCATGGTACAGGACACACAATCCGTGATGGAATGGTCAGGCCCCAAACATTTTAGACACCAATCATGGGTGTCGGTGACAGAAATAGTACCGCCACATTTTGTGCACTTTTTAAACCTGGAGGCGGGCTTCTCCATGAGGAGAAAATGTTTAGGCCTAAGGCCCAAAAACTAAAATGCACAGTGAAGAAAGTATAAGTTGTTTTTTTTTTTTTTTAAAAAGAAAGAAAAGAAAAGATCGGCGGTACCGGTCCGACGTCGAAGAAGGCAGAAGCGACACAAAAGAATAAAGAAAAAATAAAGAACTTCTTCTGTGTGACAGGAACACGACCTGCTGGCTCCGCGGAAAGAAGAACTGGAGAGAGGCGGTTGGGAAAGGCGGGAAGGCAGCGCGCAGGCGCTGTGGGATGCTCCCAAAAGCTTTCTTATTGGACGCTGGGGAGCGTTCCCGCGCAGGCTCCGTCGGTACCGACGATACCCATATGTGAAGACTCATTCCTGCTTGTTCCTGGAGATCTCCTAGTTCTGGTCTTCAGTGTACGTTGTATGAGCTTTGTGAGGGAGGTTGCAGACATGCCTTGAAGGAGAGTAGGAGGGCTTTGTATATCAGGCAACTTGTTATGGGGAGCCAGTGAAGCTGAATCAATAGGGGGGTGATGTGTTCATATCTGGACGCAGACAGGAGTGTTCGGGTGGCTGTGTTCATGGCCAGTTGTAATGGTTGGAGAGCGTGCTTTGGCAGGCCATGGAAAATTATATTGGAGTAGTCCAAGTGAGGAAAGATGAGGGCTTGACAAACAATGCAGTAATCTGAGGCTTGAGGAGAGGGCGTAGATGCTGGAGGGTTCTCAGTTTATGGTAGACTGCTTTGGTGACATTTTCTATGTGGGCTTCCCAATTCAGATGTTGGTCCAATGTGATTCCAAGATAGCGTACCTTTTGCTTGGCGATGAGATCAAAGTCTTTCACCCTGAGGGAAGTTGGTGGGGTAAAAGTGTGGTCTTTGGTTATAAATAAGGCCTCCGACTTTCTGCTGTTGACCATCAGATTGTGGGTAGCGAGCCAATCTGAGACTGCATTTGAAGCATTCTGCGATGGAAGAGTAGTCAGGGCTGTCTATGGAGAAAGGGGTGTATAGCAATACATCATCGGCATAAATGTGGTAGCATATGTTGAACGATTGTCCCAGGGTAAACTCTACAGTGGGTTTATAAAGTGCTTCCATTGTAGTAGGACCATGTCTGTAACAAACACTCAAAATTGGTGCCTGCAGTACGTGGAGCTTGATCATGAATCATTTTCTCATCACTTATGTTTATAGATGACAAAGCGAGAAGAGAAGTGTATAAGGATTTTTGGTGAAGATAAGTCTGATCCACTTGCATCAGCACTGGTGGCATTGGCCCACATGGCCTCAGGAACTGCACCAGACACTGGAGGTGCATCAGCATGGAAAAGTCATCGAGCTTACTTGGCGTCGAGCATCGGTAGGATGTCCAGATAATGGTCATCCCTCAATTCTCTTATGAAGAATAGGAAGGGTTTGTCCTGGTCTTCCCAGACATCAGGGGCTAAAGGCATCCAGCTTCAAACAGAGGCTCAGATGCATCAGTGCTATAATTCATTTCAGAACTATGTCAAGATCATCTAGGTTTTGAACGAGCTCCGGCTCTCAAAGTTGCCCCAATGTAAGGATCGCTTATCCTCCTCTATACTGGAGGGTCATGCCAGTCTCCAAGAGGCTGAAACCAGTTGGCTGATATTCTTTGGAAGATTCCACAGACATTGACCAATCCTGCTGTGGGCCTCACACTTTTGTCAATGGCGGCCCTTGAGAAGTGGCTAATGAAAGGCCTCAAGGAATGGATGATGATGTTATTTTCCATACATGTGGCTACTGCTTCAATAGCATTGAAGATGGCATAGCATAGTATCAAACTGATCCTTGAGATTCACAGCCTGCTTGGTAGGAGAGATACCATTATCGAGACCTCAAAGGGCTTTGACTGCCTGGGTGGTGGCCATCCTGAGCGCATCGGGGAAGATCGCTCCCGTAGCATCAAAGAGCATTGGTCCACTGATGCACCTAGAGGAGGGTCACCACCCATGTGAGACAGCCTTTGGTACAGGCAGAGGCTCAGACATTGTTCTCTGAAAGTCTGCATCTGAGCATTCCTGGGACTCTGGATATGACTTGGAGTATTTCTTGGAAGAGATGTCTCCTGATTTGCCCTCAGACACCTCACCTCCTCATGAACAATGTAAGTCTGCCCGAGGAGCACTCCTTCCATGATTTTTTTCAAGTTATGGTTAAGTCCATACCATTTTTGTTGGAAACAGAGAAGGAACCCAGGGCAGAAGAACTGGAAATCCTCCAGTTTTGTGATTCCCCTAAGAAGGTGGTAACGGTGCCCAGGCATCACATCCTTTAGAGCAGAGGTACTCAAATCCAGTCCTGGAGGGCCTCAAACCAGTCAGGTTTTCGGGATATCCCTAATGAATATGCATGAGATATATTTGCATGCACTGCCTCCATTATATTTTAATCTATCTCATGCATATTCATTAGGGATATCCCGAAAACCTGACTGGTTTGCGGCCCTCCAGGACTGGATTTGAGTACCTCTGCTTTAGAGGCTATAGATGAGAATATAGGAGATCTCTTCCCTCTCTGCTTCCAGTCAGTAAAAAGGTCAAATCAATGTATAGAGTGCAGAAGACTCCTGGATTCAAGAAGTCCAGCTACTGCAACATTCCATGGTCATTGAATCTGCTCTCAAAATAGCCAAAAGTTCCAAGTCTCTTTCTTTGGTGCCCCCGGGGAGGGAGGCTAGGATGTTGAACTCTTTTGAGAGGAAATTCTTTCAGAATGCTATGCTAATATCTCATGTGGTGTCCTACCAGCTCTTTATGCACATGCACTTGTGGAACATTGTGCATAGTCTGGATGAGTTTGCAGACTCTCTCCCTCCAGAGAAAGTCTTGCAACTCTGATCCATAGTGGGCAGAGGAAGGAGTGCAGAAATATACTGTATGGCTGACATATGATACTTTCGATATGGCATCAAGAGCCTCCTCCATTAGCACTCACATCCAGAGAATCTCAATGTGGTTGAGCATGTTCCACTAAGGCAGGAAGGGCAGGGATTTTACTTGAGGTAACAAAGGAAACAGGGAGATTCCGTCCTATCCTAGATCTGTTTGCAAGAGGTTCAGAATGGTTTCCCTTGGCACCCTGCTTCTCTTTCTTCAAAAATAGGATTGGCTGTGTTCTCTGTACCTAAAAGATACTTACAGCCACATTCAGATATATCTCAGTCACAGGATGTATCTGGTACATTGTAGGGAAATACAACTTAAAGTATCTCATACTGCCAGGGCCAGCCCAAGGGCTTTTGCTGCCCTAGGCAGTCCCATCATGTTGTCCCCTCCCCCACCCCAAAATCTCATCTGTGAGAGGAAGCTGCGTAGCGATCATTCAATGTTTTTTTTTTTAGTGCCTCATCTTAAAGGAAGTTGTGTCGAAGAGACAGGAGTGGCAGACTATAAGGCCCGCTGCAGCGCTGAAGTGGCAGCAGAAAGCTGCCAATTTTAAACATTGTGGTGGGTCTTGGGAGATAGTTATGCTGCCCACTGGGCCACCTCCTTCTTTTTACTGGCCATTCCTCTTCCTATGTACCCAAGCATCCTTCTGGCATTTCCCATTGCCTTTTGTACCTGTTTAGCCACCTTAAGGTCATCAGAAACAATCACATCCTGATTCTGCTCTTCTTTTATGGACAGAAATACTTCAGCCCCTATTTTGTACCGTTCCCTTGGATTTTTGCATCCCAAATGCATGACCCTGCATTTTTTAGCATTCAATCTCAGCTGCCAAATTCTCGATCATACTCTATTACCAGTGGTGTGCCTCAAGGATCTGTCCTTGGTCCGATTCTTTTTAACATCTTTGTTGGTGATATTACGGAAGGGCTATCAGGTAAGGGTTGCCTTTTTGCAGATGATAAAAAAACACCCAGCTCAAGGCAGAGAAATCCAAATCAAATAATGTAGCCCCAGCTTCAAACCTCCGTGTATACCATAAAAGTGCTCATGCAACACTTTATCTAATTCTTTTTGTCGGAGTAACCGATCAGAGGATACAGGAACTGTCACCCGTCCCCCACCACGGTCATTCCATTTTAATCATTTTAAATGCTTGAAAAAACTTTACTTATCTTGCTTGAATTCAGCCAAGAAGGAATTCAAAAGACACAACGTGCCACGTTTCGAGCCCTCCAACAATCACTGGCTCTGCATCAGGTGAAAAGCTAGAATCCCTTGAAAAATGGCTTTTGCATTACTCAGTACAACGGTCCGGTTTAAAGAGATGGCGTGTGACGTCAGACGCACGCAAGAGAATCCAATAGCCAAGCAATGATGCCCAATACACAAGCATTAAGAATTGGGAAAACCCACTGTCAGGGAATCCCAATGACGTTGTAAACACTCCCTACTCACAGCAATGTATGCCACTCAACGGAGCCATTCAAACGGAGCTTTTTCATAAATTGCGGGTTTGTCTCTATTTTTCTCAACATGGTCCGGGTGATGGAGATCCTTCGGTTATTTCAGGTCCCTCCAGATGGCTCCCTCCAGGTGTAGTAGATCCAGTCATTTCGACGTTTCAAGATTTGATCCTCCGAGATTTGGATGTTCTGGAGCCGACTCTACTCACAACTTTTCCAAATTTGTCCCGTGAGCAATTTCAAGCGATGCGGGACCTTTCCACGTCTGATTTCATTATTCGCCGTGCGGATAAAGGTGGGGCGATTGTTGTGCTGTCTCCTGAGCAATATGATATTGAGATTCAGGCTCATCTTCAGAATCGTGAGCATTACCAGCTGCTTTCCCATGACCCGACGCCATCAGTAGTGCAGAGTGTTCGGTCCCTGATGTTGCAGGCTTTACAGAATGGTTGGATTACTGGACGTGAATTTCGGTTCCTGATCAATCCAGTTCCTAAGATCCCTGTTTTTTATCTGGTTCCCAAATTACATAAGAATGTCCAACAACCTCCAGGACGCCCGATTGTGTCCTGTAGGGACTCGCTCCTGGAGCCTCTCTCCAAATTTTGTGATGTATTTCTACAACCTGCGGCATCAAGGGTCTCCTCCTATATCCGTGATACAGGTGATTTTCTCACACAATTGTCCTCTTGCACTGATTATTCGACCTATACATGTTTGGTGTCTCTTGATGTGCAAGCACTTTACACTAATATAAATCAGCACGAAGTGCTCCAACATTTAACTGATTATCCTCTTGACTTACCTACACGGATCCCGTGGTCCTTTTTGTTAGCGATGTTGGACTTAGTATTAAATAGCAATTATTTTTTACATAATTGTAATTTTTACAGACAAACTTTTGGCATAGCAATGGGGGCTACGGTGGCACCCTCCATTGCCACCATTTACATGGCCATTTTTGAGGATAAGTATGTGTATTCTTCTCCATTTTTTCAATTTGTGCCTTTTTGGCGTCGTTTTTTAGACGATGTCTTTTTTCTGTGGTCTGGATCTCAGGAAGATCTGCTGAGTTTTGTCAGTTCATTGAACACACATTCTCCACACATTCAGTTTACTGCGGTATTTGATAAACGATCTATTCAGTTTTTGGATCTGACGATTTTTTTGTCAACTGAGGGCCTCACTACCACTTTGTTCCGCAAGCCTGTTCAGCAGAATACTTTGTTGCAATTCTCAAGCTTTCATCCTCCGCCGTTGAAGCGTGGCCTTCCATTCGGCCAATTTTTGCGTCTTCGACGCAATTGTTCATTGTTGGATGACTTTTATCATCATGCGTTTGATCTACAGAAGCGGTTATTATCTAGGGGATACCCTGTCTCAGTAATTAAGAAAGCCTTTAAACGGGCTCGGTTCATTCATCGAGAATGGCTGCTTCTTCCCCGCTCTCCATCTAATACCTCAGAGGATGACGATTTTACCGGTATTTTTCCATATTTGGTGGGAGTTCCTAAAGTGGTGGCCATTGTGCGCCGCTATTGGCCGGTTTTATCTGTTCACCCCTGTTTTACAAATAAGCGGCTTCGGGTGGCTTATTCACGGGCGCCAAATCTACGGGATCGAATTGTGAAATCCACCTGGCCTACGGATCGTCCTTCCTTGTCTCATGCCAACCCTGGTCATTTCACCTGTGGCACTTGTACTTATTGTGATATGGCATTGACAGGTCTCAGCTGGAGGGATATGTCTACATCATTTATCTACAGTTCAAATTGGCATACCACTTGCAATTCATCCTTTGTGGTGTATCTGATTGTTTGCCCATGTGGACTGCATTATGTTGGCCGGACCACCCGGGCTGTCAAACTTCGCCTGGGGGAACATGCGTCCCGTCTGAGGACTAAAACAATGTCGGCGCCTATGGTCAGTCACTGTCTGCAGGAGGATCACTTGTTTCAACAATTACGCTGGAGGGTGCTTGACTTCATTCCACCAGATCCCCGGGGAGGGGACCGTGTTGCAAAATTGCAACGGACTGAGCAACAATGGATATTTCGTCTGGCTACTGTTTCCCCCCAGGGTTTGAATGGCTCCGTTGAGTGGCATACATTGCTGTGAGTAGGGAGTGTTTACAACGTCATTGGGATTCCCTGACAGTGGGTTTTCCCAATTCTTAATGCTTGTGTATTGGGCATCATTGATTGGCTATTGGATTCTCTTGCGTGCGTCTGACGTCACACGCCATCTCTTTAAACCGGACCGTTGTACTGAGTAATGCAAAAGTCATTTTTCAAGGGATTCTAGCTTTTCACCTGATGCAGAGCCAGTGATTGTTGGAGGGCTCGAAACGTGGCACGTTGTGTCTTTTGAATTCCTTCTTGGCTGAATTCAAGCAAGATAAGTAAAGTTTTTTCAAGCATTTAAAATGATTAAAATGGAATGACCGTGGTGGGGGACGGGTGACAGTTCCTGTATCCTCTGATCGGTTACTCCGACAAAAAGAATTAGATAAAGTGTTGCATGAGCACTTTTATGGTATACACGGAGGTTTGAAGCTGGGGCTACATTATTTGTTTTTGCAGATGATACCAAAATCTGCAATAGACACCCAGGAAGGTATAGATAACATGAGGAGGAATCCCGCTTAGCTTAAAGAATGGTCTAGAAATTGGCAGTTGAGATTTAATGTTAAAAAATGCAAAGTCATGCATTTGGGCTGCAGCAATCCAAGGGAGCGATATAATATAAGGATGAAGTACTTCTGTCCACAAAAGAAGAGCGGGACTTGGACATGATTGTGTCTGATGATCTTAAAGTAGCTAAACAGGTAAAAAAGGCAATGGTGAAAGCTAGAAGGATGCTTGAGTGCAAAGGGAGAGGAATGGCCAACAGAAGAAAGGAGATGATAGTGCCTCTGTATAAGTCTTTAGTGCGACTTCATTTGGAGTATTGTATGTAATTCTGGAGACCACACTTTCAAAAGGATATAAAAGGTTGGAGTCAGTACAGAGAGTGGCTACTAAAATGGTTAGTGGTCTTCATTATAAAGCATATGAGGACAGACTTAAGGATCTTAATATGTATACTTTAGAGGAAAGGCGAAATAGAGGTGATATGATGGAGACGTTTAAATACTTCCATGGCATAAATGCACAGAAGGAGAACCTCTTTCGATGGAAAGCAAGCTCTGCTATGAGGGGACATAGGATGAGGGTGAAAGGGGATAGACTCAGGAGTAATATGCAGAAATATTTCCTTACAGAAAGAGTGGTAGATGCGTGGAATAGTCTCCCAGTGGAGGTGGTAGAGATGAGGACAATATCTGAATTTAAAAAAGCATCCTTCTAGCTTTCGCCGTAGCCTTTTCTAGCTGTTTACAAAAATATAAAGAAGCAATCCTTAATAGAAAGAAAGAACACCACACCAGAATACTCACCAAATCACTCAACTGCCCAAGGGAACTTTTTGAAATAGTCAAATCTCTAACCCAATCCCTTAATAATGGCACACACAACTATGCTATTAAACCACAAATCCTTGCAAACCACTTTGCAGCCAACTAAAAAGTAACACACTCAAGGATACCACTCCCACACAGGTTCTCTCCACAAACCCAACTCTTGGAATTCTTTCTACTCAATTGAACAAAGACAACTACTAAACATTATCACCTCAATCAACACCACCACTTCATCACTTGATCCATGCCCAGTCAACTGGATCAAAGCAAATAAAACTGAACTAGCTCCACACATACTATCCATTATAAACCAATGCCTCACACAAAGATACATGCCAACCCAAATCAAACAATCCATGATACGTCCTATCTTGAAAAATAAAAGCCTAGACAAATACAACCCCAGTTCTTACAGACCAATAGCAAGCATTCCATTTATCTCTAAAATAATCGAGAAAGCCATGCAAATGCAATTACAGGACTGCATAGACCTAAATGCACCCCTTAATGAACAACAATTCAGATTCTGCCCCCACCACGGAGTTAGAACATAAGAACATAAGATATGCCATACTGGATCAGACCAAGGTCCATCAAGCCCAGTATCCTGTTTCCAACAGTGGCCAATCTAGGTCATACATACCTAGCAGTATCCCCAAGAGACATAGGTCCCACAATGCTTGTATTGACTCAAGCATTGATATCCTGGGTCCCTTTTTAATAATGGTTTATGGACCTTTCCTCCAGGAACTTGTCAAAACCTTTTTTAAACCCAGCTACACTAACAGCCTTTACCACATCCTCCGGCAACAAATTCCAGAGTTTGATTACACGTTGAGTGAAAAAATATTTTCTCTTATTTGTCTTAAATAGATCACCTTGTAGCTTCATTACATGTCCTCTAGTCTTTCTATATTCTGATAACGTAAACAATCGATCTACGTTTACCCGTTCCACTCCATTCATTAATTTAAAGACCTCTATCATATCTACCCTCAGCCGTCTCTTTTCTAGGCTGAAGAGCCCCAACCTTTGTAGCCTTTCTTCATAGGAGTAGCCTTCCATCCCTTTTACCATTTTGGTGGCTCTTTTCTGTACCTTTTCTAATAACACTATATCCTTTTTAAGATACGGCGACCAGAATTGCACACAATATTCAAGGTGTGGTCGTGCCATGGAACGATACAGAGGCATTATAATATCCTTTGTTTTATTTTCCATTCCTTTCCTTATGATACCTAGCATTTTATTTGCTTTCTTGGCCGCCGCTGCACACTGGGCGGAGGGTTTTAACATGTTATCCACGATGACTCCTAAATCTTTTTCCTGGGTGGTGGTTCCCAATGTGGAACCTTGCATAGTGTAACCATAGTTTGGGTTGTTCTTCCCTAGGTGCATAACTTTGCACTTGTCCACATTGAATTTCACCTGCCATTTGGATGCCCAGTCTTCCAATTTATCCAGATCCTCCTGCAGTTTTGCACAGTCCTCTTGGGTTTTAACAACTTTAAACAGTTTTGTGTCGTCCGCAAATTTGATAACCTCACTAATTATTCCCTTTTCCAGGTCATTTATGAATATGTCAAAAAGTAGCGGACCCAGTACAGATCCCTGGGGTACTCCACTATTCACCCTTTTCCATTGGGAAAATTGGCCATTTAGCCCTACCCTCTGCTTTCTATCTTTTAACCAGTTCCCGATACACAACAGTACACTGCCTCCTATCCCATGACTTTTTACTTTTGCCAAAAGCCTCTGATGAGGGACCTTGTCAAAAGCTTTCTGAAAGTCCAGATACACTATATCGACTGACTCACCTTTGTCTACCTGTTTATTCACACCTTCAAAAAAACATATCAGATTACTAAGACAAGATCTTCCTTGTCTAAAGCCATGTTGGCTGTCTCCCATTAGGCCATGACTATCTACATGCTGTGTAATTTTGTTCTTTATGATGGTTTCTACCATTTTCCCCGGTACCGACGTCAGGCTCACTGGTCTGTAATTTCCCGGATCACCCCTGGAACCCTTTTTAAAAATTGGCGTTACATTGGCAATCCTCCAATCTTCAGGTATTACAGATGATTTTAATGAAAGTTCACAGATTACTAATAGCAGGTCTGCAATCTCATATTTCAGTTCTTTCAACACTCTTGGATGTATACCATCCGGTCCAGGTGATTTGCTACTATTCTGTTTATCATATAGTTGTAATACATCTGCCCGGTGTAGCGATATTTCTCTCAATTCCTCTGCCGTATCACCTTTAAATACCACTTCAGTCTTGGGTAACATCCCTACATCTTCCTCAGTAAAGACCGAAGCAAAGAATTCATTCAGTCTCTCTGCTATAGCCTTATCTCCTCTTACTGCCCTTTTTACCCCTCCATCATCTAATGGTCCAATTGACTCTCTCACAGGCCTTTTGCTACGAATGTACTTGAAAAAGTCTTTATTTCGTGTTTTTGCTTCCGTAGCATGTTCCTTCTCAAATTCTCGCTTTGCTTGCCTTATCAATGCTTTGCATTTAACTTGCCAGTGCTTTTGCTGTTTCCAGTTTTCATCGTTTGGCTCTTTTTTCCATTTCCTGAAAGACGCTTTTTTGGTAGCAACAACCTCTCTGACCTCACCTTTAAACCATGCTGGCAGTTTTTTGGACTTTCTTCCACTTTTCTTAATGCGTGGAATACAGCTGGTCTGGGCTTCCAGGATAGTATTTTTAAACAACACCCAAGCTTGATGTAAGTCTTTAACCTTTCCAACCCCTCCTTTCAGATTTTTCTTAACTATATTCCTCATTTTATCATAGTCTCCCTTCCGAAAGTTAAAAGGTAGTACTGTGGATTTCTTTACTATCCCTCCTCCACTAACTAAATCAGACACGATCATGCTATGATCACTATTGCCAAGTGGTCCCAACACCCTTATTTCTTGCACCAGATCTGGTGTTCCGCTAAGGACTAAGTCCAGTATGGCTTCCCCTCTGGTCGGTTCATGAACTAGCTGCTCCAAGAAGCAGTCATTTATTTCATCTAGGAACTTTATCTCCCTAGCATGTCCTGCCGTGACACTGACCCAGTCGATACCGGGGTAACTGAAATCACCCATTATTACTACTCTGCTGTGACTTTTGTTAGCTTCCTTGATTTCTCTGAGCATTTCATCATCCATTTGTTCATTCTGGCCAGGCGGTCGATAGTACACCCCCACTGCCACCGCCTTCCCCTTTTTACATGGGATTTCAATCCATAGAGATTCTACAGGAAATTTTGTATCCTGCAAAACTTTAATCCTTTCTGACTCAATGCCCTCTCTAACATAGAGCGCAACCCCTCCACCAATTTGATCAGCTCTATCATTACGATATACTTTGTATCCAGGTATCACAGTGTCCCACTGGTTATCCTCCTTCCACCATGTCTCTGTGATTGCAATCATATCTAACCTCTCATTTAGAGCTATATTCTAACTCTCCCATCTTATTGTTTAGACTTCTAGCGTTTGCATACAAGCATTTTAGAGACTGTATTTTATTAATATTAATCTGGCTATTGGTAGAAATGGGTAATTTGGGATCTTTAAGCTCTGTCTGCTCCATACTCGAAGGCATTTGGGCTACTACACTCTTTTTCGGAACCTCACTGCTTTTGGTAGTATCCTTCAAGGATACCTTCTTCTGAACCATACGCTCTTGGGCGACTGTCGGCTTTCCCCTATTATCTAGTTTAAAAGCTGCTCTATCTCCTTTTTAAAGGTTAATGCCAGCAGTCTGGTTCCATCCCGGTTAAGGTGAAACCCATCCCTTCGGAAGAGCCCCTCCTTTCCCCAGAATGTTCCCCAGTTCCTAACAAATCCAAAACCCTCATCCTTGCACCACTGTCTCATCCATGCGTTGAGAATCCAGAGCTCTGCCTGCCTTTTGGGTCCTGCACGTGGAACGGGAAGCATTTCGGAGAACGCTATCCTGGAAGTTCTGGATTTCAACTTCCTACCTAAAAGCTTAAATTTAGCCTCCAGAACCTCCCTACCACATTTTCCTATGTCATTGGTACCGACATGTACCAAGACAGCAGACTCCTCCCCAGCACTATCTAAGATCTTATCTAGGCGGCGCGTGAGGTCCGCTACCTTCGCACCAGGCAGGCATGTTACCAGGCGATCCTCACGTCCACCAGCCACCCAGCTATCTACATGCCTAATGATCGAATCACCAACTATAACAGCTGTCCTAACCCTCCCCTCATGGGCACATGGCCCTGGAGAAGCATCCTCAGTGCGAGAGGGTTTTACATGATCTGGATGACAGGTCCTAGTTACAGGATCACGTCCTGCCACACCAGGGTGATGCTCTCCTGTCACGTGACCTCTCTCCTCCATGGCAACAGGGCTGCTGCCAGACTGGAGGTGGGACTTCAGGACTATATCCCTGTAGGTCTCGTCCATGCACTTCTCTGTCTTTCTAAGGTCTTCCAGGTCTGCTACTCTAGCCTCTAGAGAACAGACTTGTTCCCTGAGAGCTCTTTGCACTTAGTGCATACGTAAGACCTCTCACCAACTGGGAGAAAATCATACATATGACACTCAATGCAAAAGAATGGAAAGCCTCCATCTCGCTGCTGGACTGCTGACTGCATTTTAGTTTAAAACTTGTGTTTAGGTCCTTAAATTCTGTACTTACTAAGGTTGGTGTAGATGCTTATACTAATAGAAGTGTATCTAATACCTCTAATATACCTTGTTCAGCTGAAGCTTAATTAATCTCAGGTCTTCAATGTGTGACTGATTTGGATAAAGAGCTGCACCTGAGAGCAGCTCCCTTCCTCTAAGATGTGTAAGTACCTATAAAGCTACAATTACCCCAGGGGTGGGTGGGAGTTGGTGAGGGAGAGAGGGAATATAAGACCTATGAACGGAGGGCTGTTACAAGGTTCCTTGTCCTGTACCCTCAGCAGGGAGGGCGGGGGAGGGGTTAGTCCCTCAGGTAGGCTAGAGCAGGAAAACAAAGTTTAAAACACAGCAAATTCTGGGGACAGAGCAGGGAGAGATATCTAGTTTAAAGCAACAAGTAACCTGGCTACCACACAAAGGCCAGTTAGTTGAGAGAGGCAAGGTAAGTTATACAGCTGAGAAAAGCTGAAGTTCAAACTAAGGAAACAGTGAGGTGAAATAGCACACCAATAAGAGAACAAGAGTCAGACAGCTAGGACACAACAATAAATAAATAATATAAATAGTGTCATGGCGCAAGGCAGATTGTGCCGATGGAAGTAGAGGAAAACACACAGGGCAGTTTTAAAAACAGCAGTGCAGAGCACATGGCTAGGGGTTGTCAGGGGCAAACAAGCAAAACAAGACCACAGGCTGTAGAGGAATGCCCAGAGATACCATTACGTCATAGCTCATCAGCAAAGCAGAGACAGCTGCAGAGAGTTGAGCTAACTCAAGTCTCAAGGAATGACGCAGATAAAAAAAGGTCAGTCTTGAGCAGAGCAGAGACACGTGCAGATTCAGGCACAGGGATACGAGCAAATTCACGTACAGGCACACGTGGAGAAGGAAGGAAACACAGAGACGCAAGCCAGGAGTCAGACTCAGTCTCTGCGGCAGAGAGAGACAGAGACATTGAGAGGACTCAAGGGAAAGGAAAGTACAGTGCTCAGAAAAACCAGGAGCCATACCTGGAAGGTTCAGACGTGGAATCATTCTGCACTTCAGAGGGGTTTATCCAGAGGAGTTCACGAAGGTTAGTGCTGGGAAGTTAGGCTGCACTAAGCCAAGGTCCGTGTGGGGCCAGAGGGAGACTCCAGGATATAAACCACGAGGAGCAGGGAGAAGAGATAACCACAATAGCAGGAACCTGGAGAGCCAGAATACTTGTCCAAGAGATAATTCCCATGCTTTAGAAAGACGTCCTGTGAAAGGAAGAGAGGGGAAGAAAAGTTTCCACTTCCCGTTTACACACCAGCCAGGCAGAGCTCAGCCTGAAAGCCAAAGTACCTGGACTAGAGGAGCACTGAGTTTTACCCCCAGTGGTCAGGAAGTGTGTAGCCCACTAAGGAAAGATTCCATAGTGTGTGGTAAAGAACCTTTCTGCAGTGATAGGGGGGAGTGGTGCTCTGACCCTGCCGAGAGGAGAGAAACAAGCACTAATCCACAATACAGCCCTGCAAGTTCTAATCAAGAAGCACCTGAAGATATGGATTGTGACTTTGGTGATGATAATTCTGATATGTGCAAAATGGACTGTACGCTTGTTTTCTCTGATAGCATAACCTTTTTTTGTTAGGGGCCTAAGAAAGCCTGCTGGAATGAAATCTGTGGGAGAGCACAGATTTCACAGTTAAAAGTGTGTGATTGAAAACCTGTTTTTCCCTCTTTTTGTTCAGTTAAAGCTGACAATAAGCATTTTTGTTCCCTTTTGTAGTCCCTCACTTGTGTTATACCAGCTGTATGGTTTATTTGCTTTTTGATATTTGTTGCAAGAATTCTCCCGGGACGGGAAATAAAACCTCTTTAAGCATAGCTACTCGACCACAACTACCTCCTTATTTCGATTAGCTATTGGGACCCAAAATCCCTGAGGGCAACATAAAGTCCTTGCTGTTAGAAGAGGAGCAACACCGAAGCCCCAGGCTCCCGCCTTGTGGGCCAGCAAGGTGTTTGACAAGTGGCGACGTTGTTTGGATTTTTGCGCAAGACTCAAAAGGGACAAGCACAAAAAGGACTACAGTTTGCTGGAAGGAAAGCAGTCATCCGGAAGGAGAGAGAACCGTCAAGAAGTTTTCTGCTACCAGGAGTGGAACCCGGAGACATCTTTCTCACAAGCTGACCCCTGCATGGAGGCTAAGGTATAAAGTACCTGGTCAGACTTGGGGAGGATACAGTGAGAAAGGGGGGTGCTGGTGGGCAGAGAGAGGGCGGTGGGGAAAAAAAAAAAGTGTGGTGGTGTCGCACTTGGTTTTTGTTTTCTTTCTATCTCTCCAGGTATACCAAGGCAGAGGGATGGAGCTATTGGATGTAGCGGGATGGATGAAGACGCAATGGGATAAGCAAGTCGAGCTTATCCATTTCCTGCAGCAGCAAACAGAAAGGACCATACAGGAGCAGCAGTGGCCATTATTAGAGACATTGGACGCGCTTTTAAAGAAGCCCCGAGATGTCACTGAGGACGTCCCCATGGCTCTCCAAGCCGCTGGTCTAAGGTCGTATGGTGCTTTTGCATTAGGACAGCTACAACCACAGGACAATGTGGACGATTACTTGGACGCATTTGAAAGGATAGCTACTACCTTGAAATGGCCAGAGGAGCAGTGGGCCACCCGCTTTGCCCTATCGCTCACAGGAGAGGCTCTTTCAGCATACAAAGCTATGCCTGCAGAATTGGCTTCCAATTATAGTGAAGTAAAGAAAGCAGTAAAAGATAGATTGGGGCTTACCCCACTTCACTATCAGTGTATGTTTAGAGAGGCAATAATTGGGCCTCGAGAAACTCCCAAAGCTCTAGCCCAGAGGTTGAAAAGTATAGCCAAAAAATGGTTGTTAGCTGAGGGAAGTTCAGTGGAAACAGTTATTGACAAAATTGTATTAGAACAATTTATGGAGGCTGTTCCAAAAGGGCTTAAGACTTTTCTGACCCTCCAGCACTGCCAGTCCTCAGAGGATGCAGCCTCTCTAGCCGAGCGGTATTTCGCGGCTGAGAGGACTGACACCCCAGGCCAAGGTAGTTGGTTGGCAGCTGGGAGGAGGAAAAGTAGCAGTAAAGGAAAATATGTGTCTGATAGGATGTATAAACCTGCCAAGTTGAATGTTAATGTCTCTGATGAGAATGTTTATTCTGTACCCAAAGGTAAATGTTTTCGGTGTGGAAAAACTGGGCACTATCAGAGATCCTGCACAGAACGCACAGTCCTGGTGACAGGGACAGAGGAAACAGAGCAGGACGAATTCCTGGTTCCAGCACAAGTGGAAGGTATTCACACACTGGCTCTGCTTGATTCGGGGGCTGACCAGAGCATGATTTCAAAAAGGCTCTGGGCAGCCATTGAGGGGCACTGTCAGTCGCCCCCGAGTCAAGCAGAGGGACAAGTTCGGGTCAGGTGCGTGCACGGCGCAGCCTCACATTATCCATTACATAGTGTAAAGATAAATGCCTTAGGAACACAGCAGAATATATCAGTAGCTATAGTTCCAAAACTGCCAAGGGAGGTTGTCCTGGGGAGGGACTGGCCACCATTTAGTCAAAAAATGGATGGAAAGCTTAATAAGCCTAGCCTAAAGCCTACCCAATACCAGGTATGAGTACAGGAGGGGGAAATAGAAGCTTTGGCCGCCAAACTCCCGAGTCCCCTGTTTGGCAAACCACAGAAGAATAGGACAGGACCACAGGTTCCCAAGAAGGGGGCGCCCTTAGGGAAAGCAAAGTTCGTCCTACAGTTCTGCAAAGTGTCCAACTTGGCCAAAAGCCCACAAAGAGCCACCCCAGGAGCGGCTGGCTATGATTTATTCAGTGCGGAGGAAGCCATAGTGGGAAAAGGAGGGAAGGCCTTAATTGATACAGGCATCCAGGTGAGAATCCCAGAGGGGTGCTATGGCCGCATTGCTCCGAGGTCAGGCCTTGCGGTAAAATATTTTTTAGATATAGGGGCTGGGGTAATAGACCCCGACTATAGGGGATGTATTAAGGTCCTGGTCTTTAATTTTAGTAAGACCGACTTTAAAATCCATGTAGGCGATCGTATAGCGCAATTAATCTGCGAGCGTGTGGGTTTCCCCATAATAGAAGAAGTGTCTTCCTTACCGTCCACCATAAGGGGGGGAACAGGGATTTGGGTCCACGGGCCAGGGTGAAGTCAAGATTATGACGGCCCTAGCAGAAGAGCCTAAAGAAGAAGACCTGGGTCCTCAAATTGCAGATTTGAGGGACAAGTCCAGACCTAGAGTAGGTGAAGGGCTTTCTATACCACAGCAGCAAGAACTGGCCCAAGTCCTGGATAGGTTCGCGGACGTTTTAACTACGACACCAGGGGAAACTAACGTAGTAGCCCACGAAATTATAACCACACCGGGGCGAATAATTCGGCAACGCCCCTACCGCATGCCTGAGGCAAAAAAGAGAGAAATAGTCGAACAGGTAAAAGAGATGGTGAAGCTTGGTGTCATAGAGGAGTCACGCAGCCCCTGGTCGAGTCCAGTGGTGCTGGTGCCCAAACCAGACGGATCCATTCGATTCTGTATCGACTTTCGCCGGGTGAACGAAGTGTCACAGTTTGACGCTTACCCGATGCCCCGGATAGGCGATTTGCTGGATCGTTTGGGGCAGGCGAGATACCTGACCACCCTTGACCTCACCAAGGGATATTGGCAGGTACCCTTAACGAAAGAGTCCAAGCCAAAACCGGCGTTTAGCACACCTATAGACCTCTTTCAATTTCGCCGCTGCCACATGCCAGCGGTTGGTGGACCAGGTCCTAAGGCCCCACCACGAGTACACGTTGGCCTATATGGACGACGTGATTATTTACAGCACAACCTGGACCCAACACCTTGCAAGAATAGAGGCCGTACTCAGGGCACTTCGCAAGGCGGGACTAACACTAAATCCGGCCAAGTGTCTGTTCGCCACGGAAGAGGCCAAGTACTTGGGACACATGGTTGGGAGGGGGTTAGTAAGGCCCCTGGCCTGTAAACTAGAGAGCGTCCGAAACTTCCCACGTCCGGGCACGAAAAAGCAAGTCCAAAGCTTTCTGGGTTTGATAGGATACTATCGTCGGTTTATACCTCACTTTGCTGAGAAGAGTATTCTATTCACTGAAATGTTACGGAAAAACGCCCCTACCAAGATAAAGTGGTCCCCGGAGGCTGAAGAAGCTTTCACTAACCTAAAGGAAAAACTCTGTAGGGCACCCGTGTTAAGGGGGATAGATTTCAACCTACCCTTCATTGTCCAGACAGACGCGTCCGAAACAGGGTTGGGGGCGGTAATGGCTCAGAATTTTGATGGGGTAGAGCACCCTGTAACATATTTGAGCCGAAAGCTCAATAAGGCAGAGAAAAATTACGCTACAATAGAAAAGGAGTGCCTGGCGATTAAATGGGCAGTGGAGGCACTGCGCTTTTATTTAATTGGCCGGCAATTCCTTTTGATCACAGACCACGCCCCTCTGACCTGGTTACATCAGATGAGGAACAGCAACCCTCGTCTGACCCGGTGGCACCTAGCGCTCCAACCTTTTAGCTTCGTAGTACAACATAGGGCGGGGTGGCTGCATGGAAATGCTGATACATTGTCACGGATTCCCGGCTGTCAGGTAAAAACTGCAGACCGTAATATTTTAAGGGGGGGGGGGATCTGTCATGGCGCAAGGCAGATTGTGCCGATGGAAGTAGAGGAAAACACACAGGGCCGTTTTAAAAACAGCAGTGCAGAGCACATGGCTAGGGGTTGTCAGGGGCAACCAAGCAAAACAAGAGCACAGGCTGTAGAGAAACGCCCAGAGATACCATTATGTCATAGCTCATCAGCAAAACAGAGACAGCTGCAGAGAGTTGAGCTAACTCAAGTCTCAAGGAATGACGCAGATAAAAAAAGGTCAGTCTTGAGTAGAGCAGAGCCACGTGCAGATTCAGGCACAGGGATACGAGCAGATTCACGTACAGGCACACGTGGAGAAGGAAGGAAACACAGAGACGCAAGCCAGGAGTCAGACTCAGTCTCTGCGGCAGAGAGAGACAGAGAAATTGAGAGGACTCAAGGGAAAGGAAAGTACAGTGCTCAGAAAAACCAGGAGCCATACCTGGAAGGTTCAGACGTGGAATCATTCTGCACCTCAGAGGGGTTTATCCAAGAGGAGTTCACGAAGGTTAGTGCTGGGAAGTTAGGCTGCACTAAGCCAAGGTCCGTGTGGGGCCAGAGGGAGACTCCAGGATATAAACCACGAGGAGCAGGGAGAAGAGATAACCACAATTGCAGGAACCTGGGGAGCCAGAATACTTGTCCAAGAGATAATTCCCATGCTTTAGAAAGACGTCCTGTGAAAGGAAGAGAGGGGAAGAAAAGTTTCCACTTCCCGTTTACACACCAGCCAGGCAGAGCTCAGCCTGAAAGCCAAAGTACCTGGACTAGAGGAGCACTGAGTTTTACCCCCAGTGGTCAGGAAGTGTGTAGCCCACTAAGGAAAGATTCCATAGTGTGTGGTAAAGAACCTTTCTGCAGTGATAGGGGGGAGTGGTGCTCTGACCCAGCCGAGAGGAGAGAAACAAGCACTAATCCACAATACAGCCCTGCAAGTTATAATTATCAAGAAGCACCTGAAGATATGGATTGTGACTTTGGTGATGATAATTCTGATATGTGCAAAATGGACTGTATGCTTGTTTTCTCTGATAGCATAACCTCTTTTTGTTAGGGGCCTAAGAAAGCCTGCTGGAATGAAATCTGTGGGAGAGCACAGATTTCACAGTTAAAAGTGTGTGATTGAAAACCTGTTTTTCCCTCTTTTTGTTCAGTTAAAGCTGACAATAAGCATTTTTGTTCCCATTTGTAGTCCCTCACTTGTGTTATACCAGCTGTATGGTTTATTTACTTTTTGATATTTGTTGCAAGAATTCTCCCGGGACAGGAAATAAAACCTCTTTAAGCATAGCTACTCGACCACAACTACCTCCTTATTTCGATTAGCTATTGGGACCCAAAATCCCTGAGGGCAACATAAAGTCCTTGCTGTTAGAAGAGGAGCAACACCGAAGCCCCAGGCTCCCGCCTTGTGGGCCAGCAAGGTGTTTGACAATAGACAGCTAGAACTCACAGCAAGTTGTCACAGAAAAAATCCACCTCTCTGAGCAGAGCACTGTGAGGGCACTGCTCTTCCCAGAACAGAGAGAGGCAAACAGAACAGTCTAGGCACACGTGGGGAGGAGGAGGAGACAGGAAGAAGGGCTACACAATACCTCAGCAGGGGGGAGGGGCGTAGTCCCTCAGGGAGGCTAGAGCAGGAAAACAAAGTTTAAAACACAGCAAATTCTGGGGACAGAGCAAGGAGAGATATCTAGTTTAAAGCAACAATTAACCTGGCTACCACACAAAGGCCAGTTAATTGAGAGAGGCAAGGTAAGTTATACAGCTGAGAAAAGCTGAAGTTCAAACTAAGGAAACAGTGAGGTGAAATAGCACACCAATAAGAGAACAAGAGTCAGACAGCTAGGACACAATAAATAAATATAAATAGACAGCTAGAACTCACAGCAAGTTGTCACAGAAAAAGCCACCTCTCTTAGCAGAGCACTTCTACTAACCCTACTAGACAAACTTTTACGGGGTCTAGACAAATCAAAAAATACATTCATTCTAGTTTTCCTGGACATTGCCTCCGCATTTAACAATGTCAATCATTAAACATTGATCAAAAGATTGATACAAATAGGAATCACAAGATCTGTGCTCCAGTGGTTTAAATCTTACTTAGAAGAACGCACTCAATAAGTCCAAGTAGGCGCAGAAATATCTGAGAACTTCAAAAACAAGGAATCCCACAAGGTTCTGCACTATCTGCATTATTATTTAACCTCTACATTCAACCAGTATGCAATATAGTGTGATAAGGAAGCTTATCATAGTTCAGGAGGGAACTATAAAAGAGGTGAATTGGCTTTGAACAAGCAACCTGTCTTTGCTGGTAGAAATTCTAAAACAGAATGTTTTCATAAAAGACTACCAGTCCCAGAATGCACCAGGTTTCAAACAGCCTCTAGAAGGGCTGAAGTGGGGAAACGTGTGTTCAATCAGGAGAGCTATGAGGTAATCCCCAATCACTCATCTCCAAGGGCAGGGCTTGATTCAGCACACCTGGGCTGTGCTAGGGTGGAGTGTCCCTCTAAGCACGTTAAAAGTAAAGGATATTCTATACAGAGACAGAGCAGACAGAACCAGGAGAACAAGGAGAGACAGAAGCAGAAGCCATTGGAGAAAGAAGAGAGAGGACTACAACAGCAGAAGCAACGTGGAAGGAAGAAAAGAAAGACATCTTGGAGGTCTAAAGAAGGAGCCCACAGCAGTACGTGTGTTAGGAGTGATTCCAGAGGCAAGCATACTCCATTGGACTGGAAGAAGCCAGAGGAGTGGGGTTATAAAGCCAGGAATTCCCAGACGGCACCTTTGAAAGAGACGGCTGCATTTGGAAGGGGCCCTAAGACCAGTGCAAGAAGGTATGTTTAGAGAGACCCAGTGTCCAGGGATCTTGATTGGAAGGCTGGACATAAAAGCTGGACTACTTACTGGCCAAGATACCTGGAGAGGAAACCTAACAGCAAAGGAAGCTCAGGTATGAACTTTGATCTATGCCCTAGCTCTTCTCCAGGAAGACAGCAGGGAAACAAATATTATCCTGAGAGTGATCAATTAAGGAATTCCTCTGAGCCAGACCATGATATTGATTCCATGATATTTGAGGAAGAAGGAGATATTTCAAATGATCAGTTAGAATACATGGACTGCTCTCTGTCTAGGCTGCTGTTTTAAAGTAGTTTCTCACTAATACAACAACCACCAAAAGGAACTGTAACTTGTTCTTTTATCTACCCAGAAAAGTCTCTGCAAGAAAGCTTTAGGGTAGGATTGAGCCACGTAGAGAGAGTGAACCAGCAAAGGGGTTTGCAGCTGGCTAATTATTGGTAATTGAGCCAGGCACAAGTGCAAGTGAGCTCTGGAAGGAAACTTCTTTTTTTTGTGTGTGTGAATAGAAGAAAGTTATCCTTGATAAAGAACAGTTTTTTTGTTACTTTTGGGTTTTGTTTTTGCCTTTTGGAGCACTGCTAAGAAGGTCATTAGCAGGAGCCATCAAAAAGGCCTGTTCTGTTTCCCATCAAGGTCTTTATTGATTTATTGCTTAAGAAGTTCAGTTACCTTATAACATGTTTTGTTTTTCCTGAGTACAATACTTGAAGCAAGTGTCCTTTTGTGTTACCAAGTAAATCTGTGTGGGAGAATTAACCCCATGAATAAAATCTGTTTTTCTTTGCTTACACTCGAGCATCACAACTCATTATTTTGTGAACGGCTGATTCTGGTATGAATGAACTACATCCCCCACAATCCTTTGCAAGTCATAATAATATTTTGCCTTTGCCAAGACTGTGGACATTCACGACCAGCGCCCCCGTTTACAATAGTCAATAAATTCAGAGTAGGATATCACGTTTACGCTGATGATATCATGCTGTACGTACCAATAGACATCACCAATCCTAACCAACATACGCTCTCTTCCTGCATCAAAGAAGCACAAACTTGGTTAACCTCAGTTAACCTCCAGATAAACTTCAATAAAACTGAAGTATTTTACATAACAAGGAATTTAGACTTCACTCCCCCACCCACATTCTCAACACATGAAACCGACATACCAGTTAAGAAAGAAGTAAAATATTTAGGAGTCATTTTAGACCAGTCCCTAAATATGGCATCACGTAAAAATAATCATGAAAAACATCTTTTTCAAATTGCGAACTCTACAACACCTAAGACCACTATCGACCCACATAACTTTAGGTCAGTGGTGCAAGCACTATCACTCTACAAAACACCTGGCCAGAATGAACAAATGGATGATGAAATGCTCAAAGAAATCAAGGAAGCTAACAAAGGTTACAGCACAGTAATAATAATGGGTGATTTCAATTACCCCGGTATCGACTGGGTCAGTGTCACGGCAGGACATGCTAGGGAGATAAAGTTCCTATATGAAATAAATGACTGCTTCTTGGAGCAGCTGGTTCATGAACCGACCAGAGGGGAAGCCATATTAGACCTAGTCCTTAATGGAACACCAGATCTTGTGCAAGAGATAAGGGTGTTGGGGCCACTTGGCAATAGTGATCATAGTATGATTGCCTTTGATTTAATTAGTGGAGGAGGGATAGTAAGGAAATCCACAGTACTACCTTTTAACTTTTGAAAGGGAGACTATGATAAAATGAGGAAAATAGTTAAGAAAAAACTAAAAGGAGCAGTTGCAAAGGTTAAAAGACTTACATCAAGCTTGGGTGTTGTTGAAAAATATTATCTTGGAAGCCCAGACCAGCTGTATTCCACGCTTTAAGAAAAGTGGAAGGAAGTGCAAAAAACTGCCAGCATGGTTTAAAGGTGAGGTCAGAGAGGCTGTTGTTGCCAAAAAAGCATCTTTCAGGAAATGGAAAAAAGAGCCAAATGACGAAACCTGGAAACAGCACAAGCACTGGCAAGTCAAATGCAAGGCATTGATAAGGCAGGCAAAGGGAGAATTTGAGAAGAAGCTTGCTGCGGAAGCAAAAACGTGATAGAAAGACTTTTTCAAGTACATTCGTAGCAAAAAACCTGTGAGAGAGTCAGTTGGTCCATTAGATGATAGAGGGGTTAAAGGGGCACTAAGAGGCGACAAGGCAATAGTGGAGAGACTGAATGAATTCTTTGCTTCAGTCTTTACTGAGGAAGATGTAGGGATGTTACCCATGACTGAAGTGGTATTTAAAGGTGCAGAAGAATTGAAGGAAATATCGATACATCGGGAAGATGTATTATAACTATTAGATAAACTGAAGAGTAGCAAATCACCTGGGCCAGATGACATATATCCAAGGGTGTTGAAAGAACTGAAATATGAGATTGCAGACCTGCTATTAGTAATCTGTGAATTTTCATTAAAATCATCTGTATTACCTGAAGATTGGAGTATCGCCACTGTAACGCCAGTTTTTAAAAAGGGTTCCAGGGGTGATCCGGGAAACTACAGACCGGTGAGCCTGACATCAGTACCGGGAAAAATGGTAGAAACCATACCCCAGGGATCTGTGCTGGGTCCGCTGCTTTTTGACATATTCATAAATGACCAGGAAAAGGGAATAACGAGTGAGGTTATCAAATTTGCAGATGACACAAAACTATTTAAAGTTTTTAAAACCCAAGAGGATTGTGGAAAATTGCAAGAGGATCTTAATAAATTGGACGACTGGGCATCAAAATGGCAGATGAAATTTAATGTGGAAGAGTGCAAAGTTATGCACCTAGGGAAGAACAACCCAAACTATGGTTACACTGTGTAAGGTTTGTGATAAGGAAGCTTATCATAGCTCAGGTAGGAGCTATAGAAAAGATGATGTGACTCTGAACAAGCAACCTGTCAGTTCTGGTAGAAGCAAGAAAACAGAGTTTTCACATAAAAGACTACCAGTCCCAGAATGCACCAGGTTTCCAGCAGCCATGAGAGGGGCTGAAGTGAGAGAATGTGTGTGCAATCAAGAGAGCTATGAGGTAATCCCTAAGCACTCATCTCAAAGGGCAGGGCCTGATTCAACACAGCTGCGCTGTGTTAGGGAGCAGCACACATTAGAACAGGATAAGAATAGAGCTTTTTCTTCAGATAACAGCTACAGAGGGAGGAAGAGATACAGAGACAGCAACGGCTACAAGCTCAAGCACCAGTATCACCTGGAGAAACAGAAGCCAAGCCAAGCGGATAGAGAGAGAAGGAAACTCTCTGGAAGGAAGAGAAGAAAGGCCATTGGAAGGTCTGGGAGATTCCAAGGCAGTACTCATACTGGGAGGTATTCCAAAAGCCAGCAGAGTCCATTGGACTGGATTCAGCCAGAGGAATGGAGTGGCAGAGATAGGAATCACCAGTGGCTACCTGGAAGAGAGAAGACTGCATGTGGAAGGGACTTTCAGACCAAGGCCAGAAGGTATGTGAGAGAAGATCCAGTGTCCAGGGATCAAGATTGGAAGGCTGGACATCAGAATTGGATTACATATTGGCCAGGCTATACAGAGAGGAATAATGATAGCAGGAGAGGCTCAGGTATGAACACTGATCCAGACCCTATCTATAATAGAGAATGGCAGCAAGGGAATAAGCATTCTCATGATAGTGCCTTAATGAAAGACTCATCTGTGCCAATGTATGATATTGACCCTATGATTGTTGATGCAGGGGGAAATACAGCAGATGAAACTATTTACATGGACTGTTCTTTATCTAAATGCTATTGCTAGTTTTCTCTGAGCAAACACATCAGCCATCACAAAGAAACCTAACTTTGTTCTTTATTTCCACTGCAAACAGCTCTTAAAGCAGGATTTGGGCTCACACAGTAGCAGCCAGCCAGCTAAAGGCTTTCAGCTGGTCCATTGATAGTAATTAGGGCTGCACCTGATTGTGTGTGTGAGCAAGGGAGAATCACTGCTGAGATCGGCGTGGAAAAGTAAGCAGAAGTTAACCTAACCAGCAAAGTTTATTCTTTACTTTGTGCCTTTGTATTTGGTAATTATTTGCTAAGAAAACATTAGCTAATTGCCTGACAAGCTGAAGGTTGTTTTCTGGTTTACTTTGTGACTTTTTGTTATCCATTTTAAACACTGCAAGCAAGTAACCTCATTTATAGTGCTATCAAGCATACATGTGCTGGGTGAATTAAACCCCATCAATAAAAGAAGTATTTTATTGATCTTACCACTTGGTTTCACAACTCAAATTATTGTCATCAGCTGTGTTTGGGAGTGAATGAACTACAATACCCACAATACCTTGCAAGAATCATATGAATATATGCATCGTCAAGATTGTGTAAGTTCTCACCCTAGGCAGCCGTCTGACAGGTTCCACATTAGGAACCACCACCCAGGAAAAAGATTTAGGCGTCATTGTGGATAACATGTTAAAACCCTCCATCCAGTGTGCAGCGGCGGCCAAGAGAGCAAATAGAAGGCTAGGTATAATAAGGAAAGGAATGGAAAATAAAACAAAAGATATTATAATGCCTCTATATTGTTCCATGGTGAGACCATACCTTGAATATTGTGTGCAATTCTGGTTGCCGTATTTTTAAAAGGATATAGCGTTATTAGAAAAGGTTCAGAGAAAGCCACCAAAATGGTAAAGGGGATGGAAGGATACTCCTATGAAGAAAGGTTAAAAAGGTTAGGGCTCTTTAACCTGGAAAAGAGACGGCTGAGGGGAGATATGATAGAAGTCTATAAATTAATGAACAGAGTGGAACGGGTAAAGGTAGATCGATTGTTTACATTATCAGAATATAGAAAGACTAGGGGACATACAATGAAGCTACAGGGTAAACTATTTAAGACTAATAAAAGAAAATATTTTTTCATTCAACAGGTAATCAAACTCTGGAATTCGTTACCGGAGGAAGTAGTAAAGGCTGTTAGTGTAGCTGGGTTTAAAAAAAGGTTTGGACAAATTCCTGGAGGAAAGGTCCATAAACCATTATTAAGAAGGGACCCAGGATATCAATGCTTGACCCAGTACAAGCATTGTGGAACCTGTCTCTTTTGGGGAAACTGCTAGGTACGTATGACTTAGATTGGCCACTGTTGGAAACAGGATACTGGGCTTGATGGACCTTTGTCTGACCCAGTATGGCATATCTTATGTTATGTTATGTTCTTATGTACACCTTGACTTTTACAATGGTCTACTTCAAGGACTGCCAAAAAAAACGATCAACCAGCTCCAAATAGCTAAAAATGTAGCAACCAGGATCATTTGCAAAGCCCCTCCAAATGACCACATCACCCCTATCATGCATAGGCTCCAGTGGCTCTCTGTCACATCCAGAATAAAATTTAAAATACTTATGACCATATTTAAGCTATTCAATAACATTTCTTCCTCGTTTCTATCTACATTAATATATCCAGCTACAGACACAAAAAGCAAAAGAAAATGTCACAAGAACACCATCAAGATCCCGACAGACTACCATAAAACTAGGCAAGCAACAGAGCTTTTTCATTTGTGGCCCCAACGCTATGGAATGCACTCCCCGAAACAATGAGAGCCATCAAAGACCCACAAATGTTTAGAAAACAAATCATTGAACACTATGGCAATGACAGGAACACCCCGCCCCATCACAAAATACTCCTCAGATACTCCTCACCCCCAACATTGAACAACCAGCTGGTTTGAACACTATGTAAAACATTCCTCTATATAAAATTAACCTTGTACATAGTTGTAAAATGTATATAGTACTCCCCAGTTGCCATATATCCCAGTTTGTTGTACCCTTAAAATGTTTAATGTAAAAAGGTTCAGTTCTCTGTAAACCGCCCCTGATCTCTGGAAGGGGCGGTTTATAAAAACAACTAAGACCCCTTGTATACATACAAGATTTTATCAGCATAATTCAAGCCACCATAACCCCCCACTTTGACTTTGCTAACCTAATTTTATTAGGTACAACAAAACAAAACATTAAAAGAATTCAACTTGCACAGAATGCAGCAGCTTGGATAATAACGAAGTACACTCACATCAACATATAACACCAATACTAGCATCCCTTCACTGGCTGCCAATACAAAGTAGGATAGTATACAAAACATTAATAACTGCATTTAAAACTTTAAATGATTTGGCCCCAGTCACCCTAAGTAACTTAATCAGTAAAGAGCATTCAAAATCTACTCAAAGAAAAGGACAAGTAAATAAACTAAAAACTCCCAAAGACTTCATAAAAGCAAATAAACTTACAAACAACAGAGCTTTTTCACATGCAGCTCCAACAATCTGGAATTCCCTCCCAGATGATCTAAGAATGTTAACCGAGATCATTGAATTCCGCAAAAAAGTGAAAACCTATCTATTTTCTAAGCATTACAACAATACAGATCATCCCTCAATAGATTTAGATAGAGGCTAACCAGTTTTTTGTCTAATATATCCCAACGACCTAAACATACAATTCTTTATAGCTGAAACTGTACTTTGCACAATGCTTAAGCCCTACATAATGTGTATCTGTATATAATGTATATAGTTTGCACTGTTCTGTGCTGTTCAGTTTTTTTTTTTTTTTTGAAACTTTGTTTTTATTAAGCATGTGAAAGGCAGGGTAAAAAAGAACATCACACAATACTAACAGAGATTTCTGCCTTCCCGGAACCCCCCCCCCTCGTCTGTCAGCCCCAGGGGGCGGGGCCACCTCGCTGTCCCCCGCCATCAGCCTCAAACCACAACTCTAAAATAAAGAAGAAACAAAACAAAAGAAAACAGGGAAACCCTCGATCCCGAAACAACCAACAGAACTAAGTAACATTTGTACAATAATTAGAGTTAAGTCAGTCATATCGCCCCCGGGCCTGATATATTGTGTGACTACGAGTCTTGTGCATTGTGTGTGGTTAGTGTGCGCTGTCCCCCCTCCCCTTGCCCCCTCCTCCCCGAACTCCCCAGTGGATTCTGCAGGTACAGGTCCCAAATTTTGTGGAATTCCCATTCCCTCCCCCTCAGCCGATAAGTCAGTTTGTCAAACTGGATCATCTCCTCCACCTTGCTCCACCAATCCTCCACGCTCGGCCCTCTCTCCCATTTCCAGCGCCAGGCAATTGCCAGCCGCGCTGCCAGAAGCATCTTAGCCTCTCGTAGGTGGGTCCATCTACCCCCCGCCATCAGAGGGGCACCTCCCAGCACCCAAACCAGGGGGCCCCCCTCCACCAGCCCCCCTCCCTTCCCTAAGGCAGAGTCCCCACACCCCCTGATCAGCCCCCTCCTCACCGCCTGCCGTGCTGTTCAGTTTTAACATTTGTTGTTTACTTATTTTATTGCTTTTGGTTATATGATGTTACATGTAAAACAAACTCTGCTTTTTTAATTGTTGTTCATTGTGAACCGCAACTGATCTATGGAAGATGCGGTATATAAATGATTGTTAAATAAATAAATAAAAACTTTGCAAATAAATAAAAAAGCATGGAACAAACACAGAGGATCTCTAAAGGAAAAAAGGGGACTGTTGTAGTGGTTGATATGGAAGTGCAGACTAGATAGGCCATGTGGTCTTTTTCTGTTGTCGTTTTTCTATGTTTCTTTCTAATCCAAGACTTAGGCAGCAGTCTGTATTTTACATACCACCTGCATCAGAAAAGTCTTTAGACCAAGGACATATTTACTAAAGGTTAAAGCAAATTAATGAATGTTAACCCATGCTAAGTGCCGCTGTGCCTATTTATTTCTATTAGTGCAGTGGCACTTAGAGTACATTAATGTTCTTTAATATGTTTTAAATTTTAGTAAATATCCCTGTGGAGCCCGATTCACGGAGGGTGACGTTCAGGCTGTCCAGACGTCCCCGATAAAAATGGGGCTGTGTGGACTCGATTCTGGTCTGCGGGAACAAAACGTTCCCATAGTGGCCAGAATCGGGCCTGAGGATGACCTGGCGTGCTCCTTCCGCCTGGGGGGGCATCCTTCCTGCAGGCACCCCTGACATCTGTGGCTCTGGCCCCCCATTTCCCCGTCACCTGACCCACGGCTGGCCTGTCGCGGCCTGGATCGGGCAGTGGGGACATTTCTGCACCCGACCCCAGCCCCGGGGAGGGGGAGGGGGGATCCTCGGGTCTGATTGGACCAAAGGTACTGCTTATACCACCTTTAAGGTGGTATAAGCAGCACATCCCCACAGGCCCAGCAGCACGTATAGGGCTGTGACCTGAATCGGCAGTGTACATGCTGCTGGGCTGGTCCGCCCCCACTCTGCTCCATTCCCGCTCCCTCGCTGGCTCTCCCCATCCTGATGCACAGGATGTACAGGGAGAGCTGGAGGGGGAATCAGGCACAGACGGCTTGCAGGGTTGTACCTCCTTACTGTCATTAAGGAATGACAAATGAAATTGCTTTCAAAGGATTTGTGGGATATTTATTAACACCTTGACACAGGTGATTTGATTAGTCCTCTTACTTTGTAAGATAGTCCCATTACACCAACACTGTTATCCATATGTTCTGTTTTTCACCTCATACTTCTATATCACTTTTGTGGTTCTGTAGGTAACTATTAGCACAGAATTACAGGGGGCATATTCAGTAGTAGCAGCTAGGCAAAATATAGGGGACATGCAATGAAGCTACAGGGTAACCTATTTAAAACTAACAACAGAAAATATTTTTTCACTCAATGTGTAATCAAACTCTGGAATTTGTTACCGGAAGATGTAGTAAAAGCTGTTAGTGTAGCTGGGTTTAAAAAAGGTTTGGACAAGTTCCTGGAGGAAAGGTCAATAAACCATTATTAAAAGGGACCCAGGATATCAATGCTTGAACCAATACAAGCATTGTGGAACCTGTGTCTTTTGGGGAAACTGCTAAATACATATGACCTAGATTGGCCTCTGTTGGAAACAGGACACTGGGCTTGATGGACTTTGGTCTGACCCAGTATGGCATATCTTATGTTCTTATGACACCTAGTCACCACTGCTTTACCTAAAACCAGGTATTTAGCAGTGGAAGTTATCTGGTTTCCACTGCTGGGTTGGCCGGCCACCAATGCCACTATCCAATTAGTGGTGATATTCAATTGCTAACAGGATAATGCAAAGCGCTTAAACTTAGGACAGTCATTCAGCTGTCCCAAATTAAACCACAAGCTGAATATTACTGCTGTCACTTCTTCCGCTCTGCCCTGGTTTTTGTCAATCTGTGGGGGGATATTCAGTGGCATTAGTCAGTTAGTGACCATTGTTTTAGCCAGTTAGCAGGTCTGTTAATTGGCTAAAACATTTTGAAATTCTCTCTTTTTAAGTGCTTGTTGCTTCCAGTACTTGACTAGCAAGCAGAAGCAGCTCTATAACAGTACTAGTACTTAAATTTGTTCTCCATTAGCAGTCGAGCACCACCTCAGCTGAATAATTTAAAAACGAATGTTTGTTTAAAATCAGCACAACCAGTGAGGGTGATATTTGAAAGATTGAAACATTTAAATACCTCTGAAAAGGAAAATGGAAATAAGCATTGGAGAGATCAACAGTTTGAAATGCCTAACATTTTATTGGTTTTACTTTCAGCTGAGACTTGCTGGTGCTTTCATAGATTTTTCAGCAAAAGCACAAGTCATTTTAGTCTATGAGATTAGTCTATGTTTTGAATTGCAATGGTGACACTCAATTAATTGTAAAATGAATGTTTTCCTGTGTCAAGGAATTGAAGAAACTAACTACAGACTTGTTAAAGTCCAAGGTCATATGTCGGCAAAGGGCAGAGGAAAAAAACATCAGTCTTATAGAAAAGGAACAGCAGCTGCAAGAGCTACAACAAAAACTCCAAATGGTAGTCAACCAAAAACTTACATACTGCACATTAGCATGTTGTTTTTTGTGAAAAAATATTTGTATAAACACCAAGATGATGAATACATGTATAGATTTTTGACTGCTGTGGCTGTGTCTTAATCATGCCCCAGACACATCCCCTTGCAACTTACATGTAGTAAGGACATCCATGTGTAAATTCAGCCCTTTCTAAAATCACCATTTACTTCTGGGTAAGGCTTCTAAAATAACCACCTGCATTCAGGGCCAGCCTTAGCATTAGGCAAACTAGACACCCATCTAGGGTGTCACAATTCTAGGGGTGTCACTGATGCAGGAAGCAGAGTGCTGGAACATATCAGTCCACATACCAGTTCTCAATAGGGTAGCAAAGGCAAAGCATCCTGATTGCTGCTATCAGGATTGCTAGATACAGAGCACTGAAGAATCAGCCTCTCCTCCTTTGTTCCAGCCTCCAACCAGGCAGCTCAGCAACAGCGGCATGTCATGCTATATGGTGACCCCAGGCAGCGGCACCTACCCTCTCTCGCCAGGCAGGGACTCAGTGCATGTAAACTACTGCTGATTTCTACAGCCCCTTTCCTTTTCCAACTGCTTGCTTCTATTTTGAAAAGGTCTAGTAATAGAGAGAGGATTTAGGCTGCGTGATGTGTGGGGTGGGGGAAACATACTCTGAGCCCCAGCAGTCCATGCTGCTGCCCAGAATACCTGGAACCAAATCAGCACAGAGCATTACTGCTCTTCTTGCCTGCTGGAGCTGCAAGCTGCTCCCTCTGGATATAGATGTGGGGAGAAGAGATGGGAAGGAAGGGCAGAATACAGGTGAGATAATAAGGGGGAATAGAGATGGGTATGAGAGTTGAGTGATGGGGGAAGGGAAATGGTGGAGGAAAGATTGGAAGGATTGTGTTATAAAGGAAGGGTATGAAGAAGTTAAGAGGAGAGATGGGGATAGCAAAAGGAAAGAGGAAGGGAAAAAGGGAAAAGATGAAAAGGAAGGATGTAAGAAGAGTGATGAGAAGAAAGGATGTGAAGTGGAGGAAACAGATATAAACCGATAAAGGACATAAGATGAGGAAGACAGAGACTACAGAAGAGAAAAAGAGGATTGCATTCATTGACCCCCTTCACCCTCCATAATGGAGGCTGTTGGTATGCTACTGCTTCAATGCTGCCAGAGGAAGAGACTCGTAGAATGCTGCAGGTAGGAGGAAGGAGACTTTTTTTTTTAATGTGGTGAGGTTGTCTAAGGCTGCTGGGAGAGTACTGATGTAGAGGGGGGATTTGGAGAGGGGTTTGAATAGGAAACTGGTGCTAAGATCTGAATAGAGGATAGGAGGGAAAGAGAGAGGAGAAAAAGTATAAAGTGAGGGGGTGGGGCAAAGAGAGGGGGTGTTTAGGGACAAGAGAGAAGGTAGGGGCCAGAAATGTGAGTATAGGGTTGGTGTGGGGAGTAAGGGAGAGAGTGTGACATGGAAACCTATACAGAGCCTATGATAATAGAGGAAAAAGAGAAATTTACCTTAAAACCTGTTAGGCAGCCAGCACACACAGCTCAGAAGGAGCAAAGAAACAGTGGAATAGGATTACCACACTCAAGCCATGACGCAGCAAGAAGTTTAGGATCTGATTATTATCACCTGTCCAGGAAAGCACAGGGAACGTGTAGTGGAGAGGGAGATAAAAGCTGCTGGGTAGATCCAGCAGAGGTCAGTGTGAGCAGCAGCAGTGCAGGAAGCAGAGGTCACAGAGAGAGAAGCCTGCTGAATCCAGGAAGCAGTGGGAGTAGCCCTGGAACAGGAAGCAGCAAGGGAAAGGCTTCAGAAGAACGTGGCCGTCGAAGTGCTCAGAGTGCTAGCAACTGGAGGTCTGAGGTGGAGCCTGCTTACAGCCAAGAGGTAGAAGCTATAACTCCAGAGAGAAAGAGAGACCAAGCTGAGGTCAGAAAGCTGTCCAGACTGGGAGAGCAGGGGAATCCACAGTCCTCATTACCAGAGAGAAGACCTCACCACTTATACAGGTGGGAACCAAGCTTTATCAAAGGGAAAGCTAAAAAGTCTGTTTGTACCAGAGGGTCAGAGCAGTGCACAGAGCATGAATTAACTACAGGAAGATATAAAACAATTCCTAGCCATTGGAGGTTAGAGGAGGAGAGCCAGAGAGGACATACTGCAGTAACAGGTATTCCAAAACCTACTTGCTTAGAACTGTACCCTTGTAGTCCAACTGAATCCTCAGAGAGAGGCTTGTACAGAAACAGATATGAGGATTTAAACCCACGTGATGGTGTTAAGTGTCGTCGAGTCGGAGTCGACTCATGGCGACCCTCTGGATAGCTATCCTAAATTGTGTTCGGTCTTCAGTCAGGCGGCTCATTGTTGACAGATTGGTACCCGTAGCTGCTGTTATTGTATCGATCCATCTCATTGCTGGCCTTCCTCTTTTGCGTTGACCTTCTATCTTGCCAAGCATGATGTCTTTCTCTAATGGTCTCTCTCTTCGCATGATGTGTCCAAAGTATGAAAGTCGAAGTCTTGTCATCTGAGCTTCTAAAGAAAGCTTAGGTTTGATCTCCTCTAGTACCGACTGGTTTGTTCTTCGGGCAGTCCATGGTATACACAGTATTCGCCGCCAGCACCATAATTCAAAGGCATCAATTTTCTTCCTGTCTGTCTTTTTCACTGTCCAGCTTTCACATCCATATGAAGTTATTGAAAATACCATGGCTTGAACAAGTTGAATCTTTGTATGGAGAGAGAGAGCTCTGCTCTTGAGAATCTTATCTAGGTCTTTCATAGCCATTCTGCCAAGAGTAATGCGTCGTTTGATTTCTTGACTGCTTGTTGCTTCTTTATTGATAGTTGATCCAAGTAGGTTAAAGTTGTTCACAATTTCAATTTCTTCTCCTTCAACGATGAACCTGTTGATTATGCCAGTTATCATGATCTTTGTCTTCTTTACATTAAGGTGCAGGCCCATTTTGAGACTATGTTCTTTGATTGTGAGAAGCAAATGTTTCAGATCATCTTCACTTTCAGCCAGTAATGTAGTATCATCAGCATAGCGAAGGTTGTTGATGAGTCTTCCACCAATCTTCACACCTCTGTTGTCTTCATACAGTCCTGCTTCTCTGATGATTTGTTCTGCATATAAATTAAACAGGTAGGGGGAAAGTATGCAGCCTTGTCTTACACCTTTGCTTATTTTAAACCATTCTGTTTCTCCTTGTTCCGTTCGAACTGTTGCTTCTTGATCAATGTACAGATTGCGCAAGAGAACGATCAGGTGTTCTGGTATACCCATGCTTCTTAATGTGGCCCAGAGTTTCTCATGGCTTACACAGTCAAAAGCCTTGCTATAGTCGATAAAGCACAAATAGATATCCTTTTGGCATTCTTTGGTCTTTTCAAGGATCCATCTCACATCCGCAATTATGTCTCTCGTTCCTCGCCCTTTCCTGAACCCTGCTTGCACTTCAGGTAGTTCTTGTTCCAGGTATGGTTGTAGTCTCTTTTGAATAATCTTCAGTAGAATCTTGCTGGCATGTGGGATCAGAGCGATTGTTCGATAATTGAATTTCCCACTGCATCAGCTCGCATTCACCCAAGTGTAACACCGGGTGAATGAGAGTTGATGCAGTGGGAAAATAATAACAGTATTCCTGAATGTGCTCCCATGGACTGTACGTTATGCATGTCGGATGATGTTGAATGCTTGCGCTGAAGACCTGTAAGCTACAAAGGAAAAGAGCATATTTTTCTTTGGAAGTACTGTTTTGTTTCCAAGTTTTGTTGTACAAAAAGATATCCTTGAGGGAAGGGGAATAAAGCCCTTATCTTTGTTTTGCCTTAACACTCGATGATTGAAGACTATTTTGTTCTGCAAGATAGGAGGCAACTATAACCCCGGGGCCCTAGGCGAAGGCCTATACCGGACCTGTGGGGTCACAAGAGATAGAAGGTGTTGTTTTGTGTGTGATGTCTTACATTGGGGCCCTTCCTCCTACCACGCAGGCTGAATCTCCTTTTTCTTGTTTCAGGGGCCCAAGTTCAGCCCTCTTCTCTCCTCCAAGAGGGGATTCAACCTGCATGCTGAAGGAGGGTGGTTTACAAAACATAGTTAAAAAATTAAAAGAGCAGGAAGAAAGGAACTCCATTGTTGTATTTAAAAAGAAAGTTTAAAAAACAATCATACCAAGGGAAGAGGGATGGGGAAAGGGTAAAAGAGAGGAGGGTTTAAACAGGGGAGGGTGATGCTTGGAGGCTGGGAGATAGAGAACAGGTGGTTTTTTAGGAGAGCTTTGAATTTTGGCTATGAGGGTTCAAGTCTGAGGGCCGGAGCTAGAAAATAAAAAGCTGAGGAACATGTGGAGACAAGGTGAGCCTGGGAAGGGGAGGGAAGGTAGATAGGATGAGAAGAAGGGGCGGTGAGCAGAGGGATTCAAGAGTGAAGTGGGGAGGGAAAAGGAGGACTGAAGCAGGAGCAAGAGAGGGGTAGCAGGGGAAGAGAGAGGGAGTGTAGAACAAGAGAGTGGAAGGCAGAGTAGGGAGTAAAAAGATAGAGAAGGCAATGTTGCTGAGCAGGACCGTACCTAGCCGTGTGTGAGCAGTGCGGCCACACAGGGCACAAAGGCTTAAGGGATGCATTTCAGCTGTCTGCCGTTGCCTGCCGCTGCCACTTTTTCTTCTCTCAGTGGCACAGCAGCGGCAGGCAATGGCAGACAGCTGAAATGCGCTCCTTAAGCCTTCTTGCGGCACGCTAAGCAGATCTGTTCCTCCCTGCTCTGACGCGGCGTCAGAGCAGGTAGGGACAGATCTTCTTAGTGTGCTGGCGACTTGCACATCAGGTGCACCTCCCGCCCCCATCCAGAAAGTGGCTAGATGGAGGTGCGGGGGGGGGGGGGGAGGCGTGCCTGAAGTGCAAGTCGCACGGCACGATTCACTGTACGGCCCTGATGCTGAGTATGGTGTGCAGGGGAAAGAGGATTAGTGCAATACTGCTGTTTGCTGGGGGAAAAAAGAGCATAGAAGGTTCACCTCCTAGGGCATCAGATACCCTAGGGCTGGCCCTGTCTATATCTAATACGTTTCCTTAACGCAACTCTCTGGTCACCCAGTCAAGGAAATCGATCAAATTCATTTGATAAGACCTACTTTCAATAAAACCATGCTGCCTGAGCTCATGTAATCTTGAATTCCAGAAACTCCATTATCCTCTCTTTTAGCAGTGATTATGCCATTAATTTACTTGCCACAGAGGTCAGATTAACATCATTCTAACTTCCTTCTTTTTTCCACTTTTATGAAGATGGACCACATCCACCTGTGTCCAAGTCCTTCAGAATAACTGCTGACTTTAAAGATGAGTTGTAAAGGGCAAACACTGAAGCTGCCAAAACCTCCCTAAATTCCATTTAGAATGGGTATACTCTTCAGTTACTACTACTACTAATCATTTGTATAGCGCTACAAGGTGTACATAGTGCTGTACATATAGATGTAAGACACAATCACTGCTTATCAGAACTTAGTCTAATCAAGACAAAACACGTGGAGCCCGATTCAGATAGGTGCAAGTCTGGGCCATCCAGATAGCCCCAAGCAAGATGGGCCCGTTTGGACCCGATTCTGGACCACAGGAACAAAACGTTCCTGCGGTAGCCAAAATCGGGCCCAAGGATTTATTTATTTATTTAACTTTTTTTTTTTTTTTTTTTTTTATACCATGCTCTTTAAAATCAGCACGGTTTACAGAAAACAAATTTGTGCAGTGCAGGCAGGACCTACACTGGACTTACAATGAACAGGAGTTTCTAACAAGGCAGAGTAGGGAGTAAAGGACGGATTGACGTGCCCCTGCCCCCTGCGGGGACATCCTCCCCACAGGCGCCCCTGACTCCTGCATCTTCGGTCCCCCTTTTCCCCACCACCCGACTCAAGGCTGGCCTGCCGTGCCCTAGATCTGGCGGCAGGGACATCCTACCCTGGCAGGGTATCCCAGGCCTGATTGCTGGGTTTTCGCTGCTTATTCCACCTTTGAGGTGGAATAAGTGGAGGAGTGGCCTAGTGGAGTGGAGGAGTGGCCTAGTGGTTGGGGCAAGGTACTTCAGGCCAGAAGGTCGGGGGTTCAAATCCCACTAGAGGACAGCAACCTTGGGCCGGAAGGACTGGGGTTTCTAGTCCCACAGGTGCTCCTTGTGGTCTTGGGCAAGCCACTTAACCCTCCATAGCCCATGTTCCCTGTAAAATAGTTATCTCCAAGTTATAATGCCCTGTTCAATGTAATTTCAGTTTGTTCAATGTAAACCGCACTGATGCAGAATAGCGTGGTATATAAGAGAATGTAAATAAATAAATCTCCATGGGCCCAGCAGGACGTACAGGGCCATGACCTGTATCGGTCCTGTATGTCCTACTGGGTTGGCCCACCCTCGCTCCGTCCCGATCCCACAGCTCCCATCCCCCGCCGGGTCTCCCCGTCCTGATGCACAGGACATACAAGGAGAGATGGAGGGGGAATTGGGCCCCAATGGGTTGTGGGGCTGCAAATCCCGCATTTCAGAATTGGGCCCATAGTGAAACTGGGGACTAGAGTATGATAAGATACATATAAAGTAGTGGACAAGAGATTGAGGAGCGTCAGGATCCAAAAGCAGCCTCAAAGAGGTGGTTTTAGCCTGGATTTGAATAGGGCTAGAGAAAAAGCCCGACTCACAGACTCTGGTAGTTTTTCCAGGCATATTCAGCAGCAAGATGGAATGAACGAAGTCTGGAGTTGGCAGTGGCAGAGAAGGACATAGATAAAAGGGATCTGCCAAAGGAGTGGAGTTCCCAAGGAGGGGTGTAGAGTGAAAAGAGAGGAAAGGTAGTGAGGTGCCGTAGAATGCATTCACTTGTAGGTCTGTAAGAGAAGTTTGAACTGGATGTGAAAACTGATAGGGAGTCAGTGAAGTGACTTGAGAAGAGGGGTTATATGAGCATAGCGACAGTGGTGGAAGATAAGCCATGCAGCTGAGTTTTTAACAGATTGAATGGGAGAGATTATTCAGAGGCAGACCAGCAAGGATCAGGTTAAATTGGTCATGGTGAAAGGTGACTAGTGAGTGGATAAGGATCTTAGTAGTGTGGGTAAAAAGGAAAGGACAAATTTTTCTGATGTTATAGAGAAAGCAGCAGCAGGTTTTAGCCATGTGTTGGATGTGCCCAGAGAAAGAGAGAGAGTCAAAGATGACCCCAAGGTTGTGAGCTGAGGAAACGGGGAGAATAGTTATCCACAGAAATAGAGAAGGGAGGAAGGGGGAAGGTGGGTTTAGGGGGAAAGATAAGGAGCTCAGTTTTGACCATGTTCAATTTCAGATGGCGGTTAGACATCCAGGCAGTAACGTTGGATAAACAGCCAGAGATCCAGGATTGGATTCCTGGAGAGATTTCAGGTGCAGTGAGGTAGATCTGAGCGTCGTCAGCCTAAAGATGGTACTGAAAACCATGGGAGGAAATAAGTGCACCAAAGGGCTGAATGCAGAGAGAAAAGGAGAGGTCTCAAGACAGAGCCCTAAGGTACATTGACTGAAAACGGGATGGCAGTAGAGGAAGATCAGAACCATAGACTGCTATGCAATGTTGCAGTATATCAAATAAAATATAACCATAACTATAACATACACTAAAAGTGTGCTGGGAGAGATAAGAAGAAAACCAGGACAAAACAGAGTCCTTAATTCGAAGCAAGGAGATGGTGGTGATCAACAGTGTCAAAGGCAGCAGAAAGGTCAAGAAGGATGAGGATCGAGTAAAGGCCCTTGGATTCGGCGAGTAACAAGTCACTGGAGACTTTGGCAAGAGCCATTTCTATGGAATGTAGAGGATGAGAGCCAGATTGCAGTGGATCCATAAGGGCTTGAGAGGAAATAAAGTCAAGACAGCGGTGATGAACTGCTCATTCAAGTAGTTTTGAAGCAAAGAGGAGTAGAGAGATAGGATGATAGCTGGAAGGACAGACAAGGTCTAGTGAGGGCTTTTTGAGGAGAGGTGTGACCAGAGCATGCTTGAAGGCCACAGGAACAGTTGTAGTGGAAAGCGATAGATTAAGGATATGACAGAAAGGATGATGATGGAAGAGATAGAGCTTAAGTAGATGGGTGAGAATGGGATCAGAGGAGCAAATAGTCTATTTGGAGGAAGAGAGAAGATTTGCAGTTTCCTCCTCTGATTTCAGAGAAGGAAGAAAGCGTGACAAAAGATAAGGGAAGGATTTGAGACTGAAGAGGGGAGGGGAAGGTGAGTCTGTGGAAAATTCAAGGCTAATCTTTTGGACTTTGCCATGGAAATAGTCAGTCAAGGTCTGGGCAGAAAATGAAGGAGGTATTGAGGGAAGAGGGAACTTAAGCATAGCAAAGAGCCGGTGAGAGTCAGAGACAAGAGAGTTCGTCAGATGGACATAGTACTCTTGCTTGGCGAGTGCTATGAGTGACTGAAAGAAGTTAGCATGAATTTGAAATGTAAGTAGTCAGCAAGGGTATGTGATTTAAGCCAAAGGCGCTCAACTGAGTGGGCACAGGAACGTAGGCAGCAAGTTGCCAAGGACAGCCAGGGTTGAGATATGCTATACCTCACAGGGCGTGGAATAGGAGGAGCAAGTGCATCCAGAGCAGAGGACAGTATAGTGTTACAGGAAGATACTACCTCATCAACAGACTTAGATGACATAGTGGAGGAAAGAGATGATAAGACGGCAGTGGAAAGAGCTGATAGGAATCTTCACATTCTCCAGGACCAAGCAGGAAGTCAGTCCTCACATATGGGTGTCATCAATGCCGATGAAGCCCCAGCGGAGCATTTCCCCAGCTTTCTATGAAAGCCTTTGGGAATGCAGGCAATCATGCGTGGTTCCCTTCCCGCCTAAAGGTGCCATCTTACCTCAGTCTCTCTTTTTCCGAGAAGCCCACCGGACGTGCGTCCTGTCATCCCGGATAAAAGTTTGATTTTTTTCGGCAATTCTCGCTATTTTTCTTCCCGGTTTGGCGCCGGTTCCCCTCCCGCTGGGTTCGGTACACCGGTATCGAGCCCAATTCTTCTTTTTCGTTTTTTGCCATTCGTGGCTGGCGTTCGCGCCCTTTTTTGATTTTTCCCTGGAAGGCTGGTCCTTTGACCTCGCGGGGACTCTTTTTTCCCCGATGGCTTCCAGCGGTTTCAAAAAGTGTGATCGGTGTAAGAAGTTGCTGTCTCTCACCGACACACACGACTGCTGCCTTCGGTGCCTCGGTCCTGATCACGACCCTAAGACGTGTGGACCATGTGGGAAGATGTCTTCCAAGGCACTGCGAAGTCGCCAGCAGCAGAAAGAAAGGCTTTTCTTGGACTCAGCCTCCGGCCGGGCCCGGACCTCGTCTGAGGCCTCGACATCTCGGGATTCGGATCCCGAGCGCCGTCGAAGCTCTTCGGACAGGGGGTCCCCCGACCGGGAACGCAAGAGGAAGAAGCGGCTCGTGAGGGCGTCGTCAGAAGAGGTCCCTGGCTCCTCGAGGGCTAGGTCTAAGACCCCCGACCGTCACCCCGGGCCCGTGGAACAAGAGAAGCCTGCCAAAGTTCCTCACGTGGAGCCAGAGTCTGCTGGACACGTAAGCCCTGTGGTCCTCGAACTCTCCTCCCAGAGAGCCGACGTTGGGCCCGGCGCCACCGGGGCCCGAGTCGGTGGCTGCTGCGTCTCCCGAGCTGAGTCTCAGGATGACAGCCTTGGAGAGCAGACTGCCTTCATGGAGCAGCAGCGGGCACTGATGGCCAGCCTGTCTGGCGCATCTGCCCCGACCACCGGGACATCGACATCGAAGTCGACCCCGGAGACCGAGCCGATACTCGTCCATCATGGCTCGAAGTCGACCTCGGTCGCAGTCTCCCTCGACCTCCCGTTCAGGACCGAGGGCGTCGACGCCGGTGCCTCCGGCGTCGGGATGGGTGCTCCAGGGCCCCGCGGGGTTGGATCCTGACTCCTCGTCGGACGAGTCCGCCTGGGAGACGGAGGATGAGGAGTCCCCCGACACATTCAAGACTCGGTGCGTCCCCTCGGACTCACCGCAGTCTGAACCCCAGAATAGATCCCCTCCGGAGGACACCCGGTTCTCGGAGTTTGTCCGGGATATGGCCACCGCATTGGCTATTCCGGCGGACCCCGAGGAAGAGCCTCGAGCTGAAGAGCTCGAGGCCCTACAGTACGACTCTCCTCCGAAGGAGGCCTTTACTGTCCCGGTTCCTCCGATGCTGGAACGGCTCCTCTTCCGGATGTGGGAGGCACAAGCCTCAGCGCCGGTTCTAAGCAAGCGGGTCGATTCGATTTATCGACTCCGGAAGAGCCCTGTCTTTCAGAAGGCGCAGCTACCACACCATTCCATGGTGGTGGAATCAGCCATGCATTGTCTGAAAAGCCAGAAGATGCACTCCCAGGTGCCCCCCGGCAGGGAGGCCCGGAACCTCGATGGTGTGGGTAGAAAGTGCTTCCAGGGCTCGATGCTTGCTTACCATGTCCAGTCTTACCAGCTGTACATGGGCATGTACTTGCGAGACCTGGCCAAGGAGTTGGCCGGGTTCTCTGCTGGTCTCTCCGGGGAGCCCTTGCAGAATTCAAGTCCTTGTCCTCGGGGATTCGGGACTGCTCAAAGTTTATGTCCCGCGCCGCCTACGATGGCTTCGAGGCTTCGGCCCGAGTTGTGGCAGCCGGCATCGCGGCTCGATGCCAGGCATTGCTGCAGTCATTGGACCTCGAGCCATGGGTTCAGGACAAGTTGGTCAATGTCCCTTGCTGAGGTGAAAACCTTTTTGGCAAGCCCATGGCCGAGAAGGCCGCACAGCTCGAGACGGAGCACCTTACAAGGACAAAGCTGTCTAGGAAGACCTCTGCCCCTTCTCACAAGAAGAAGGCCTCGGGTAAGAAGCCCTTTTACCCGAGGAAGGGCACTGCCTACAAACAGTACCCTCAATATCAGGCTGCCCAAGCTGCACCCCAGGGTCAGCAAGCCAAGGGGCAGGGTAATGGGCCCCGTAGGCAGAGGACCCCCAAGCCTCCAGCCCCTGCTCCCACTCAGCAGGGTGGGGGTTTTTGACTCCTTGAGCGTAGCCTCTCGGTCCCTGCTCTCCCAACCCTGCACAGGAGGTCGCCTCGCCCTCTTTGCCCACCAGTGGCCCCACATCACTGGGGACAGTTGGGTGTTGAACATAGTCCACAGGGGCTATGCACTGCATTTTCACCAACTGCCTCCGCCATACTTTCCAGGGGAACCTCCAAGGCCTCCCCTGCACACAGACCTTCTCCTTCAAGAGCTTCAAGGTCTGTTGGTGGACAGGGCGGTGGAGCCTGTGCCTCCTCACTTGCAAGGTCACGGATTCTACTCCAGGTATTTCCTGGTGCCCAAAAGAACCGGTGGCCTTCGACCCATTCTGGACCTCAGGAACCTCAACAAATTCCTCAAGAAAAAAGTTCAAGATGCTTACTCTTGGAACACTTCTGCCCTATCTCCAGCAGGGAGATTGGCTATGCTCCTTAGATCTAAAGGATGCGTACACTCACATCCTCATTCATCCAGACCACAGAAAGTACCTCAGGTTCATTGTGGGAGGAAACCATTATCAGTACAGAGTACTGCCTTTTGGTCTCACCTCCGCTCCCAGGGTCTTTACCAAATGCTTAGCAGTGGTGGCGGCCTACCTGAGAAATCAGGGAATCTTTGTCTTCCCCTATCTGGACGACTGGCTCATCAGGGGTCAGACATGCCAGGAGGCCAGACAAGCCACCCTCACAACTATTGCTCTTCTTCAAAGCCTGGGGTTTGTAATAAACTTTGCAAAGTCCACTTTGCTCCCCTCCCAGAACTTGGAGTTCATAGGAGCAAGGCTGGACTCTCTGCTGGCAAAGGCTTTCTTGCCAGAAGACAGAGCACAAAGATTGATAGCCTTGGCAAACCAGTTTCTCAGCAGGTCACTAGTCTCTGCCAGACTCTGCCTGAGGCTTCTAGGTCACATGGCTTCGACAGTACATGTGACCCCCAATGCCAGGCTCCATATGAGGCCTGCACAGTGGTGCCTTTGGACTCAGTGGTCACAGGCCACAGGCAGCCTCAGGGACAGGATAAGGGTGTCCAGACAATTTCTGAACTCCCTCAGCTGGTGGTTGCACCCACCCAATCTACTAAAAGGAGTGCCCTTTCAAATTCCTGGGTACACAGTGGTACTGACCACAGATGCCTCCCTTTTATAGCAACAGGGTAGTCCTTAGGACTCATCCAAAGTTCCTTCCAAAAGTTGTCTCCTCCTTCCACCTTAACCAAGAGGTGGTTCTTCCAACATTCTTCCCTAGGCCTCATGCAAGCCAGGCTGAAGCAGTTCTGCATACCCTGGACTGTAGGAGGTCCTTATCCTTCTACCTTGACCCTACGCAAGGACATAGAAGGGCTACTCAGCTCTTCATCTCTTTTGACCCTAATAAGTTGGGGTTGGCTGTGTCCAAGCGTACCTTGTCCATCTGGGTGGCCGACTGTATCACCTGGGCTTACAAGGCAGCTGACCTTCCTTTGCAGGGTCAGGTCACGGCCCACCGTGTCAGGGCAATGGCTGCCTCAGTGGCTCATCTCCGCTCTGTGCCCTTGGTAGACATCTGCAGGGCTGCAACTTGGTCTTCAAGCCAGACATTTGCAGCCCATTACTGTCTGGAGAGGGAGTCCCGTAGGGACAGTGCTTTTGGCCAGGCAGTACTCCGGAATCTCTTTGAGATATAGGCAACTCCTGTCCTCCTGCCCTCTGTTGGGCTACCGGTGGAGGTTGTGTCAGTGAAAAGCCTTTCTTTGCTGCTGGGACTAGAGGGAGTTCTCTTGTTCAGTCTGGGTTCCTCGGTAGCCCAGAGCTAGGGAGTCACCCATATGTGAGGACTGACTTCCTGCTTGGTCCTGGAGAAAGAGTAGTTACTCACCTGTAACAGGTGTTCTCCAGGAGCAGCAGGAATCAGTCCTCACAACCCTCCCTCCTCCCCTGGGAGTTGCAGTTGTACATAGTTTAATTTTTTCATTTTTGTGTGCTGTTTTTAGCTATGTCATTTGACTGAGGTAAGATGGTACCTTTAGGCGGGACGGGAACCGCGCATGCGTGCCTGCATTCCCAAAGGCTTTCATAGAAAGCTGGAGATATGCTCCGCTGGGGCTTCATCGGCGTCGATGACACCCATATGTGAGGACTGATGCCTGCTGCTCCTGGAGAACACCTGTTACAGGTGAGTAACTACTCTTTATCGACCTAACATGTTGGTGGAAATTGGGTGAGAACAGGATGGGGGGTGGCTAAGGGTGAAGGTTAGCAGGTGATGGTCAGATAAGGGCAGAACTGAGGTGAAGAAGTTTGAGGATGAGCAGTTGGAGGATGAGCAGTTGGAGGATGAGCAGTTGGAGAAGGCGAGGTCAAGGCTTGTTTGTAGGAGCGGTAGAACACAACTGGAGGTTGAATGAGGAGGTTAGGAAAAGTTCTAATCATTGTTACTATTATGTCATTAAGTGCCATCAAAACGATGTCAAATCCTGGAGACCCTATGGATAGTTGTCCATGTTGTGACTATCCCTGGATGTAGCCTACAACACATGGTATTTCCAAGGTGGTCTCCCATCCAAGTACTAATCAGGCCTGACCCTGCTTATCTTCCAAGATCAGATGCACCCTGGGTGATATGGCTGCAGTTGCTAATGTACTGTAATATATAACAATAAGGGGTATATTGTGGTGTGGTGGTCCGGGCACTACCTTTGGCACCAGAGGCCACTGGTTTGATCCCCCCCCAGGACACATCTCATCATCCTCCCTTGTCTCTGGTGTCAACGCATGTCTGAGCTCTATCTTGAACTATCAAAAGGGACTGCTACAAGGAAATTGATCTACACTTGTGAGTATTAATCTTCTGAAATAAATTCTAAATCTTGGGGGAAAAAGGAATTCTTTGGGTTAAAACTGATAGATCTGTGTATTTTAGAATTCAGTGTTTTTGCTGAGTCAGTCAGGCAGGGGCGGCCCAAGGGGGGTGCGGGGCCTCATTTGCATAAGTGGCATTATTTGCATAAATATTTGCATAATGTTACTATACACTAACTTTTAGTAAACACGTCTTTTAATGAATGTATGGATAAAGAAAGACTAAAAGATTTCTACATTACTATAATCCAGTGCCAACCGCCAGGCACATTAGGAACTACTACAAACACTGCCCATTTAGAACCCATCCAAAAATCTCCAAAAAAGTCCCCAGTGAAACGTTGTTAGCAATATTTCTGTCGGATCACAACGAGGGAGGTTAAGAATGGCTTCAAAACCCCACCAGACAGATGCAATCCATTTTATTCAGAGAACAGTTCTTTGGTGAAAATATAATTAAAAAACCAACTTAGCTTAAATGATTGAGAAAAGAAGCCCGACAGTCGGGTTTCTTTTCTCAATCATTTAAGCTAAGTTGGTTTTTTAATTATATTTTCACCAAAGAACTGTTCTCTGAATAAAATGGATTGCATCTGTCTGGTGGGGTTTTGAAGCCATTCTTAACCTCCCTCGTTGTGATCCAACAAAAATATTGCTAACATCGTTTCACTGGGGACTTTTTTGGAGATTTTTGGGTGGTATACATATATCTCTGAATGCGGGATTATTTTTGTGTCATTTAGAACCCATAGCAAACCCGCCGTATCGTAACAGCACTACCAGGACTCACAAAGCACCAGACCCTACCTATCAAAAGGCAACACTGCAAATATTAAACAAATACATTTTAGAGAACAACAATACATGACCTACTGGGGAAAGAGAACAAGTGGCAATGTCAAATAGGAATTACATAAACAGAATACCTCAGCTCAGTTACACATGCAGAACATAGACCATCACCAAACAAGGAATCACAATTTAGAAACAGGAAGGCAATAATTAAACTGGGAACCCCAAAAGCCAAACTTGGAATGTATAACACTGTAGAAATAAAACTATAAATTAATTTCCTCTTGTACTAAACAAAGTGCAGACGTTAATAATGCACATTTCCCAGAGCTGACATATTCCAGTTAATAAATTCAAAATAAAGAGATATTTTTCTACCTTTTGTGCATTTTTTTTTCAGTTGCAATTGCTCCAGCCACTTTCTTCTGGTTTCTTCGTGTCTTCTGCTAACTCTCCATCGTCTACTGTCCATTTGTCCTTTCTTCTCTCTTCTAGTTTTTTTTCCCATGCTCTCTCTCTCTACATCTGATTTAACATACTAATCTTTCTCCTTTTGCTCTTTCCTCATTCCTATTTCATCCACTCAAATTTTACCCCTCCATCCTCAATCCCCACTTACTCTCCCAATACCCAGCCAATTGTAGATTTTTCATCCATGCCACAAAAAATATTTCTTCCCCTCTCCATTTTACTCTCCTAGCCCAATCCCATTCTAATCCTCCCCCAACATCAGCTCCCTTCTAGTTCCAGCCTCACCCAGCATCCGCTCCCTTCTAGTCCCTGCATCAGCCCATTTCCAGTCCTAGCCCCCCATCAGCCCATTTCTGGTCCTTTCCTAGCCCCACCATCAGCCCATGACAAATCCTAGCTCCCCTCCACTCAGCTCAATTCCAATCCAAGCCCCCCATGAGCCTACTTCCAGTTCTAGCCCCTCCATGACTCCATTTCAATCCAAGCCCCCACCACAGCCCATTTCCAATCTTAGCTCCCCCAACAGCCGATTTCCAGTCCTATCCTAGTTGCTCCATCAGCCCATTTCCTGTCCTAGCTCCCTCCCCTCACAGCCCATTTCCATTCCAAGCCCCCCTCCCTATCAGCTATTTGCAGTTCAAGCCTCCCCTTCCACTCAGCCCATTTCCAGTCCTAGCAGCCCCCAACCCATTACCAGTCCTAGCCCCCCATCAACCCACTTCCAGTCCTAACACCCCATCACCCCATTTTCAATTTAAGCCCCCCATAGCCCATTACCAGTCCTAACCCCATCAGCCCATTTCCAGTCTTAGCCCCCCCATAGCCCATTACCAGTCCTAACCCCCCCATCAGCGCACAGCCCATTACCAGTCCTAACCCCATCAGTCCACCTCCAGTCCTAACCCCCCCTTCCCCTCATTGGCCCAGGGAAAATTTATTTTAAAAAGCTGACTGCTGCCGCAGCAGCAGAAGCGACTGTCCCATCGGAGTCCAAACCTTGGAGACGATCCCCACCGGAGGATACCCGGTTCTCGGACTTCGTGCGGGATATGGCCAAGGCCTTGGCATTCTCCGCGGATCCCGAGGAGGAGCCTCGAGCCGAGGAGCTCGAGGCCCTCCAGTATGACTCTCCCCTGAAGGAGGCCTTTACTGTTCCGGTTCCTCCGATGCTGGGGCGGCTGCTCTTCCGCATGTGGGAGACCCCGGCCTCGACGCCAGTGTTAAGCAAGCGGGTCGATTCCATCTATTGAGTCCGCAAGAGCCCCGGGTTCCAAAAGGCACAATTACCGCACCACTCCATGGTTGTGGAATCGGCCATGCATCGGCTGAAAAGTCAGAAGATGCACTCCTCGGTGCCTCCCGGCCGGGAGGCCCGGAACCTGGATGCCCTCGGTAAGAAGCGCTTCCAGGGCTCTATGCTTGCTTGCCGTGTCCAGACATACCAGCTCTACATGGGCATGTACCTTCGAGACCTGGCAAAGGAGATTGCCGGGTTCTCTGCTGGTCTCTCCGAGGAACCTTTGCAGAGGTTCCAGGCCTTGTCCACTGGTATTCGAGAGTGCTCGAAGTTTATCTCTCGAGCAGCCTATGATGGCTTCGAGGCTTCGGCCCGAGTAGCCGGGGCTGGCATCGGTGCCCGCCGACAGGCTTGGCTACAGTCATCCGACCTCGAGCCATGGGTACAGGACAAGTTGGTCGATGTCCCCTGCCGATGTGAAAACCTTTTTGGCAAACCCATGGCTGAAAAGGCTGCTGAACTCGAGACCGAGACTCTGACGAGGACTAGGCTGTCCAGAAAAACCTCTGCCCCTTCTCAGAAGAAGGGCTCGGGGAAAAAAGACCTTTTACCCGAGGAAGACATCTGCCTATAAATACCCTCATTATCAGGCCTCTACAGCTCCCCCACAGGGTCAGCAGGCCAAGGGGCAGGGTCATGGGCCCCGTAGGCAGAAGGCCCCCAAGCCACCAACACTGGCTCCTGCACAGCAGGGCGGGGGTTTTTGACTCAGAAGGCATAGCCTCTCCTCCTCAGCTGGCTCACATCAGCACAGGAGGCCGGCTGGCTCTCTTTGCCCACAGGTGGTCAGCCGTCACATCAGATACCTGGGTGCTCCATATAGTCCAAAAGGGCTATCTTCTTCATTTTCACCAGGTACCTCCCTCCTTTTTTCCAGGGGAGCCTCCAAGACCCCCTCTGCACAGGGACCTACTCCTACAGGAGTTAGCAAGTCTGCTAAAGGAACAGGCTGTGGAACCGGTGCCCCACCACCTGAGAGGTCACGGCTTTTATTCCAGGTACTTTCTGGTACCAAAAAGAACAGGAGGCCTCAGACCCATCCTGGACTTGCGAAACCTCAACAAGTTCCTGGAGAGGGAAAAGTTCAAGATGCTTACCCTTGGAATCCTGCTGCCCTACCTCCAGCAGGGAGATTGGCTATGCTCCTTAGATCTAAAGGATGCTTATACTCACAGACAATATCTCAGATTTGTTGTGGGAGGAAACCACTATCAGTACAGAGTACTACCCTTTGGCCTAACCTCCGCCCCCAGGGTGTTCACCAAGTGCCTGGCGGTGGTGGCGGCCTACCTAAGGCTTTAAGGTCTTTTTGTGTTCCCATACATGGACGACTGGCTCATAAGGGGCCAGTCTTCACAGGAGGCCAGTCAAGCCGCCCATTGCACTGTGGCTCTGCTTCAGCACTTGGGGTTTGTCATAAACTTCGCAAAGTCCACTTTGCTCCCGTCCCAGAACATGGAGTTCATAGGAGCAAGGCTGGACACTCTTCAGGCGAAGGCTTTTCTGCCCGTGGACAGAGCCCACAGATTAATGGATCTAGTCAGGCAGTTTCGCAGCAATTCCCTGGTCTCCGCCAGGCAATTCCTGAGACTTCTCGGCCATATGGCTTCCACAGTTCATGTAACCCCCAATGCCCGCCTGCATATGTGGCCCGCTCAGTGGAGTCTTCGAACTCAGTGGCATCAGGCCACAGGGAGCCTTGCAGACTCAGTAAGAATATCCACACTGCTTGCCTCCTCTCTGCAATGGTGGCTTCATCTTCCGAATCTGGTGCTTGGAGTGTTTTTTCAAACCCCTCCGCACTTTCAAGTGCTGACAACCGATGCTTCTCTTCAAGGTTGGGGAGCGCATTGCCAAGGGGCATGTACTCAGGGTCTCTGGACCCCTTGGGAGGCTGCACAGCAGATAAATTTCCTGGAGCTGCGAGCGATACGCTTAGCTCTGAGGGCCTTCTCCCATCTCACGTCTCACCAGTCTGTACTGGTCCAGACGGACAATCAAGTTGCCATGTTTTACGTGAACAAGTAAGGAGGCACAGGCTCCTTCCTCCTTTGTCAGGAAGCTCAACGGCTGTGCTCCTGGGCCGTCAATCACGGAATCCTTCTCAAGGCAGTCTACCTCCCAGGTCAAGAGAATTACCTGGCGGACAGACTGAGCAGGATCCTGCAACCACACGAATGGAGATTGAATCCATTGGTGGTTCAGCAGATCTTTCTGAAGTGGGGCCTCCCCACCATGGATCTTTTCGCCAGTCCTCTGAACCGGCAACTCCCGAGATTCTGTTCCAGACAACCGCATCCTCTCAGAGTAGCAGCGGATGCGTTTCTGCTCCCGTGGTCCAAAGGCCTACTGTATGCGTTTCCTCCCACGCCACTAGTGTCCAGAACACTGTTCAAAGTACTCAAGGACGGGGCCTCCATGATTCTGATAGCCCCCAGGTGGCCGAGGCAACCGTGGTTCCCACTTCTGCTGCAACTGGCGGTGAACACTCCTATTCCTCTGGAGATTCAACACAATCTCCTGTCTCAAGAACAGGGATCTCTCTTCCACCCCAACCTCCAGTCCCTTCATCTGATGGCCTGGCTGCTGAAAGGGTAGTTCTGGCTCCCCTACTACTGCCTAGAGAGGTGGAAGACGTAGTCTTAGCCTCTAGAAGGCAATCCACCCGGAAATCCTACGCTCTTAAGTGGCGTAGATTCTCCGCATGGTGTGCTCAGCACAGCGAGAATCCCTTCTCATGCATGGTAGCGGTAGTCTTGCAATATTTGCTTTACCTGTCCAATCTAGGCCTTAAGTCCAATTCTGTCAGAGTTCACCTCAGTGCTTTCTCAGCGCACCACTCGCCGGTGGACGGGAGGCCTCTTTCCAATCACCCTTTGGTGGCTCGTTTCCTCAGAGGCCTCCTCCTGCTTAAGCCTCCTCTACGTCCACCGGCCCCTGAGTGGGATTTAAATGTGGTCTTACAGCGGATTACTTGTCCGCCATTTGAACCTATGGCTACCTGTCCTCAACGTTTTCTCTCCTGGAAAACTTTGTTTCTGGTAGCTCTTACCTCTGCTAGGCGAGTAAGTGAACTTCAGGCGCTAGTGTCTGATCCCCCTTACACTAGGTTCTACAGGAATAGGGTAGTCTTACGGACTCACCCTAAGTTTCTCCCTAAGGTTGTCTCCTCTTTCCACCTCAATCAGGAGGTGGTTCTTCCGACTTTCTTTCCCAGGCCGCATGCCAGCTGGGCTGAGATGGTCCTGCATACCCTGGACTGTAGGAGGGCGTTATCCTTCTACCTTGACCGTATGCGGGAGCACCGGAGGGCTGTTCAGCTCTTCGTTTCTTTTGACCCCAATAAGTTGGGGTTACCTGTCTCCAAGCGTACTTTGTCCATATGGGTCGCTGACTGTATCACCTGGGCTTATGTGGCAGCCGGCCTCTCGCTGGAGGGTCGAGTCACGGCTCATCGTGTCAGGGTGAAGGCTGTGTCAGTGGCTTATCTCCACTCTGTTCCGTTGGCAGACATCTGCCAGGCCGCTACTTGGTCTTCAAGCCAGACTTTTGCGGCCCATTACTGCCTTGATAGGGAGTCCCGCAGGGACAGTGCTTTCGGACAGGCAGTACTCCATAATCTCTTTTCGGTTTAGGCAACTCCTTCCCTCCGGCCCTGATGATGGGCTACCGGTCGGGGGCGTTCTCAGAGAAGATTCCTTCCTTACGTACTGACGCTCTAGAGGGAGCTCATTTTTTCAGCTTTGGGTCTCCGGTAGCCTTAAGCTGGGGAGTCCCATATGTGAGGACTGACTTCCTGCTTGGTCCTTGAGAAAGAGTAGTTACTCACCTGTAACAGGTGTTCTCCAGGAGCAGCAGGAATCAGTCCTCACAACCCTCCCTCCTTCCCTTGGAGTTGCAGTCATATGATTTATTTTTTGCTATTTTTGCTGTCTTTTAGCTATGTCATCGGACTGAGAAAGATGGCACCCTTGGGCGGGAAGGGGACCGCGTATGCGCGCTGCAATTCCCAAAGGCTTTCTTTGAAAGCTGGGGAAATGCTCCGCACGGGGGCTCCGTCGGTGCCGACGTCACCCATATGTGAGGACTGATTCCTGCTGCTCCTGGAGAACACCTGTTACAGGTGAGTAACTACTCTTTCTTGCTCAATGGACGGGCCGGCCCTGCAGTCAGGTCTTAGTCCCATTAGAGAGCTTTGTATTTATTTATTTTATTTATTTATTTACATTCACTTATATACCGCGCTATTCTGCATCAGTGCGGTTTACATTGAACAAACTGAAATTACATTTAAGTCAAAGCAGAGTACAGCTTATCATAGAAAGTGAATTAAGAGTTAATAGACTCTGAAATCTGTTTCTAGAGAGCTTTTCATTTCAATCAGAGTGCAGCTTAAACAGAAAGTTCAATAGGGTAAATAGTTACTGAAATAAAGTTGTTTCTGGAGAACTTTTCATCTAAATCAAATCAGAACATAGCTTAGCATCAGGTACAATAGTCCTGAGTAGGAAGAAATAAATTTGTTTCTAGTGACCTTTACAAAGGGGCATTCCAGTTAGAAGGCATAAAGTCTGTGAAGTTATCTTGAATATGTGTTAGAGGTAAGTGTCAGATCAAAGGGGCAATTTAAAAGCCCTTCTATCAAACCAAGGGCTGAGTGAGTCACCTAGGAAACTGGTAAGCCTTTACCTTAGAAGCAAGTCAACTTTTAATAGGTCTTCATTCCCTTCCACCCATCCCTGGGATAATCATAACTTTATATGCCCGAAAACCTCTTAAAGGGAAGGAGGTGCCCATATTCACTCTCAGTTGCAGCTGTTTATTCTCATCAAGTATACATTAAGGACCTGAGATTAATTAATCTTGAGGTGAACAAAGTCCATTAAAAGTATTAGATATAGTTTTATTAGTATAAGTATCCCTTCCAAATCTATGTAAGTAAATAATTTAAATACATAAACATAACCTTAAAACTAAGATGCAGACAGCAGTCCAGCAGTGAGATGCGGGCTTTATAGTCTTTTGCAATGAGAGTCACATGTATGATTTTCTCCCAGTTGGTGAGGGCGGGGTCTTACATGTGCACTAGGTGCAAGGAGCTCTTTGCTTTCAGGGAACAAGTCCGATCTCTGGAGGCTAAAGTAGCAGACTTGGAAGACATAAGGAAGACAGAGAAGTACATAGACGAGACCTACAGGGACATAGTACTGAAGTCTCAACTCCAGTCTGGCAGCATCCCAGTTCAATGGATGAGAGAGGTCACGTGATAAGAGAGCATCACCCTAGTGTGGCAGGAAGTAATCCTGTAGCTAGGATCTATCCTCCAGGTGATGTAAAACCCTCTCACACTGAGGAGGTTTCTCCAAAGTCATGTACCCGCAAGGGAAGGGTTAGGACAGCCGTTATAGTTGGTGATTTGATCATTAGGCATGTAGATAGCTGGGTAGCTGGTGGACGTGAGGATCGCCTGGTAACATGCCTGCCTGGTGTGAAGGTAGTGGACCTCATGCGCCACCTAGACAAGGTCTTAGATAGTGCTGGGGAGGAGTCTGCTGTCTTGGTCCATGTTGGTATCCATGACATAGGAAAGTGTGGTAGGGAGGTTCTTGAGGCCAAATGTAGGCTTTTAGGTAGGAAGTTGAAATCCAGAACTTCCAGAGTAGCATTCTCTGAAATGCTTTCCATTCCATGCGCAGGACCCAACATGCAGGCAGAGCTCCAGAGTCCCAATGCGTGGGTGAGAAAATGGTGCAAGGCTGAGGGTTTTGGATTTTTTAGGAACTTGGGAACATTCTGCGGAAAGGAGGGGCTTTTCAAAAGGGATAGGCTCCACCTTAACCGGAATGTAACCAGGCTACTGGCATTAATCTTTAAAAAGGAGATAGAGCAGCTTTTAAACTAGATAATATGGGAAAGCCGACTGTCACCCAAGAGCGTATGGTTCCGAAGGATGTATCCTTGAAGGATACTAGCAAAAGACTGAAGTTAGGGCATATCGACAGAGAGGTTCCAGTAAAGACAAAAGTAACCCAAATGCCCTTAAGTACAGAGCAGACAGAACTTGAAAGATTCCAAATTAAACCTGCCTATTGGTAACCAGATTAATATGAATAAAATAGAGCCTCTAAACTGCTTGTATGCAAATTCAAGAGATCTAAAAAATAAGATGGGAGAATATATAGCACTAAATGAGAAGTTAGATATGATTGCTATCTCAGACATGGTGGAAGGAGGACAACCAGTGGGAAACTGTCATACCTGGGTACAAATTATATCGCAATGATAGAGTAGATCAAATTGGTGGAGGTTTGCGCTCCATGTTAGAGAGGGCATTGAGTCACAAAAGATTAAAGTTTTGCAGGAAACAAAATATACAGTAGAATCTCTATGGATTGAAATTCCATGTAAAAAGGGGAAGGCGATTGCAGTGCGGGTGTACTATTGACCGCCTGGCCAGAATAAACAAATGAATGATGAAATGCTCAAAGAAATCAGGGAAGCTAACAAACGTTACAACACAGTAATAATAATGGGTGATTTCAATTACCCTGGAATCGACTGGGTCATTGTCATGGCAGGACATGCTAAGGAGATTAAAGTTTCTAGATGAAATAAATGACTGCTACTTGGAGCAGCTGGTTCATGAACTGACAAGAGGGGAAGCCATCTTGGACCTAAGTCCTTAGTGGAACACAAGATCTAGTGCAAGAGATAAGGGTGTTGGGGCCACTTGGCAATGGTGATCATAGCATGATCACATTTGATTTAATAAATGGAGGAAGGATAATATGCGGAAATATTTCTTTACAGAAAGAATGGCAGATGCGTGGAATAGTCTCCCAGTGGAGGTGGCGTTTCAGTGTTACTCATAACTGAAATGGTATTTAAAGGTGATGCAGCAGAAGAATTCAAACAAATATCGATACACCGGGAAGATGTATTACAACTATTTGATAAACGTAAGAGTAGAAAATTACCTGGACTGGATGGTATAATATCAAAGGGTGTTGAAAGAACTGAAATACGAGATTACAGACCTACCATTAGTCATCTGTGAACTATCATTAAAATCATCTGTAATACCTGAAGATTGGAGGATGGCCAATGTAATGCCAATTTTTAAAAAGAGTTCCTGGGGTGATCTGTGAAACTATAGACTGGTGAGACTGATGTCAGTACCAGAAAAAATGGTAGAAACCATTATTAAGAACAAAATTTCTGAACATGTAGATAGTCATATTTTAATGGGAGACAGCCAACATGGCTTTAGCCAGGGAAGGTCTTGTCTTACTAATCTGTTATATTTTTTTGAAGGTGTAAACAAACAGGTAGACAAAGATGGGTTGGTCGAAATAGTGTATCTGGATTTTCAGATAGCCTTTGACAACATCCCTCATAAGAGATTCTTGGCGAAATTAAAAAGTCATGGGATAGAAGGCAGTGTACTATTGTGGATCAGGAAGTAGTTAAAAGATAGAAAGCAGAGGGTAGGGCTAATGGCCAATTTTCCCAATGGAGAAAGGTAAATAGTGGAGTACCCCAGGGATCTGTGCTGAGCCTGCTGCTTTTTAACATATTCGTAAATGACCTGGAAATGGGAATAACAAGTGAGGTAATCAAATTTGTAGATGACACAAAATCATTCAAAGTTGTTAAAACACAAGAAGATTGTGAAAAATTGCAAGAGGACCTTAATAAATTGGATAAAATAAAATGGCAGATGAAATTTAATGTGGACAAGTGCAAAGTTATGCACCTAGGAAAGAACAACCCAAACTATGGTTAAACAATGTAAAGTTCCACGTTAGGCACCACCCCCCATTAAAAAGATTTAGGTATCACCATGGATAACACATTGAAACCCTTCATCCAGTGTACAGTGGCAGCAAAGGCGGCAAATAGAATGCTAAGGATCATAAGGAAAGGAATGGAGAATAAAACAAAGGATATTATAATGCCTCTGTATCATTCCATGGTCCGACCGCACCTCAAATATTTTGTGCAATTCTGGGCGCCGTATCTTAAAAAGGATATAGCAGAATTAGAAAAGGTACATAGAAAAGCAATCAAAATGGTAAATGGGATGGAAGGATACCCCTATGAGGAGAGGCTAAAAAGGTTAGAGCTCTTCAGCCTGGAAAAGAGACGGCTGAGGGGAGATATGATAGAGGTCTATAAATTAATGAATGGAGTGGAACGGGTAATTGTAGATCGATTGTTTATGCCATTAAAATCTAGAAAGAATAGGGGACATGCAATGAAGCTACAGTATAACCCATATAAGACTGATAAGAGACTCAATGTGTAATCAAACTCTGGAATTCATTACTAGAGGATGTAGTAAAAGTTGTTAGTGTAGCTGGGTTTTAAAAAAGTTTGGACAAGTTCCTGGAGGAAAGGTCCATATACCATTATTAAAGGGGACCTGGAAAATCCACTGCTTGTCCCAATACCAGCATTGTGGAACCTGTGTCCTCTGGGGAAACTGCTAGGTACTTGTGACCTGGATTGGCCACTGCTGGAAACAGGATACTGGGCTTGATGGACCTTGGACTGACCCAGTATGGCATATCGTATGTTCTTATGTTATGTTTACTAAACTCAGACTATCTGCAAATAGGTTCCATTGAATAACATGGGACCTAGTTGCAGATAGCCCATGTTAACCATTAGTCCAGTTTAGTAAATATACCCCAAAATGAAAAATAGTTTTTAAATTTGCATTTATACCATTTACAGTTCAAATAAAATCAAAGGAAACAAGATTCACAATTCATAGATTATATTGAAAAAAGAAGACTATCACGATCAAGAAAAAAAAAGAATCCTTAGCCCACATCATGGGGGAGCATCAATAAAACAAGAAAAACAAAAAGCCTGAGGAAAATCAAGCTGCAACAAGGCCACACAAATATTGCAAACAAACTTCACTTCAACATAGTGGTGCAACTTACCCTCCTAACACCAAGATCTAAAGTGTGGCAGCTTCCTTTTCCACCAAAAGCTTCTCCAAGTAAGAAGGGTCTAAAAAAAAGCCTAACCCCATTCAATGTGATCACACACCTGAAGGGGAACCTAAGATGGAAGGTGCCAGCCAAGGCTAGCACCCATGGTTTCAAAGAAAGCAAAGCTTTCCTTCTTACTTGGGAAGCTTTAGAAACATTGGGAAAATAATTGTAATCTAGCACCACAAAAGAAAGAGTCCTTGAATGTAAAGTAATTTTTTAAAATTAACACTTTATCAGCGTCTTTAACAAAAGAAACCACCAAGGTGGCTCCAGTGTCAATGACATCCTGAGAATAGTCTAGGAAGGCAGAAAGACTCAAATCACGTTTAGGAACCAGAATGTCCTCTCCCTCCTGCTCAGGGGAAGCCCTCAATAACTTATCAAGAACATAATGAAGTTTAGAAATCAAAATATCATCAGCATTGGATGAAAGCATTATTTTCCTAAAGTACTTTCTCACAAGAATCTCTTGAGATAATAAAGGAGTAACTGAAAAATGCAAAAACCTCACATTTGTACAACAAAAAGAATTTAAGAGATTCTAACTTGCGGTGTACTATAAGGCTGTCCTTAATAGAAGACACACCGACAGTACTTAAGGAAGTCACTTGAGAATCCAGTAAGGAGACTTTCCTATCATAGCCTCCAATTGGACATTTACCTCTGTAAACTTTGCAGCAGTCTCATGGGAGATCTCACAAAGCTGAAGTACAGTAGTAGGTATAAACTTCTCAGGGCACGTCAGTACTTGCCATATATCCTTCAAAGACTCTTGAGGTTCAGGAGATTGAACGGTAACCTTATCCAAGGAACATACAACAGGTTTAGGACAAGCAGCGACAATTCCAGAACTTGCCGAAGCAAGAACCGGCTCTGCAGAAGCATTAGAGAACTAAGCTGCAAAGAAGGTCTAGGTGGGGGAGGTGGAGTCCACTCTAGAGAGCTTAAAGAAGAAGCCTGCCTATTAGCAATCTCTGGCACACTGTCCTTAGACACCAAGGGGGTCATTCCAAACTGTGAATAGCAGGGATGTATGTCCGTTTTGGACGTACAACTCCCGCTATTCGCTGGGGGTGTATTCTGAAGACAGAGCTCCCCACATGTACAGTGGCTTTGTGTGGGGAGTTCTGGATGGGGGTGGGAGGGGGAGGGCCAGAGGAGGAGTTTGGGTGGAGCGGAGGTGAGCCGCCCAACCCAGATGTGCAGTGTCGATACAGGTTACAGCCCTGTACATCTTGCAAGAGCAAGATGGATGGGAACTTATTCCACTTCGGAGGTGGAATAAGTCCCCCTGACGATGGTAGGCAGTGATGGAGAAACCCCCCCAAAGAGGTCAGCAACAGCAGGGGGGTGCCAGCTGCCCAATCCCAGCCCTGGCAAGCCCCTCTGGAGGTCGGGCGGTGGGGAAAGCGATTGTATTTGCTGTCGGGGACTGTGTTGCTCCTGCTGGGCATTCCGGTGCCATGGCGATGGGATGCCATGGCACCGGGGCTCCAGCAGGAGCATAGGGAGGGCTAGACAGGGCGGTTGCTGCACATATCTGGCCTCAGAATTGGGGCCTATCCAGCCAGATTCTGCACCTACAGAATGTCTAGTTCCCACAGGTGCAGAATCAGGTTCAGATCCGGCCTGTCCAGATTTTGGACAACCGGACGACCTGGATGTGCCCAGATCTGAATTGGCCTCCAAATGTTTATCCATAGGGACCATGCCTGTAAACACCTGCTTACTGCCCGTCGACATCCTCTTTCCTGGTGTCCCAGATAGCAAAACAATATGGTTATGGTTATATTTTATTTGATATACTGCAGAGCTGTAAGTAAATGATGCGGTTTACAAATAAAGTAAAAGAACATTAAAAATTCCTTCATGCAACAACCTCTCTCCCCTGTCACCCCATTCCTTTCCCCCTCTCCCCTCTCCCACCTCCACGTCCCTCTCCCCCTTCCCTCTTCTCCATCTCACGAACATTGATCCCCTAATTTTAAGTTCTTTCCCCTGTTACAATGTAAACCGCCTTAACCATAGGATAAAGCAGTATAGAAAAACTGTTAAATAAAAATAAATTAAAACATAAAAGCGTAACACAAAATAAAAACAAAGGGAGGAACGCCATTATATTGACAGGAAAAGGGATGAAAAAACAAACACCCAAATGAAACTCCAGAGATATGTAAGGGAAAAGAAGACTGGGTAGGGTTAGGGCCAAACATAGAAGGAGACTGCAGGTCGAGAACTACCAACTCTGAATAACCGACAGCACTGTCTACCCAGGAGATGTGATAATTCCAAATGCTATCTAATAAAAGTATGTATTTTTAAACTGTCAAAAGTGTAATTATGTACATAGATGAACTGGAAATGAGTTCTATAGGGCTGGAGTTGCAGCAAAGAAAGCTAATTTTCTAGTTGTCTCATAATTAATGATGGTGATGGTATGTGAAGATGAAAACCATGGAGCAATCGTAGTGCCCTAGTGGGGGCATAAGAGTAACCAAAGATGCTAAGTATTCCAGTGCCAAGTCATGAATAGCTTTGAATGTAAAGGGTAATTTCTTGAACAGAACTCGGGAAGCTAAAGGAAGCTAGTGGTGCTGCATAAGAAGTGGTGTTACATGGTCAAATCGCTTTGCTCTGACCAATGTATATATGGCTGAATTCTGCACCTTCTGAAGGCAATATTGATATTGTCAAATTCCTAGATAGATTACATTACAGTAATCCACTTTAGCCATAACCGTTTGCAGTAGAACAAATACTTGGGCTGCTGGGTCCATAAACTGTTGAACCCTGCAAAAACGTCGCAGTGTACAAAATGAAGATTGAATAAACTGGGTCAGATGTTGAGATAATGAAAGCTGTGAGTCTAGGATGACTCCAAGGTATTTTAAATGTTGGTTGTAGCATTATAGGTACCCCTCCAATATTGGAGGTTATTACAGGATCTGTAATGAATTTGTAAATCATGTCACTGTAGTTTTAAATGGATTTAAGTTTAGTGAATTGCAGTCCAGCCAAGAGGCCACCTCGTCTAGACACATACTGATGTGCGAAATATCTGGTGAGAGTTTGTCAGTAGGGAACACTAGCAAAATATCATCCACGAATAAGTTGACCTCACCTCAGGTTCTTGAGTTAAGGAGTTCATGAGGGACAAATCAAGCCCCTTGTTACATGCCAGTGCATGCACCCGGCCGCACGCCATAGATAAACAAAGATTTATAGGGCCCTCGGGTGGAGCCTAGCGACCGCAGCAATGTCAGAACACCAGGCAGGCAGATGAAACATCTTCAAGCAGGAAGTAAAGTAGCTCCTGATGAAAGCACAAACCAACTCGGTTTTTTTAGGGCCCTTGGGTGGAGTCGAGATGACCACAGCAATGCCGGAATACCAGGCAGGCAGATGGGACACCTTCAAGCGGCAAACAGGAAGTAATCAGCTCCCAATGAAAACACAAACGAACCTCGCTTTTATAGGGTCCTTGGGTGGAGTAGAGATGACCACAGCAATGGACCACAGGAGTGGAGGAGTAGCCTAGTGGTTGGGGCAAGGTACTTCAGGCCGGAAGGTCGGGGGTTCAAATCCCACTAGAGGACAGCAACCTTGGGCCGGAAGGACTGGGGTTTCTAGTCCCACAGATGCTCCTTGTGGTCTTGGGCAAGCCACTTAACCCTCCATTGCCCATGTTCCCTGTAAGTATTAGTGTATGTGTCTCATATCCCCATGTGTTAAATGTATCCCCCAATTGTGTTGTGACCGCTTTGATTGAAGGATAAGGCGGTATACAAAAACTGTCTAAATAAATAAATAAAATAAAATGCCGGAATGTCAGGCAGACAGATAGAACACCTTCAAGCGGCAAATAGAAAGTAAAGCAACTCCCCGAAAAAAGTTAATTTTATGTGTTATTTTCCTTTTGGTTTGTGTTGTGGCACTGCCATCTCTTTTTGACATTCTATTGAATGTTTTGAAATATGTGGAAATAGAGTTTGGGAGGGGGAGTGGGGGTGGATTTCAAAATGAGCTGGAGACTAGATGGACCATACTGGTCTTTATCTGCCGTCATATACTATGTTACTATGAGTCATTTTTGTTGAAAGGAGCAACAAGTTTGGCCAGATAAATTGTGCCTGAATTTTTTTGAGGTCTATGATGATTTATCGTAGTGATTTATTTTTTTCCTGCAATTGACTAATGGTTTTCACAGCATGACTAACATTATTTTTCTACTAAGTTCTCTCATTTGTAGATACGTAGCTGCCATATACTTCTAAAATCTTGTCACAGTTTGCATGTATTACAAATAGAATATAGAATGATAATTCAGACACAATATAGACATTATGTTTCACGTTATTTAAACTTTTGTTCAGGAAAATGAAATAAATAAAATGCTGAATGAAGAAAATGCACATATCAAAGGAGAAAAACAGGTAAGTAGTATATTAAATAAAAATATAAAATTATTGGGGGACCATCAAAAAATGTTTTAATACATATATAAAACTTTTGAACCCAAAGGTTATCGCTGACCAGGAAGAGAGAACTGGTGAAAAGAAACAAATTATGAGTGATAGTGATTATTTAATATAATGGACTGATGATCAAATTTGCAGAAGAATCACAATTATTGGGAAATATTCACCAGTGTTCTCCTATGTTTGTTGGTCTGCCAATAATATTAACAATTTAAGGTAAAAAAGTTGATGAGATGGAAATGCATATATAAAAGAGGCTTGTAGAATAGATTGTTCTGCTAGACCAGTCCAGACAAGTTGGTAGTGCCCACTGCCAGTAGATGATGGAGACAGAGAAATATAATCACATAGTAAATGATGACAGATAAAGACCAGCATGGTCCATCTAGTTTGCCCAAAAAACTAGAAGCTTCCAGGGACATCATCACTGATACTAGAGCTGGTGCAGCTAGGGGCACTCTTTTTCTACAGCAGATAGTGGTTGCTAAAATGGTGCAGTGTGGATTTAGGACCTCCTAGGCAACTGTCCTGTGGGGCGCCTTCCCAGTAGAGATCAGTTGGTGGATGTCTCCAGGACATATCGGCAGATACCCCACTAGAGTTTCCTGCTCAAAGGGGGGGGGGGGATGAAATGGGTTCCCCATCAGTTTGACCAGTTGAGCCCTTGGCCTAGGGTTTCATAGAGGGCTGTCTTCTTCCATATGCAGCCTCCCTCTTTCTCCACCTCTTCTCCCAACTAGGGGGGAGAAAAAATGGGGGGGGGGGGGGACGACAAACAAAAACAAAAAGATAAGAAGGAATGAAGAGAGCAACAGGGATGAGTGCTGTACTCTTCTGCAGATGATCTGCAGCCCAGAAGGGCCCTTGTCAGTCATTGCTACCTTGAGGACAGTCTCTCAAGGGGGGGGAGGGGGGAAGGCTCTTGTCCTGCCCTTCCTCTTGCTACTTTGAGCAGACAAGGGATCCAGGGTCTTTTGCTGTGGTCAGGTTTCCCTTTTCTCCTCCCTTCTGGCAGCATGTCTGTGGGCCATACTCAGGGGAAGGTGCCGGGAGGATGTTTGCGGTGATGCTGATGTTATTACTCTGAGCTTCGCTCCTGCTTGTAACTTGCCTAGTTTTGACTCTCTGCCATTTCTTCAGCCACTGGGCTTCCTGGACCTCGAGGCTGCACTAGCCTTAAATGCAGCTCTTCTGTGAGGTCAGGCCATGCATGCTAGACCACGGGCAACATTGCCTTGCCTGCAGCAAACGCCAGACACTGCAGGCCAATGGCATTAGTGAGCTCTGCACTTCAATTCCAGGGGAGCCACAAGGGAGCAGCCGGCAGTGATCCCCACCAATCCCTTGCATTCACCTCAGCCACGGCACACATCTCCACAACAGTCTGGAGAGAGCAAAGGCAGGAATCGCTGCCATTTTGATGGGCCACATAGGAAGCCCCCACCTGACCCCCACGTTCCTCCTTCCTAAGACAGGGATGGTTAACTAGTAAAAGAATGTCAGGTGGGGGAAAAGTCCCAGGCTCCTCCTTCTTCCAGACCATCGGGTCCTGTTTCTTCAGATTTTTTGAAATTTTTGCACCAGGCTTGGTGCTGTTGGCAGGGAGCCTCTGATGCACCCTGAAACCTCCACCTTAGGAAAACAAAGCCAACTGTCAATATCCACTTGAGGTTTGCTTATGACCTTGACCCCTTGCAGGGAGATGTCAAGACAGTCCCATTTCACCAGGACCTGCAATGGAAGGGGTCTGTTGAAGAGGAACTGGAAAGGCTCTGAAAGGCTTACAAAGGCCTTCCAGAATGTGATCTCCATCCAACTTCTCTTTAGTCTCTGTGGGCCTTTCTGCTATCTGCAGCAACAATGAGATTTGAGCAATCAAAGCTGAGAGCTCATCCCATCTGAAAAGGCATACTGTATGACCTAGGCATCTCTCTGCAGATTGTGGGGGCCATGTCAGCCTCTCCCAGGCAAAACCACGTTGGTGGACGGACTTTGGCTGGTGCAGGTTCTCTGGTGGCCAGAGGGCATCAGCCCAGCTTCTGAAGGACCCTGTGGCCACCAGAGGCCCTGCACCAGCTGAGGTTCATTTACCAAAGTGCTCCCGCCTGGGGAATGACTGACAGGCCCCCGTGACCCACGGAGGGGTGCCTTTACCCTTAGAGGTGGTCATGGAGCATCAGCTGTGGTCCATTCTGGGTGAGCAGGATGAGGATTCAGTTCTTGAGGGCTCCAGGAGCACAAGGAGCTTTGGAATAGGGAGAGTTATCTCCTCCCGAAGAGGAGGAGGATGATTACCAGGTTACATGCCTGACGTGGACATCAACAGTTGTTTTTGTTGTCCTAAAGTGGATGCATTGGTAGTGACAGTCACTAAGTGCACTACTATCCCAGTAAAGGGTGGCACGGTCCTCAGGGATCAGCAGAACCATAAGGTGGAGATTTTCTTAAAGATGATATTTCGGCCTCCTCACTCAGCCTCCAAGCAGTGGGGGCCTAGCTACGTGGTTGCTCCTGCACTGGGTTCAGCTGCTGCCAGAGGATTCCGCATCCTCCCAGCTGGAATCAGTAGCAGTATTTCTAAGGGATATGTTTTATGATCTTAACCAACTTTCTGCAAAGGAGAATGTGACAGCTATGGTGGTCTGCTCTGGCTATGACTCTAGCACTGGGCAGCGGATGTGGCCTCCAAGGCCTGCTTGTCCAAGCTTCCCTTTAGGGATAGGCTCTTTTCAGAGAGGACCAGTGGAACTTGATGAAGAACTTGGTCAAGACCAAACTGCCATGACTCCTGGAGGATAAGCCAAGGACGCCCTCTACGAGGTCCTTGTCTCTCTCTTGGTTTCAAGACTCCAGGAATTACTCTCCAGGTAAGCAGTTGGCCCCATTTAGCAAGCTTCGGGGCAAGTCCCAGCCCTTCATGGTGCCTGCAAAGCCTGTAACATCTCCCACCCTGCTCAGTGACAGGCGGGGGGAGGGGCCCATTCTGGGTTACATAAGAAATACCATTCTGGGTCAGACCAAGGTCCATCAAGTCCAGTATCCTGTTTCCAACAGTGGCCAATCTAGGTCATAAGTACCTAGCAGTTTCCCCAAGACACAGGTTCCACAATGCTTGTATTAGGTCAAGCAGTGATATCCCGGGTCCCTTTTAATAATGGTTTATGGACCCTTCCCCCAGGAACTTGTCCAAACCTTTTTTAAACCCAGCTACACTAACAGCTTTTACTAAATCCTCCGGTAACAAATTCCAGAGTTTGATTACACGTTGAGTGAAAAAATATTTTCTCTTATTAGTCTTAAATAGGTTACCCTGTAGCTTCATTGCATGTCCCCTAGCCTTTCTATATTCTGATAACGTAAACAATCGATTTTACGTTTACCCGTTCCACTTCATTAATTTATAGACCTCTATCATATCTCCCCCTCAGCCATCTCTTTTCCAGGTTGAATGGCCTTAACCTTTTTAGCTTCTCTTCATAGGGGTATCCTTCCATCCCCTTTACCATTTTAGTGGCTCTTCTCTGTACCTTTTCTTTTTTTTTTTTCTTTATGCAATTTTACATTATAAACCAAGCAATGCTTGTACAGAAAAACTTAACCGTGTACAAAAAAAGAAAAAAAAATAGGAAACAACATCAAAGCATATATATCTACACAGTACAGTTATAGCCCACTATACTATACTGGGGGGAGATAAAGGAAACTGCCAAACGCGGCCAGGTAAAGTCGCGTTCCAAAAACTAGGAAAATAACACAGATTACCAAGAGGGGGGCATGTTCAGAGCATATTCCATATGACGATCATTTATCCATAGGCGAAGAGGTCAACAAATGAGAAGATACAAACGTGGACAGGTCCTCAGGCTGAAGAAAAACATACTTATTAGCTCTAAAATAAACAATACACTTACAGGGAAAATGTAATAACATTGTAGCTCCAATAGAAAGAACTCCAGATCTCAGAAGCAGAAAAGCCTTCCGCCTCTTTTGTGTTTCTCTGGAAACATCAGGGAAGATTACAACTCTCTTACCCATAAACAATACAGAGCGCTTTTTAAAATACAATTTTAACAGCCATTCCCGGTCAGAGGATAATGCGAAAGTTACTAACAGAGTGGATACCTTAATGTCAGCTTCACCTGGTGACTCTAACAGGGCAGATACATCAATAGCGTCTGCCCTGGGAGATCCCACATCAACCCGACCTCTAATTTTACCTAGTGGAAGAAAATAGGCCTTAACAATTGGAGGGATTAAATTATCTGGAACCAGCAGAGACTCATTTAAATATTTTCTAAACATATCGACCGGAGAAATACCAGCCACCATAGGAAAATTTAACAAACGTATATTCGAGGCCCGAACAGCATTTTCCAGGTTTTCCAGTTTCCTTTGAGTCACAAAATTATCCTTCACCAATGAATCAGTTATTACCGAATTTCGAGATATATTTTGTTCCCCAGTGTTAATCTTCTCACCCATCACAGTCAATTCTTCCTTAATACTGTCTGTAGTACTTTCCAATCTCTCCAGGCGCTGGGAAGACACCACCAATTGCTGAGACACTACATCCGAAAGCTGCGAAATAGCCTCCCAGATGGATTCCAAAGAAAATTCTTTCGGACGCTTCAAAGGAGCAAAACGAGGAAATGAATAACAAGCTGAGGACACCGCACCCGTTGAATCCCCACTTGGCTGTAACAAGACCTCCGCCTCCACCACATTTGTTCTGATCACATCACCTACCCCCGATATCAATGGGGTCACTCCAGGGCTCTGATCCAGCGGGGCCCGCTCCAGCAAGGCAGCTCCAGCACAAACCGGTAACGCTGACTCGCCTCTCGTGAGAGGAAGCTCCGGGGGGTCAGACGCTGAGGAGGCGGTCGATCGTCCGGGGAGAGAGACACCTCCAGGGCTGGTAGCTCCGGGTCTACCTCCACCGGAGCCACAGCGCCCGCTCTAATCTCCCCGCCTTCTGTTGCTACGATAACTGTACAAAAACGGTCCATAGGACCCGAGGTAACAGCAAGCACAGGCTGCGCGGGCAAAGCCTTGTGCTTACCCTTGCGTTTAGGCATAATTCAAGGAACTCAAACCGCCGCCATCTTGGAGGTAACCACTCCCCCCCTCTGTACCTTTTCTAATAATGCTATATACTTTTTAAGATACAGCGACCAGAACTGCACACAATATTCAAGGTGCGGTCACACCATGGAATGATACAGGGGCATTATAACATCCTTTGTTTTATTTTCCATTCCTTTCCTTATGATACCTAGCATTCTATTTGCTCTCTTGGCTGCCACTGCACACTGGGCGGAGGGTTTTAACATGTTATCCACGATGATGCCTAAATCTTTTTCCTGGGTGGTGGTTCCTAATGTGGAACCTTGCATCATGTAACCTGTGATAAGGAAGCTTATCATAGCTCAGGAAGGAGCTATAGAAAAGGTGAAGTGACTCTGAACAAGCAACCTGTCAGTTCTGGTAGAAATAAAAAAACAGAATTTTCCCATAAAAGACTACCAGTCCCAGAATGCACCAAGTTTCCAACAGCCATTAGAGGATCTGAAGTGGGGAAACGTGTGTTCAATCAGGAGGGCTATGAGGTAATCCCCAAGCACTCATCTCAAAGGGCAGGGCCTGATTCAGCACAGCTGCGCTGTGCTAGGGTGGAGCACTCATCTAAGCAGAATAAAGGTAGAGTTTATTCTACAGAGAATCATCATCAGCTTGGAGATCCTCGTCTTGGAGATCCTCAGTATCTTGGACAGCTTCATCATCTGGAGGATCATCAGAAGCAGAAGCCAGAGCGGACGGACAGAGAGGGCAAGAAACCCTTTGGAAGAAAGAAGAGAAAAGCATTTGGGAGGTCTAAAGGAGTCCAGAGCAGTACGTATACTGGAAGTCATTCCAAAGGTCCGCATACACCATTGGACTGGGGAAAACCAGAGGAGTGGTGCTGCAGAGCTAGGAATCTCCAGACGGTACCTGTGAGGGAGACGGCTGCACTTGGAAGGGACCCTAGGACCCGTGCCAGAAGGTATGTGAAGAGAGATCCAGTGTCCAGGGATCTGGATTGGAAGGCTGGACATAAGAACTGGACTACATACTGGCCAGGCTATTTAGAGAGGAACCCTAATAGCAATGGAAGCTCAGGTATGAACACTGATCTATGCCCTAGCTATACCCTTGAAAGACAGCAGGGAAACAAGTATTCTCCTGAGAGTGCTCCATTGAGAAATTCCTCTGTGCCAATCCATGATATTGAACCCATGATCGTTGAAGAAGGGGGAGAGTTTATAGATACAGGCTGTGAATACATGGATTGCTCTCTGTCTAAACTCCTTTGGTAATTTACTGTTACAAAGTACAACAACCATCACAAAGAAATACAAACTTGTTCTTTAAATCTACTCAGAAAAGCTCCTGAGTAGGATTTGAGCCACGCAGTAGAAAGCAAGCCAGCTAAGGGGTTTCAGCTGAGTAACTGCTAGCAATTGAGCCTTACCTAATTGCTTGTGAGCTCTGAGGAAATACTTCTGAGTCTATGTGTGAAAATATAAGAAGTTAACCTGAAAAGAACAGTTTTTCCCTACTTTGTGGGGTTTGTTTGTTGATTAAAGCACTGCTAAGAAAATATTAGCTAGAGCCTACAGAAAAGACCAGTTTGTTACCAACCAGGTCTTTATTCTTTTGATTTGATTGCCTGACAAGTTCAACTGTTTTCCTGATTTTGTTTTTCTAAGTTTAACACTGAAAGCAAGTATCCTGTTTTATGTGCTACCAAGCATATCTGTGTTGGGAGAAATAACCCCATAAATAAATATCTTATTGGCTTTATACTCAAGCACAACTAATTATTGTGAGCGGCTGTGTCTGGTGTGAGTGGACTGCATTTCCCACAATCCCTTGCAAATCATATTGATATATGCCTTTGCCAAGACTGTGAACATTCTCACCCAGGCATCCGTCTGACAAACCATAGTTTGGGTTGTTCTTTCCTAGGTGCATAACTTTGCACTTGTCCACATTAAATTTCATCTGCCATTTGGATGCCCCGTCTTCCAATTTATCAAGATCCTCTTGCAGTTTTCCGCAATCCTCATGGGTTTTAACAACTTTAAATAGTTTTGTGTCATCTGCAAATTTGATAACCTCACTCGTTATTCCCATTTCCAGGACATTTATGAATATGTTAAAAAGCAGCAGACACAGCACAGATCCCTGGGATACTCCACTATTCACCTTTCTTCATTGGGAAAATTGGCCATTAAGCCCTACCCTCTGCTTTCTATCTTTTAACCAGTCCCTGATCCACAATAGTACACTGACTTTTTAGTTTTGCCAAAAGTCTCTGATGAGGGACCTTGTCAAAGACTTTGTGAAAGTCCAGGTACACGATATCAACCTACTCATCTTTGTCTACCTGTTTATTCACACCTTTAAAAAAAACAGATTAGTAAGACAAGATCTTCCTTGTCTAAAGCCACGACTATCTACATGTTCAGTAATTTTGTTCTTTATGATGGTTTCTACCATTTTTCCCAGTACTGACGTCAGGCTCACCGGTCTGTAGTTTCCCAGATCACCCCTGGAACCCTTTTTAAAAATTGGAGTTACATTGGCCATCCTCCAATCTTCAGGTATTAAAGATAATTTTAATGATAATACACAGATTACTAATAGCAGGTCTGCAATCTAATATTTCAGTTCTTTTAACATCCTTGGATTTATACCATCCAGTCCAGGTGATTTGCTACTCTTCAGTTTATCAAATAGTTGTAATACATCTTCCTGGTGTATCAATATGTCTTTCAATTCTTCCACAGTATCACCTTTAAATACCACTTCAGTCGGGGAGTTTTCCAAGATGGCTGCTGCAACAATCTGCTCTGCGTGAGTTCGCTATGGGGAAGAAGCGAAAGGGGAAGTCTGGGCCGTTGCCCTCTCAGCCAGTAGACGCCTCTTCGCCGGTTGTTACTTCGGTGGTGGGTCCTTTGGATCCTTTCCTTCTGCGCACAACGCGGGTTTCGGAATCAGCAGGAGGAGTTTCTCGGCCAGCAGTTTCGCCGGAGTCGGAGTGCCCGGCGTCTGCATCGAATACAACTATCTCCCCCGTACTGAGCCCTGCACCAAAACTGGCCCGTAGTCAGCCCTTGCCTGAGGGCTTCCTGGAGATATCGACACCGCCGTTGCCGGCGGGGGGTCCTTCCTCACGAGGGCCAGGATGGGCTGTTTCCACTGGGTCTGGGAGTGAGCCGGTTGGAGATCTGGGCTCACAACGTGTTTCGGTGCCACTGGGAGAAGCGAGGGGTGAGACGGAGTTTGTCTCGCCGTGTGGAGACCGTACCTTGGCGCCTATGGAGCTATTTACATCTCCGGTTGAGTCCGAAGTGTTTTTTTTCTCTGCAGAGACCGCAGAATTTTACTCTTGAAGCCATCTGGAACGCGATTGTCTCACTTGGGGAAGCCCTCTTGCCGCAAGTATCGTCCTTGTCTAAAAAAGTGACTGTGACCTCTGGTTTGGTGAATGACTTAGAAAAAACAGTCTCCAGTATTCAGACGAGTTTTTGTGATGTTAATAATAAGGTGGTGTCCCTTGAGGAGTATTCAGAGGGACATAGGAAGAATATACAATCCCTACAAATGAAAGATCAACATCTGGAAAATATTTCTCATGCTAATAATTTGAGACTCATTAATTTTCCAAGAGTATTGTCTATTTCTCCTAGGGATATGTTTAAAAAATATTTAACTGAGACCTTGGGAGTTTCCCCTGAATTAGTACCCCCCTTGGTAAAAATTTATTATCTACCTGTAGCGAAGCGCGCTTCTGCTTCAGGTGTTATAGGGGGTGATCAAATTCAGGTGGATGTTCTGAATGTTACTGATGTGTTAGAAAACTCCAGTCTTGGATCACAGGTACCTGCTACGCTTTTTATAACTTTTGCGTTGATATCTGATAAAGAGTGGCTATTGAAACTATTCTTTCAGAAACGTAACATCATGTTTCGTGGTTTAGTAGTACGGATTTACCCTGATCTCTCAAGAGAAACTCAAAGGCGGCGTAGGGAGTTTTTACTGCTCCGCCAGGGGGTTTTGCAACTGGGAGGGCTTTTTTTTCTCAAACACCCTTGTAAATGTCTGGTGAAATACCAGGCGGTTTCTTATATTTTTTGGGAGCCCTCTCAATTGCTTGCTTTTATTAGCGCTAAGCGGTTGGAATCCACTATGGATATTCCGTTATTGGATTGTTGCATTTTCTTTGTATATTTGGTCAATAATTATGATGTTAAACTCCCTTGTTTTGTGGGCTAGTGAGACCAGGCAATTGGAAAATTTTTCCTGTTTGTATTTCCTGTTATTATGTCTGAGTTTTTACTGTGGATGTATTTCTATATGCCTGTTCTATTTCTTCAAGATTGGCTTGTGTGGCCTTTCTTGTTGTTTTTTGTTTAAAAATTGCATAAATAAAAAAAAAAAAAAATACCACTTCAGTTATGGGTAACATTCCTACATCTTCCTCAGTAAAGACCGAAGCAAAGAATCCATTCAATCTCTCTGCTATGGCCTTGTTCCCTCTTAGTGCCCCTTTTACCTCTCTATCATCTAATGGGCCTACTGACTCTCTCACAGGTTTTTTGCTACGAATGTACTTGAAAACGTATTACACGTTTTTGCATTCACAGCAAGCTTCTTCTCAAATTCTCTCTTTGCCTGACTTATCAATGCCTTGCATCTAACTTGCCAGTGCTTGTGCTGTTTCCAGTTTTCATCATTTAGCTCTTTTTTATATTTTCCTGAAAGAAGCTTTTTTGGCAACAACAGCCTCTCTGACCTCACCTTTAAACCATGCTGGCAGTATTTTGGACTTCCTTCCACTTTTCTTAAAGCATGGAATACAGCTGGTCTGGGCTTCCAAGATAGTATTTTTCAACAACACTCAAGCTTGATGTAAGTCTTTAACCTTTGCAACTGCTCCTTTTAGTTTTTTCTTAACTATTTCCCTCATTTTATCATAGTCTCCCTTTCAAAAGTTAAAAGGTAGTACTGTGGATTTCCGTACCATGATCATGCTATGATCAGTATTGCCAAGTGGCCCCCCCATCCTTATCTCTTGCACCAGATATGGTGTTCCACTAGGTCCAAAATGGCTTCCCCTCTGGTCGGTTCATGAACCGGGTGTTCCAAGAAACAGTCATTTATTTCATCTAGAAACTTTATCTCCCTAGCAGGTCCTGCTGTGACACTGACCCAGTCGATACCGGGATAATTGAAATCTCCCGTTACAATTACTGTGTTATAACTTTTGTTAGTTTCCCTGATTTCTTTGAGCATTTTATCAACCATTTGTTCATTCTGGCCAGGTGGTCAACAGAACACCCCAACTGCCATCACCTTCCCTTCCCCTTTTTAGATCGAAGTTCAATCTATAGAAATTCTACAGTGAATTTTGCTTCCTGCAAGACTTTAAGCCTTTGACTCGATGCCCTCTCTAACATAGAGTGCAACCCTTCCACCAATTTGATCAGCTCTATCATTATGATATAGTTTGTACCCAGGTATCACAGTGTCCCATTGGTAGTCCTCCTTCCACCATGTCACTGAGATACCAATCATATCTAACCTCTCATTTAGTGCTATATATTCTAACTCTCCCATCTTATTTTTTAGACTTCTAGCATTTGCATACAAGCATTTTAGAGACTGTATTTTATTCATATTAATCAGGCTATCGGTAAGCATGGGTAATTTGGAATCTTTAAGCTCTGTCTGCTCCATACTCAAGGGCATTTGGGATACTTTTGTCTTTATTGGAACCTCTCTGCTGATATGCCCTAACTTCAATCTTTTGGTAGTATCCTTCAAGGATACATTGTTCCCAACCATGTGCTCTTGGGTGACTGTCAGTTCTCCCCTATTATCTAGTTTAAAAGCTGCTCTATCTCCTTTTTAAAGGTTAATGTCAGCAGTCTGGTTTCATTCCGGTTAAGGTGAAGCCCATCCTTCGGAAGAGCGCCACCTTTCCCCAGAGTGTTCCCCAGTTCCAGCAAATCCAAAACCCTCATTCTTGCACCGTCATCTCATCTACGCATTGAGACTCCGGAGCTCTGCTTGCCTTTTGGGTCCTGCGTGAGGAAATGGAAGCATTTCGGAGAATGCTACCCTGGAAGTTCTGGATTTTAACGTCTTACCTAAAAGCCTAAATTTAGCCTCCAGAACCTCCCTACCACATTTTCCTATGTCACTGGTACTGACATGTATCAAGACAGCAGACTCCTCCCCCAGCACTATCTAAGACCTTGTCTAGGTGGTGCGTGAGGTCTGCTACCTTCACACCAGGCAGGCATGTTACCAGGTGATCCTCACGTCCACCAGCTATCTACATGCCTAATGATCAAATCACAAACTATAATGGCTGTCCTAACCATTCCCTCATTGGCACATAGCCCTGGAGAAATGTCTTCAGTGTGAGAGGGTTTTACATCACCTGGAGGGCAGGTCCTAGCTACAGGATCACTTCCTGCCACATCAGGATGATGCTCTCCTATCACGTGACCTTTCTCCTCCAGGGACGCTGCCTGACTGGAGGTGGGACTTCAGGACTATATCCCTGTAAGTGTCGTCTATGTACTTCTCTGTCTTCCTTATGTCCTCCAAGTCTGCAACTCTAGCCTCCAGAGATCGGACGCATTCCTTGAGAGCAAAGAGCTCCTTGCACCTATTGCACACGTAAGACCCTTCACCAACTGGGAGAAAATCATATATGTGACATTAAATGCAGAAGACAGGAACACCCCTATTTCGCTGCTGGACTGCTGTCTGCATCTTAGTTTTAAGGTTGTGTTTAGGTATTTAAGTTCTTTACCTACTGTCGCACCGCCGCCCTAGTGGCCAAGGGTGGTTAAGGCAGGTCGGGTGGACATGAGGTTTTTTTCTATCTTTGAGTTTGGTCCTTGTATGCGGGGTCTGGGTATTCGTTCCCAGGACCTACCGTGTACCAAAACTTCAAGTGAACACAAAGTCCGAGTGTAGGGAAAGAAAGGCTTTTTATTTACCCTAATGTACAATGGTTCAAATAGTGGAGTCTACATCAACATAAAGAAAACCTTGCTTCAGGTAGAAAAGAAAACATATTCAGATATTGCTTTGTCTACTGTTACTTCACAGGACCTTATGCAAATAAAACACCCAGGCTTTGCTACTGAGCCCTGCTTTACACCTCAGGCAGAGACTCTAGGCTTCCTGCCTGACAGTAGCTGCAATCCATGGCTATCTCAGGAGGGTCCTCATTGAATTCCACCTGCATAGGCTGTGGGTCTGATAACTGTGACTCTTTATCAGTATATTCTTGTGGAATACGTTGAGGCTTCTCATATACCGCTTGCACTAGCCTCCAGTGTTCTGGGCCTAGGTCTGGGCTTTGGCCATGTGAATGCTTGCTATGGAAGTATCTTCCTTTGTCTTGGTGCCTTGTATTAAACAGTCTTTCTTTTGATAAAAGCTTGTGTCTTGTCTTACAGACAGCTTGGTAAGGAGTGCACACCTCTGTTCCTTGTGCTCCCTGTGTCAGCAAGTTATAACGCTTATTAGAATAAAAAGGTGGTTTACCTTGTTCTCTGGGCCTATCCCAGTTAGCTGAGTCTTGAGGCCTAGTCCTGCTGCAATTCAGCCTTACTCGAGTAGTAGGCTTCCCACTGTTCAGCTGGCCTTCGGATGGAGTTACCACTCTTTCACACCCACACCTTTTGCTCCTTGAATGAAGAGTGTTACTTCTTATGGCAATGACTTCATCATCTCTCTGGTAATTTCCACAGTGTCCTGCATCTGCTGGTACCGGTTCCTCATATAAAACTCTGACCTTTGTTTCTCTCCTGGTACCTTTCTTTCCAGTGTCTCTTTGCCAAGAACTCCTGGTATTCTGCTGCACCGGACTCACTGTCTTCTTGCCAGGAACTCCTTCCTCTCTGGTCTCTTTGCCAAGACTCCTTTTCTTCCTCTGCTTCTGCCTCTGCCTCTCTTGCTTGTCCTACTTCCTCCTTTTCAACTTCCCAGCCTTTCCTAAGAGGAACTCCCCCTTTCCTGGATTGGCTGTTGGCCGGCGTTACATCACCAGCTCTGGGGTGCGGTTCTCTAGGCCCTGGAAGGTCTCTCTTGCTCCCCCTATCTGGCTCCTCGTAATGTTGCATCTGGTGTTGGAATCTTTTTTCTGGATTTAAAACCTTTTTTTCTGTTTGCATAGGCTCTGCAGTACCACACTACTAAGGGTTGGTGGGGATACTTATACAACTAAACTACACTTAATACATTTAATGTACTTTGTTCACCTGAAGCTTAATTAATCTCAAGTCCTTAATGTATGCCTGATGAGGACAAACAGCTATCTCCAGGAACAAGCAGGAATGAGTCTTCACATATGGGTATCATCGGTACCGACGGAGCCCGCGCGGGAACGCTCCCCAGCGTCCAGAAAGAAAGCTTTTGGGAGCATCCCACAGCGCCTATGCGCTGCCTTCCCGCCTTTCCTAACTGCCTCTCTCCAGTTCTTCTTTTCCCCGGAGCCAGCAGGTCGTGTTTCCTGTCACCGCTGAAGAATTTCTTATTTTCTTTTATATTTCTTTAGTCACGTGTCTGCCTTCTCGATTCCGCACCGGTACCACCGGTCCTTTTTCTTTCTTTTGAAAAAAAAAAAAAAAACTTCTACTCTTTTCAGTGCATTTTTCTTCTGGGGCCTTAGGCCTACAGATATATTTTTCCCTCATGGAAAAACCCGCCTCCGGGTTTAAGAAATGCACAAAATGCAGCAGCACTATTTCTGTCACTGACACCCATGACTGGTGTCTAAAATGTTTAGGTCCTGACCACTCCATTGCGGATTGTGAGTCCTGTTCCATGATGTCTAAAAGAGGGTTACAGAATCGGGCAGCTAAGCTCAGTACCCTGTTTCCCTCCGATGCAGCTTCCATGGCATCGACGTCTTCCAGGGCTTCTTCTTCATCCCATGGATCTCAGGTAACCAAACTTAAATCTGGCCGGTCCTCAGAGTTCTTCTCCCTCTAAGTATCGAGATGCCCCCGGGCTTACTCTTGAGGATACCACACCGGCAAAATTACCCCGGCGGGAGGCTCCGACTTCCAAAGCACTACCTATGGGGTCACAGGTTGACATCGATGGCTCGGCCTCGACCGATCACCTGTTACAATGTTCTGGGGTACCGGCAGTTTCTACCGGTACCGATATCCAGACATTGGTGGCGTCAATGGATCACAATATTCTGACCATGCAGCGTGCCATCACGGCATTCATTCAAGCTGCAACGCCTACGGTACCGCAACAAACCCCGTTGTCGGTACCTGTACCGATTCCGGTACCGGACCCGATATCGGTCCCGATACCAGTACCGCTTGCATCGACATCAGCATCGACCACAGCGGTACGCTATCCAGTGATGCCCATCAGTACCGGCCCAGTATCGATTACTCCCGATGTTGATACCTCCCGGTACGCGTATCGGGCTCTACGAGAGCATCCAGATAGTCGATACTTCGATTCCTCTGAAGACTCTGATTCTTCAGAGGCCTCAATTGAAGCATCGGGCATCCTTCCTCAGGAACCCTCTTCTCCAAAAAGGAGAATGTCTCCTCCTGAAGACTTGTCTTTTCAGGACTTCATTAGGGAGGTGGCCAAAGGCCTGTCCATCTCAGTGACCTCTGAGACTGAACCTAGAGCCAAAAAATTGGATATCCTACAATATCCTAATGCTCCTAAAGAGGCAGCCACCTTACCAATACATGAGATTCTTTTTGATCACATGCTGGGCATATGGGAGACTCCTCTTTCCACCTCCCCTCATTTCAGAAGGTTGGACACCATGTATCGTGTTCCTCCTTGTCCTGGGTTTCATAAGACTCAGCTTCCTCACCACTCTATTGTGGTAGAGTCTGCTATGAAAAAGATCAAGAGTACAAAAAGGCACTCCTCTGCTCCTCCAGGAAGAGAATGCAGAACTCTAGATGCCTTTGGCAGGAAAATCTTCCAGGCCAGTATGCTTGTAGCCAGAATCAACTCCTATAGTCTCTATATGGGGATGTTTCTAAAAGAAGTTACAGATCATCTGCAAACCTTACCTCCTTTTATGTCAGAAGATAAGAGAGAAGAATACATCACCTGGCTTAAACATGCACAGGATGTATCCAAGTTTTCCAACCGTGCAGCCTTTGACTCTTTTGAGGGGGCCAGTAGAGCCTCGGCTATTGCCATAGGTGCACGCAGAGTTGCATGGTTGCAAGCCTCTGATTTGGAATCCTGGGTACAGGATGGTCTAGGTAACCTTCCCTGTACAGGCGAAAACCTGTTTGGCAAAGATTGGCAAGCAAAGGCCAACCAAATGGATGCTGAAAACTCTGCTTTCCTTATAACTTCTCCAGGCCAGTCCAGGGAAAGGTAGGGTTGTCAATCCCCTATAGCAACTGAGGACTGAATGCTTCAAGTTTTCTGAGAGGTGAAGCCACTCCCCCTTAGGGCTAACCATCAGTCTTTCAGTCCTCAGCAACTATAGAGGATCGTCTTAAAATTTCTCCCTCTTCTCTTTATTTGTTTTACCCATATTAGCTCTAGCAGAGCTGATTTCTATAGTTCTGGTATACAAATTGTGCACATCTATATTTAACTCTGTGCCTTTAAGAGCGCTGAGACGTGACTTCTACTACTGATTGCAGTGCGGGGTAGAGCCTGCCCTATTGCCTGCCTCCGTCTCCATTTTTAGAGGATCCTGGGGGCCCCAGTTGTACCTCTACCGTAGCGCTGAAAACTCTTGCTGTACCTGCCGCTGGCAGCGGCTTCGCGGGACCGGCTCCTTATTTTTTGTGGTGAGTTGGTAACGTTTCTGCGTTTTTCCTCATAAAGTACCGCCGCGCGGTTTTGAGCCGCGTGGTTTCATTTTCTTTTTCGGGGGTGCCTGTCCGGTGCGTTCGTTCTCCTTCGCGGTTTTCCTTTTGGGTGCCGTGGTCTTTTTTTCTTATGGCTGAGCAGTCTTTGCAGGGCTCACAGGAGATGGCTTTACTGCCCGAAAAGGTGGGAAAGGCGGCCATTTTGTCTCCAACGGAGTCTGCCGTACCGGAGCAGCCTCGGCCTCATAAAAGCAGATCTAAGACATCTAAGGAGCCTAAACGCCCAGCAAAGCTTGCTGATGCAGTTTCTGAGTCTCCAGAGGGGATTCCTTCCTGTTTTCACCGGAATTTATTCTGGCTATGCATACAGCGTTTTTAATGAAATCCTCTCAGCCAGTTTCCTTCTCAGGTTCAGTTTCATCTCCTATGCCTTTGCCGGTACGGAATACCGAGCCTGCGGATCCTGGTGAGGGATCATCTCAGGCTAAGGTTTTTATGCCAGATTATATTGATCTCTTTTCTCCTCAGGATCCGGCCATTTCCCTGGCCCAGGGAGATTCAGAGGTGGGAGCTGAGGTTCCTTTGGATTTTGAGACGGAAGACTTGGAGGAAGGGGAGATTGCTCCGGGAGAGGATCCCAATGTCTTCCGCGTCTTCCGTAAGGAGGAGCTTTCGGCTCTCATGTCTCAGTCTTTAACAGCTCTGCATCTTTTGCTTCCTTCCTCTTCGCAGGAGCCCTTAGAAGATCCCTTATTACAGGGATTTAAAGCAGAACAATGCTGTTTCCCTCTCCATCGGGTGATCAAGCAAATGATTGAGTCCGAATGGGAATGTCCGGAAGCGTCCCTGCGTGGTAGCCGCGCTTTAGCACGCTTGTACCCTCTTCCCCAGGAAGTGAAGGATTTGTTGCACATGCCGAAGGTAGATGCTATTGTTTCCGCTGTCACCAAGAAGACTACCATTCCGGTCGAGGGGGCAGCGGCTCTCAAAGACCTCCAAGATAGGAAGTTGGAAATCCTTCTTAAACAAGCCTTTGATTCCAGCGCTCTGGCGCTGCAGTCAGCGATATGTGGGGCGTACGTTTCTCGAGCTTCCATTCGCTGGTTGCAAGGGGACGGCTCGGGTGAGCAACCTTCTGCCATACCCGACGCAGCAAAATTAGAGTCAGCCGCGGCATATATGGCAGATGCCTTCTATGATTTGTTACGGATTGCGGCTAAGACTATGGCGTCTCTCGTAGCGGCTAGACGCTTTCTTTGGCTGCGCAATTGGTCGGCGGACGTGTCGTCCAAATTGCGTCTCAGTAAGTTGCCCTACAAGGGGAAGTTACTTTTCGGTGAAGCCTTGGAGAAGATTGTTAAGGATTTAGGGGATTCCAAAGGCGGCCGTTTGCCGGAGGATAGACCCAAGCCGGGTCACTCGGGATCGGTATCTCGGGGCTCTGGCAGAGATTCCCGTCGTTTTTGGGGGGCGCGTTTTACCCCCTATGCCAGAGGCCGTTCCAGCTTTCGTGGACAGTCCTTTCGGGGGGCCAGGGGCTTTAACAAGTCCTACTTTGGGGCGCCTCAGCCCATCGTTAAGAAGCCCCAATGAAGGTTTGCTGGTCCAGCCGTTAGTGCCGGTAGGCGGGCGACTACGGGCATTTCTGACGGCTTGGACCACCATTACTTCCGACAGGTGGGTGTTGGAGATCATTCAGAAAGGCTATGCTCTCGATTTTGCGTCCCCCTTACCTCCCGCGTTTGTGATGTCCCCCAGCGGCGCGGGGCGGAAAGCCGAAGCCATCGCGGAAATGCTATCGCGCCTCTTACACTTACAGGCGATCGTTCCCGTGCCTTTCGATCAATACGGTTGCGGTCGATACTCGATTTATTTTGTGGTGCCCAAGCCGAACGGTTCTTTTCGGCCAGTACTCGATCTCAAAGCCGTAAACCGTACTTTGCGGGTGCCACACTTTCGCATGGAAATGCTTCGTACCGTAATTCGGGCGGTGCAACCGGGAGAATTTCTGACCTCAATAGATCTCACAGAGGCCTATCTTCATATTCCCATCCGGCCATCGCATCAGCGTTATTTGCGCTTTGCCCTTCCCGAGGGTCATTTCCAGTTTCAAGCGTTGCCCTTCGGGCTGGCTACAGCTCCCCGCACGTTCACGAAGCTCATGGTAGTGGTTGCAGCGGCGCTTCGGAAAGAGGGCATCCGCGTTCATCCATACCTCGACGATTGGTTGATCAGGGCCGATTCCCTGATCGATTCCATCGCCGCGACGGCTCGCGTGGTGCAGCTGCTCGAGCAACTCGGTTGGGTACTCAATCAGGCCAAGAGTCTCTTGGTTCCGTCACAGCGGATGGTTTATCTGGGAGCTCTTTTCGACACCGAGCGGGGAAGGGTCTCTTTGCCCGAAGTCCGCATAGACAAGCTGGTTCAGCAGGTTCAAGCGTTCCTGCGGTTAACGACTCCGTCTGCATGGACTTATTTACAGCTCTTGGGATCCATGGCGGCAGCGCTAGACCTGGTTCCGTGGTCCAAGGCACACATGCGGCCTTTACAACAGGCTTTGTTGTCCCGTTGGTCTCCTCAACTTCATCCTCTCTCACAGCGCCTACCCTATTCGATTCTCGTCAGACACAGTCTCGAGTGGTGGTTAGTTCGGGAACATCTGTCAGTGGGAGTTTCCTTGCTGGAACCCTCCTGGGTGTTGGTTACCACGGATGCCAGTCTGGTCGGCTGGGGGGCTCACTGTCTGACACATATTGCTCAGGGTACTTGGTCCCCCGAGGAGAGCTCCTGGTCCATCAATCGGTTGGAGCTCCGGGCAGCTCGTCTGGCGCTCCTTCGATTTGCTTCCTTTCTCAAGGGATCGGCAGTCAAGATTTTTTCCGACAATGCAGTCACGGTTGCGTATATAAATCGTCAAGGGGGGACCAAAATTCCTTCTCTCTTGGCCGAATGTCACACGCTGATGACTTGGGCGGAGCAGAATCTCTTAGCGCTTTCCGCGGCTCATGTGGCAGGCACGGAGAATGTGCAAGCGGATTATCTCAGCCGTCATCTTCTCGATCCCGGAGAGTGGGAGTTGAATGTGGCGGTATTTCACGAACTCACCTTGCGTTGGGGGCAACCAACAATGGATTTGATGGCGACGTGCAGCAATGCCAAAGCGAATCGTTTCTTCAGCCGGCGCAGGGAACACATGTCCGAGGGACTCGATGCTCTCGTTCAACCCTGGCCTCTGGATTCTCTGCTGTACGTTTTTCCTCCTTGGCCGCTGCTGAGTCGAGTTCTCCAGCGTATTGCCCGGCACAGAGGGATGGTGATCCTCATAGCTCCAGATTGGCCGCGCAGACCTTGGTATGCAGATCTAGTTCGGCTCCTAGTAGATCAGCCGTGGCCTCTTCCGGTCCGCGCAAATCTTCTCCATCAAGGTCCGATTCTCATGCCACGGGTAGATCGCTTCTTGCTTACGGCTTGGCTCTTGAAAGGACGCGATTAACGCGCAAAGGTTATGATGCCTCAGTGATTTCTACTTTGCTGCAGTCTAAGAGGCCGGTGACTTCTCTGTCGTATGTCAGGGTTTGGCGCCTTTTTGAAACTTGGTGTGATCGGCGCAATATTCGGCCGATGTCTTTTTCATTGCCGCAGCTTCTCCTTTTCTTACAGCATGGCTTGGACAAGGGGCTGGCTCTTAGTACTGTTAGGGTTCAAATTGCTGCGCTTGCCTGTTTTCGAGGTCTGGTGCAGCGGCGCCGTCTTTCTGCGCATCCCGATGTGCGTCGTTTTTTGCGAGCGGCTAAGATTATCCGTCCTCCAGTTCGCTCGGTGGTTCCTCCTTGGGACTTGAATGTGGTTTTGGATGCGTTGTCTCACTCTCCTTTAAAATCCATTTGCTCACAGCAGATACGGCACTGTTCTTGGAAAACGGCCTTTCTGGTCGCCTTGTGTTCGGCGCGCCGAATTTCGGATTTGCAAGCCTTATCTTGTCGGGAACCTTATTTGCAGTTTCTTCCCGAGCGGGTGTTGCTGCGCACGGTTCCTGCCTTTTTGCCGAAAGTCCTCTCGTCTTTTCATGTTAACCAATCTATAGCGTTGCCGGTTTTCTCGGATTCCTCCCATTCTCCTATGGACCGGGCGCTTCGGCATTTGGATCTAGCTCGCGTTCTCAAGACTTACCTTCGTATTTCCAAGTCTATTCGTAAGACGGATAGACTCTTTGTCCAGTTCAGTGGCCCTCGAAAGGGTCTCGCAGCCTCGAAGTCCACCATTGCCCGGTGGGTACGTAAAGCCATTTCCGAAGCTTACTCTGTCCGCGGACTATCGCTGCCTGAAACGTTACGAGCTCATGCCACTCGAGCTCAAGCAACTTCCTGGGCGGAATTCGCTTGTTTTCCGCCGGTGGATATTTGCAGAGCAGCAACGTGGTCTTCGTTACATGCGTTTGCGAAGCATTATCGCTTAGATGTTCAAGCCCGGGACGATGCTAAGGTGGGGGCCGCGGCTCTTATCTCAGGTTTGGCGGGTCCCTCCCAGAATTAGGTACTGCTTTGGTACTGCCCTACCTTTCCCTGGACTGGCCCGGAGAAGTGATAAGGAAAACGAAATTAGGTCTTACCTGCTAATTGTCTTTCCTTGAACTTTCTCCGGGCCAGTCCAGGGTCCCACCCTGGGGTTCCGCCTATTTTGTAAGCAGTGTGTCCGTATCTTTTTTCGGCATCGTCAAAGCATGTCATTTTCTCAGCGTTTTCGCTCCAGAAGCACAACTGGGGGCGGGGCGCATGCAAACGATGCTACACTCAGGTAGCTCTATAGTACCTACTCTAATTTAAAAAAAAAAAAAAAAAGAAAAAGATAATAATTGGTCAGAAGTGTACAAGGGAAGCGTATTTCTTCCTTTATTGTTGTTCCAGAACTATAGATTGTTATCAGTTTTTCAAGGGTTAATCTACTCTTTTCAGTTTTTTCTCTTTAGTTGCTTTGTCATAAGGAGACTGATGGTTAGCCCTAAGGGGGAGTGGCTTCACCTCTCAGAAAACTTGAAGCATTCAGTCCTCAGTTGCTATAGGGGATTGACAACCCTACCTTTCCCTGGACTGGCCCGGAGAAAGTTCAAGGAAAGACAATTAGCAGGTAAGACCTAATTTCGTTTTAGATAGACTTTCAAAGTCTACTACTGCTCCTTTTAAAAAGAGGTTATTCAAAAAGGGATCTTTCCCAAAGAAAGGGAAATTTTCTTCTTATGGTCAGGCCTCTTCTCAAGGTCGTTTTGCTACAAAGAGACAGCAACAACCAAAACAGGCCAAAACCCAGGCTGCGAGGACTGCTACGGCCCAACAGCCTCAGCCTCCTCAGGGCCTTTGACTTTCTACTAGAGAACTTAGCCTTTCTGGCTCTAGAACATCCAGAGCCTCTCACGATCCCAGGAAGGTTAGCTCACTTTGCTCCCAGATGGGAACAAATCACTGCAGAGAAGTGGACCCTCTCCATCATAAAGGAAGGGTACAAACTTCATTTCTTAAACCTTCCTTCTCACACCATGGTGAAACAGTTCAATTCTCCAACATCTCTCCTCAACCTTCTAGGTCAAGAGATTTCTACCCTTCTTGCCCAAGGGGCAATAGAAGAAGTACCCCTTCTTCAACAGGGCTCAGGGTTCTACTCCCCCTATTTCCTCATTCCAAAGAAAACGGGGGGCTACAGACCCATATTAGATCTCAGAGAATTGAACAAGTTTCTATGCAAGGAGAAATTCAACATGACTTCTCTCGGAACTCTCCTTCCATACCTCCAAAGTCAGGACTGGCTTTGTTCTCTAGATCTCAAGGATGTGTACACCCATGTTCTCATCCATCCAACACACAGAAGATACCTTCGGTTCTTTTACCAGGGAAAGCACTACCAATACAAAGGGCTTCCTTTCGGTCTGGCCTCTGCTCCAAGAGTGTTCACAAAATGCATGGCAGTAGTAGCTGCATTTCTACGACCTCTAGGAATATTTGTATTCCCATATCTGGACGACTGGCTCATCCGAGCTCCATCCCAGTCAGAGGCCCAGACTTCCCTGGCCTGCACAAGGCGTGTTCTTCAGTATCTGGGACTGGTAATCAACATTCCAAAATCCCATATCACCCCTATTCAGTCTCTAGAGTTCATAGGGGCCTTACTGGATACCACAACTGCAAGGGCCTATCTTCCCCAGGCCCGTTGCCTACGCTTGGTGCAGTTAGCCTCCCAGATTCACTTAAAATCCCATTTAACTGCTCGAGAGATGTTGCAACTTTTAGGCCACATGGCATCCATGGTGCATGTGGTTCCCTATGCTCGCCTTCACATGAGAGCAGCTCAGTGGACCCTTTCCTCCCAATGGACCCAGGCATCAGGTTGCCTGTCAGACAAAATAGCAACCTCCAGTCGCCTTTTTTGGTCCCTCCACTGGTGGAAGTCCACTCAGAATCTGTTGCTGGGGTCCCCCTTTCAACAGGTGTTACCCCAAGCCATCCTTACAACAGATGCCTCTCCAAGGGGATCTACAAGATCTCTCAACCCAGGGCATCTGGTCTCCACAGGAGACATCTCTTCATATCAACCTCTTAGAGCTCAGAGCAATCTTTCTGGCTCTCAGAGTCTTCCACACCCTGCTCAGCTACAAGACAGTCCTCATCCACACGGACAACCAGGTAGCCATGTTCTACGTGAACAAGCAGGGAGGGACTGGCTCTCTGTCGCTTTGCAACAAAGCTCTGAGATTGTGGGCCTTCACCAGAGAGCATCAAATCCATCTCATGGCAGTATATCTTCCAGGGGTTCAAAACTCTTGGGCAGACAGACTCAGTCGAGTTCTGCTTCCGCACAAATGGTCCCTCCATGGGGACCAGATAGCCAGAATTTTTCGGATTTGGGGTACCCCAGACATAGACCTGTTTGCAAGTCCGTGGAATGCCAAACTTCCCCGGTTCTTTTCCAGGATTCCATGTCAGGGAGTTCAGGCCAGGGATGCCTTTCTCCTTCATTGGGGGCAAGACTTCCTCTATGCCTTTCCACCTATTCCCCTAATTCCCAAGACTCTGTTCAAGCTTCAGAAAGACAAGGGGACTATGATCCTCATAGCACCACTTTGGCCACGCCAAGTGTGGTACCCTCTACTTCTGCATCTCTCTCAAGCTCCCTCCCTAGACCTGGGGTCTGCTCCAGATCTCCTCTCCCAGGAGGAGGGAACCTTGTGGCACCCAAATCCTCAGTCTCTTCATCTCAGGGCCTGGTTGCTGAAGGCCTAGACCTTCAAGATTTACAACTTTCTCAGCAAGTGAAGGACATCCTTCATGCTTCCAGAAAGCCTTCCACCAGACGTTCATATGCTTTTAAATGGAAAAGGTTTTCCATTTGGTGTGCAGAGAAGGGTCTCAACCCTCTTGCAATACCTTTGCATTCTTTACTAGACTATTTGCTGCATTTATCCCATGCAGGCCTTAAAACAAATTCAATCAGAGTCCATTTGAGTGCTATTGCAGCATCCCTTAAGCCTCTCAATGGACTACCTATTTCCTCTCATCCTCTTATAGCAAGATTCATGAGAGGCCTTCTTTTGACTAAACCTCCCATTAGACCACCTCCAGTGGCCTGGGACTTGAATCTGGTTCTTGGCCAGCTTATGAAGCCACCCTTTGAACCCTTAGCCACTACCTCCTTAAAATTTCTTTCCTGGAAGGTTATTTTTCTCATTGCAGTCACCTCAGCTCGCCGTATCAGTGAGTTGCAAGCTTTAGTGGCTAATCCTCCTTATACAAGGTTCCATCATGACAAGGTAGTCCTCAGAACTAATCCACACTTTATGCCTAAAGTGGTCTCACCTTTTCATCTGAACCAGGAGGTGTTTTTACCTGTCTTTTTTCCAGGACCTCATGCATCAAGTGCAGAGAGGAATCTTCATACCCTGGATTGTAAAAGAGCACTTGCTTTCTACTTACACAGGACACAGCAACATAGAAAGTCCTCTCAACTTTTTGTTGCTTTTGATCCTTCTCATTTAGGACTTCCATTCTCTAAGAGAACTCTGTCCAATTGGATTGCTCAGTGTATTTCCTTCGCCTACCAAACTAAGAACCTTTCTCTGGAGGGCCATGTCACAGATCACAATGTGAGGGCCATGGCAACCTCTATGGCTCATCTAAACTCTGTGTCCATTGACCAAATCTGTCGAGCGGCCACCTGGGCATCGGTTCATACCTTCACAGCCCATTACTACTTGGACAAGGACTCCCGCTGGGATGCCTTGTTTGGTCAGGCTGTTCTCAAACACCTGTTCCATACCTAATCAACTCCTACCCTCCATCCCTGAACTGGATGCCTGAGATTCATGGGTAGAGGTAGAGCCCTTCCCAGGGACTCACAATCTGGGTGATCTCCCAGGCATCTCTAGCTGGGGAGTCCCCATATGTGAAGACTCATTCCTGCTTGTTCCTGGAGATAGCACAGTTACTTACCTGTAACAGGTGATCTCTGGGAACAGCAGGAATAAGTCTTCACAACCCACCCACCTCCCCTAGGAGTTGTATCTCTCTATCTATCTTTCCTTTCCTCTCTCTCTCTCTTTGTCTCAGCTTTAAAACTCAAACTGGAGAGAGGCAGTTAGGAAAGGCGGGAAGGCAGCGTGCAGGCGCTGTGGGATGCTCCCAAAAGCTTTCTTTCTGGACGCTGGGGAGCGTTCCCGCGCGGGCTCTGTCGGTACCGACGATACCCATATGTGAAGACTTATTCCTGCTGTTCCCAGAGATCACCTGTTACAGGTAAGTAACTGTGCTGCACCTGAGAGTGAATATGGCACCTCCTTTACTTTGAGAGGTTTATTCACCTATAAAGCTACGATTATCCTAGGGGTGGGTAGGTGTTGGGGAGGAGGGAGGGAAAAAGACTTATTAAAATCTGGCTGCTATGCAGTACCCTGTCTTGTGCTTCTAAGATAATCCATGACCAATTTCCAGGGGAAGTCCCACAGTCCTCGCTTGGATAAAGGGAGTCTTGGGGTCTAAATTTAACCAGAAAGCTCTCTTCTGTGTTTTAAATTTTAAAATTAAAGCTCTTTGCTGATATTAGGCCCTGATTGGTTTAACAAATACACTGGGTTCACAGATTAATCAGCTTTAATCTAAAGAATTCATTTTTCCCAAGATTTAGAAAAAATCCCAGAAGTAAATACTTACAATTGCAGATCTCTCTCCAGAAGTAGCAATTCCCTTTTGTAGTCCTTGCCTCTGGTGGGTGGCCAGTTCAGCCTCTTATCAGGAGTGGGCTGGAGTCACTTTCAGTCATTGGATTCTTGACATTATTCAGCACAGCTACATCCTCGAGCATGCAAAACCTATTGTAGATGAGTTTTTGGTTTCCATGTGGTTCCGCAACCAAAAGGGCACCTGTCAGGGCTACTCTGGAGAGACTTCTGTACCTCTGGGCTATTGTTCCTGTACCTCCACTCCAGAGAGGGAAGGTATTCTATTTACTTCATGTTTCCCAAGAAGGATAGTTCCTTCAAAGCCATTCTAAATCTAAAAGGTGTCAACACTTGCCTGCGGGTGTCTCTGTTTAGAATGGAAACCCTAAGATCGATAATCCAGGCAGTCCTGCAGGGAGAGTTTCTCATGTCTTTAGACCTGACTGATGCCTGCTTTCATATTCCCATGTGAGAAGATCAGCAATAGTTTCTGCAGTTCACCATTTTAGGTGCGCATTTTAAGTTCTGTGCCCTGCCTTTTGGACCTGCTACGGCATCCAGAACCTTCTCCATGATGAAGGTCATGGTAGCAGCAGTTATCCAGTGGGAAAGCATCTGCATCCACTCATACCTAGATGACTGGCTCATCTGAGCCAAGTCATAGTCCATGGCATCTCTGGCCACAACCCATATCATACAGTTTTTGGAGAGCTTGGGCTGGGTGGTAAACCTCAACAAGAGTAATCTCGTCCCCTCTTTGAATTATTTGGAGGCGTATTTTGACACCTATACAGGCAGGGTCTTTCTGACTGGCAAGAGGCAGACCAGCTACTGATAGGAGATTTCAATATGCCAGATGTTGATTGGCACATTCCTGCTGCAGTATCATCTAGAAGTAAGGAGATCCTGGATTCTCTACAGGGAGAACTATTCAGGCAATTGGTAACAGACCCCACATGTGAAGGGGCCATACTGGACTTGGTGCTTATCAATGGTGAAAGTGTTTCTGATGTTGTAGTGGGAGATCATTTTGCATCCAGTGATCACCAGATGGTGTGGTTCAGTATTAGGACTAGGGCTGTTAGAATCCATTCAAAGGCGAGGATCTTAGACTTTAGGAAGACTAACTTTGCGAAGATGGGCCAATACCTCAGGGAGTCGTTAGTTGGATGGGAACAGCTGAGGGATGTAGAAAAACAGTGGGCAAAACTGAAAGGGGATATTTTAAGGGCAACCAACCTTTTTGTTAAAATGGTAAATAAAGGTAAAAGGAAAAGGAGACCGCTATGGTTTTCGAAAGAAGTAGCTGAAAAAGTGAAGAAAAAGAGGGAGGCCTTCATGAAATACAAGAGATCACAGAGAGAGGAAGACAGGCATCTGTATTTGGAAAAACTTAGAGAAGCTAGCAGCCTCCTCCACCCCGCAGCCCTCCGCAGCTCCCCCGATCGGGGTAGAGCGCCCGAGCAGGAAATCTTCCCGCTCGGAAGCTCCTGCCCAATCGGAGCAGTGGGAGCAACACTCCAGCAGCAGCCGGGACAGAATAAAAGCAGCGTCCCTGCACACAGGGAGCCGCTCCAGCCTCCTCCACCCCGCAGCCCTCCGCAGCTCCCCCGATCGGGGTAGAGCGCCCAAGCAGGAAATCCTCCCGCTCGGAAGCTCCTGCCCAATCGTGGCAGTGGGAGCAACACCCCAGCAGCAGCCGGGACAGAATAAAAGCGGCGTCCCTGCAGGGTGGGCCCGCGCCTGAGGGCCTCGCCAGAGGGCCCTTTGGCATGGCCCTTATGCGAGGCACGGGGGCGAGCAACAGAGGAAAGGAAAAGAAGAGAGGAAACAAGCCCACAGACAAGCCACTCAGAGGGCGCCCAGAAACCACCAAAAAGGGACAGAAGTAAAGTTGCAAAACGTGAGTGAAAACAACAGGACCATACAAGAGAACATGCACACCACAATGATTCTCCCCTTCACACTCCTCCTTACACACCTCCTTCCAACACAGGCACAGTTCCACCACCCACACACCAACACACCATGGTCACCACCAACAGCATGGTCACACCAAAACACACAATATTTCCACAAGGCCACATACAGAACACACACGACAAAAAAACACCCAGAGCACAAATCCAAACCTCACTCTAACACAAAGGAAGCACACGGAACAACAATCACCATAGGGTCAGTAACAATAGAACTAATAAACGCCAGATCCATACGCAACAAGATTTACACCCTGGCAGACCACATAGATGACCAACAACCTGATGTAATGTGCATCACAGAAACATGGCTCAGCCCCACGGACAACGTACTGATCAATCAGTTAGTACCAGACACATATACGGCATACAACTGCCCACGTGCGCACAAGCGAGGAGTCGTCGTCATGATAATTGCAAAGAGCAGCCTAAAGTTCAAATCACGAAGTGCTACAGACACCCAACAATGCAACAACATAACTATCGAGAACAAAAACATGGCCATATGCCTCACCTACAGAGCACCCAGTGCTCCACCCAAAGAACTAGCCTCAACCATCGAAGCAGTATGTGCAATAAACTCAAACCACAAACCTACAATACTGCTAGATGACTTCAACCTCAAGTCCGCCAACGCCAAAGATGCAGAATCCTTCCTACAAGCGATGAGCTCCCTTCAGTTCACCCAACTAATCAACACCCCGACACACAGACATGGGTCATCACCAGATCTCATCTTCGCACCCAACTACCTAACCACGAGAGGACTAATATCTACACCCACCGTAACACCAGTACCATGGTCTGACCACCACATAATTAAAATAAACATGGTACCTCAAGGATATAAAACAGACAATTACCCAAACAACACAACCACACAAAGAAGATTCAAGGGCTTCGACAAGGACCAGTTCCTACAAGACATATTACAACTCCTAACGATAGAAAAGGAGGACCTAGAAGCCCAAATCACTAACTGGAACTCCACCATTTACAACGCCGCTAAAGCAACAGATCATAAACCCAGGAAACGTTGCTGCAACAAATTACAGCACAAACCATGGTACTCAAAAACCATACGAAGTGAAAAGAGGGAACTCAGAAAATTAGAATGGAAATGGAGAAAGAACAAATCACCCGAGACCCAGGAACTATACCAAACAAAGCAAAGTCAATACAATGAACGCATCAACCAAACCAAGAGAGAATACCACACAAACATTATACGCAACTTGTGATAAGGAAGCTTATCATAGCTCAGGAAGGAGCTATAGAAAAGGTGAAGTGTCTCTGAACAAGCAACCTGTCAGTTCTGGTAGAAATAAGAAAACAGAATTTTCCCATAAAAGACTACCAGTCCCAGAATGCACCAGGTTTCCAACAGCCATTAGAGGAGCTGAAGTGGGGAAACGTGTGTTCAATCAGGAGGGCTATGAGGTAATCCCTAAGCATTCATCTCAAAGGGCTGGGCCTGATTCAGCACAGCTGCGCTGTGTTAGGGAGGAGCACTCATCTAGGCAGAATAAGAGTAGAGTTTATTCTACAGATGACCATCTTCATGATCACCTTGGATATCCAGAGAATTGTCCTCAGTATCCTGAGAATCAGCTTGAGTTTGATCATCAGTTTCATCTGAAGGATCATCAGAAGCAGAAGCCAAACCGGACGGACAGAGAGGGAAAGAGAGCCTTTGGAAGAAGGAAGAGAAAAGCCTTTGAGAGGTCTAGAAGAGTCCAAAGCAGTACGTATACTGGGAGGTATTCCAAGGGCCAGCATACACCATTGGACTGGGGAAAGCCAGAGGAATGGTGCTGCAGAGCTAGGAATCACCAGAGGCTACCTGTGAGGGAGACGCCTGCACGTGGAAGGGACCCTAAGACCTGTGCCAGAAGGTATGTGAAGAGAGATCCAGTATCCAGGGATCTGGATTGGAAGGCTGGACATAAGAACTGGACTACATACTGGCCAGGCTATATAGAGAGGAACTCTAGCAGCAATGGAAGCTCAGGTATGAACACTGATCTATGCCCTAGCTATAACCTTGAAAGACAGCAGGGAAACAAGTATTCTCCTGAAAATGCTCCATTGAGAGATTCATCTGTGCCAATCCATGATATTGAACCCATGCTTGTTGAACAAGGGGGAATAATAGCAGATGAGGATCCTGTTTATATGGACTGCTCTCTATCTAAACTCCGTTGGTAACTTTCTGTTATAAAGTACAGCAACCATCACAAAGAAATACAAATTTGTTCTTTAATCTACTCAGAAAAGCTCCTGAAGCAGGATTTGACCCACACAGTGGAAGGCAAGCCAGCTAAGGGGTTTCAGCTGGTGACTGCTAGCAATTAAGCCTTACCTAATTGCTTGTGAGCTAGGAGAGAATCATTTCTGAATTTATGTGGGAAGTAATCAGAAGTTAACCTGAAAAGAACAGTTTGTTTCTTGCTTTGTAGCTTTTCATTTGTTGTTTTCCTGATTTTGACTTTGTTTTTCCAAGTTAACACTGAAAGCAAGTTACCTAATTTATGTGCTACCAAGCATATCTGTGTTGGGAGAAATAACCCCATAAATAAATATCTTATTGGCTTTACCCAAGAGCACAACTAAATTATTGTCAGCAGCTGTGTCTGGTGTGAATGAACTACATTGCCCACAATACCTTGCAAATCATATAGAAATATGCACTTGCCAAGAGTGTGAAGATTCTCACCCAGGCAGCCGTCTGACAAACTCCAACAACAAACCTAGAGTTATTTGAAATCGTGAAAACACTCACCAAGGAACAGAAAACAGAAGACGAAGTGCAAATAGACCCTCAAAGATTTGCCGACCACATACAAGAAAAATTCCATTCAACAGAACAGACAAGACACAGCCCAGCCACAAAGCACAACACACCCCTGAAAACTTGGGGCACATTCAGTACCCCATCAAAAGAGCAGCTATCCCAAATCATCACAGCACTCAACACAAGCACAGTTCCTACAGACCCATGCCCAGTGACGTGGATCAAGGCCACCAAATCAAACTTCATCGACACCATACACAACATGGTGCACAGCTCCCTAACACAAGGGCTCATGCCAAAGCAACTAAAGCTCGCCACAATAAGACCTCTATCCCGAAGAAATCCACACTTGACAAGAACAACCCAGCGGCATACAGACCAATATCCAGCATACCCCTACTAGCAAAAATAATAGAAAAAACAGTACAGCACCAACTGCAAGAGCACATTGACGACCACGCTCCACTGGACGACAACCAACACGGTTTTCGCCCCAACCACGGGGTGGAAACACTCCTGATATACCTCTGAGAGCATTCTCCGCCTCATAGACAACACCAAGAAAGGAATCATAATGATCTTCTTAGACATATCATCAGCATTCGACACAGTGGATCACAAAACGCTACTAAACAGACTTCAGAACATTGGGCTACATGGTACCACCCTGAAATGGTTCCAATCATACATCACCGACAGACAGATACAAGTCAAGGTAGGCCAGAACACCTCCCGTCCCATAAAAGTAATGCAAGGAGTACCACAAGGATCGGCACTATGGTCACTCCTATTCAACATCTACATCCAGCCAATATGTGACATCATGAAAGAGCACAACATACAATATACAGTCTATGCAGATGACATCATGATATACACCCCTATATCAGTTGACAACCCGGATTACTCCAAAATAACAAACTGTCTCATACAAATGACAAGCTGGTTTCAAAATAACAACTTCTCTATAAACTATAACAAAACCGAGGCACTAATAATCACGCAAAACTCTGACTTTGTTCCTCCACCAGACATCAAGATAAAGGACACAACCATACCTATAAAAACGAAAGTAAAGTACCTCGGAGTGACCCTGGACAAGGAGCTGAACCTCCAATCACACATAAGCAAAACCACCAAAAGCACATACCACAGAATGAGACTCATCAGACCACTGAAACCCCTCCTCGCCCCTGAGCACTTCCGCACAGTCTGCCAGGCACTAATAACCCCACTACTAGACTTCTGCAATCCAATCTACCTGGGACTAACAAAACAAACACTCAAACCGCTGCAACTAGTACAAAACACAGCGGCCCGCATAATAACTGGCACTGCAAGACAAGAACACATCACACCCATACTGAAAGAACTACACTGGCTCCCAATCAACTCCCGCATCAAATACAAAACCATCATAAACATATTCAAGATCAAACAGCACTCCTCAGCCACCAGCCTACACACACTCATAAAACCTGACACAAGCACACGACCAAGAAGAAGAGGCACTTCCAACCGAGTGAACACCCCAAAAGAATTCACCAAGACACGCAAGGACACCACAGAATGAGCACTCTCACTGGCCGCACCAACTATCTGGAACTCCCTCCCAGACGAGCTGAGACTAACGACTGACGTCAAAGAATTTCGCAAACAGCTGAAGACAACACTATTCCTTGAACACTATGGACACGTCACATAACTATCTAATCAAGCCAGAACAACGGACATACCCACACCCTGACTATTGCATATAGAATGTATAACAGCTCAACCATTGTATATAGAATGTACAGTAGCTCAACCTGTATAATAGCGCACATTATAGTAAGTTCAACCAAATCAAATACACACCAACTCAAACACACTACACGCACCACTGCATGAGAACACATGAACACATTTGATTGTTTGCTGTGGAGACCGCCTTGATTGAAGGAGAAGGTGGCATAGAAATAATGTTAAATAAATAAAATAAAGTAGTCAAGAAGGCAAAGATTCAAAAGGAAGAGGAAATAGCCAATGCAATAAAATGGGGGGATAAGACTTTTTCAGATATATTAGTGAGAAGAGGAAGGGCAAGAGCGGTATTGTCAGACTCAAGGGTGCAGGGGAGGAATATGTAGAAGCTGATAAGGATAAAGCGGAATTGCTTAACAAATATTTTTGTTCTGTGTTCACAGATGAAGAACCAGGAGCAAGACCTCAGAAAACACCCACAAATAGGAACAGAAGCAAAGGACATCTTGAACAATTTTAAAAAGACTGTGTTCGTGAGAAACTATCTCAACTTAAAGTAGACAAAGCAATGGGACCAGATGGGATACACCCGAGAATACTGAGGGAACTTGGGGACATTCTAGCAGCTCCACTGACTGACCTTTTCAATGCCTCGTTGGAGTTGGGAGTGGTGCCAAAGGACTGGAGAGAGGCTCATGTGGTGCCTTTACACAAAAGCGGAAGTAAGGATGTGGTTGAAAACTACAGGCCGGTTAGTTTAACTTCGGTGGTGAGTAAATTATTGGAAACGCTGCTGAAAGAGAAAATAGTGAGGTTTCTGGAATCCAGCAGATTACAGGATCCGAGGCAGCATGGATTCACCAGAGGCAGGTCTTGTCAGACAAATCTGATTGATTTCTTTGACTGGGTGACCAGGGCATTGGACCGAGGGAGAGCCCTAGATGTGGTGTATTTAGATTTCAGTAAAGCCTTTGACACTGTTCCTCACAGGCGACTTATAAACAAACTGAGCACCCCAGGGATGGACCCTAAAGTTACTGCTTGGGTTAGAAATTGGTTGGGTGGGAGGCGACAAAGAGTACAAGTAAATGGAGCTCACTCTGAGGAGAAGGATGTTATCAGTGGTGTGCTCCAGGGATCTGTCCTTGGTCCGATTCTTTTTAACATCTTTGTTAGTGATAAAGCGGAAGGGCTTTCAGGTAAGGTTTGCCTCTTTGCGGATGATACCAAAATCTGCAATAGAGTAGACACCCAGGAAGGGGTAGATAACATGAGGAGGGATCTAGCTAAGCTTGAAGAATGGTCTAGAATTTGGCAGCTGGGATTTAATGTTAAAAAATGTAAGGTCATGCATTTGGGCTGCAGCAATCCAAGGGAGCAATATAGTATAGGGGGTGAAGTACTTTTGTCCACTAAAGAGGAGCGGGACCTAGGCGTGGTTGTGTCTGATGATCTTAAAGTAGCTAAACAGGTAGAAAAGGCGACGGCAAAAGCTAGAAGGATGCTTGGTGCATACGGAGAGGAATGGCTAGCAGAAAAAAGGAGGTGATAATGCCTCTGTATAAGTCTTTGGTGCGACCTCATTTGGAGTATAGTGTGCAATTCTGGAGACCGCACCTTCAAAAGGATGTGAACAGGATGGAGTCAGTGCAGAGGGTGGCTACTAAAATGATTAGTGGTCTTATTATAAAGCATATGAGGACAGACTGAAGGATCTTAATATGTACACCTTAGAGGAAAGACGGGATAGAGGTGATATGATTGAGATGTTTAAATACCTCCGTGGCATAAATGTTCAGGGAGAGAGCCTCTTTCAATTGAAAGGAAGTTCTGCTACGAGGCGACATGGGATGAGGGTGAAGGTAGATAGATTCAGGAGCGATATGCGGAAATATTTCTGTACGGAAAGAGTGGTGGATCTGTGGAATAGTCTCCCAGTGGAGGTGGTAGACATGAGGACAGTAACTGAATTCAAAAAAGCATGAGACAAACACAGAGGATCTCTAAAGGTAAAAAGGGGACTGTTGTAGTTGTTATGGAAGGACAGACTAGATAGGCCATGTGGTCTTTTTCTGTCGTCATATTTCTATGTTTCTAGTTGCATTCTAGCACCATCTCACAACTCCTGGGCACAATGGAAGCCACGATACAGCTGGTCCCCGGAGCATAAGCCCACATGCATCTGCTGCAGGGAGCATTGCTGTCACTATGGTCTCCTCTCTCACAAGATTACAATAATCAGCTTCCCCTGTGCCTTTTAGTGGCACAGTCTTCTATGAGGGTCTCATCCTTCCAATCTGAAAGGCATGCCCCTGGAGATGCCCCAGTGGTTTCTGATGCCATCTGATGCCAACCTCTTAGGTTAGGGGGTTCATTACTTAAGCTGGATGGCTCAGGGTCAGTGGACTATATTTGAAGCATCCAAGCTCATCAGTCACCTTGTGGAACAGGATATTTGCCTAGCTCTGATTGAATTTTCACCACCTTATTCGGTACCGGGCAGTTCGAGTCTTCTTGAACAAAGTTACAGTAGTAGCATATGTGAACAGGCAAGGAGGTACCAAGAGTGTGGGGATAAGCCCACAAAATGAGGCTTTTCTTCCTCTGGGTGGAGCGCTATCTGCAGGCATTCTCGATGCAACACATAGTAAGTATCAAGAATGTTGAAGCAAATTATCTCAGTTGGCACACACTTGATTCCAGAGAATGGGAGCTTATGCCATTGGCATTCCAGCACATTCTGTGCTGCTTGGGGTGTCCATCCATAGATCTGATGGTGATCTGAGCCAGTTCCAGGATGCAAATATACTTCAGCAATTAAAAGGAGGTCAGCTGCAGGGACATTGATGCCATGGTGCAACCCTGACTGCAAAAGCCCCTTCTGTATGTCTTTCCACTGTGGCCTCTGATTGGGCTTGTGATTCGCAGGAAAGAGGACCATCAAGGCTTGATGATTTTAGTGGCTCCAGAATGGCTGCAGAGGCCCTGGCATGCCAATCTAGTGAGACTTCTGGTGGGTGAGCCCTTTCCTTTCAGGCAAAGGAAGGGACTTCTGTGTTAGAAGCCCATCCTGATGGATGACACAGCTCCCTTCACGCTTATGGCTTGGCCCTTGAGAGGTGCTCTCTAAGGCGGAAAGGTTTCTCAGCAGTGGTGATTTTCACTCTCTTCAAAGTGAGGTGTAGCTCTACCTGCATGGCCTATGTTTGGGTCTGGGATCTATTTAAATTCTCTGTGGACAAGCAGGAATGAGTCCTCACATATGGGTGATGTCTCTGACGGAGCCCCTGCATGAGAATGCTCCCCAGCTTCTATTGGAAACCTTTGGGAGGCTCGACTGAGCCTGCGCGCCTCCTTCATGCCTGCCGCTGAATCAGTCTTTTGTTTTCTGTGGAGCCCCATGGACACGTACCAGTCATCCTCTGCTTGGTAAACTCTTCTTTCTCCCCTGCGGGGGATTTTTGCGCTTTGGGATTTTTGCCTAGTCACCTGCTGTCACGGTTCTCTTTTCCCTTTGTTTTTTTCTCCCTCAATCATGTATTTTATTTCTTTGCTGCAACACCTCTGCCCTTCCTGGCACTCCGGTTGGGCCTTCCTCTCCAAAATCGAGCCATTTGACTTTGCCACAGCTATTTTCTTGGACACGCGTCCATTCCATGTAAACTGTTATGTTTCATTGTAAACTGCTTTGATAATACTGAAAAGTGGTATATTAAACATGTTAAATAAATAAATGTCCTAGAAACTCACCAGTAGGTTCAAGGAGTGTTCTAAGTGTGCTAGGACCATATCTGCCATGCATACACATAGCTGGTGCCTACAGTGCCTGGGACCTGATCATCACCCCTCTTCTTGTAATTTCTGTTTGCAGATGACAAAAAGAGGACTCAAAGTTCATGAAAAACAATGCAAATCACTTTATGGCACTCAAGAATCTGATCGAGAGTTTGGTATTGATGGCATCAGTCTCTATGACTTCTAAGGCTGCATTGGATGCTGGTGGTGCATCAACATCAAAGAGCTCTTGGGCTCAGTCAGAGCTGAGCACCCATAGTGCTCCAGCGCATCAGGCATCAACTGATCTCCACCCGAAGATGAGGAAGGATTTGGCCTCGTCATCTTCAATGACAAGGAGCGATTGTGCCAAGCACAGGGTGAAGGCTTTGGTGTATTAGCATTGGAGCCCATCAAGACATGGTGTCGAGAGCGATGGGAGTCTATATGAGCACTCCTCGAAGGTTCCCTGAAGTGAGGAAAGCTCATCTTCCAGGACATCGGAGGGTCACTGACAACCGAGACCCAGCCTCCAGGACCCCTGTACAGATACTGGGTACATTGATGGAAGTTGCTCAGGGCCCACAGTCTTCAGAATTGGCAGTCATGGAGAAGTGCCTTCTGTAAATGCTTGAGAAACACTCATGGTGCTGCTGGTGGTGCAGCAAGTCAGGGCCTCAGTGTCAGCTGCATCGACATCGGCCACCATACTTTCGATCCTCCAAGCGCATGCCCTGCCTGGGGAAGAGGCACTGACATCAGGGCATCGAAGGATTCCAACACCAGAGCCTCCCTGGTCAATATCACTATCTAGTGTTTCGGGGTCCAATGCGCCCTTGAAGTCTAGATGGGTATTGGTGTAATATCACTCCTGAAGGAACTCCCAATCTCTTTGGGGCAGGACGGAATCCAGGCAGAGACTCAGAAGTACTTCAACTTCCTCTGACTCAGAAGGATGGGTCATCGACGTGGAATCTGAGGACTTGTCGGAGAGCAGGTCTCCTGAGCTCCCGTTGGACTCTTCTCCACCTCATGAGCGGCATAAGTCCCCTCCTGAGAACATGACCTTCCAGGAATTTGTAAAGGATATGGTCAAAGCCATACCATTTTCTTTGGAGACTGAGGATGCGCCCAGGGCAGAAGAGTTGGAGATCCTGCAGTACTCCTCAGCCCCTACCTAAGGAGGCAGTGACAGTGCCCATGCACCACATCCTGCAGAGAGTACAGATGAGAATATGGGAGAACCCCCTCACTGTACCACCAGTTAATAGAAGGCTTGACTCTATGTACATAATTCAGAAGACTCCCGGCTTAGAGAAGCTCCAGCTTCCACACCATTCCTTGGTGATCAAATCCACCCTAAAGAGAATCAAGAGTACCAAGAGTCATTCCTCGGCACCCCAGGGAGGGAGGCTCAAACACTGGACTCTTTAGGGAGAAGGTGTTTTCAGAGTTCCATGCTTGTAGCCCGCATGGCCTCTTACCAGCTCTACATAGGCATGTCCTTGAAGAACATCATGTGCGACCTGGCTGATCTCATCCAGTTTCTTCTTCCAGAGAAGTTAGAGCAGTTCCCTAATGCCCCATGGCAAGGACTGCTCAAAGTTCATGGTCCGGGCAACCTATTACACCTTTGAAATGGCATCAAGAAATGCTGCCATAGGTATTGGTGCCCAGAGACTTGCCTAGCTGCAATCATCAGTTGCCTGGAACAATCTGTGCAGAACAAGCTGGTGGACATCCCATGCCATGGAGAAAATCGTTTTGGCAAACAGGTTGAAGAGAAGGCTGACTATACTGAAAAGCAGTATGTCACTCTCACTAGACTCTCCAGATACATGTCTGAACCGGCCTCCTATTATAGATGGTACCAAGGTGGAGGCCAGAAAAAGACCTATTACTCTTGTAGGCATAGGTACTCCCAGCCCAAATAGGCCCCCTTATCAACAGCAGCACCAAGAAAATCCTCAGAAAGCCCAGCCAGTTCCTCAGCCAAAACCTGGGAGGTGTTTTGACTGGTTCCTTCGGAAACCCTCAGTTAGGGGAAGGCTCACTTTTTTTGCACAAAGGTGGCCCCTCATAACCTAAGTTCTACAGAAGGAAAGAAGTGATCAGACAATGGAGGAGAGAGCCAATGGCTCAATAGCATGAAGATTTCTAAAGAAGTTGGAGTAGACAAGGCGAGGTTGAGGCGGTGAGTGATAAAGAGTGAAGCTTAGCAGGTGATGGTCTTATAAGGGAAGAGTTGAGGTACAGAAGTTTGAGGGTAAGCAATTAGAGAAGAATACAAGGTTGAGGTAGTGGCCTTGCTGGTGATTAAGGGCAGTAGAGCAAAGCTGGAGGTTGAATAATGAGGTAAGGGAGAGGAGCTTTAAAGCATAAGGGTCAGAGGGGCATTCTGATCCACTTGGGCATTCTGCAGGGTGGTGAACTCAACATAATCTGTCTGCCAGAGTGTTTTTCTTGCCTGGCAGGTACGTGGCTCTCAAGTCCATCCCATGTGCACTGGCAAACTTTCACAACCTGACTGCTTCCCAACACAGGAGGTACAAACGTGTTTCTCCCTGCTTGTTGATGTAGAATATGAGTCTGTTGATGAGGCCTTAGCTTCCTATAATGCTGCACCCTCCTCTGCTTTGGATACTTTAGCTCTGCCCATGCCACATCCTGTGAGGCATACTGTACGTTAACCCTGGCTGTCTTCCGCTACCCGCTATCCTTGTTCCTGTGCCCACTCAGCTGAGCATGCTTGGCTTAAATCCTGCACCCTTACGGACTTTCTACTCTTCAAATTCATGCTTCTCTCTTTCCAGTCAGCCATAACACTTAACAATAAGACTACTATGCCCATCTGACTAACTCTTTTGCCTCTGATCCTCGCCATCTCTTTACAACTCTCAACTCTCTCTCCTCCCTTTCTGCCCAGACCCTGGCTGGCTACTTCCATGACAAAATCCACAAGATCACACACCAATTCACCACGAGATCAGCTACTTCCCCTCCCCCCAACACCTCTGCTACCTTTTCTATGATCTCTGAGGAGGAAACCACTCACCTTCTTTCCTCATCCAAATTCACTACCTGCTCCTCTGAACCTATTCCCACCCATCTCATTAGCTCCATCCCCTCCACTGTAGTCCCTTCCATCTCTCATATTCTCAACCTATTGCTCTCCACTGCAACTTTCCCTGCAGCCTTCAAGCATGCTGTGGTCATTCCTCTCCTCAAGAAACCCTCACTAGACCCTAGCTGTCTTTCTCACTATCGACCTATCTCCCTCCTCCCCTTCATTTCTAAACTACTTGAATGTGTGGTTCACTGCCGCTGCCTCGACTGTCTCTCCTCTCAAGCCCTTCTGGATCCTCTACAATCCGGCTTTCGTCCTTTAAATTCTACCGAAATGGCTCTTGCCAAAGTCTCCAGTGAGCTGTTCCTGGCAAAATCCAAGTGTCTTTACTCAAATCTCATCCTTCTTGACCTTTCTGCTGCTTTTAACACTGTTGACCACCCGATAACCCCATCTGACAAGTATATAGTTACCCGTTTCCATGCCCTGCATATGTATATAGTTTACCCTGTTCTCCAAGTTACTTGTTCCTGTTTCAATGTAAGGACCTGACTTTGCTTATTGTCGGATACCATTTTGTTGTATGTAAACCGCACTGATCGCAAATAGTGCGGTATATAAGAAATGTAAATAAATAAATAAATAAAAAATAAAACCTTTATCCTTGATACCTTGTCCTCGCTTGATTTTAAGGGCTGTGCTATCCTGGTTCTCTTCTTATCTTTCCCATTGTTCTTTCAGTGTTTGTTCTGGTGGATCCTCCTCTACTGCTATCCTGCTCTCAGTTGGTGAACCCCAAGGATCTGTCTTGGGTTCACTCCTTTTCTCTCTTTATACCAAGTCCCTTGGGGCACTCATCTCTTCCCATGGCTTTCAGTACCATCTTCATGCTGATGACTCCCAGATCTACCTCTCTGCACCTGAAATCTCTCTGAAAATCCAGGCCAGGGTCTCTGCCTGCCTTTCTGACATTGCTGCTTGGATGTCTCACCACCGCTTGAAATTGAACATGGCCAAAACTGAGCTTCTTATTTTTTCTACCTAAACCCTCCTCTCCCCTTTCATCCTTTCTCAGTCTCTGTGGATAACACTCCTCCCTATCTTCTCAGTTCGCAACCTTTGGGTCGTCTTTGACTCTTCTCTCTCCTTCTCCATGCACATCCAACTGATAGCTAAAACCTGCCATTTCTTTCTCTACAACGTCAACAAAATTCACCTATTCCTTTCTGAACACACTACTAAGACATTCATCGACTCCTTAGTCACCTCCCGTCTAAACTATTGTAACCTTTGCTAGTCTCCCTCTGAATCATCTCTCTCCCCTTCAATCTGTTCCACTCTGCTGCATGGCTAATCTTCCACCAGCCTCGTCATGCTCTTATTACCCCTCTTCTCTCCATTGGCTCCCTATTCATTTCTGCATCCAGTTCAAACTTCTCCTGCTGACCCATAAGTGCATTCACTCTGCAGCTCCTCACTATCTTTCCTCTCTTTTCTCCAGGACAAAGCAGGAAGTCAGTCCTCACATATGGGTGACGTCGGCGCTGACGGAGCCCTCGTGCGGAGCATTTCCCCAGCTTTCAAGAAAGCCTTTGGGAATTGCAGCGCGCATGCGTGGTCCCCTTCCCGCCCAAGGGTGCCATCTTGCTCAGTCTTCTTTTTTCCGCGTAGCCCGATGGACGTAGTTCGTTTTTCCCTGAGGAAAAAGCTGATTTTCCCTATTTTTTCTCTTTTTTCTTCGGTTCGACGCCGGATCCTTTTCCCGCCTTGGACCGATACGCCGGTATCGAGTCCTCTCTCTCTTTTTCGTTTTTTGTCCTTTGTGACTGGCGTTCGCGCCTTTTTTCTTTTCTCCCTGGCAGACCGGTCTTTTGACCTAGCAGGGGCCCTTTTTCCCCCGATGGCTACCAGCGGGTTTAAAAAGTGTGATCGGTGTAAGAAGCTTATGTCTCTTACCGACACACATGACTGCTGCCTCCGCTGCCTCGGACCCGATCATGACCCGATGATCTGTGGTCTGTGTGGCAAAATGTCCTCGAAGGCATTGAGGAGTCGGCAGCACCAAAAGGATAGGATCTTTTCTGACTCCGCGTCCGGACGACCCCGGACCTCGTCAGAGGCCTTGACGTCTCGGGACTCCGGCCCCGAGCAGCATCGGGGTTCCTCTGAGCGGGGGTCTCCTTCACAGGAACATCGCAGGAAGTAGAAACCCGCGAGGGCGGCGTCGGTGGACGCTCCTGGTTCCTCGAGGGCCAGGTCGCATAGCCCCGATAACCATCCCGGGTCTTCGGAGTCAGAGAGGCCTGCCAAGCATCCTTGTATCGAGATGGAGTCTCCTGGACACGTAAGTGCTGTAGTCCTCGTGGGCTGTCCTCCAGGGGAGCCGCCGTCGGGGCCCGAGTTGGGGGCTGCTGGGTTTCCTGAGCTCAGACTCAGGTTGACGGCCTTGGAGAGCAGCTTCGCTGCCTTCATGGAACAGCAGTGGGCATTGATCGCTGGTCTCACCGGTGCATCTGCCCCGACCACCGGGACCTCGACGTCCAAGTCGGGCTGGGAGACGGAGGACGAAGAGTCACCCGATACTTTTCGGACTCGGTGTGTCCCATCGGACTCGCCGGAGTCCGAACCTCGGAGACGATACCCACCGGAGGATACCCTGTTCTCGGACTTCGTGCGGGATATGGCCAAGGCCTTGGCCTTCCCCGCGGATCCCGAGGAGGAGCCTCGAGCCGAGGAGCTCGAGGCCCTCCAGTATGACTCTCCCCCGAAGGAGGCCTTTACTGTTCCGGTTCCTCCGATGCTGGAGCGGCTGCTCTTCCGCATGTGGGAGACCCCTGCCTCGGCGCCGGTGTTAAGCAAGCAGGTCAATTCAATCTATCGAGTCCGCAAGAGCCCCGGGTTCCAAAAGGCGCAATTACCGCACCATTCCATGGTTGTGGAATCGGCCATGCATCGACTGAAAAGTCAGAAGATGCACTCCTCGGTGCCTCCCGGCTGGGAGGCCCAGAACCTGGATGCCCTCGGTAAGAAGTGCTTCCAGGGCTCTATGCTTGCTTGCCGTGTCCAGACTTACCAGCTCTACATGGGCATATACCTCCGAGACCTGGCAAAGGAGATTGCCGGGTTCTCTTCTGGTCTCTCCGAGGAACCTTTGCAGAGGTTCCAGGCCTTGTCCACTGGTATTCGGGAGTGCTCGAAGTTTATCTCTCGAGCAGCCTACGATGGCTTCAAGGCTTCGGCCCGAGTAGCCGGGGCCGGCATCGGTGCCCGCCGACAGGCTTGGCTACAGTCATCCGACCTCGAGCCATGGGTACAGGACAAGTTGGTCGATGTCCCCTGCCGGGGTGAAAACCTTTTCGGCAAACCCATGGCTGAAAAGGCTGTTGAACTTGAGACTGAGACTCTCAGCAGGACTAGGCTGTCCAGAAAAACCTCTGCCCCTTCTCAGAAAAAGAAGGGCTCGGGGAAAAAGATCTTTTACCCGAGGAAGTCATCTGCCTATAAACAATACCCTCATCATCAGGCCTCTGCAGCTCCCCAACAGGGTCAGCAGGCCAAGGGGCAGGGTCATGGGCCCCGTAGGCAGAGGACCCCCAAGCCACCAACACCGGCCCCTGCTCAGCAGGGTGGGGGTTTTTGACTCAGAAGGCATAGCCTCTTCTCCTCAGCTGGCTCACATGAGCACAGGCCGCCGGCTGGCCCACTTTGCCCACAGGTGGTCAGCAGTCACATCAGATACCTGGGTGCTCCATATAGTCCAAAAGGGCTATCTTCTCCATTTTCACCAGATACCTCCCTCCTACTTTCCAGGGGAGCCTCCAAGACTCCCTCTGCACAGGGACCTACTCCTTCAGGAGTTAGCTAGTCTACTAAAGGAACAGGCTGTGGAACCGGTGCCCCACCACCTGAGAGGTCACGGCTTTTATTCCAGGTACTTTCTGGTACCAAAAAGAACAGGAGGCCTCAGACCCATCCTAGACTTGCGCAACCTCAACAAGTTCCTGGAGAGGGAAAAGTTCAAGATGCTTACCCTTGGAATCCTGCTGCCCTACCTCCAGCAGGGAGATTGACTATGCTCCTTAGATCTAAAGGATGCTTATACTCACATCCTTATTCATCCAGACCACAGACAATATCTCAGATTTGTTGTGGGAGGAAACCACTATCAGTACAGAGTACTACCCTTTGGCCTGTCCTCCGCTCCCAGTGTGTTCACCAAGTGCCTGGCGGTGGTGGCGGCCTACCTGAGGCTTCAAGGTCTTTTTGTGTTTCCGTACCTGGACGACTGGCTCATAAGGGGCCAGTCTTCCCAGGAGGCCAATCAAGCCACCCTTCGCACTGTGGCTCTGCTTCAGCACTTGGGGTTTGTCATAAACTTCGCAAAGTCCCCTTTGCTCCCGTCCCAGAACTTAGAATTCATAGGAGCAAGGCTAGACACTCTTCAGGCGAAGGCTTTTCTGCCAATGGACAGAGCCCACAGGCTGATGGATCTGGCCACAGTTTCACAGCAATTCACTGGTCTCTGCCAGGCAATTCCTGAGACTACTCGGCCATATGGCTTCCACGGTTCAAGTCACCCCCAATGCCCGCCTGCACATGCGGCCTGCTCAATGGAGCCTTCACACTCAGTGGCATCAGGCCACGGGGAGCCTAGCGGACTCAGTAAAAATATCCGACCTGCTCGTCTCCTCTCTGCAATGGTGGCTTCATCTTCCGAATCTGGTACTCGGAGTGGTTTTTCAATCCCCTCCGCATTCTCAAGTGCTGACGACAGATGCTTCTCTTCTAGGTTGGGGAGCGCATTGCCAAGGGACATGTACTCAGGGTCTCTGGACCCCTTGGGAGGCTGCTCAACAGATAAACTTCCTGGAGCTATAGGCGATACGCCTAGCTCTGAGAGCCTTCTCCCACCTCGCCTCTCACCAGTCTGTACTGGTCCAAACGGACAATCAAGTTGCCATGTTCTACGTGAACAAACAAGGAGGCACTGGCTCCTTCCTTCTATGTCAGGAGGCACAATGGCTGTGCTCTTGGGCTGTCAATCACGGAATCCTCCTCAAGGCTGTCTACCTCCCAGGTCAAGAAAATTACCTGGCGGACAGACTGAGCAGGATCCTACAACCACACGAATGGAGGTTGATCCCGTTGGTGGTTCAGCAGGTCTTTCTCAGGTGGGGCCTCCCCACCATGGATCTTTTCGCCAGTCCTCTGAACCGGCAACTCCCGAGATTCTGCTCCGGATGACCGCATCCTCTCAGAGTAGCAGCAGATGCGTTTCTGATCTTGTGGTCCACAGGACTACTGTATGCGTTTCCTCCCACGCCACTAGTGTCCAGAACACTGTTCAAAGTCCACAAGGACGGGGCTTCATTGATCCTGATAGCCCCCAGGTGGCCGAGGCAACCGTGGTTCCCGCTTCTGCTGCAACTGGCAGTGGACACCCCTCTTCCTCTGGGGTTTCAGCACGATCTCCTGTCTCAGGATCAGGGGACTCTCTTGCACCCCAACCTCCAGTCCCTTCATCTGATGGCCTGGCTGCTGAAAGGGTAGTCCTGGCTCCCCTACTACTGCCTAGAGAGGTGGAAGACGTAGTCTTAGCCTCTAGGCGGCAATCCACTAGGAAATCGTACGCTCTTAAGTGGCGTAGATTCTCCGCATGGTGTGCTCAGCACAGCGAGAATCCCTTCTCGTGCTTGGTAGCGGTAGTATTGCAATATTTGCTCTACCTCTCCAATCTAGGCCTTAAGTCCAACTCTGTTAGGGTTCACCTCAGTGCTCTCTCAGCGCACCACTCGCCAGTGGACGGAAAGCCTCTTTCCAACCACCCTTTGGTGGCTCGTTTACTCAGAGGCCTCCTTCTGCTTAAGCCTCCTTTGCGTCCACCAGCCCCTGAATGGGATCTGAATGTGGTCTTACAGCGGATTACTTGTCCGCCCTTTGAACCTATGGCTACCTGCCCTCTCCATTTTCTCTCCTGGAAAACCTTGTTTCTGGTAGCTCTTACCTCTGCTAGGCGAGTGAGTGAACTTCAGGCACTAGTGTCTGATCCCCCCTTACACTAGGTTCTACAGGAATAGGGTAGTCTTACGGACTCACCCGAAGTTTCTTCCTAAGGTTGTCTCCCCTTTTCACCTCAATCAAGAGGTGGTTCTTCCAACCTTCTTTCCCAGGCCGCATGCCAACCGGGCTGAGATGGTCCTACATACACTGGACTGTAGGAGGGTGTTGTCCTTCTACCTTGACCGTACGCGGGAGCATCGGAGGGCTGTTCAGCTCTTCGTTTCTTTTGACCCCAATAAGTTGGGGCTACCTGTCTCCAAGCGTACTTTGTCCATATGGGTCATTGACTGTATCGCCTGGGCTTATGGGGCAGCCGGCCTCTCGTTGGAGGGTCGAGTCACGGCTCATCGTGTCAGGGTGAAGGCTGCGTCAGTGGGTCATCTCCGCTCTGTTCCGTTGGCAGACATCTGCCGGGCTGCTACTTGGTCTTCAAGCCAGACTTTTGCGGCCCATTACTGCCTTGAGAGGGAGTCCCGCAGGGACAGTGCTTTCGGACAGGCAGTACTCCATAATCTCTTTGGGGTTTAGGCAACTCCTACCCTCCAGCCCTGGTGTTGGGCTACCGGTTGAGGGCGTTCTCAGAGAAGATTCCTTCCTTACGTACTGACGAACTAGAGGGAGCTCATTTTTTCCGCTTGAGGTCTCCGGTAGCCTTAAGCTGGGGAGTCCCATATGTGAGGACTGATTTCCTGCTTGGTCCTGGAGAAAGAGTAGTTACTCACCTGTAACAGGTGTTCTCCAGGAGCAGCAGGAATCAGTCCTCACAACCCTCCCTCCTCCCCTTGGAGTTGCAGTCATATGATTTATTTTGCTAATTCTTTTGCTGTCTTTTAGCTATGTCATCAGACTGAGCAAGATGGCACCCTTGGGCGGGAAGGGGACCGTGCATGCGCGCTGCAATTCCCAAAGGCTTTCTTGAAAGCTGGGGAAATGCTCCGCACGAGGGCTCCGTCGGCGCCGACGTCACCCATATGTGAGGACTGATTCCTACTGCTCCTGGAGAACACCTGTTACAGGTGAGTAACTATTCTATCTCTCCCTACACCCTCTCATCGGGAACTCCACTCTTCTGGCAAATCGCTTCTATCCGTGCCCTTCTCTTCTATTGCTAACTCCAGACCGCTCCTTTCACCTTGCTGCTCCTTATGCCTGGAACAAACTACCTGAATCTGTGTGTCAGGCACCTTTTTCTGACCCTTTCCAAATCCAGGCTAAAAACTCACCTCTTTGCTGCCGCTTTCAGATTTTGACTCACCTGATCTCCCTCATGTTTCCTTACCATTCCCTCTAGATGTATCCTACGTCTCAGCTACTGTGTTGTCTGTCTTGACTAGTTTGTAAGCTCTGATGATCAAGGATCATCTTTTACATGTGTCTGTGCAGCGCTGCATCCATCTTGTAGTGCTATACAAATGTTCAGCAGTAGTAGTAGTAGATCAGTTCTGCTCCAGTGTAAGATCACACAGCAGACTTGCATCGGATGCTTTCCCCCTGCATTGGAGGGGTAGGGTCTCCTGTATCCATATCCTTCAATACCTCTCATTGCAAAGACCCACCTGAAGCTCAAAACACAAGGAGACATGATGATTCTCATCACTCCTTACTGGCCCCTTTAGTTTTGGTTTCCTCTCCTGCTATAGCTCTCCAGTCAGGAGCCGCTACGGCTGGGCCATGCACCAGATCTGCTATCACAGGATGGTGGGACGATGTTGCACCCCAATATCCATTCCTTGGCCCTCACAGCATGGATGTTGAGAGACTAATTTTGTCTGAGCTTTACCTGCCAGACAGTGTAACCGAAGTCCTTTTAGCCTCCAGAAGGGCCTCTACAAGAAAGTCTTACTCTTGCAGATGGAAGAGGTTTGCTGTCTGGTGTGAGATTCTTTTGTCTATTCCACACAAAAACTGCTTGTGTATCTTCTGCACCTCTCTGAGTCGGGACTTGTCCAAATCTTTCAGGGTCTATCTCAGTGCAATTGGAGCTTATCATCAAGTTGTGGAAGGAAAGTCCATCTCAGTACAAACTTTAGTTGTTGCTTCATGTGGGTTGCTTCTCTTGAAGCCTCCCTGCAAACTTCCCACAGTGTCTTAGGACGTGGTTCTTGCGCAGCTCATGAAAGCTTCCTTTGATCTGCTCATATCCTGGAAGGTGTTGTTTCTGGTGGCGATCACTTCAGCACACAGAGTGAGTGAGCTTCAGGCTCTAGTAGTTCATCTGCCTTACACCAAATTCCACCATAATAGAGTGGTCCTCCATACCCTTCTTAAATTCCTTCCAAAAGTAGTATCGTATTTTCACCTTAATCAGTCAATTGTTCTTCCAACAGTTTTTCCAAGACCTCATACCCTCAAAGGGGATGCTGCGTTACACATGTTTGACTGCAAATGAACCTTAGCCTTCTATTTGAAGCGAACAAAAGTCCATCCAGTTTTTGTTTCTTTTGACCCTAGCAAGCTAGAAGCTGCCGTTTACAAACGCTGTCTTTCAAATTGGCGGATGGCCATGTTACAGCTCACAATTTCAGAGCTATGGCTGTGTCAGTGGCCGACTTATGCTCAGTCTCCATGGCAGAGATCTGCAGGGCTGCAACCTGATCTTCGGTCCACGCATTCGCATCTCACTTTTGCCTAGATGGGCAGTCATGATGCAACAGCAACTTCAGCCAATCTGTACTCGGAATCATTAGGCCCATTGTATTCTGTCTAAGCTACAAAAAAAAAAAAAGGAAGAAAGAATCAATAATTTTATACATAGTTGGAAGTTGAGTTGTATGGCCTCCCACCATACTGCAGTTGAGTTTTGCCCCTGTTGGGCTTCTTGGTGGCCCCCTCAGTTTTCAGTAGCCTATAGCCCATACATGAGGATTCATACATAGCCGATACATGAGGATTCATTCCTGCTTGTCCATAGAGAAAAGCCAGTTACTCACCTGTAGCAGCTGTTCTCCATGGACAAACAGGAATTAGTCCTCAGGACCCTCCTACCTCCCAGAGTTGTTGTCTTCTGCTACAGCTATGTTATCAGACTGATTCAAGATGGCATCATGGCAGCAGACGGGAAAGAGGCATGCACGCATGGTGGAGCTTCCCAGAAGCTTCCATGCAGGGGCTCCATCAGGGATGTCACCCATATGTGAGGACTAATTCCTGCTGTCCATGGAGAACATCTGCTACAGGTGAGTAACTACCTTGTCTTTCAGGGCAGGAATGGTCACCTTGTTGGGTGGATCTTCCCTGTTTGTAGGTGTTTCTTTAGGATGGTTTGGACAAGGGTCTCCTTTAGAGCTCCTTGAGAGTTCTGATTGTGGCTTTGGCATGCTTTTGAGGACTGGCTGCTGATCACCCTGTGGGCTCTCACCTGACATGTCTTGTTTCCTCTGGGGCATGCATCAGTTGCATCCTCCGATGAGGCCACTGATCCCCCAATGGGACCTTGGCCTGGTTCTTCAAGCCCTGAGGAAGTCTCCCTTTGAGCCATTGAAGCAGGCCCTGCTTAAGGATTTTTTTCTGCAAGACAGCTTTTTTGCTGGCCATTTCCTTGGCATGCCACATTTCTGATTTACAGGGCCTCTCTTATGAGAACCCTTAACTGATTTTTTTGGCAGAAGGGGACTTGCTCCGCCTGTTTCCTTCTTTCCTGTCCAAGGTGTTCTCTGTCTTTCACGTTAACCAGATGGTGTCTCTGCCATCTTTTTCCTCAGAGCAGTGCACCAGGAAGGATAAGGATCTTCACCTACTTGATGTTCTTAGGGTGTTTCTCCATTACTTAAAAGTAACTAACACTTTCCATAAGTCAGACAGGCTGTTTGTTTGGTTTATTGTCCACATAAAGGAGATGCAGCCTCAAAATCTATGTTGGAGTACTGGATTAGTGAACTTGTGTCCTCCATCTATGCTTTAAAGAACAAGCTCATGCTGGTGGGTCTGAGAGCTCATTCTATCTGGGCGCAGGCATCGTTCTGGGTGGAGGCAAGCTTCTTAATATCAATTGACATTTGTCAGGCAGTGACGTGGTCTTCTCTTTCTACTTTTATCAAGCATTACTGCTTGGACCTCCATGCCAGGGCAGATGTGACCTTAAGGTGCAGAGGTCCTTAGGGCAACTCTGTCTTCCTGCCCAGTTGAGTAATATCTTTGGCACTTCCCACTTGTCTGGACTGGTCTAGCAAGATGATCTGAAAGGTGAAATTTTACTTACTTGATAAATTTCTTTCCTGGAGTGCTGTTAGACCAGTCCAGCATCCATCCTGGAAGCCTTGCAGTTGATTGTTGTAAAAGTTGTTGCAGAATTCATGTATATTCTTGAGCAGAGTTGGGCCAGTTAGCCCTTTCTTCTAGGCACTTCTTCCCCTTTTCAGGCGTCCTTTGAAGGTTGTGTTTGGTTGTCTCGGCATTGCCCTCTGTTAACTGGATTCATATGCTTGGTTAGGCAGATACTGAAGGATGCCTCTAGCTGCACCCCCTAGTACCAATGATGTCACTGGAAACTTCCAGTCTTTCTTTGTCTCCATCATCTGCTGGCAGAGGGCACAAATTGTCTGAGACTGGTATAGCAGGACTCCAGGAAAGGAAATTATCTGTTAAGTAAAATTTCACTATATCGTCTCTACATGTCTTTTGTTAATCTAGGTGCCTTGTTGAAAAATGCAAGCATGTGAAGCAGAATTTTATATTACAAGTGCTTAACCTACATCTGGGGTCACCAACCTCCAGAGGGCCGCGGGCCGCACAGCCGACTACCGGGAGCCTCGCGGGCCGCACCCCCCTTCTCCCCGCCCCCGCGAAAAAAAACAACAAACGCAAAATTATGAAAACAATGGCTGATCACCTTTATTGAATTTAATGAGATGGCTGATGATTCATGCTAGCAGACAAACACTTAAAGTCCGGCTTCACAGATGACACTGACAGGAGAAGGGACGCTTGCAGGTGGTCGTCGGTGAGCTGCGAGCGCGTGGATACAATGGCGGGAATCCTTGGCGGGCTGCACGTAATGTTAACCGGGGTAGAGCCTCGCGGGCCGCACGAAGGGACCTCGTGGGCCGCATGCGGCCCGTGAGCCGCAGGTTGGTGACCCCTGACCTACATAAACTAGCTTGTCTTAGTGTTGGTGCAAAACCTATGCTAAATGAGTAAGCAAGAGTAAGCAAAAGAGCTTATTGCCTATTAGCACAGTGAAAAAATATGCATGTTAGATTGAATAAAATGTAACACTAATGCATTAGTGACAAAAACTTAATTAGACCATGGGAAGGCATAGCTAAGTACAATCCACTTTAATATATATACTTTAAAGCATGTTCCTTGCTATCTGTGGCAATGCATACTTTATTATTGGGTTAATATTCACCTGTGGCAGCTGTGAGTATTTTTTAAACATTAAAAAAAAAAAAAATATATATATGTATATATTCACCACTGCTATAAAGATAGGCATTGATGCTGAATATAGATTTGTCAAACCAATGTAACCCCGAGGAGCTATCAGGACTAGGCTTGCCCCATGTATAGATATGTAGCATATAGCTGCCAGCAGCTGTACGTGTAGCAGCCAAATTCAGCACCTTTAGCTGCTAAATGTTATCTACATGGTTTAAGTTAGGAGTTAATGTAAACTGCTTAACTCTATGAACAGTGGCTGAATACTGCTGTATGGCTGGACGAAATGCTCTTGCTCTGCCCTTGCACTACACAGATAGTGCTGGAGTGGTCAAAGGAAATTTTCAGAAACACTATCCAAATAGTACTGCTGAAAATTCATGGATAGGGGACTTATATGTTTAGCAGCTGCCACTGAACATATAATTCTCTTTGAATATCTGGCCCTATGTTTTCATGTGGGGTCCAAAAGCAGCAGCACGCACACTCACAAAAAGAGCATAGACAAAAGAGGGCGAGGTATAGGAAGATCTGTATAAACCACACTTAAAACAGCTTGGTGGAAAACAGCAGGCTTTATTAAAATCCCGACACAGCTGCATTTCGGCTGGATACCTTCATCAGAGGAAATCACCTCCAAAACAAACAGAAATAAAAAGATATCCATCAATATACAATAATAAAATGACAGTGAACAACTGCTTTCTTATGTTCTTAACTGAATGCAACAATGAAATACAAAAATACAAATTAAAAAATAATAAATAAGAACATCATCTCTTAATATTTAATCTAAAAAAAATCAACATATTCATACTCATTAGGAGTAGCCTAATGGTTAGAGCACTGGCTTGGGAACCAAGAGACCAGGGTTTGATTCTCACTAGCACTACTTGTGGCCTTGGGCAAGTCACTTAACCCTCCATTGCTCAGAAAAATTCAAGTTATCTGTCCCTGTTTAATGTACAGTACATTACCAAGTTTAAGTTACAATGTAAACCACTTTGAAATGATAAAGTGGTTTAAAAAACTGTTAAATAAATAAAATAAATATAGCAATAAAACACAAACAAATAAAAACCATAAAAGGAAACAGAGTCAAAAGAGAATAGAAATAATACAATAAAAACGAAATCCAAAGCTGGACACAGGGACCTAGACTCATAGGGAATTGAGGGCCACAGAAAGTGGGACCAACCATGGGCCATAGGCATAATATTAATAGAAGTATGATCTGTGTGTAAATACATAAAAGTCAGGGGAAGAGGGGTGGGAGGGAAGGAGGGGAGGACCTGGAGGTGAGGAAAAAATATCTCTCTCACTCACCGTAAAAACAACATGTCAAACTTGAGATTAATCACACTCGGGTCTAAAAGCTGCAGCTAATCTCATGGAGAAAACTCTGTCTCAGACCGAAAAATAAAAAAAACAGGGGTCAAATCCTGCATTGGGAAATATACAAAGCTGAGAACTTACAAATTGCTAAAACATATGCATTTCACTGAACATCGGAGGACCCGTTTATGTGTTATTATAGCAGCCTAAACATTAAAATGTAAAGAATCAAGCAACACATAATATCATTGGTCACAATATTATTTTTTTTTTGTAATTTGTTCTTTATTCAAGTTTCCAGTATCAATATACATCTCACAACGTAAGACCACCACCGGTCTGTTCAACTCTTCCATCTTATGCATCAATCATCCGACTACCGACTATGTTTCTATATTTTCAGAAGACTGTGTTCGTGAGAAACTAGCTCAACTTAAAGTAGACAAAGCGATGGGACCGGATGGGATACACCCTAGAATACTGAGGGAACTTGGTGACGTTCTAGCAACTCCACTGACTGATCTTTTCAATGCCTCGTTGGAGTCGGGAGTGGTGCCAAAGGACTGGAGAGAGGCTCATGTGGTGCCTTTACACAAAAGCGGAAGTAAGGATGTGGTTGAAAACTACAGGCCGGTTAGTTTAACTTCAGTGGTGAGTAAATTAATGGAAACGCTGTTGAAAGAGAAAATAGTGAGGTTTCTGGAGTCCAGCGGATTACAGGATCCGAGGCAGCATGGATTCACCAGAGGCAGGTCTTGTCAGACAAATCTGATTGATTTCTTTGACTGGGTGACCAGGGAGTTGGACCGAGGGAGAGCTCTAGATGTGGTGTATTTAGATTTCAGTAAAGCCTTTGACACTGTTCCTCACAGGCGACTTATAAACAAACTAAGCACCCTAGGGATGGACACTAAAGTTACTGCTTGGGTTAGAAATTGGTTGGGTGGGAGGCGACAAAGAGTACAAGTAAATGGAGCTCACTCTGAGGAGAAGGATGTTACCAGTGGTGTGCCCCAGGGATCTGTCCTTGGTCCGATTCTTTTTAACATCTTTGTTAGTGATATAGCGGAAGGGCTGTCGGGTAAGGTTTGCCTCTTTGCGGATGATACCAAAATCTGCAATAAAGTAGACACCCAGGAAGGTGTAGATAACATGAGGAGGGATCTAGCTAAGCTTGAAGAATGGTCTAGAATTTGGCAGCTGGGATTTAATGTTAAAAAATGTAAGGTCATGCATTTGGGCTGCAGCAATCCAAGGGAGCAATACAGCATAGGAGGTGAAGTACTTTTGTCCACTAAAGAAGAGCGGGACCTAGGCGTAGTTGTGTCCGATGATCTTAAAGTAGCTAAACAGGTAGAAAAGGCGACGGCAAAAGCTAGAAGGATGCTTGGGTGCATACGGAGAGGAATGGCTAGCAGAAAAAAGGAGGTGATAATGCCTCTGTATAAGTCTTTGGTGCGACCTCATTTGGAGTATGGTGTGCAATTCTGGAGACCGCACCTTCAAAAGGATGTGAACAGGATGGAGTCGGTGCAGAGGGTTGCTACTAAGATGATTAGTAGTCTTCATTATAAAGCATATGAGGACAGACTTAAGGATCTTAATATGTACACCTTAGAGGAAAGGCGGGATAGAGGTGATATGATTGAGATGTTTAAATACCTCCGTGGCATAAATGTTCAGGGAGAGAGCCTCTTTCAATTGAAAGCAAGTTCTGCGACGAGGGGACATGGGATGAGGGTGAAGGGAGATAGATTCAGGAGTGATATGCGGAAATATTTCTTTACGGAAAGAGTAGTGGATCCGTGGAATAGTCTCCCAGTGGAGGTGGTAGAGATGAGGACAGTAACTGAATTCAAAAAAGCATGGGACCAACACAGAGGATCTCTAAAGGTAAAAAGTGGACTGTTGTAGTTGTTGTTATGGAAGGACAGACTAGATGGGCCTTGTGGTCTTTTTCTGTCATCATGTTTCTATGTTTCTATGTTTCTACCACCCGCTCTAGTAATACAGATGTTACATACAATACAAATAATCCCAATGATACCCCCATTACTCATATACAGCATATTGAACTTATTACACCTTCTCTATTTTTCCTTTTATTCCCATTCCCCCTTATTTACCCCCCTTTAGCTCCCCTCCCCCTCCCCCTACCCATCCCACTACCCCATCCCCCCTCCCTAACTATTCCCAAACACTATAGCACTGTGTCTCCCATATAACCTTGTATATATACATTAAGCAACATACTTGTATCAATTGTACACAGTGAGCATTTTAAACTTCGAGCACACTTCAACAACGATACCTTAATGTAGATAAAACACCAAACCAGAGACGACTTCTTTTACTTTGCTGCCCCACCACCTTCTGAAGTTCCACACCAATAGTTCACCCCTCCCCCCTCCACTGTACATACTGCTCCCACACCTTATTGTACTTTGTAAGAGTGTGCTTTCTGTGTGCTTCTATCGCACAAAAGCCCCATAACTGCTCCATTCTCTCCACCACCTCTTTCATTGGGGGTACCTCCGTATTTTTCCACCACCTGAGGAGACTCATCCTGGCAGCAATTACACAGTACCCCTGTAACTTCCCCAAGTCCTCCCCCCCCCCCTCCCTCCACCTCTTCATTCAATATTACCATAGCCGGTGTAAATTGACCTCTACTCGTTATATCCTTTGTGAGACTTTCCACGGCTGTCCAATATATTCGTATACTGGGGCAACTCCAGATCATATGTAGGAGGTCCCCCCTTGCCCCACATCCCTTCCAACAGCTCTCCGAATTTCCTGGAAAAAGCACATGGAGCCACACCGGAGTCCAATATATTCTCAACCTTACTTTATAGCTATTTTCTAACATTGCTGTCCCCGGGGCCAACCTGTGTGTTCTGATATAAATACTATCCCACCTCATGGGGTCCCACTGACCACCTAGCTCCTCCTCCCACTGCTTTTGACTCCGAATCAGCCCTGGTTTATACTCCCCCAGAAGCTTCTACACCCTTGATATTATCCGAGTGTCCATCTCCCTTTTCCCCATCATCTCCTCAAAGGGAGTGGGCTGAGCTGTTAGATCCTTTTTCACCTCCTTCCGCTGCAGCCAATACCACATGCCCATATACGTGTACCTATCTTGCCCCTCCAGCTGATACTTCTCCTGTAAGTCCTCAAATTTCCGGATCCTCCCCCGTCTTCTACCATTTGGCCCAGTTTCGTCAGCCCCTTTCTCCCCCACCTCTTAAAGACCCCCACCACTTCCTCCATCCCCCCCCTCTGCCGCCGTCTGGATGTAAGTCCCTGGAGTACTTCTTCCCCCCCATCAAGTGCCACTTCCACTTCCACTTCCACCAGACCTGTTTAGTGAGTTCCAGATACGGATTCTCCTCCCCCTTCCCCCCCCTTCTAGCCCCAGGATCCCATATCCAGGACTCTGTACCCACCTCCCCTTCTCCTTCCATGCGCACCCACCCTGGTTGCTCCGGTCCCTCTTTCCACGCAAATAGAGCCCGAAGTTGCGCTGCCTCATAGTATCGAACCAATGACGGAACCCCCAACCCCCCCTCTTCCCTTGTCCTATAAATGGTAGCCCTAGCTACCTTCGGCCGCTTCCCATCCCAGATAAACTGCATTAGCAGGTTTTGCATCCTATCTATTTCTTTTTTCCCCACTCTACATGGTAAGGACATATACACAAATAGCAGTCTCGGCAATATATTCATTTTTATCACCGCTATGCGGCCCATCCATGATAGATACAGTCCCTTCCATCTAGAAAGGTCCCGCTGGATACTTTCCACCAATCCTTGATAGTTCCATTGTTTAATCCTAGATAGTGGAGTCCCCAGTCTAATTCCCAGATACTGGAAACAACCCTCCACCCACCGGAATCTAAAACTATGCCTTATACTCTCCTCCACTCTAGGTGCCAGGTTGAACCCCAGCATTTCGGTTTTACCCTGATTCATTTTATAGCCTGCTATTTGGCTAAACCGCTGAATGCCCTTCATTAACACTGGCAATGTTGTTATTGGCTGTGTCAATGTAAAGATAAAATCTGCGAACAACCCAACCTTTTATTCTCGCCCCCTCATCTCTACCCCCTTTATGTCCGCCTCCCGCCTGATGTATGCGACCAGCGGTTCTATAGCTATCACGAATAGCAAAGGAGACAGCGGGCATCTCTGTCTAGTACCCCTATGAAGCTCAAAGCTGTCTGAATACCCACCATTTACTCTGACTCTAGCTCTCGGCCCCTGGTATAATGCTCTTACCAGTTGATGTACTGCGTTCCAAACCCCATTTTCTCCAGTACCCGAAACATATATGGCCACTCCACTCGGTCAAACGCTTTTTCTGTGTCAACTGTTACCATCACTGCCGATTCTTTAGATCTCTGAAGTTGCCAGGCTATATTCAATATCTTTCTCACGTTGTCGCTCCCCTGCCGCCCCTTGACAAACCCGGTCTGATCAGGATGAATTACTTGTGGCACCACCTCCTGGATCCGGTTTGCCAGCACTTTTGCCAAAATGTTTGCATCTAGATTTATTAGGGAGATTGGTCTATAGGATCCACATATCCCCCTATCTTTACCCAGCTTTGGCAGCACTGTGATACCGGCCTCCGCCATGGACTTTGGAAGACTATCGCCTTGGAGAACCCTATTCACTACTTGAGTGAGGATAGGTATGATCGATTCGGACAGCACTTTATAGAACTTTGCAGTATACCCATCCAAGCCCGGTGCTTTCCCAAGTTTTAGCGTGGCTATAGTCCTACTTACCTCCTCCTCCTGAATCTCCTGCTCCAAGCGTTCCCTCTCCTCCTCATTCACCTGGGGAAGGTGACACTCATTCAAAAACTCATCAATCTCCTCCCCCTCCACCGTGGTTTCACTTTTGTATAGGTTCTCATAGAAATCCCTAAATATCTTCCTGATGCCCTTAGTTCGATGTTCCATTTCCCCTTTGTGATTTCTAATCCCGTCTATAAACGCTGCCTGCCACCTTGCCTTTAGGTGACAAGCTAACAACTTCCCCGCCCTGTTTCCCCCTTCAAAGTGTGCCTGCTTCAACACCGCCAGTTGGTGCGCCATCTCCTGTGCTCGCAGTTTACTAAGTTCTGCCCTTACCTTAATGAGCTCTGCTATAGTATGTGGGTCCTGCACCGTTGATGCGCTCTCTCAAGTTTTACCAATTTCTGCAGCAATTCCCGTTCCACTGCCCCTTTTTCCCTCTTCACTTGTACCCCCCTACTCACCAGCTGCCCCCGTATCACCGCCTTTAATCCATCCCACAGAGTCCCCATAGTCACCTCCCCTGTGTTGTTCAGCCTAACGTATTCGTTTATACTATCCTTAAGCTTCCCCACGTACCACTCCTCTTCAAGCAGGGAATCATTTAACCTCCAGAATTTTAAACTATCTTCTGCTGTCCCTAGAGTGAACGTGACACATACTGGTGCGTGGTCCGACCAGGTGATCAGGCCATGGTCCACTTGCTGCACCCTCTCCACCCAATGTCCCCCTCCCCCCATATCATATCCAACCTACTATAGGATCCATGTACCAGAGAGTAGTAGGTATACTTCCGCTCTCCCGGATGCCAGCTTCTCCACACATCCACTAATCCTAATCTCTCCCCCTACCCCCTAACACACCACCATCCATGAACACGTAAACCCTTACCAATGCTGTACATACTATAAATACAGAATGTAGACAGATGTAAATTGATGTATATAGTTACCACCAGTTTAATCCAAGTTATTCCTCCCTATTCATTGTAAGTGCTCTTATTGCACAACACCGTTTTATGTAAACCGCGCCTATCTCCTCGCCCCCCTCCCCCCTGTCCTCCACTAGTGTCTAAGCGGGGGTTGCATGCCAGGTTGAAATCCCCTCCCAATATTATGGAAGTATTTCCAAATTCCTCTAGCTCCCTCAAGATTTGCTCATATGCCTCCCCCTGCTTCTCATTTGGCCCATATAGGCTAATCACCCACACCTCCTCCCACTGTATTTGAAGTTGCACCCCCCATCTGCCTTCTTCCCCCCCTATGGGTACTTTTCACCATATGTTGATATTCACCACCCACCAGAATCCCCACCCCCCCTTCCTGGGATTCTTTCTCTGTCCCGCCAGGACTACCTTAGGGTATTGCCTGGATTCCAATAAGTATTCCTGCCCCACCCGTAGATGGGTTTCCTGAATGCACAAAATTTCCACCCCCAGTCTTCTACCTTCTTGTTCAACCATTTTCCGTTTCTGCCACGTACGTAACCCCTTTATATTTAATGTCGCCATTGTTAACGTTTTCCTCCTCTGGTCTACCTTACCTTGTCCCCTCACTCCCTTCCTTTCACCACCACCCCCCTCTTCTGTCCCCCTACCCAGCTCCCCCACTGCTCCCACTCCTCCCGCCTGTCCCTGCTCCTAAATCCCTCCCCTGCTTCCCCCTCTGCCCTCCCTCCCCTTCCCCCCCTCATCCTCCTTCTCCAGAGGATCACTCGGAGTAGTGCGCCCCCTACCTCCCTCAACCACTTACTTCTCGCTCCCCCCCTCTCCCTCCTTATCCGTACTCCCCTTCTCCCACTTCCTATCCCTCCCTCCAATCTGCCCTCCCCCCTCACCCCGTTCTGCCTCCTAACCCCTTCTTTATCTCTCCCGATGCTTTCCCTCCCCTCTCCTCCCACTCTTTCCCCCTCCCTTTTCCTTCCCCCAGCGTTTACATCTTTACTCCCTCTTTAACCCCGCTTCCCCACCCACCACCCATCACCCTCCATTCCTACCCACCCCGCCCCTCCCAATCATGCAGTGCACATTATATTCCCTCCCCTCCTCCCCAATGTGTACATCACATATTATTTATGAGTCCTCAGGTCCCTTCCGCCATCCGATCCTCCCGCTGCTCCTGCCTTATCTTCCCGTTGGTCCACCTCTCCTGGCTCTCTCCTTGCTGCTGTAGTCTCCTCCGCTCCTTTGAGGCTGTCACCTTGGAGGCGCCCTGGGGCTCCAGCCCAGCGTCCTGTAACACCCCCATTGCCTCCTCTGGCGTTTGCAGTCGCCATGTCCGCCCTTTTAGGGTAAAGCATATTCCAAACGGGTGTAGCCATCTGTACTTGATTTCTGCTTTCCTTAAAGCTTGTGTCACATGTTGCATTGCCCTCCTCCGCTGTAAAGTACCTGTAGACGGGTCTTCATATATTTGCACAGTATATCCCTGCCACATAAGGGCTCCGGCGCCCTTCATGTTGTTGACAATTCTCTCCTTTGTTTTGTACCGTGCCAGGCAGATTACAATGTCCCTGGGCATGTTCCCTACTGGTGGTCCTAGATCTCTGTGCGCCCTCTCAATTTGTATATCCATGGCTTCCGCCCCCACCTCTCCTTTCCTTAACGCCTCTAGGCACACTGACACCGCCACCTTTTCACTATCTTGAAATTCTTTCTCCTCGGGGATTCCACGAATTCTCAAGTTGTTCCGTCTCGACCGATTCTCCAAGTCTTCCAATTTGTACAGCAGCGCCTCCTGCTGGAAAGTTAGTTTTGCTCCATTTTGTATCCCTTCCTCCTGCCGCTGCTCAATTTCCTGCAGACGGTTTTCATGTTCTCCCATCCTGCACATCAGCTCTCCAATTTCCTCCTTCAATAGTCCCAGGAGCTCTGTTAGCTCACTTTTTACTGACTGCACCTCTTGTTTTATTTCGAGGAACCAGTCCCTGAGCACCGCTCTAGTAATATTTTAAGGAGGATCCTTTCCCTTTACTTTCTCACTCTCCATTTCTACCACCTCCGCTCGCCCTTCAACACCTTCTTGCTGTTGAGTATTCTCACTTGGCACTTTATCATTTTCACTGTTTGCGCTCCCGAGTAGGCATATTCTCCTAGATCTGCTGCTTTCCTTCTTGTGGACATCTCAGCTGCCCTTGTCTCTTCCTCTCCCCTGGCTGGTTTCCACTTGCTTGCAGTTTACAGCTCCTCTGTCTCCGTGCCCTGTTTCAATGCTCCTCCATCGCCTCTCTCAGCCTCCTCAAGCTTCTGTAGAGAGCTTCAATAGGGGACACCACCTGCTGCCTCCCTCGTGCAGCTCTCCTCCAGCTCCGCTCACCTCCCTTCTGGTTCCACTGCTGCCCTTTTCGCCTCCTACTTCCGTCGCTGTCCTGCCAGCCCCTTCTCTCCGGCTATCGCCGCTGGTTACCAGTGCTTCCTGAGCACAGCCACTGTCTCCATACTTCTCATGTCTTCCTCTCCGGGGCTCTGGGCGCCATCTTGCCCCTACACATGGTTGGCCTCCGCTTCCGCTGCTTCAGTTTGCCGCCAGGTCCCCCCGTGTCTCCGCGGTTCTTTTCTTTTTTTAAAAGAAAAATTTCTCCGCTGCCTCCCAGCTTCCTCCCCCTTCCTTGGCTGCTGTTTTCCACCTCCGGAGGGTCCGTTTTTAATTTTAGGGCTGGGTCGGTGCCGGAGCAGCTGTCTCACGCCGCCATCGGCTCCAGTGACATCACTTCCTCCTGTTCACAATAATTTTAAGGAAAGCATGTGAATAAAGAGACAAGTAGATAAACATTTGAAAGAAAATCTCTCCCGCAAAAAACATGCCATGCAAGTAAGGACAAATAAAATAGAATTATGTTTATGTTTATTGAGCTTGATATATCGCCTTTCAAACAATCAAGGCGGTTTACAATTCGTAAGGAGAAAGCTGGCTACTGGCCCAGAAAAAGAAATGAAGCTACAATATCAAAACAGGACAGCTAAGAGATAAAAGCCAAGGATAGACAGACAGACACGATGGACAAAACACAACAAAAGGAGAGAGGGGAGTACCAGGATAGACAGATATATGGGGGTACCTTGACTGAATGAACAGCGCTACATAACGGACAAAGGACTATGACACAAATACATGACATATGTGCTAATATTGTTGAGACCGGAATGCTATCAGGTGGGGAGGGGAGGTCAAAAGCTGTGGCAAAGAGGTATGTTTTCAGAAGGGTTTTGAATGTCTTGTGATTAGGACAATTGCTAAATGAACACAGTAAAGTTCCCATAAACAAACAAACCAAGCAATTAAATAATTAAAAGTAGTATAAAACTTGGAGTAACAAAAAGAAAAAACAAGTAAAATCAACAGGCTTGCCTCATGTAAAATCAGCACATCTTCCATTCAAACACTGGTACAGAAGACCACCACCATTTAAAAAAGGAGGCGGAGTGCCAGAACCGTGGCCATGGAAATCAAAGCCGCTATCATAAAAAAATGAATGAATGGCAAGCAATATTGTACATTATATAAATAAACAGATGCATTCAAAACAAAAATAAAAACAATGTAGAGAAATGTATAAAAAGGCACAATAAAAGAAATCAAGCAATCACGTGAATTAAAAAAATAAAAAATAAAAGAAGCATCAGACTTAAATTGATAAAACAAGGAGACAGAACAAGAGACTCGCCTCATGTAGATGCTGCATACCTCTCAAACAGAGGCTCGTAAAAGGACCTTCGCCATTTAAAAAAGAAGCTTGGCATCAAAACTGTAGTCATGGAGACCAGTGATGCTTCCATAAAAGTGAATAGAGAGCATGCTGCACGCAATGTATAAAAGCTCATAGTATGAGAATGCGTATGAAATAGAACTGGAACTAAACAAAGAACATAAAAGCAAGAATAAAAACATATATAAAAGAATAAATATAGAAAAACATGAAGACAAAAATAGGACTACCCCAAGCAAGAGTGAGTGTAAAAACCTGAGCCCATTCAGGCAGCTTTGAACATCAGAATGATAATACAAGAATGCATTTGTTACTCATCCAGATCATATGAATATCAGCCATGGGGACCACAGTCTCATACTAAAACTCTGGAATGGTACAGCAATAAAATGTGTAAAATACAGAAAACAATAAAAAAAACCACCAGAAAAATCTTGATTGAGACCCCAAGGAGTAAGTGTTTCCATGTTGAATATATACTTTTGTTTTTAGTTGTAGCAATATCCTGTCAACATTGTCACCCCTCCAGTGTGGTCTCACAACCTTCATTACAAAGAACTTAAGATTGGCTGAAGAGTGATTCTCTAACAGCCCATGTAGCTCAAGTGGCCTTTGTGCAAGTCCTGGGCATGTCTTTCAAAGTCCAAATCAGAAGAGCAGACTCTTCTTACTCTAAGGAACTGACTTAGTGGTAAGTTATGTTTGAGAGAACAGGTATGAAAACTGCTGTAATGAAGCAAATGGTTTCTATCATTTAATTTTCTATATAGATCAATTGTGGACCCGTTCTCCCCTTTCTTAACCAAAATGTCCAAGGAGGAGACATGCGAATGACAAAGTGAATTTAAACTGCAGGTTCGGGCCTAGAGAATTAATCCAAACAAAAATGTTTTGTAGGCTACCTTCCTTTCCATCCCAGATCATTGAAGTGTTGTCATGTACCATTTCCAGAGCTTAATATTGGACTTAAAAGGAGCAGTGGGAAAAAAAACCTTTTCAAAATTAGTAACATACAAATGACCACATCAAGTGACATTGATGACCCTATGGCCACACCCTTAATCTGCTTGTAGTAAAGGCCTCTAAAGCAAAAGTCATTTTCAGTCAATGCCAAAGTGGCTAATTGCATCAAATAACAAGTGGGAACTTTCCTAGATATATCTCTATCAAATAGCGTGTCTTCAATAATGTCTAAAATCACCTCATGGGGAACATTAGCGTACAAGGACACAGTGTCCAATGTGACTAGAATGAGTCCAGGCTGGTACCTGGAAAAATCATTTAAAATCTGAATCATATGTGACGAATCTCTCATCTATGATGGAACTTGTGCCACAAAAAAAAGACATCCAGAAATTTTGACACAGATTAAAAAAAGTGATCCAGTGGCAGAAATAATGAGTCTGCCAGACGGGTCGACCAAAGACTTATGTATCTTGGGTAGCATATAAATTGTGGGGAGTACAGGATGAGGGTCTTTGAGAAAATCGTACTCTTTCTGAGTAAGAAAGCCCACCTCCAGTCCTGTCAGTAGCAGCGAATCAATACTAATTTTTTGGGGCCCAGTAGGGTCACCATACTGTCTCTCATAAAAATTTGTGTTGTACAACTGTCTGTTAACTTCTTTAATATAATTCTCAGTATCCATGAGCACCAAGGTTCCTCCTTTATTTGCAGGCTTGATAACTATCATTGAGTTATCTCTATGATTAAATAGGGCTTGTTTCTCAGCTTTGGTAATGTTATAATAAACAAAGTATTTCCTTTTATACGTAGAAGTCCTCAACTCGTTTACGTACCACTTTTTCAAAAGTATCCAACACAGGATTAGCAGCATTGGAAGGGACTCAATAAGAGGGTATCAATGGTAACAACTCCATGTTGTGAAAAAAGCTGTTTTAAGGGTGGTTTATACAGATCTTTCTACACCTCACCCTCTTTTGCCTGTTTTATTCTGTCATTAACTGTTGAACTTGAGGAAATGTGAACTAGATAAATTCATCAAATAGTTATCACAGCTACAAACTACTACATGCAATTACGTATCGAATTTTATTTTATTTTTAAGGAAATCATCCATTCTCTACAACATCTGCAAGAGCTGCTTCAGCGACAAACTCAAGCAATGTTCAGAGTAGAAGCACAGTTGAATGCCCTTAAAGAAGACAATCAGGTCAAATTTTTTAAAATGAGCTTTTACATAAAACATAAGAAATGCCATATTGTGTCAGACCAAGTTCCATCAAGCCCAGTATCCTATTTCCAGCGGTGGCCAATCCAGGTCACAAGTACTTGGCAGGTTCCAAAAAGGCATACAGGTTCCACAGTGCTTGTCCTGGGGTAAGCAGTGAATTTCCCGGGTCCTCTTTATTAATGGTTTATGAAATTTTCCTCCAGGAACTTATCTAAACCTTTTTTAAACTCAGCTATATCCTTCAGCAATGAATTCCAGAGTTTGAGTACATGTTGAGTGAAAAAATATTTTCTCTTATTAGTCTTAAATGGGCTACATTGTAACTTTAATGCATGCCCCCTAGTCTTTCTTTATATTGATGGTGTAAACAATCGATCTATGTTTACCCATTCCATTCCCTTCATTAATTTATAGACCTCCTATCATATCTCCCCTAAACCATCTCTTTTCCAAGTTCAAAAGCCCTAACATTTTAAGACTTTCCTCATAAGAATATCCTTCCATCCCCTTTACTATTTTGATGGCTCTTCTCTGTACTGTTTCTAATGCTGCTATATTCTTTCTAACATTTGGCAACCAGAATTGCATACAGTATTCAAGGTGTAACCATGGAATGATACAGAGGCATAATATCCTTGGTTTCCCTCCTCCCCCCTCCTTTATTCACCCCCTGAGCCACAGTATTATATTTTGGGGGCAAGTCTTATAAATATGGCTTATCTAAAGGCTGCTTACAGCCAAAGGTAAGCTCTCTCCGTACCTTATACCTGCCTAGGGGAAAGCAGCCGGCAGGCAGAGCAGGAAAAAAATAATGCTAGAAGAAATTGCATGAAGGATTTCTGCTATGTCTCCTTGAGTGGGGAGACGGCTGTTTTTAGGCACTGCTTCTTCCCGTTGAAGTTGCAGTGAACAAAACAACATCTGCCACCTTGGAAGGAGTGTGCTTTGGCTCATTTTGCTTTGTACTTACTCCTGCGTTTTTATTACTTTGGCCCTTTTGGTTGTATTTTTTGTATTCTGGTCTGTTTTGGGATACCATCAGCTCCGGCGGTTCACTAAGGCATTTTCTCAGTCTGTCGGCAGGAATGCAGCCGAGGCTTCCTGGGCACTTGCACTGTTTGATTCTTTTTAATTACTTCAATAGTAAAATGATTCAATACTTAAATAATTAAATATTTAAATGACTGAAGGCAGCCGACCGATCAGGATGCAAAGAAATCTTTTTAAGCGCAAACCTTAACTGGGACCCTGTTCGGCCTGTGTCAGGTTGCTTGTGGGGGAGCAGCCCTCTGCAGCACACTGTCCATCAACTTTGCCATGGTAACAGCGTTTCTATGCATGCTGGGAGTGCACAGAGATATTTAAATATCTCTAGCATTTCTCCCCTCTACTGCCTTTCTTCAAAAGTGAACATATTGAGATCTTTAAGTCTGTCCCCATATACCTACCATTTTCGTAGCCATCCTCTGCACTACATCATTATCAGCAATCCTGGTGCAAAGATTTGTTGCCATTTCAGTGATTCTTTTTGTTGCTGTCTGTTGTTCTGTAACTCTGAAGTCCTCTACTCCTGGGAAGGGATGTGTATGGGCAAAAAAATCTTGTTTGTTTTTGGATTTTTTGGACTTTTCCTGATTTTGTCCTTTTTTCTTTGTTTCAGATATTCAGTTTAATACAAAATTTGCTATCATGCATTAGTACTTTTTAATATTCGCAAATCAATTGTACACACATTAATTTCTATGTTAAAATGTGCACAAAATTTATTAGGTTGGTAAGTAACTGAATGCATGCTAACAAATGCATGTCCCTTTAAAGATCAGGAAAGAATTCTGAATTTGATCTTATAGGTAATAATATAGTAATGTAATTCTTGGGGACTTAAACCTCTCATCAACCCCTGCCAAACAAGCTGCGGCATTCCTCAAAGCCATGTCCGTAATGGAATTCACCCAAATTGTACAAGCCCCAACACATGAAAAGGGCAATATATTGGACTTCATCTTCATCAACTCAACCCTGATGCACAGTTCACTCCCTCTCCCTCCCATCCTTCAACCTATCCCTTGGCCAGACCACTCAATAATAAACTTCTAGCTAACATGCTCAACCACAAACAACTCTACCCATCTAAACACAACTCCAAGATGCTTCAAACTCTTTGATAAAGACTCCTTCACAAAGGAAGTACTCCCTCACCTGGACATGCATCAACAGACATTGATGCTCTAGTATTAAATTGGAATCAGGCCATTGGAAATGCAGCAAAAGAACCGCCAACCCAATATTCCTCCAACAAACTATATAAAACACAATGGTATTCACCTGAACTCAGAAATCTCAAGAGACAACTACGGAGGGCAGACCGTAAATGGAGAAAATCAAAACTGTCAGAAGACAGAACCTCCTATATGCTGCTATTAACTGAATACCGAACGGAAACAGACAAATGCAAAAGACAATTCTACACAGAAATCATAAATCAATCAATCAACTGACCAAAACAACTCTTCGAGATAGTAAGAAACCTAATAACCCGCCCCACCCCCACCATCATCCATGGAGACTCCTCCACTCCCAGGATCTTGCAAATCACTACCAAAGAAACAACTCATCACAGTCGCTTCCTCTACGGGTATCTCCTAACACAAACACAGCAAAAGCTGGACCACGTTTAACACTATCAGCAATGGAGACATTCAACATACCCTTACCATAATTAACTCAATCACATCACCATCTGACCCTTGCCCAGTTCACTGGGTTAAAGCCTCCAAAGAAGAACTCGGCCCATATATGATGAGAATCATCCAACTATCTCTCCAATAAGGCCACATGCCCAAATAACTAAAGTTCTCTTCCATCTGCCCCACCCTAAAAAACACAAATCTTGATTCCAGTGATCCTGCAGCATATAGACTAATAGCAAGTCTACCATTCACTGCCAAGATAATTGAAAAAATCATTTAACAGCAACTCCAAGACTATCTTGACAACTACACCCTGCTCGATCAACAGCAGTACGGATTTAGATCCACCATGGAGTTGTAATGCTCATCACCTCACTCCTAAACACACTTCTTAAAGGAACACAGAAACCATACCAAGGATTGATCCTAATATTTCTAGATATATTAGCCATGTCTCACACAAAGTCAAGGAATACGACATCCTTGGGTGGGTAACGGCATCGGGATACTGGAAGAGATGGGTCCAAAGACACATCTCGGTGTCACCGAGTGTCCAGGACTCCTCGTCATCAGTTTTCCATTCGGACTCGAAGTTCGAGTATGCCAAGTCCCTCATCAGAGACTTTTGGCAAAACTAAAGTCACGGGATAGGAGGCAGTGTATTTATTTTATTTATTTATTTATTTACATTTCTTATATACTGCGCTATTATAATCAGTGCGGTGTACAGTTGAACAAAATATACTACAAAGTGACAAGCCACAATGAGTTTACAATGAACAGGGGTAGCAAAACAGGGACGCAACCGGGGGAACTATTTACATATTATAATAATATAATAATAATAACTATTTACATATTAAGTGTACTATTGTGTACAGTGTACTATTGTGGATCAGGAACTGGCTAAAAGATAGAAAGCAGAGGGTAGGGCTAAATGGCCAATTTTCCCAATGGAAAAAGGTGAGTAGTGGAGTACCACAAGGATCTGTGCTGGGTCCGCTGCTTTTTGACATATTCATAAATGACCTGGAAAAGGGAATAACGAGTGAGGTTATCAAATTTGCAGATGACACAAAACTATTTAAAGTTCTTAAACCCAAGAGGATTGTGGAAAATTGCAAGAGGATCTTGATAAATTGGAAGACTGGGCATCAAAATGGCAGATGAAATTTAATGTGGACAAGTGCAAAGTTATGCACCTAGGGAAGAACAACCCAAACTACGGTTACACGATGCAAGGTTCCACATTAGGAACCACCACCCAGGAAAAAGATTTAGGTGTCATTGTGGATACCATGTTAAAACCCTCGGCCCAGTGTGCAGCGGCGGCCAAGAGCAAATAGAATGCTTGGTATCATAAGGAAAGGAATGGAAAATACAACAAAGGATATTATAATGCCTCTATATCGTTCCATGGTGAGACCGCACCTTGAATATTGTGTGCAATTCTGGTCGCCGTATAGCGTTATTAGAAAAGGTACAGAGAAGAGCCACCAAAATGGTAAAGGGGATGGAAGGATACTCCTATGAAGAGAGCCTGGAAAAGAGATGGCTGAGGGGAGATATGATAGAGATCTATAAATTAATGAATGGAGTGGAACGGGTAAACGTAGATCGATTGTTTACATCATTAGAATATATAAAAAGACTAGGGGACATGCAATGAAGCTACAGGGTAACCTATTTAAGAATAATAAGAGAAAATATTTTTTCACTCAACGTATAATCAAACTTTGGAATTTGTTACCAGAGGATGTAGTAAAAGCTGTTAGTGTAGCTGGGTTTAAAAAAGGTTTGGACAAGTTCCTGGAGGAAAGGTCCATAAACCATTATTAAAAGGGACCCAGGATATCACTGCTTGACCCAATACAAGCATTGAGGAACCTGTGTCCTTTTGGAGAGACTGCTAGGTATTTATGACCTAGACTGGCCACTGTTGGTAACAGGATACTGAGCTTGACGGACCTTGGTCTGACCCAGTATTGCATATCTTATGTTCTTATAAAGAACGGCAGACTTTGAAGAATTGATGTGAAAGAAGTTGCTGTTGAGCCAGGTGGCAACTTGGGTGAGACAGGTGTTGAGGATGGAGAGGTCAGAGGCGAGGGAGCTAGCGTGGGGTGCAAGAGAAGGATGTCGTCAGCATAGAAATAACCAGAGATACCGAACTGCTGAATAATCAGTGCAAGGGGGGCAAGGAAAATATTGAAAAGGAGAGGGGCAAGCACTAAACCCTGGGGGACACCACAGTGACGTGGTGAGGAAGGAGAGGCGGCCGAACTGGTCTGAACAGAGAAGGTGTGGGATGAGAGAGAGGAACAAAACCAGAAAACGTCAGTGCCGTGGATCCCAGGTTCGGCCAGACGAGGAGGAGAGAGCAATGATCAACTTTGTCAAAGGCAGAGGACATATCCAGGGAAACTAGAAGGGAGAGGTCACCACGATCGTGAGACTGGTGAACGTTCAGGAGAGAAATGAGAAGAGTTTTGGTGCTGTGACTGGAGCAGAAGCCAGACTGACATGGGTGGAGGGAGAGGGTGGAGTCAAGATGTACATAAAGCTGCATGAAGACAAGTTTCTCCAGAACTTTGGAAAGAAAAGGGAGGTTAGACATGGAGCGCCAGCTGGCTGGGGCGGAAGGGTCAAGAAAGCGCTTCTTCAACAGGGGACGAATGAGGGCGTGCTTTCAGGTGGAGGGAAAAACACCATATGAGAGACTGATGGAGGATGAAAGGGAGTAGCTCAAGAGAAGGATCCAGGAGCCAGGTAGAGGGGAGGGGATCAAGTGGGCAAGTGGTCTTATGGGAAGAGGTGATAACCTTGGTAAGTTCAGTCAATATGGTGGGGCAAAAAGCATACCAGATATGGGGGAGACCTGAGAGGGGGGGGGGGAGGGAAGGGGAAGGGGGGAAGGGAAGGAAGGGGGAGGGGAGATAGAGGCTGAGGACAGGCTGGGAAGGTGGCACAGAGAGATTGAATCTTGCTGGAGAAAAAGGAGGCAAGGCAAGCCAGATCGGGGGCATTAGAGAGAGAGGCAGAGGATATGGAAGAGGTAGACAAGGCCGTAACAGAGTGAAGAACCTGGTAGAGTTGTCTGGAAGAGTTAGAGGAGGAGGAAATGAGGTCTGAGTAGTAGGACTGTTTGGCTGCATTGATCATGGAATGGTAAAGCTGTTGAGAGTGGCGGAAAGAAGTCAGAGATTCAGGGCTGAACATTTATGCCAAGCTTGTTCCGCACAGCGGAGATGCAAGCACTGGAGATAGAGAATGGGGTGGTACCAGGGATGGGTGGAGCAGGGGTGGGACAGTGAAGCGGGACAGAGTGGAGCAAATTGGTCCAAGGTGGCAGAGAGAGTGGAGGTCCAGAGATCGACTTGCTTGTCTACTGTTAGAGAGAACGCGGCAGATGGAAAAAGAGAGTCAGCTGAGGGAAACTGTTGCAGGGTCAGTGGAGTGATGCGGCATCTAGGTCTGAGGGAGGGCGGATTAGAACTATTGGATGGGGACTGCAAGGATGGGAGGGAGAGAGAAAAGAGGAGGCAAAAGTGGTCGTACCAAGGAAGCGGGAGGGAGGAAATCTGCGAGGGAGCGGATGGGGTGAGAACAAAATCCAGAATGTGTCCTGTAGCATGTGTAGGGCAGGAGACATGCTGGTGGAAGGAAAGGTCATCCAACAAAGACAGCAGAACCTTGTCCTTGTGGCGAGATGGGGAATCGTACTGGGTGTTAAAGTTACCAAGGACAATGAGGTGTGGGGACAGAATGGAAGCCTCAGAAAGGGAGGCCATGAGGGCATCCCAGAGGTCAGGGTGAAGGGAAGGGGGAGCGTAGAGGAGAAGGAAGGAAGTGGAGGGTGAGGAACCAACGCGAAGAAAAAAGGACTCAGAATAGCGGGGAGGAGGGACAGCCTTAGAGAACAGGAGAGAGGAGCAATAGATGACCGCCACACCTCCGCCGCTACAGTTGAGATGGGGCATAAGGAGAGCAGAATACCCTGGAGGAAGGCAGCGGTGCAGAAGGGCATCCTCACCCTCAATGAGCCAGGACTCTGAGGAACATGACGTCCAAGGAGTGCTGGGTGAGAAGGTCATGGATAAGGTGTGTCTTTGCGCGGAGGGAGTGGCAGTTAAGCAGAGCAAGGGAAAGGGCAAGCAGGGGGACTGCAGCAGGGAAGCCGAGCCATGCAGGGAGGCAGGGCAGCAAATTTGCTGGGGTGCGAGAAGAAAATCCTGAGGGAGAGAGGTGGTGGGGAGGCGGGTGGTGACCCCAGAAGAGCACAACAAAAAGAAGGCAGAAAACCCAGATAAGAAGTGCGGGGGGAGGCAGAAGCACAGATGGTTTCCGCAATGGAGAGTCCGGGGCTGAAGGAGGGAAGATACTGAGAGGAAGAGGTGCTCATTACTGGCTGGCAGAGCGGTTTATAACAGGATAATAAAGCAAACAGATATTTTACTGTGTGTATATAAATTTTAATTTTTTTAAAATGTATTTATATATATAATAGAGTAAAATTTGAGCAGTGTCTGAGAAATGTGTGAGAACTGTTAACTCTTAGGGGCATGTTTACTAAGGCTTGTACCAGAAGCACATGCTGGGGCCCGAAAGTGCTGATACCTGTGCTAACATTTGGGGGCATATGCATCCAGCACCCTACCGTTAGCATGGTATTAATGCACGACACTGTGCTGACTGATGCATGAGTGCATACTGCCACCCACTGAGGCGGCCTTAAGTGCACCTGCATTAATAGCTGTGTCCAAAAAGTCCATGCTAACTGCAATGTGCCATCCATGCTCATGTTCCACCCAAAACCAGACCAGTCCCCCCAATCATATAATTATTGTAAATGGAACTGGCTTCATGCATTGATTTTAAATAATAAAAATTATACTGAATTATACAATAAACTTGGGAATAGATATACCAAATTCTAAAATATTAAGGTTTCCTGTTCAAATGTTTTTCTAGGATTTGAGTGATCTGGGTTTGAATTTCATACTTCTTAGCTCTGCAGTTTATATTACTTTTCAGCATATTAAAACTTATGCAGTGAAACTGAATAATGGCAAGTGTTTTTATACCCTTTTATAGCCACTTCTTTTCTATAACCTCCCCCTCTTTCCTGCTAGCTAAACTATAAGCACCTTTCTGTTAATTTATGAGAATTATTGTCGAGAGTGCATTATCACTGATCTGCATGGCACTTCCAGCATGTTAGATGCAAAGGCCCAAGCAACATAAAACACATCAAAATTCATTAATGTGGTATTGATTATTTTTTGGATAATTAATTTTATTGCAGATCCTTGAAAGAGATAATGGGCTGCAAAGAGAGAAGGCAAAAGAAAATGAGCAAAACTTCCTTAATCTTCAGAATGAGCATGAGAAATCATTGGGAATGTGGAAAAAAGATGTAAGTTTATTAGATTAAATATAAGACTAGTTTAAAAGTTTTTTTAAGGTAGTCATTGGATATTAGTTGGATTTTCAACATCTTCCAATAATCCAAATTTAGAACAAACATGCAAAGTCTTATGAGACAGCATGATATCGCAGCAGAGGATGAAGCTTGTGCAAACACCAATTTGGAAAGATGTGTTTGTAGTTTCAGTTGGAGGACAGCCTTGTACATGGCTTATGTATCAGATAGATTCTTCTAGTGAAATGGAGCATGTGTTATGCTGCGAGCACTGAAGAGGTCTGTAGCTTGGAACAATTACATTGTGCCATTGATAGCATGTGAATCCTAGATTATTATAGTAGATAGAGACTGCAAAGCCCATCTAGTTTCACACATTCTCTATACTTTTTCAGGTTTTTCACTGTGTTCTAACACTTCCATATGTTGCAGAACATAGTAACATAGTATATGATGGCAGATAAAGACCAGTATGGTCCATCTAGTCTGCCCAGCAAATGCGGCAAGAGTAGGTGCACCTGCAGCTCAGTGTAGGTCACTCCTATTTATTCAGATATAAGAGATGTTTATTTTGATTTTATCCTGTTGCTATAAAGGGATCCACTGTGTCTGTCCTATGCCATTTTGAATTCTGTCACTGTATTTGCCCCCACTACTTCCATCGGGAGGGCATTCCAAGCAGAGGTTTGATGGTAAGCAATTAGAGAAGAATACAAGGTCAAGGCAGTGGGATATGAATACGATTTGAGCTGTTGTGTGACGATCTGTTTTGGGAGTGTGACAAAAGTCTAAGGGGCCAGGATTGGGGTTGATATTTCTGGAAGAGAGAAAGGAGGAGTAGAAGAGCGTGGGGCAGAGAGAAGACAGCATGATGCTAAGAAGGCTGAGGTTGTTTTAGAGAAAGAGGACATGGCTGAATGAGACCCATGCATTGAGACCCTAAAGCTCTGCCTGACTTGTAGGTTGTGTGTGTGGGAGCATTTCCAAGGTCCTGTATTTCAACTTTCTAACAGGGGCTCTACAGGTCAAACAATGGTAAGGATTTGAGGGTTTATTTTTATTAAATTGCTAGCTATCTGACTGGGAGCTCTTAAAAGGGTTTTTATATATTTTTAAAGCAAAGTTACTTTCTTTTTGGTGCTTTAGTAGAAATTTCCTTGAGCAAAGTAGGTTGCTGAACTCTAGTAACCTTCTCAACTTTTGGGAACTGCTGATACCTAATCAGGAGTTAGTTCCCTCCCTACCCACCCCGACTCCCACCCAGCCCTAGTGAGCAATCCTGCTATATAGGGCACCTCCCCATTTAACAAAGCACAGAGAATCGGAGCAGCACATTTTGAATATAATTAAAGAGATTTAACTGCTTTTTCTCTGAAAGGACAGCTGGGAAACCGGCTGGTACTTGGTAGATCTCTCTGTTTTGCTTTAACAGATACCTAAGCTCCACGAACAGAACAATGGCTGGGAAAAATTGTATTGCTAAAGCTGTTGCCCCTGTTATAGCTTCTGCCTCTGTCCAGACAGAGGTCCTATTGCCAGTTGAAGGACCGGTTCCATGTGCAGGGTGCCTACATGCTGAAGCTCTGAGGAAACAAGTGGAGGAACTCAGAGAGGAGGTGGCGAGGCTGAGGAGCATTCAAGACCGTGAGAAGTACATTGATGAGATGCTTTTTGCAGCAACCAAGCTCTCCAGCAGAGGAGAAAATGGGTGCCAACAGAATGTCGATGGTTGGACACAAGTCACCAGGGCCTGCAGAATCACCAATCCAACTTCTCCAGCCCTTGAATTGAAGCACCATTATGCAGCCCTGGAAGTGGAGGAGTTGAAAGCATCCCTGGAAAGGGAAGAACCAGAGCTCAAGTACCCCAAAGTTGCCGAATCAGTGACAACAAGAAAGCAAAAAAAGTAGTGGTGGTTGGAGACTCTCTTCTGAGGGATACTGAGGCATCCATCTGCTGACCAGACTTGATGTCCAGAGAGGTATGCTGTCTGCCTGGTGCCAAAATCCAAGATGTTACGGAGAGTTTGCCGAGACTCATCAAGCTCACTGACTATTACCCAATGTTGCTAATCCATGTTGGAACACATGATACTGCCAGGTATCCCTCGGAACATATCAAAAGTGACTTCATGGCTCTGGGACAGAGGGTGAAGCAGTTAGGTGCACAGGTGGTGTTCTCTTCAATCCTCCTTGTTGAGGGTAAAGGCCAAGGCAGAGAAGCTTGCATCCTGGAGATGAATGCATGGCTGCGTGGATGGTGTCATCGAGAGCATTTTGGTTTCCTAGACAATGGGATGCTGTTCCAAGGGATGCAGAGCAGAGACGGCATCCATCTGTCCAAGAAAGGTCAACGCATCTTCAGTAGTAGACTGGCTAATCTACTGAAGAGGGCTTTAAACTAGATTCATTGGGGATGGGTGAAGAAAGCCCCCAAGTAGGTGAAAGCCCCCAGGGTAGGTGATACATTAAATACCTTTATGAAAATGGGTAACAGGGGTAACATATGGAAAGCAGTGTGTATAAATGCCCGTAGCATGGGAAATAAGATCCCTGATGTTGAAGCTTTGGTGGGAGTGGCTGACTTGGATTTAGTGGCAGTTACAGAAACATGGTTCACAGAAAACCATGATTGGGAAGTAACTATACCTGGCTATACTTTATTCAGAAAGGACAGGGTAGGAAGAAGGGGAGGAGGAGTGGCACTATATGTAAAAAATACTATTAAAGCTTTGGAATTACAGAGCTTAAAAGGGAGAGAGGAGGCATTGTGGGTTAAACTAGAAAGAGGGAAAGAGAAATCAGTTTGCATTGGCGTGATATACAGACCTCCCTCACAAGAGGAAGAGGTGGACAGAGTTAACTGAAGACATACGCAGCATTGCTAGGAAAGGGGAAGTCCTACTGATAGGAAATTTCAATATGCCAGATGTTGTTTGGCACATTCCTGCTGCAGTATCATCTAGAAGTAAAGAGATCCTGGATTCTCTACAGGGAGAACTATTCAGGCAATTGGTAACAGACCCCGCACATGAAGGGGCCATACTGGACTTGGTGCTTACCAATGGTGAAAGTGTTTCTGATGTTGTAGTGGGAGATCATTTTGCATCCAGTGATCACTAGATGGTGTGGTTCAGTATTAGGACTAGGGCTGTTAGAATCCATTCAAAGGTGAGGATCTTAGACTAACTTTGCCAAGATGGGCCAATACCTCAGGGAGTCATTAGTGGGATAGGAAGAGCTGGGGGATGTAGAAAAACAGTGGGCAAAACTGAAAGGGGATATTTAAGGGCAACCAAACTTTTTGTTAAAATGGTAAATAAAGGTAAAAGGAAAAGGAGACCGCTATGGCTTTCGAAAGAAGTAGCTGAAAAAGTGAAGAAAAAGAGGGAGGCCTTCATGAAATACAAGAGATCACAGAGAGAGGAAGACAGGCATCTATATTTGGAAAAACTTAGAGAAGCTAGCAAAGTAGTCAGGAAGGCAAAGATTCAAAAGGAGGAGGAAATAGCCAATGCAATAAAATGAGGGGATAAGACATTTTTCAGATATGTTAGTGAGAAGAGGAAGGACAAAAGTGGTATTGTCAGACTCAAGAGTGCAAGGGAGGAATATGTAGAAGTTGATAAGGATAAAGTGGAATTGCTTAATAAATATTTCTGTTCTGTGTTCACAGATGAAGAACCAGGAGCAGGACCTCAGAAAACACCCACAAACAGGAAAAGAAATGAGGGACATCTTGAACAATTTTCAGAAGACTTTGCTCAAGAGAAACTAGCTCAACTTAAAGTAGACAAAGCGATGGACCGGATAGGATACACCCTAGAATACTGAGGAAACCTGGAGACATTCTAGCAGCTCCACTGACTGACCTTTTCAATGCCTCGGAGTCGGGAGTGGTGCCAAAGGACTGGAGAGAGGCTCATGTGGTGCCTTTACACAAAAGCAGAAGTAAGGATGTGGTTGAAAACTACAGGCCTGTTAGTTTAACTTCGGTGGTGAGTAATTGGAAACGCTGCTGAAAGAGAAAATAGTGAGGTTTCTGGAGTCCAGCGGATTACAGGAGCCGAGGCAGCATGGATTCACCAGAGGCAGGTCTTATCAGACAAATATGATTGATTTCTTTGACTGGGTGACCAGGGAGTTGGACCGAGGGAGAGCCTTAGATGTGGTGTATTTAGATTTCAGTAAAGCCTTTGACACTGTTCCTCACAGGCGATTTATAAACAAACTGAGCACCCTAGGGATGGACCCTAAAGTTACTGCTTGGGTTAGAGATTCGTTGGGTGGGAGGCGACAAAGAGTACAGGTAAATGGAGCTCACTCTGAGAAGAAGGATATTACCAGTGGTGTGCTCCAGGGATCTGTCCTTGGTCCGATTCTTTTTAACATCTTTGTTAGTGATATAGCGGAAGGGCTGTCGGGTAAGGTTTGCCTCTTTGTGGATGATACCAAAATCTGCAATAGGGTAGACACCCAGGAAGGTGTAGATAACATGAGGAGGGATCTAGCTAAGCTTGAAGAATGGTCTAGAATTTGGCAGCTGGGATTTAATGTTAAAAAATGTAAGGTCATGCATTTGGGCTGCAGCAATCCAAGGGAGCATTACAGTATAGGGGGTGAAGTACTTTTGTCCACTAAAGAAGAACGGGACCTAGGAATGGTTGTGTTTGATTATCTTAAAGTAGCTAAACAGGTAGAAAAGGCGACGACAAAAGCTAGAAGGATGCTTGGGTGCATACGGAGAGGAATGGCTAGCAGAAAAAAGTAGGTGATAATGCCTCTGTATAAGTCTTTGGTAAGACCTCATTTGGAATATAGTGTGCAATTCTGGAGACCACACCTTCAAAAGGATGTGAACAGGATGGAGTAGGTGCAGAGGGTGGCTACTAAAATGATTAGTGGTCTTCATTATAAAGCATATGAGGACAGACTTAAGGATCTTAATATGTACACCTTAGAGGAAAGGCGGGATAGAGGCGATATGATTGAGATGTTTAAATACCTCTGTGGCATAAATGTTCAGGGAGAGAGCCTCTTTCAATTGAAAGCAAGTTCTGCTACAGGGGGACATGGGATGAGGGTGAAGGGAGATAGATTCAGGTGTGATATGTGGAAATATTTCTTTATGGAAAGAGTAGTGGATCCGTGGAATAGTCTCCCAGTGGAGGTGGTAGAGATGAGGACAGTAACTGAATTAAAAAAAGCATGGGACAAACACAGAGGATCTCTAAAGGTAAAAAGGGGACTGTTGTAATTATTGATATGGAAGGACAAACTAGATAGGCCATGTGGTCTTTTTCTGTCGTCATGCTTCTATGTTTCTACCTAAAAGCCTATATTTGGCTTCTAGAACCTCCCTCCCACTCTTTCCTATGTCATTTGTGCCCACATTTACAAAGACAACTGACTCCTCCCGAGTACTGTCTAAATCCTATCTAGGTGACATATGCAGTTCACTATTTTCATACCAGGCAGAAAAGGGACCAAGCAATCCTCATGTCCACCAGCCACCTAACTATGTTTATGTTTATTGTTTATTAATTTACTTGATATACCGTTCCTTCATGACACCAGGCCACAGCTAGAAAAAGGAAAGGAACTACAATTAGTAGACGGGAAAGGGGGAAAACACACGATAGAGAAAGGAAATCAGAGAGCAGAGACAAGAGATCACAGAGCGAGGAAGACAGGCATCTATATTTGGAAAAACTTAGAGAAGCTAGCAAAGTAGTCAGGAAAGCAAAGATTCAAAAAGAGGAGGAAATAGACAATGCAATAGAATCGGGAGATAAGAAATTTTTCAGATATGTTAGGAAGGGCAAATGTGGTATTGTCAAACTAAAGGGTGATGGAGAGGAATATGTAGAAGCTGATGAGGATAAAGCAGAATTGCTGAAGAAATATTTCTGTTCTGTGTTCACAGATGAAGAACCAGGAGCAGGGCCTCAGAAAATACCCACAAACGGGAACAGAAGTGAGGGGCATCGTGAACAATTTTCAAAAGACTGTGTTCATGAGAAACTAGCTAAACAAAGTAGACAAAGCGATGGGACCGGATGGGATACACCCTAGAATACTGAGGGAACTTGGGGATATTATAGCAGCTCCACTGACTGACCTTTTCAGTGCCTCGTTGGAGTCGGGAGTGGTGCCAAAGGACTGGAGAGCGGCTCATGTGGTGCCTTTACACAAAAGCGGAAGTAAGGATGTGGTTGAAAACTACAGGCTGGTTAGTTTAACTTCGGTGGTGAGTAAATTATTGGAAGCGCTGCTGAAAGAGAAAATAGTGAGGTTTCTGGAGTCCAGCGGATTACAGGATCCGAGGCAGCATGGATTCACCAGAGGCAAGTCTTGTCAAATCTGATTCATTTCTTTGATTGGGTGACCAGGGAGTTGGACCGAGGGAGAGCCCTAGATGTAGTGCATTTATATTTCAGTAAAGCCTTTGACAGCGTTCCTCACAGCGACTTATAAAGAAACTGAGCACCCTAGGGATGGATCCTAAAGTTACTGCTTGGATTAGAAATTGGTTGAGTGGGAGGCGACAAAGGGTAAAGGTAAGTGGAGCTCACTTTGAGGAGGAGGAGGTTACCAGTGGTGTGCCACACTGATCAGTCCTTCGTCCGATTCTTTTTAACATCTTTGTTAGTGACATAACCGAAGGGCTGTCGGGTAAGATTTGCCTCTTTGCGGATGATACCAAAATCTGCAGTAGAGTAGACACCCAGGAAGGTGTAGATAACATGAGGTGGGATCTAGCTAAGCTTGGTTAGAATTTGGCAGCTGAGATTTTTGTTAAAAAATGCAAGGTCATGCATTTGGGCTGCAGCAATCCAAGGGAGCAATATAGTATAGAGGGTAAGAACATAAGATATGCCATACTGGGTCAGACCAATGTCCATCAACCCCAGTATCCTGTTTCCAACAGTGGCCAATCTAGGTCATAGGGTGAAGTACTTTTGTCCACAAAAGAAGAGCGGGACCTAAGCGTGATTGTGTCTGATGATCTTAAAGTAGCTGAGCAGGTAAAAAAGGCGACAGCAAAAGCTAGAAGGATGCTTGGGTGCATAGGGAGAGGAATGACCAGCAGATAAAAGAAGGTGATAGTGCATTTGTATAAGTCTTTGATGCAACCTCATTTGGAGTATTGCATGCAATTCTGGAGACTGCACCTTCAAACCAGGCTGGAGTTGGTACAGAGGGTTGCTACTAAAATGGTTTGTGGTCTTCATTATAAAGCATATGAGAACAGACTTAAGGAGCTTAATATGTATACTTTAGACTAGAGGAAAGGCGGCATAGAGGTTATATGATTGAGATATTTAAATACCTACATGGCATAAATGCACAGGAGGAGAACCTTTTTCGATCGAAAGCAAGCTCTGCTACAGGGGGACATAGGATGAGGGTAAAAGGAGATTGACTCAGGAGTAATAAGCGGAAATATTTCTTTATGGAAAGAGTGGTAGATGCGTGGCATAGTCTTCCAGTGGAGGTGGTAGAGGTGAGGATAGTATCTGAATTCAAAAAAGCATGGGACAAATACAGAGGATCACTAAAGGGAAAAGGGGGACTTTTGTAGTGGTTGATATGGAAGGGCAGACTAGATAGAAAAAGACCACATGGCCTGCCATCATGCATCTATGTTTCTATGTTTAATGTTGGCCACCACAGTGACTAACCTACGCTCTGTGTCCATCTTAGAAAGTTGCCTTAGTTGGTCACATGGTCTTTAGTTCATACCTTTGCTGCCAATTACTGTCTCAACAAAGAGTCAAGTAGTAACGTTAAATTTAGCCAAGCTGTTTTATGGCATTTTTTTGGAACTTAACTATACCTCCTTCCCCCGACCTTAGCTGGCCACCTTAGGAAGAGTGGGCCCAAGTGGCTGACAGATCCCTGCTTTACTCTGCTTGTGCTTTAGGGTTACTCCTCATTGGTATGCTATTGCTTTCTGTCCTTAATGGCAGCTGGGAGCTAATTTATTTTTTTTATTTATTTTTTATTTAGTGTACACTTATATCCCGCTACTTCCAGCGATCAGCAGCGGTATTCCAACAGAGAAATAGAGTGGCTGTACTGGCCAGAATTTACAATACACATGATGATTAGTGGAAGAGGTACAGTTCACAGCACACAGTATGATTAGTGGATAAGGTACAGTTCACAGCACACAGGGTTAAGGTTTAGACAAATTGAGAAGGGGGTATTTACAATTAGTATTTACAAAAGCAGTTACATATTTACACAAGCAGTTACATATTCACACATCAGTGAGGCTAGTGGTGGCGAGCTCATTGCTGACATGATTCATACATTTTGCTTTGTGGGTTCAATGAACCGAGAGCGTTGTGCTTATGTAGTGCTGAAGTGTGACTGGAATAGGTACGTCTTGAGTTGATTTCTGAAGACCAGTAAGTCACTGCACGCTCTTAGATTGACTGGTAGCTTGTTCCAGAGTTGAGGTGCTATGAACGAGAATGCTCGGTTGCTGGTATGGACATTGACGTGCCTCATGCGGCCGGGGACCAGTAGGGTGTTGAGGCTCGGGGAACGTCTGCTCCTGTTATTTGTTTGGGCTGACACAAGTGAGCCGAGGTAAGAGGGCGCGATGTTATGGAGGAGCTTGAATGTGGTAACTATGATTTTATACTGTATTCGGGCACTGATTGGGAGCCAATGCAGGTCAATTAAAGTAGGTGTGATGTGATCCTTTAGTCTTGTTCCCGTTATGATTCTAGCTGCCACATTCTGCGCCAACTGGAGGATACTGATGGTCTTTTTAGGGAGCCCCTGAAGTATGGCGTTGCAATAGTCTATGTGAGGAATGATGAGTCCCATATGTGAAGACTACATTCCTGCTTGTTCCTGGAGATAGCATAGTTACTCACCTGTAACAGGCGATCTCTGGGAACAACAGGAATCAGTCTTCACAACCCGCCCTCCTCCCCTCAAAGTTGTAGGATGGGATTTATTTTTTTTCTACAGTTGTTTCGCTAAATTCTATACTTGACTGAGGTGAACTGTTGGGAAGAAGGGAAGGCAGGCTCGCATGCGTGGAGGGACGCTCTCAAAAGCATTCCTATTGGATGACAGGGAGTGTTCCCACATGGGGCTCCGTCGATGCTGACATCACCATATGTGAAGACTGATTCTTGCTATTCCTGGAGATCACCTCTTACAGGTAAGTAACTATGCTTTATGATTATTTGGTAAATTTTATGCTATTACTTTTGTTTGTATCTCATTGAATTGCTAATTATCTCTTAAGGGGTAATCATATCTTGATGAACATAAAATGTGGTGTCAAATTGCTCTCTCTCTCTCTTAAATGGGAGAACTAACTATAAATTAAGGGATGTGCCTAGGGTGGGTAGAAGTTTGTGTATGTGTATGTGTGTGTGGGTAGGAAAAAGACTATCTACCTGTCTGTTTCCTTTTAAGACTATAAGGACCCATCTAAATCTAAGAGATGTTAATTTAAAACCTCTAAAGCAAGCTGAGAACATGCTTTTCTTTTTTAATGAAATAAAAAAAGATTTAAAACAAAAAACCTTCACAAGCTCCCCTCTATTCCAAGTTTGCCAGCAAAGTAATGACCACTTATCCAAAGAGGCTTTGTCCACTCTCAGCTTTCCCTCAGGAAATAGCACACTGTGATTATATCAAGCATTATTAAAGTCAGGGGCGGCCCAAGGGGGGTGCGGGGCCTCATTTGCATAAATATTTGCATAATGTTAACATGCATTTTTAGTAAACATGCTTCTTAATGAGTGCCTAGATTAAGAAAGACTAACAGATTTCTATGTTACTATATTCCAGTGCCAACCGCCAGGCCCATTAGGAAGTACTATAAACACTGACCATTTAGAACTCATAGCAAATCCACCATATCATAACAGCTCTGCCGGGACTCACAAAGCACCAAACCCTACCTCTATCAAAAGGCAACATTGCAAATATTAAACCAATACATCTCAGAGAATACCAATGCATCTCCTACTGGGGAAAGAGAACAAGTGACATGGTCAAATAGAAACTACATGAACAGAATACCTCAGCTTGTTTAAAATGCAAAACATAGATCATCACCAAAGAACAAGGGATCACAATTTAGAAATAGGAAGACAATAATTAAATTGGGAACTCCAAAAGCCAAACTTGGGATGTACAACAACACTGGAGAAATAAAACTATAAATTAATTTCCTCTTGTACTAAACAAAACACAAAAGACGTTAACGATGCACATTTCCCAGAGCTGATATAGTCCAATTAATAAATTCAAAATAAAGTATTTTCTACATTTTGTTGCTTGTGCATTTTCTTTTTCAGTTGCAATTGCTCCAGTCACTTTTTTCTGGTTTCTTTATGTCTTCTTCTCTTTTAGATTTTTTTCCAAATTTTTTCTCTATATCTGCTTTAACTTACTGATCCCTTTACCCTTTTGCTCTTTCCTCCATTTCTTTCCTTATTCCTTTATCATCCACTCAAATTTCACTCTTCCATTCTCAATCTCCACTTACTCTTCCAATACCCGGCTCATCGTAGACTTTTCTTCCCTCTCACACAAAATATCTTTTCCCCTCTCCATTCTCATTCCCCAACCCTTTCTAGTCCTCCTCCAAAATCAGCTCCCTTATAGTTCTAGACCCACCCAGCATCTGCCTCTTTCTAGTCCCAGTCTCCCAAGCTTCCACATCAGCCCATTTCCAGTCCTAGCCCCCCATATGCTGTTTTCCAGTTCCATTCCAGCCCCCCATCAGCCCATTTCCACTCCAAGCTCCCCCATCAGCACACTTCCAGTCCTATTCCAGCCCCCATCAGCCCATTTCCAGCCCATCATCCATTTGCAGTCCCACATTCCCCCCCATCAACCCAATTCTAGTCCTATTCCAGCTCCTCATCGGCCCATTCTCCAGGACCAAGCAGGAAGTCAGTCCTCACATATGGGTGACGTCGGTGCCAATGGAGCTCTCGTGTGGAGCATTTCCCCAGCCTTCCCGCACAAGGGTGCCATCTTGCTCAGTCTTTCTTTTTCTGTGGAGCACAACGGATGTAGTTCGTGTCACCCGGTAAAAAGTTGATTTTTCTGCAATTTTTTGCGTCCCTTTATCCGGTACAACGCCAGTTCCCCATCCCGCCTCGGCTCGGTACACTGGTATCAAGCCCGGAACTTCTTTTTAGGTTTTTCAGAGACTAGCTATGCTCCTTAGATGTAAAGGATGCTTACGCTTACATCCTCATCCATCCAGACCACAGACAATATCTCAGATTTGTGGTGGAAGGAAACCACTTTCAGTACAGAGTGCTTCCCTTTGGCCTGACCTCTGCCCCCAGGGGTTTCACCAAATGCCTGGCGGTGGTGGCGGTTTTTCTCAGAAATCAGGGGATTTTTGTCTTCCCCTACCTGGATGACTGGCTAATCATGGGCCAGTCACTCCAGGAGGCCCGACAGGCCACTCTCCGCACTGTCTCTCTTCTTCAGCATCTGGGCTTTGTCAACTATGCAAAGTCCACTTTGCTCCCCTCTCAGAACCTAGAGTTTATAGGGGCCAGGTTGGACACTCTTCAGGCATGAGCTTTCTTGCCCGAGGACAGGGCCTACAGACTTATGGACTTGGCCAACCAGTTCCAAAAGCAATTCTCGTGTTTCTGCCAGGCACTACCTGTGGCTCCTGGGCCACATGGCATCTACGGTACATGTGACCCCGAATACCCATCTGCACATGCGGACTGCTCAATGATGCCTCAGAGATCAGTGGATACAAGCCACTGGTGACCTCCGAGACAGAGTAAAGGTGTCCAGATGACTTCTGAACTCCTTACAGTGGTGGCTACATTTATTTATTTATTTATTTAACTGTATTTATAGCCCGCTTTTCACCGGGTCAAAGCGGCGTTACATATAAGGGTGGGGAAATCAAGTATCAGGGTGGGGCCATCACCAGGTAGGTAACATTGATGATTCCGAAGGATAGACTTTAGACATGGACAGTACAGTGTAGTTGTCACTCAGAGGGACATGGAGAGTTCAGGGGTTTTTGCATTTTTTGGTAGGGGTTGTCTTGAAATATTCTTGGAATAGGATGATAGTGCTAGCTACATCTGCCAAACCTTCTCAGGGGTGTACCTTTTCAGGCTCCAGCACACACAAGGGTGCTGACGACAGATGCCTCCTTAAAGGGCTGGGGTGCACATTGCCAGGGCACGTGTACTCAAGGCCTGTGGTCCCCTCGGGAAGCCACACAGCAGATCAACCTTTTAGAGCTGCAAGCAATCTGCTTAGCTCTGCAAACCTTCTGCCATGCTCTCTCTCAACAGTCTGTCCTAGTTCAGACGGACAATCAGGTAGCAATGTTCTACGTGAGCAAACAAGGAGGCACAGGCTCCAGGCTCCTATGTCAGGAGGCACTGGACCTTTGCTCCTTTGCGGTCAAACAAGGCATGTTTCTCAAAGCAGTTTATCTACCTGGCCAGGAAAACTTCCTAGCAGACAAGCTAAGCAGGATTCTCCAGCCCAACGAATGGCAGTTGAATCCATTGGTGGTCCAGCAGATCTTCCTCCGCTGGGGACTTCCATCCATCAATCTCTTTGCAAGTCCACTAAACCGTCAGCTACCCAGGTTTTGCTCCAGACAGCTGCATCCTCTGAGGATGGCAGCAGATGCTTTTCTGATCACTCGGTCTACGGGCCTCCTGTATGCATTTCCTCCCATACCCCTAGTGGCCCGAACTCTGTTCAAGATCCTCCAGGACAAGGCCTCAGTGATTCTGGTAGCCCCCAGATGGCCAAGGCAACCGTGGTTTCCACTTCTCCTACAGTTGGCGGTGGAAGCCCCGTTCCCTCTGGGGCTACAACATGATCTCCTGTCTCAAGAGCAGGGTTCCCTTCTGCACCCCAATCTCAGGTCCCTCAATCTGATGGCCTGGCTGCTGAAAGGACAGTGCTAGCTCCCTTACTTCTACCTAAGGAGGTTGAGGTGGTGGTCTTGGCCTCTAGGAGGCAGTCCACCAGAAAGTCCTATGCCCTCAAGTGGCGTAGGTTTATAGTATGGTGTGCTCAGCATGATGAAGATCCTTTCGCTTGCCTTATGCCAGTAGTACTGCAGTATCTACTTCACCTGTCAGACCTAGGCCTTAAGTCTAACTCTGTTCGGGTCCACCTCAGTGCTCTCTCAGCGCAGCACTCACTGGTGGAGGGACAGTCTCTGTCGGTTCACCCCTTGATGTCCAGATTTCTCAGAGGTCTGCTTCTGCTCAAGCCTCCGGTTCGTCCACCGGCGACTGAGTGGGATTTGAACGTGGTCTTGCAGCAACTGACTCGTCCACCGTTTGAGCTGATGGCTACTTGGCATTTGCGCTTCCTCTCGTGGAAAGCGCTCTTCCTGGTGGCTCTTACCTCGGCCAGACGTGTGAGTTTACTACAAGCTCTGGTTTCTGATATACCATACACGCAGTTCTATAGGAACAGGGTGGTCCTACGGACCCATCCCAAGCTCCTCCCAAAAGTGGTCTCTTTCCACCTCAATCAGGAGGTAGTTCTTCTGAACTTTTTTCCCAGGCCGCATGCCAGCCGGGCTGAAACAGTCTTACATACCCTGGACTGTAAGAGGGCATTGTCCTTTTACATAGAACTTACCCGGGAGCATCGAATGGCTACTCAGCTCTTCATCTCGTTTGACCCTAATAGGATGGGGTTACCTGTCTCCAAGTGTACGTTGTCCACTTGGGTGGCAGATTGCATCGCCTGGGCGTACAGGGCAGCTGACTTCCCCTTGCAGGGTTGGGTCACGGCCCACCGTGTCAGGGCGAAGGCCACGTCAGTAGCTCATCTCCACTCTGTTCCGTTGGCAGACATCTACCGGGCCGCAACTTGGTCTTCAAGCCAGACTTTTGCAGCCCATTACTGCCTTGAAAGAGAGTCCCGGCGGGACAGTGTTTTGGGCCAGGCGGTACTCCGTAATCTCTTTGAGGTTTAGGCAACTCCTACCCTCCGGCCCTTGTGTTGGGCTACCATACAGGGTGCGTTCTCAGAGAGAATTCTTATCACGGATGCTGAGGATCTTGAGAGGGAGCCAATTTTTCAGCTCTGGGTTCACAGTAGCTAGAGCTGGGGAGTCCCATATGTGAGGACTGACTTTCTGCTTGGTCCTGGAGAAAGCGTAGTTACTCACCTGTAACAGGTGTTCTCCAGGAGCAGCAGGAATCAGTCCTCACAACCCTCCCTCCTCCCCTGGAGTTGCAGTCCTATCCTTTATTTTGATTTTTTGCTGTCTTTAGCTATGTCATCAGACTGAGCAAGATGGCACCCTTGGGCGGGAAGGGGACAGCGCAGGCGCGCTGCATTCCCAAAGGCTTTCTTTGAAAGCTGGGGAAATGCTCCGCACAGGGGCTCCGTCAGCGCTGACATCACCCATATGTGAGGACTGATTCCTGCTGCTCCTGGAGAACACCTGTTACAGGTGAGTAACTACGCTTTTCCAGTTCTAGCCCCCCCATATGCTCTTTTCCAGTTCCATTCCAGTCCCCCATCAGCCCATTTCCACTCCAGGCACCCCCCCATCAGCCAATTTCCAATCCTAGCCCCCTCATTATAAGAACATAAGATATGCCATACTGGGTCAGAACAAGGTCCATCAAGCCCAGTATCCTGTTTCCAACAGTGGCCAATCTAGATCATATGCACCTAGCAGTTTCCCCAAAAGACACAGGTTCCACAATGCTTGTACTGGATCAAAGTAGTGATATCCCGGGTCCCTTTTAATAATTGTTTATGGACCTTTCCTCCAGGAACTTGTCCAAACCTTTTTTAAGCCCAGCTACACTAACAGCCTTTACTACATCCTCCAGTAACAAATTCCAGAGTTTGATTACACGTTGAGTGAAAAAATATTTTATTTGTCTTAAATAGCACAGGTACACTAAAAAAATTTTTTTTAAACTGCCTCTAATGTTTCGATTGATTTTTACGTTTTTTGGTGCGCTGAATCCAAATCTGGTAACCAATTTGCTCCATCACGTACAGATTTTTTGCTACATTGGGTTAGCAGTTTGAGGTGAACGTTTCAGATTGAGTGCGATCGAGATAAACGTTTCTTGGATGAATTCTTTATACTAATTGTTTAGTAGTTATTCAAATAAGAATAAAGAAAATTGTAACAAGGCAGCACATAAGAATAGAGTAATGTCAACAAAACACACTGTGATGGTAGCAAAATTGTCTGCACTTAAAACAGCCACATACATGTGCACAAACATTGAGCATATAAGAGCGAGGTTAGACACAAAGCAAAGCAAAGAAATGTGCAAAAAATGTTGTACAGGTATGTATGTAAGAATAGAAAACGCAAACCGCACCATTTCAATACATGAAGACAAACACTCGATGGTGTGAAAATAAAATTCTAATAAATGAGATCCGACACTGTGGTAATAACTAGCAAATTTTTATTTCAAAGTTTAGTAAAAACACGATATTTGTCAACACAGTTTAGATTTTAAAGTCATTCTTGGGTCAATCAATCTCCTGGTGGGCCCGTTTCTTCTTCCCCCGAATGCTTCTCTTGGTGCACTGCTTGGCGTATTTTTCATCTGGGTTTTCCCGCAGCAGCAACCAGCAGAAATCAGCCATCATAGTGGTGTTCCATCTTCCTTGGTACCTTCTCTCTGCGTCCTTGATGTCCTGGTGAAACCTTTCACCTTGTTCTTCACTGTACGCCCCCAAGTTTTCGGGAAAGTAGTTCACATGGGAGTGCAAGAAATGGACTTTCAGGCTCATGTTACAGCCTTGTTCTTTGAAGGCATTGAGCATCCTGGCAACAATATCCTTATAGTTCTCATCCCGCCTGTTCCCCAAGAATTTGAGAACAACATCCTTGAAGGAATCCCAGGCTTCTTTTTCCTTCTCAGACATCGTTTCAGCGAATGCTCCATCTGAAATGAGTTTCCTTATATCAGGGCCAACAAACACTCCTTCCTTTAACTTTGCTTCAGAAAGTCGGGGGAACTTTGAGCAATGGTACCGAAAGCACTCACCATCTTTTGGAAGGGACTTGATGAATTGCTTAATGAGACCCAACTTAATGTGGAGAGGTGGTAATAGAATTTTATCACGAGGTACCAAGCTCTCATGAAGAACATTTTTCTCACCGGGTCTCAAATACTCCCGAATTGGCCAGTCTTTTTTCCCCCAGTGTAGGTCGCGGGCCCGGCTATCCCACAAGCAAAGGAAGCAGGGATATTTGGTGAAACCAGATTGCTTCCCTAATAGCATGGATAGAATTTTAAAGTCTCCACAAATCATCCACTTATGCTCATCATAACGAATCTTCTGAAGAATCAGGGCCAAATTCTCGTATTTTTCTTGGAGAATAACAGAGTGAGCAATAGGAACTGAAGCGAATGTGTTGCCATTATGAAGAAGAACACCTTTTATGCTGTCTTTTGACGAATCAATGAACAGCCGCCATTCAGCAGGATCATACTTGAGTTTAAACTTTTCCATCACTCCGTATATATCGTTGCAAAATACCAAATCTTCCTCTTTGCTGAAATACTTCAAAAATTGTGTCTCGCGGTTGCGGTACCAATAAAAAGTTGTTCCTGGTGACAATAGATTTTTCTGTTTAAGCCGAGAACCTAGCAGTTGGGCAGCATCTTTTGGGAGTCCTAAATCCCGGACTAAATCATTCAATTCAGCTAGAGAGAAAAGTTCAGGTTTCGGATCTGGTTCAGTTTCAAACTCGGAAGTACTGGACTCATCGGGAAAAGCCATCTGATGAGTCTCATCATGATCAGAACCGTCCACACAAATATGATCCAAAGATTTTGGTGGCTCAGGCACAGGTACTTCATTGCTATGAGGCATAGGCCTAATTGCTGAGGGAAGGTTGGGGTAACTTATTACGTTCTTATTTTTTAAGTTGTATCCCTTCACAATGCAAGAGCAAAAATAGCAGTCACTGCTGTGGTCTCTTTGTTCACGCCACATCATAGGTATTCCGAAACGAAATGCTTGTTTTTTACCTTTCATCCATAAGCGTAGATCTTCCTCACATGTCTTGCACACTTTGTGAGGAGCCCACGGTTTGTCTTGATCGCCTAACTTCAAACCGAAATAGGCGAAATATACTTTTTTAATAAATGCAGAAATGTTCCTCTGCCGCTTTTTCACGGTATATTCCCCACAAATAAAACAAAAACTGTCCGGAGAGTTGACGCAACCTCTGGCTCTGTGAGCCATCACAAATACACAGCACTGCAAACTACAACTGTAGTGAACCACTTCGGAATAAAGCTGGATTACGACTGAGCAAACAAAAGGTAATAATGAACTTGCAAGAAACTGAAATTTGACAGGAACGTTCATGTCGCAACCACCGTGTTTGAGCGAGCGAGCGAACGAGGCGAGGCGAACAGGAAAGAACATGCGCCAGCGCGAGTACTGGATTTAGCCCCCCGCCTCCCAATTGTCCTGTTAATGTATAGAATGAATACAAAACACTCTAAAATATCATGAGGGAGTGTTTCTAGTTAGTTAACCATTACAACCTCTATTTTGGGCCAAGAAAATAAACTGCAGTCGGCTAAAAAGAAATTATGTGAACATTCCTTATATGGGTAAGAAATCTAATTTTGCAAGAAAACGTGATGTGATGGAACATTTTGGCTATTTTTCCTGGATTCAGCACCCCAAAATCTATAGGAATCAGTTGCAAAACTGGAGGCAGTTTTTTGGTAGTGTACCTGTGTAGTTTACCCTGTAGCTTCATTGCATGTCCCCTAGTCTTTCTATATTCTGATAACGTAAACGATCGGTCTACGTTTACCCGTTCCACTCCGTTCATTAATTTATAGACTTCTATCATGGCTGAGGTGCTGTCTCTTTTCCAGGTTAAAGAGCCCTAACCTTTTTAGCCTTTCTTCATAGGAGTATCCTTCCATCCCCTTTACCATTTTGGTGGCTCTTCTCTGAACCTTTTCTAATAACGCTATATCCTTTTTAAGATACGGCAACCAGAATTGCACACAATATTCAAGGTGCGGTCTCACCACGGAATGATATAGAGGCATTAAAATATCTTTTGTTTTATTTTCCATTCCTTCCCTTATGATACCTAGCATTCTATTTGCTCTTTTGGCCGCCCCTGCACACTGGGCCGATGGTTTTAACATGTTATCCACAATGACGCCTAAATCTTTTTCCTGGGTGGTGGTTCCTAATGTGGAACCTTGCATCGTGTAACCATAGTTTGGGTTGTTCTTCCCTAGGTGCATAACTTTGCACTTGTCCACATTAAATGTCATCTGCCATTTTGATGCCCAGTCTTCCAATTTATCAAGATCCTCTTGCATTTTTCCACAATCCTCTTGGGTTTTAACAACTTTAAATAGTTTTGTGTCATCTGCAAATTTGATAATCTCACTCGTTATTCCCCTTTCCAGGTCATTTATGAATATGTCAAAGCAGGGACCCAGCACAGATCCCTGGGGTATACCACTATTCACGTTTCTCCATTGGGAAAATTGGCCATTTAGCCCTACCCTTTGCTTTCCATCTTTTAACCAGTTCCTGATCCACAATAGTACACTGCCTCCTATCCCATGACTCTTTAGTTTAGCCGAAAGTCTCTGATGAGGGACCTTGTCAAAGGCTTTCTGAAAGTCCAGATACACTATATCAACTGACTCACCTTTGTCCACCTGTTTATTCACACCTTCAAAAAAATATAACTGATTAGTAAGACAAGATCTTCCTTGTCTAAAGCCATGTTGGCTGTCTCCCATTAGGCCATGACTATTGTGATGCAGTAGCCAGCACAGAATCTATGATAATAGGGGAAAAAGAAGAACCTACCTTGCAGTCACATAAGCAGCAAACACATTCAGGTTACAATGAACCAAAGAATAGTAGAACAAACTTTCCCCACACCAGATATGACGCAGCAGAAAGTCAGAGAGCTAATCAGGTTCACCTGAGCAGGGAAGCACGTATGATCTGCAAGAGACAAGAGGATAAAAACAATTGGGAAATCCCAGCAAGGGGAGGCAGAGAGTTGGAAGGAAGAGAAGAAGTGGGTGTTGCGGGAGGAGTTACAGATGCCGAGCCAATGAGGGAGGAGACAGCTGAACCAGAGAGTGCTAGAAGAGCCAGTGCAGGAGTCTCCCAAGCCAGAGGGGGCATCGACCCGAGAAGAGTGACCAAGCAGGTAGAAGGCAGACGTCACAACCAGGAGAGCTTGCTGGATCCAGGAAGCACTGGGTATGCCCCGGTAGCAAGGAGCAGCAGGAGTAAAACCTTTCCAGAAAGTGGCTACAGCCCAGCTCAAATTTATTTTATTATTTATTTATTACAATCTCTTATATACCGCACTATTCGACATCAGCGCAGTTTACATGGAACATAATGATCAGAACAGCAGGCTGTTCTGTTATACATAGAACAGGTGTGTAGAACTTGGATAACATAGGGTAACTTTTCACAGGTAATATTTACATATCGGCATCGTGACAAAGTTCATAACATAGGGTAACTATTTACAGGTAATATTCACATCAGGCATCATGACAAGGTCAATGCTATCATGAATTTTACAGAGAAAGATAATGAGGTTGAGGAGAAGGTGGAGTCTCTAAAGTTGTTGTTGCATTATCTAGGTGTATTGTTGTATTGGTAGTATTTAAGGAACAGGTGGTATTTTATAGCCTTCCTGAATTGGGTAAGGTCAGTGATGTGGCGGATATTTGATGGTAGAAGATTCCAACATTTAGGGGCGTAGAATCGGAAGGCTCTGTTTGCCGTTGTCATGGTACATTTCGTTATTGTTTTCAGGGTTGCTAAGGTATTTATGGATAAGGTTCTTCTAGATCTGTTAGCTGGGAAGACGTGTATGAGTTCTGTTAGGGAGGAGGGCGCAAGACCATTAATTGTTTTGAAGGTGAGAAGTAAGGTCTTGAATAAAATCCTTCCATGTATTGGGAGCCAGTGGAGATGCATCAGGATAGGTGTCACATGGTCGTTCCTAGATGCACCATGAAGGACTCTTGCTGCGGCATTCATTGCTAGTTGAATTGGGTGTAGAGTGGACTGTGAGAGGCCTTGTAAAATAGCGTTTGTATAGTCCAAATGAGGTAAGACTAGAGCCTGGTATATTGTTCGGAAGTCGTTGGGGTCTGGTAGTGAGCGCAGGTGCTTAAGCGTGCGGATCTTGAAGTATATGGCTCTTACTATGTTATTTATGTGTGCCTTCATGTCAAGACGTTGGTCCAAGGTGATTCCGAGGTAACGTATGGATTGTTTTGTTTGGAGGTCTGCTTCTTTGACTCTTATGTATGGTGGTGGGGTGAAGTTGTTGTTCCTTGTAATGAAAAGTACTTCCGTTTTCTTGTGTTGAATACGGAGGTTTTGAGATTGAAGCCATTCAGAGACTGTGTCGAAGCAGTTTATCAAAGGGGATATGTCAAAATGCTCTGTAGAGAATGTTGTATATAGCAGGATATCATCTGCATATATCAGGCAGTCTATTTTGAACGTTCTGATGATATCGCAGATGGGCTGCATGTATACATTGAACATGAGAGATGATAAAGAGGACCCTTGCGGAACACCCTGCTTTTGGTGGAATGGTTCAGAAGTTTTTGTTCCGGATTTGACATGTTGCCATCTTCCAGTAAGATATGACTTACACCATTTAAGTGCATTGCCACAGATACCCCTCTCCCTTAGCCGCCCTAGGAGGAGTTCATGACTTACTGAGTCAAATGCTGCAGCGATGTCTAAGAAGATGAGCACGCAGCCTTGATGGATATTGTCAATGTAGGTGATTATGTTATTGAAGAGGGTGGGGTGAGGAGGGTTTCAACTCCATGGGCCTCCCTGAATCCATGTTGGCAAACTACTGGTGTTTGGAACTCTCGGGGAAAGGCACGCTACAGCCCAGACAGAAAAGCCTGGTTAACAGAGGAAGGAGTGGAAGCTTTTTACCCCAGAGGAAAAGCTAAGTACATCATTTTCTCTAAAGGGCAAGAGGGGGGCCCGGCCAGGAGAACTAAAGCTAACAGTGGGGAAGAGAATCCTTATTGGAGAGAGAGAGGGAACCTAAGAGAAGCCCCAAACACAGGTCCCCATGATCCGGTTTATGCAGACCAGCTTCCTGCTATAGGAACTGTTGCCTCCCAAAGAAAGAGTTGTGTCAATAGCAGCCCTGAAGAGTGTTATCCATTTACAGGTCTGGACTGTGAACAAAAGCAGTGGGAAAGCACTAGCCAGGAGGTAAAATCCAGTCCCATGGATTGCGCGATATGTCTCCCTGATGAGATAGAATCTCTCTGTTAAAGAAGCAAGCAGAAGCAGTGTTATAGTTGCTTGGAAAAGGTTCATCTTTATTTTTGCTGTGAAGAAACAGTTTATTTATTATTTATTGCTGTATAAAAAAAGGAAATCCATAAGGGAAGGGGAATAAAGCCCAGTTATTGTTTTTGCCTGACCACACGGCTACAGACTGGTCTTTCAGAAGGCAAACCTGCATCGCATGCCCTAGGCGGGCGCCTAATGGGGTGGTGTAGAGTCACACTATCTACATGCTGAGTAATTTTGTTCTTCATGATGGTTTCTACTATTTTTCCCGGTACTGACATCAGGCTCACCGGTCTGTAGTTTCCCGGCTCACCCCTGGAACCCTTTTTAAAAATTGGTGTTACACTGGTGATCCTCCAATCTTCAGGTATTACAGATGATTTTAATAAAAATTCACAGATTACTAATAGCAGGTCTGCAATCTCATAATTCAGTTCTTTCAACACCCTTTGATGTATACCATCCGGCCCAGGTGATTTGCTCTTCAGTTTATCTAATAGTTGTAATACATCTTCCCGATGTATCGATATTTCCTTCAACTCTTCTGCACCTTTAAATACCACTTCAGTCATGGGTAACATCCCTATATCTTCCTCAGTAAAGACCGAAGCAAAGAATTCATTCAGTCTCTCTGCTATCGCCTTGTCACCTCTTAGTGCCCCTTTAACGCCTCTATCATCTAATGGACCAACTGACTCTCTCACAGGTTTTTTGCTGCGAATGTACTTGAAAAAATCTTTATTTCGCGATTTTGCTTCCGCAGCAAGCTTCTTCTCAAATTCTCCCTTTGCCTGCTTTATTAATGCCTTGCATTTGACTTGCCAGTGCTTGTGCTGTTTCCAGGTTTCGTCGTTTGACTCTTTTTTCCATTCCCTGAAAGATGCTTTTTTGGCAACAACAGCCTCTCTGACCTCACCTTTAAACCATGCTGGCAGTTTTTTTGACTTCCTTCCACTTTTCTTAAAGCGTGGAATAAAGCTGGCTTGGGCTTCCAAGATAGTATTTTTAAACAACACCCAAGCTTGATGTAAGTCTTTAACCTTTGCAACTGCTCCTTTTAGTTTTTTCTTAACTGTTTTCCTCATTTTATCATAGTCTCCCTTTCGAAAGTTAAAAGGTAGTACTGTGGATTTCCTTACTATCCCTCCTCCACTAATTAAATCAAAGGCGATCATGCTATGATCACTATTGCCAAGTGGCCCCAACACCCTTATCTCTTGCACTACATTCTGGTGTTCCACTAAGGACTAGGTCTAATATTGCTTCCCCTCTGGTTGGTTCATGAACCAGCTGCTCCAAGAAGCAGTCATTTATTTCATCTAGGAACTTTATCTCCCTAGCATGTCCTGCTGTGACACTGACCCAGTCGATACCGGGGTAATTGAAATCACCCATTATGAACTTAAGACCAATCCTTAAACATGTATATATGTAAAAATATGTAGTATTCTCCAGGACCAAGCAGGAAGTCAGTCCTCACATATGGGTGTCATCGGCGCCGATTAAGCCCCAGTGGAGCATTTCCCCAGCTTTTGCAGGCACGCATGCGCGGTTCCCTTCCCGCCTAAAGGTGCCATCTTACCTCAGTCTCTTTTTTTCCGTGAAGCCCACCGGACGTGTGTCCAATTTTCCCGGTTAAAATTAGATTTTTCAGCGATTTTTTGCTCTTTTTCTACCGGTTTGACGCCGGTTCCCCTCCCGCCGGGTTCGGTACACCGGTATCGAGCCTGATTCTTCTTTTTTGGTTTTTGCCCTTCGTGGCTGGCGTTCGCGCCCTTTTTTCTCTTTTTCCCTGGAAGGCTGGTCCTTTGACCTTGCGGGGACTCTTTTTTCCCAGATGGCTTCCAGTGGTTTTAAGAAGTGTGATCGGTGTAAGAAAACTAATGTCTCTCACCGACACACACGACTGCTGCCTTCGGTGCCTCGGCCCCAACCACGATCCTAAGTCGTGCGGGGCCTGTGGAAAAATGTCTTCCAAGGCACTACGAAGTCGCCAGCAGCAAAAGGAAAGGCTTTTCTTGGACTCAGCCTCCGGCCGGGCCCAGACCTCGTCTGAGGCCTCGACATCTCGGGATTCCAATCCCGAGCGCCGTCGAAGCTCCTCAGACAGGGGGTCGCCCGACCGGGAATGCAAGAGGAAGAAACGGCTCGCGAGGGCATCGTCGAAAGAAGTCCCTGGCTCCTCGAGGGCCAGGTCTAAGACCCCCGACCGTCGCCCTGGGCCTGTGGAACCGGAGAAGCCTGCCAAAGTTCCTCGTGTGGAGCCAGAGTCTGCTGGACACATAAGCCCCATAGTCCTCGTGGACTCTCCTCCCAGGGAGCCGACGTTGGGCCCGGCGCCGCCGGGGCCCGGGTCGGTGGCTGCTGCATCTCCCGAGCTGAGTCTCAGGATGACAGCCTTGGAAAGCAGAATGTCTGCCTTCATGGAGCAGCGGCGGGCACTGATGGCCAGCCTGTCTGGCGCATCTGCCCCGACCACCGGGACATTGACGTCGAAGTCGACCCAGGAGACCGAGCTGATACTCGAGTCCATCGTGGCTCGGAGTCGACCTCGGTCGCGGTCTCCCTTGACCTCCCGTTCGGGACCGAGGGCGTCGACACCGGTACTTCCGGCGTCGGGGCGGGTGCTCCAGGGGCCCGCGGGGTCGGACCCCGACTCTTCCTCGGACGAGTTGGCTTGGGAGATGGAGGACGAGGAATCTCCTGATACCTTTAAGACTCGGTGCATCCCTTCGGACTCACCGCAGTCTGAGCCCCGGAGTAGGTCCCCCCCGGAGGACACCCGGTTCTCGGAGTTTGTCCGGGATAAGGCCACTGCCTTGGCTATTCCGGCGAACCCCAAGGAAGAGCCTCGAGCTGAAGAGCTGCAGTATGACTCTCCTCCGAAGGAGGCCTTTACTGTTCCGGTTCCTCCGATGCTGGAACGGCTCCTCTTCCGAATGTGGGAGGCACCGGCCTCGGCGCCGGTTCTTAGCAAGCGAGTCGATTCGATCTATCGGCTCCGGAAGAGCCCTGGTTTTCAGAAGTCACAGCTACCACACCATGGAATCGGCCATGCATCGTCTGAAAAGTCAGAAGATGCACTCCGCGGTACCTCCTGGCAGGGAGGCCCGAAACCTCAATGGCGTCGGTAGAAAGTGTTTTCAGGGCTCGATGCTTGCTTGCCGTGTCCAGTCTTACCAGCTGTACATGGGCATGTACTTGCGGGATCTGGCCAAGGAGTTGGCCGGGTTCTCTGCTGGTCTCTCCGGGGAACCCTTGCAGAGATTTAAGTCCTTGTCCTCGGGGATTCGGGACTGCTCGAAGTTCATGTCCCGCGCTGCCTACAATGGCTTCGAGGCTTTGGCCCGAGTTGCGGCAGCCGGCATCGCGGCTCGACGCCAGGCATGGCTGCAGTCATCGGACCTCAAGCCATGGGTTCAGGACAAATTGGTCAATGTCCCTTGTCGAGGTGAAAACCTTTTTGACAAGCCCATGACCGAGAAGGCCGCTCAGCTCGAGACCGAGCACCTCACTCAGACAAGGCTGTCGAGGAAGACCTCTGCCCCTTCTCATAAAAAGAAGGGCTCGGGTAAAAAGCCCTTTTACCCAAGGAAGGGCACTGCCTACAAACAGTACCCACAATATCAGGCTGCCCAAGCTGCCCCCCAGGGTCAGCAAGCCAAGGGCCAGGGTAATGGGCCCCCTAGGCAGAGGACCCCCAAGCCTCAGGCCCCTGCTGCCACTCAGAAGGGTGGGGGTTTTTGACTCCTTGAGCATAGCCTCTCCTCCACTGCTCGCCCAACCCTGCACAGGAGGTCGTCTCGCCCTCTTTGCCCACCAGTGGCCCCTTATCACCGGGGACAGTTGGGTGCTGGAGATAGTCCACAAGGGCTATGCCCTCCATTTCCACCAACTGCCACCCCCCTACTTTCCAGGGGAGCCTCCAAGGCCTCCTCTGCATACAGACCTTCTCCATCAGGAGCTTCAGGGTCTGTTGGTGGACAGGGCGGTGGAGCCTGTGCCTCCCCACTTGCAAGGTCACGGATTCTACTCCAGGTATTTCCTGGTGCCCAAAAGGACCGGTGGCCTTCGTCCCATTCTGGACCTCAGGAACCTCAACAAGTTCCTAGTGAAAGAAAAGTTCAAGTTGCTTACTTTTGGAACCTTTCTGCCCTACCTACAGCAGGGAGATTGGCTATGCTCCTTAGATCTAAAGGATGCGTACACTCACATCCTCGTTCATCCAGACCACAGAAAGTACCTGAGGTTCATCGTGGGAGGAAACCATTATCAGTACAGAGTGCTGCCTTTCGGCCTCACCTCCGCCCCCAGAGTCTTCACAAAGTGCCTAGCAGTGGTGGCGGCCTACCTGAGAAATCAGGACATCTTTGTCTTCCCCTATCTGGACGACTGGCTCATCAGGGGTCAGACAGGTCAGGAGGCCAATCAAGCCACCCTCAGGACCATTGCTCTTCAATGACTGGGGTTTGTCATAAACTTCGCAAAGTCCACTTTGCTCCCTTCCCAGAACTTGGAGTTCATAGGGGCACGGTTGGACTCTCTCCTGGCAAAGGCATTCTTGCCAGAAAACAGAGCCCAAAGGTTGATGGCCTTGGCAAGTCAGTTTCTCAGCAGGTCCCTGGTCTCCGCCAGACTCTGCCTGAGGCTTCTGGGCCACATAGCTTCGACAGTACATGTGACCCCCAATGCCAGGCTCCATATGAGGCCTGCACAGTGGTGCCTTCGGACTCAGTGGTCACAGGCCACCGGCAGCCTCAGAGACAGGATAAGGGTGTCCAGACAATTTCTGCACTCCCTCAACTGGTGGCTGCACCCAATCTACTTTCAGATTCCAGGGTACACAGTAGTGATGACAACAGATGCCTCCCTGCAAGGCTGGGGAGCTCATTGTCTGGGCAAGTGCACCCAGGGCCTCTGGTATCCCTGGGAAGCTGCACAGCAGATCAATCTCCTCGAACTCACAGCTATTCGATTAGCACTCAAGGCTTTCACTCCTACCCTGGCTCACCAGTCTGTCCTGATTCAGACAGACAACCAAGTTGCCATGTTTTATGTGAACAAACAGGGTGGAACTGGGTCCAGGATCCTTTGTCGAGAGGCTCAGGATCTTTGTTCATTTGCCCTCAAGCACAACATGCTCCTCAAGGCTGTGTACCTTCCAGGCCAGGACAATTACCTGGCAGACAGGTTAAGCAGGATTCTGCAGCCCCACGAGTGGCAGCTGCATCCTTCGGTAGGTTCAGAAGATCTTTCTCAAATGGGGTCTTCCTTTGATGGATCTTTTTGCCAGCCCAATGAACAAGCAACTGCCAAAGTTCTGCTCCAGGCAACCACATCCTCTGCGGATAGCACCGGATGCTTTTCTGATATCTTGGTCTCAGGGCCTCCTCTATGCGTTTCCTCCCACGCCCTTGGTGGCCCGAACCCTGTTCAAGATTTTTCAGGACAAAGCCTCGGTCCTGCTGGTAGCTCCCAGATGGCCGAGACAGCCTTGGTTTCCTCTTCTGCTTCAACTGGCGGTGGATCCTCCACTACCTCTGGGGTTGCAACCCGACCTTCTCACACAAGACCAGGGTTCCCTTCTGCACCCCAATCTCAAATCTCTCAATTTGATGGCCTGGAGGCTGCAAGGGTAGTCTTGGCTCCCTGGGGCCTGCCTCAGGAGGTTGAGGAGGTTGTCCTAGCCTCTAGGAAACAGTCCACTAGGAAAACCTATGCTCTCAAATGGAAGAGGTTTTCTGTGTGGTGTCAGCTACGTACAGAAGATCCTTTCTCCTGTACTGTGCCAGTAGTCCTTCAGTACTTACTGCACTTGTCAAATCAAGGTCTTAAATCCAATTCTGTTCGGGTCCACCTCTCAGCTCTAGCAGCTCACCACTCATTGATAGAGGGGCAGTCTCTCTCTGGTCACCCCTTGGTGTCCCACTTTCTCAGGGGCTTGCTTTTGCTCAAGCCTCCCATCTATCCTCCTGCCCCTGAGTGGGAGCTGAATGTGGTCTTGCAGCAACTGACTCGCCCACCTTTTGAGCAGATGGCTACTTGTCCACTACGCTTCCTCTCCTGGAAGACACTCTTCCTAATAGCCCTTACCTCGGCTAGGCGAGTAAGTGAGCTTCAAGCTCTGGTCTGTGACAGGCCTTACACCAGGATTTACAGGAACAGGGTAGTCCTCAGGACTCATCCAAAGTTCCTCCCTAAGGTTGTCTCCTCTTTCCACCTCAATCAGGAGGTGGTTCTTCCAACATTCTTCCCTAGGCCTCATGCTATCCAGGCTGAAGCAGTCCTGCATACCCTGGACTGTAGGAGGGCCTTATCCTTCTACCTTGACCGTACGCAGGGGCATAGAAGGGCTACTCAGCTCTTCGTGTCTTTTGACCCCAATAAGTTGGGGTTAGCTGTGTCCAAGCGTACCTTGTCCATCTGGGTGGCTGACTGTATCACCTGGGCTTACAAGGTGGCTGACCTTCCTTTGCAGGGTAGGGTCACGGCCCATCGTGTTAGGGCAATGGCTGCCTCAGTGGCTCATCTCCGCTCTGTGCCCTTGGTAGACATCTGCAGGGCTGCAACTTGGTCTTCAAGCCAGACTTTTGCAGCCCATTACTGCCTGGAGAGGGAATCCCGTAGGGACAGTGCTTTTGGCCAGGCAGTACTCCGGAATCTCTTTGAGGTTTAGGCAACTCCTGCCCTCTGTTGGGCTACCGGTGGAGGTTGTGTCCTTGAAAAGCCTTTCTTTGCTGCTGAGACTAGAGGGAGTTCTCTTGTTCAGCCTGGGTTACTCGGTAGCCCAGAGCTAGGGAGTCACCCATATGTGAGGACTGACTTCCTGCTTGGTCCTGGAGAAAGAGTAGTTACTCACATGTAACAGGTGTTCTCCAGGAGCAGCAGGAATCAGTCCTCACAACCCTCCCTCCTCCCCTTGGAGTTGCAGTTGTACATAGTTTATTTTTTCATTTTTGTGTGCTGTTCTTAGCTATGTCATTTGACTGAGGTAAGATGGCACCTTTAGGTGGGAAGGGAACCGCGCAAGCATGCCTGCATTCCCAAAGGCTTTCATAGAAAGCTGGGGAAATGCTCCGCTGGGGCTTCATCGGCGCCGATGACACCCATATGTGAGGACTGATTCCTGCTGCTCCTGGAGAACACCTGTTACAGGTGAGTAACTACTCTATTTGTAAATAGTTCTGAATCTGTTATACTACTTGTTTATAGTTGCTTACAGTTCCATGTATTTTGATATTGTTTGATGTAAACCGCCACTGATCCTGGGAATTGGCGGTATATAAAAGGTTTGCAAATAAATAAATAATTAAATCAAATGCGATCATGCTATGATCACTAATGCCAAGTGGCCCTAACACCCTTATCTCTTGCACTAGATCTGGTGTTCCACTAAGAACTAGGTCCAATATGGCTTCTCCTCTGTTCGGTTCATGAACCAGCTGCTCCAAGAAGCAGTCATTTATTTCATCTAGGAACTTTATCTCCCTAGCATGTCCTGCCGTGACACTGACCCAGTCGATACCGGGGTAATTGAAATCACCCATTATTATTACTGTGCTGTAACTTTTGTTAGCTTCCTTGATTTCTTTGAGCATTTCATCATCCATTTGTTCATTCTGGGCATGCGGTCAATAGTACACCCCCACTGCCATCGCCTTCCCCTTTTTACATGGAATTTCAATCCATAGAGATTCTACAGCAAATTTTGTTTCCTGCAAAACTTTAATCCTTTCTGACTCAATGCCCTCTCTAACAGAGCGCAACCCCTCCACCAATTTGATCAGCTCTATCATTACGATATAGTTTGTACCCAGGTATCACAGTGTCCCACTGGTTGTCCTCCTTTCACCATGTCTCTGATATTCCAATCATATCTAACCTCTCATTTAGTGCTATATATTCTAACTCTCCCATCTTATTTTTTAGACTTCTAGCATTTGCATACAAGCATTTTAAAGACTATTTTATTCATATTAATCTGGCTATTGGTAGACATGGGTAATTTGGGATCTTTAAGCTCTGTCTGCTCCATATTCGAGGGCATTTGGGCTACTTTACTCTTTTTTGGAACCTCTCTGCTTTTGGTAGTATCCTTCAAGGATACATTCTTCCGAACCATGCGCTCTTGGGTGACTGTCGGCTTTCCCCTATTATCTAGTTTAAAAGCTGTTTTTCTCCTTTTTAAAGGTTAATGCCAGCAGCCTGGTTCCATCCTGGTTAAGGTGAAGCCCATTCCTTCGGAAGAGCCCCTCCTTTCCCCAGAATGTTCCCCAGTTCCTAAGAAATCCAAAAGCCTCATCTCTGCACCATTGTCTCATCCATGCATTGAGACTCCAGAGCTCTGCCTGCCTTTTGGGTCCTGCACATGGAACGGGAAGCATTTTGGAGAATGCTACCCTGGAAGCTCTGGATTTCAACTTCCTACCAAAAAGCCTAAATTTAGCTTCCAGAATCTCCCTACCACATTTTCCTCTGTCATTGGTACCGACATGTACTGTGGCAAAGTCAACCATTTTGAGCATGGGGGAGGTGAACAGCATAAGGAATTCACCTTAATCAAGGGGCCTCTGTTAGGTGCAGGGTAAAAAGGCCAGAGCCACAGTTCAAAGGCAGGAAAAACCCAGCTGGAACAAGTTCCAGGAAATGCTTGATAGTGTAAGAGGGATAGTTTGCAAGCATGAGGACAAAAACCCTCACTCTAACAACTGCACTGATTATTCTGATGTCAGAAGGCAGGGGGATTACAAACACCTGGGACAGAAAGAGGTGGGGTTGGATCCCAGTGAGTATAAACTTTGGTTAAACTATAGAAGTAGTAGTGGAAGGAGGAGTAGTTGGAGAAGGAGCAGAGGAAGCAGCAGAGGATGGACTTCAGAGCAGCAAGGACGATGGAATGCTGGAGAAGCCAGAGCAGGTGCTAACTTCTGGAGATAGGCTGAGCTACCCATTGCTGAGAGAGGTGATTTCCCTGAATCAAGTTTACAACAAAGGTGGGAGCCAGGAAGGAGAGAAGCTTTCAGACCACCAGAGAGGTTGTCAGTAGGGCACTCTGATCAAGTGGGTGAGTCAGAACCTATGCAATTAGGAGAACCAGTGTCAGAGCTAGGGGAAGAAGAAGATATGTTGATGGATTGTTCTTTATACCAAGCTCTAGACTTGAAGGATTGAAAAGAGCCAGCCTTGAAAGAACTGTTCCTCTTGCTGAAGTAGCCTCAGAGCTAAGCAGTGAGAAAGTAAATTCCTGTGTGTTTTGAAAGGAGGAATTTACTGCAGCATAAGCTAGTGAAGTAAGGCTGTGATTCATGCTTCTGTGTCAGCTGTGTTGAAACTCTACAATGGAGAGAAAGTTAATTAGCTGCTATAAGAGTTTGTGCTTTGCTCCTGTTTATAAGAAAAGCCTGCTATAAGAGTCTTGAGGACACTTTGCATGCTTATTTCATAACCTAAGTTTGGTTCTTCACCTGGAAGTGCAGCCTAGAGAGAATTATGGCTGAGTGAAGATAAATTTGCCATAGAAGAAGTAAAGTTTGTTTTTCTATTGCTCTGATTGACAAAAGGACAATAAGGAAAGTGGCTTCTTGTTATATGTGAAAAGGCTAAGCTTCTGCAGTGAAGAGGACTTTAAAAGCCAATGTTGAGTTATGCTTGTTTTGCCACCAACTTGCTGAACCTTAAGCAAAAATCCTATAATTTAAAATTCTGTAAATGGTACCAGGAACCTGATCTGTTCTATTGTGTTCAAAATAAACTCTCTTTTTCTGTCATAAGCCTTACCCTTGGTTTAACACGACTACAATCCTTCTACTTAAACATAAATATAACAGCTGATAGAAGAAGGTTCTCAACCACCATGCCCTCAACAACTAGAAGACTAGTGGTTTTGGCGTTGTGCTTGTGACAGTACCAAGACAGCAGATCCTCCCCAGCACTATCTAAGACCTTATCTAGGTGGCGCCTGAAGTCCGCTACCTTCGCACCAGGCAGGCATGTTACCAGCCCACTTCGTCCTATTCCAGCCCTTATCAGCCCATTTCCAGTCCTAATCCAGCTCTTCATCAGCCCATTTCCAGTCCACGTTCCCCCCCCCCATTCACAGCCCATTTGCAGTTCCTATCCCCCCACCATCACAGCCCATTTCCAGTCCGTTCCCCCCATCACAGCCCACTTGCAGTCCGTTCCCCCCCCCATCACAGCCCATTTCCAGTCCGTTCCCCCCATCACAGCCCATCCAATCCTAGCCGCTCCCCCCCTCCGAAGACCCCCGTACTGTCTAAGGGGCTGCAGAGGGAGCCGTGGAAGCCAGTGCGAGGCCCAGGCTCACTCTCACAGCCCGCCAGCATGAAGAGCCTTTACCTTCATGCTGGCAGCTGTTTCAATGAAACCGTGAATGCTGGAAAAGGCTAAGGGCAATGCCCTTTAACCTTTCCCAGCAATCGCAGCTTCACAGAAACAGCCGCCAGCATGAAGGAAAAGGCTCTTCACGCTGGCGGGCTGTGAGAGTGAGCCTGGGCTTCCACGGCTCCCTCTGTAGCCGTCCTTTAAGTGATAATGTGGTTCGCGCAGGGCCCTGTGTGAATAACATTCTCGCTCAATGGACGGGCCGGGCCGGGCCTAATTAAAGTTGCCTCATTATTAGTTATTGACTTGTTGTGTAGATACTGCATGAAAGAGTTCAGAAGTGGTCACACATTATTGCCTAGAAGGCTGAAGCACTAACTCATGATTCAGATGTTAAATAAATGTCATAAACTACTTCCTTCTATTTGTTTATTTACATATCCTGGGTGTGAGTTGTTTTTATTTATAATAGTTCAAAACTTCTGGTAATCTCTAGTGTCCCACAGGGAAGCAATAGTGGACTGTTGTGGCCAACTACAGCGAGTCAGTCAGAGAGTATGAATTAGCAACAAGTTTCTGCTTCCTGTCATTTACTATGTTACTATGTTACTATAGTGTACTTACAACTACAATGTCTCTGTTGTGTGCCAGAACGTTTTGCAACCAGATCAGCTAAATGAAACCCTAAACAAGCAAACAGACAAGAGATGTACAGAGGTCAAGACAGGAGATAAAAACCAATGTGGAGAAGAACAAAACATTGATAAACAAAATATGGAAGAATGCATTTTAGAATTTATTGAAAGCCAGGGAGAATACACAAATGAACTATATGAAGAACACAGGAATGAAATAGTTCCCAAAGGTACAGTAAGTATTTACTATACTTTAAAAAGGCAAACACATCTGGCTAGCAATATAGTACATTACAGCGGAAAAAGATCAATTGGCTCACCCAGTCTGCGCAGTTATTCACATCCACATTGCTAAGGCGCTACCAGCCATAAAATATGATTGCTCCTAGATAAAATCACTTCTTATCCAAAACATGTTTTGTTGTCTTCCTCACTAATTCTCTATTGTATTAGGTAAATGAACATACAAGATTCCTCACTAACTCTTCTCATATGTAATTACCAAGTTTTGTAACAATCTAAATAGCTGCCAATACTACCATAGTTGATGCCCAAACATCTGGCTTCCCAGGCCCCTGTGACTTTTCTGGATGTTACTCTGTCACCACAAACCAGTTATACTGACCTAGACAGTCTACTGAGAGTTGTAGATTTTAGTAATTGCTAATTTCTCCGGGACCAAGCAGGAAGTCAGTCCTCAATTATGGGTAACATCACTGACGAAGTCCCCGCTCATGAACCCTCCCCAGCTTTCACAGAAAGCCTTTGGGAGATCCAGCACACATACGTGATCACCTTCCCGCCTAAATGGAGCCATCTTACCTCGGTCTTGTTTTTTGTGCGAAGCCTTGCAGACGTTTGGCTATATCCCATAGAAAAGATTTTGCCCCGTTGGTACATTTTGCCCTTGATACTCTTTTTTCCTCATCATTCATGTTTTTATTTGCCTTCCTGTCTTTGCTAGTATCACTGCTGCCTCAGAATCGTGTTTTTTTGGGTCTGTATTTTCTTTTTCTTTATTTTCGGTGTGCGGGTTTTTTTCTCATGGTCGGGGCATTGGAATCTTTTGACTTGGCGGAAGCAGTCTTCCTTGAAATGTTCACCCCGACCAGTGGATTTGTGCCAGATGTGGCCAGACCAGCTCCATAATAGACCACCATAATTGGTGCCTTCAGTGCCTCGGGCCCATCACGAGCCCTCTACTTGCCCTCTCTGCTTGCAGATGATGCACAAGGGGCTGAAGAACCGTGAAAAGCAGCAGGAATCGCAGTTCAGCTCCAAGACATCGGCAGCAATCTTGGCATCAACATTGGAATCGATGCCCTCAAAGGGCAACTCTCCTTCGTAGGGGAGCATCCCTGGAAGAAGCAGACTCCATCTCAGTCATCGTCAAAGGGCTATGTCGAGTACAAGGTGAGGACCCATGGACATCATCATTGAAGACCTAGATGGGATTCCGAGAGTGAAGGCCAGGAGTGGCCTTTGAAGCTGCCCCAATAGGAGGAGGTGCCTCCCGTGGCCTTGGAGGGTTGGATCGGGACTCCTGAGCCTGTTACCATTGAGGAGCCCCCCTGAAGGAATTAGCATTGGCACCAAAGTATGCATTGCTAGCAGCTACGGAGTACTCCCTCCTAACAGAACAGTTATTTATTTAAAGCTTTTTATATACCGTCTTTCTACGATTCAAGACAGTTTACACTGTTATTTTAATTCCATGTAAACACAACTGTTGTACAGAGAACAATAACTTCATAAACGTGAACAGGCAAATTCAATGGTTAACATTTTATATATTTACAGAAGGGTAGGTCAGGAGGAAGCTGGTTGGACGGGGGGGGGGGGGGGGGGGTGTGTGCAATGGGAGGAGGGGGTCAAGGAGGTGGGGAGAGCTGGGTAACGGTTTAAGTTGCTGACTCTTCAGCCTGGCTGCCTTTTATGGCACAAAACAAACAAGTCATTGAAAAACCAAGACAGTAGCTATCACTGGCACTTTGCAATAACCAAACAATTTTTTGTCGGGGTCAATCGACATGAGAGGGAGGATAGAAAAACCTTCCCCTCACCGCCGAAAGAACCCTTTTAATCAAACAGGGCCACAGCGCACCCAAAATATTTTTTGAAGTGAAATCAACACTTATCTTATGCAAAGGCGATTAAAAATCCCACATGTTCCACGACATAGCATGCATGTTTCGGGCCCCACTGGGTCCTGTATCAAGTGGTAATCAACTCAACTGGCGACCAGTTCTTCATGGTTTGGTTTTTCTGGTTGGTCCATTTGGCGATTTACATTTTTTTTCAGTAGCCTGTAGCTAGGGAGTCCCATAAGCAAGGATTGACTTCTTGCTTGGTCCCGGAGAAAGTGTGGCTACTCACCTATAACAAGTGTTCTCTGGGAGCAGGAGAAATCAGTCCTCACTACTCTCCCTCCTTCCTGTGGAGGAGTTTTTTTTCTTTTTGGATCAATTAAGCTATGTCATCCTACTGAGGTAAGATGGCTTTGTTCGGGCAGGAAGGCAATCATGCATGTGTGCTGGATCTCCCAAAGGCTTTCTGTGAAAGCTGGGGAGGGGGGTTGTCGCATGAGGGCTCTGTTGGTGACATCAAACATAAGTGAGGACTGATTCCTGCTGCTCCCAGAGAAAGCACAGTTACTCACCTGTAACCGGTGCTCTCCGAGGACAGCAGGAATCAGTCCTCACACATGGGTAACGTCAGCACCAACGGAGCCCTCATGGAAGAATCTCCACAGCTTTCAAAGAAAGCCTTTGGGAGACGCCACCATGCATGCATGGTCCCCTTCCTGCCCAAGGGTGCCATCTTGCTCAGTCATATGGCATAGCTAAAAGACGGCAAAAATAAAAGATGGTAAAGAAGCAACTCCAAGGGGAGGAGGGAAGGTTGTGAGGACTGATTCTTGCTGTCCTTGGAGAACACCTTTTACAGGTGAGTGACTATGCTTTCTCCAGGAACAAGCAGGAAGTCAGTCCTCACATATGGGACTCCCCAGCTACAGACTACCGAAAGCCCATAGCAAAAACAGGGCTCCCTCATAGGGAGCTGCAAGCAGCAGCAATTGAGTCTGTGCCCACAGACCACAGTAGGACCCCCTGTGTCCAATGAAACCAGCACTCCGGAAGCCTGAGCACAGAAGTGTCATAGGGTAGGATTTGCCTAAATGCCGAAAAGGTTACAGAGCACAGCCTGGCCGAAGGCACTCTCCCGTCAGGACTCTCTTTCCAGGCAGTAATGGGCTGCGAAGGTATGGACTGAAGACCATGTTGCGGCCCAGCAGATGTCCATCATTGGGACAGAGCACAAGTTTGCCACCGAGGCCACCATGGCCCTGACATGGTGTGCTGTGACACAGCCTTCCAGTGGGAGCCCCACCTGCTTGTAAGCGAGGGCAATACAGTCTGCCAACCATGTGGACAGCGTATGCTTGGTCACCGCCTTCCCCAGCCTACTGAGGTCAAAGGAGATGAAAAACTGAGAAGCTTTGCGGTGGCCCTGGGTGCGTTGGATATAGAAGGACAAAGCCCTCTTACAGTCCAAGGTGTGAAGGACCATCTCCGCCCGACTGGAGTGAAGCCTCGGAAAAAAGGTAGGGAGCATCATTTTCTGGTTGAGATGGAAGGGCTTTGGCAGGAATTTGGGGTGCGAGCAAAGCACCACTATATTCTTGTATAACCTGGTATAGGGCGCCTCCGCCAACAGGGCCTGAAGCTCGCTAACTCTGTGAGCAGAGGTACGCGCGATCAGGAAAGCCACCTTCCAAGAGAGGAAGCAAAGGTGGCAGGTAGCCAGAGGTTCGAAGGGCGGGCGAGTGAGCTGCCCCAACACCACGTTGAGGTCCCATTCAGTTGCTGGAGGGCAAATCGGGGGCTTCGATAAGAGCAGGCCCCGAAGGAAATGGGTCACCAACAGTTGGACTGAGAGGGGCTTGCCATCCACCGGATGGTGGTGTGCCACCAGGGCACTAAGGTGCCCTTGGAAGGAGTTAGACTTGAGCCCAGACAGAGAGGTGGAGAAGGTACTTTAACACCAGAGCCACCAGGCAGGAGAAAGGGTCAGCCCCCTGTTTGGTGCACAAAAGAACCTGCACCATTTGAGGGCATAAGCCTTCCTAGTAGAGACCTTGCGAGAGGCCAGCAGAATGTCTTCCACCTCAACTGGAAGGTTGAAAGGGGCCCGAGTAACCCAGCCAGGCTGTCAGCGACAGGGACCCCAGGTTGGGGTGCAGAAGAGAGCCCCCCTCCTGAGATAAGAGTCCTGGGGTGGTCCCCAAGGGCATGGGGGTCTCCACTGTCAAATATAAAAGCAGCGGGAACCACAATTTCCAGGGCCACCGAGGGGCTATCGGGATGAGCGAGGTCCTGTCGCGGAGGGTCTTGAACAAGGTCTTGGAGATCAGTGGCGTAGGAAGGAAGGCATACATGAGGCCTTCCAACCATGAGACCAGGAACGTGTCCGCTGCCACCCTGGAGGAGTGTGCCTGCCAGGAGCAGAAGAGGGGCAACAAAGTTGTCCGGGCTGGTGAACAGGTCCATCACGGTTTCCCCCCAGAGCCAAAAAAGCCGACTGGCTACCCTGGGGTCCAGCTGCCACTTGTGTGGCTGCTGAGTCTGTCGGCCAGCAGGTTGTCCTGGCCTGGCAGGTACACTGCCTGCAGGGTACCATGTCTGATTGCATACGAGCAGAGGACCATTGCCTCCTGACAAAGGGTACGAGACCCCGTGCCCCCCTGTTTGTTCACATAGAACATCGCCACCTGGTTGTCCGTCTGGACCAGCACCGGCTGGTGACGCAGGTGGTGACAGAAAATCCTCAGGGCTAGGTGTATGGCTCGGAGCTCCAGGAGGTTGATCTGTTGGGTGCTCTCCTGGTGACCAGTTGCCCTGAGTGCAGAGATATCTGCAGTGGGCTCCCCAGCCGAGCAAGGAGGCATCCGTGGTGAGGACCCTTGAGGGGCTTGGAGCCTGAAAATGCATGCCCACCTCGAGATGCTGGGGGGACAGCCACCAGACCAGAGAATTCACCAGTTGGTGGGTCACAGAAACTGTCTCCGAGGTGGCCCGTGGTCTGAGACCACTGGTCCCAGAGAGACCACTGCGCCACCCTCATGTGGAGGCGAGCGTCAGGGGTGACGTGGACCGTGGAGGCTATGTGCCCAAGGAGATGCAGGAGAAGCTGAGCGGGCACCAAGGGATGGTACTTTATGTCCCGAGCCAAGTCCTGAGATGATTGGCTCGGTCCCTGGGTAAGAAAGCCTTCAACTGGAGCGTGTTGATCTTTGCCCCAACGAACTCCAGACACCGTGTCGGGAGGAGGTGAGACTTGAGGTAGTTTATGACAAACCCCAAGTGCTGCAGAACCTGGATGGTGCGTGCGGTGGCCTGCTGCACCTCTGTGGCTGTGCCTCCCTTTATGAGCCAGTCATCCAGGTAGGGAAAGGAAGACCCCTTGGAGCCGGAGGAAGGCAGCCATGACTGCCAGGCATTTTGTGAAAACTCTTGGGGTAGAGGCTAGGCCAAAGGGGAGCACCCTGTACTGAAAATGCCTGCCCCCCCCCCACTATGAATCGCAGGAACTGCCTGTGGTTGGGGTGGATGAGGATGTGGGTATAAGCATCCTTGAGGTCTAAGAGCATAGCCAGTCTCCCTGCTGGAGGTAGGGCAGCAATGTTCCAAGGGAGAGCATCTTGAACATCTCCCTCACCAGGAATTTGTTGAGGTTGCGCAGGTTGAGGATGGACCTGAGGCACCCCCATCCTTTTTGGCACGAGGAAGTACCTGGATTAGAACCCCTTGCCCTTGAGGTGGTGGGGCACTGGTTCCACTGCCTTATCCTCGAAGACCTGCCAACTCCTTCAGAAGGTGGTCCTGGTGGAGGGGAGAACTGAGAGGCTCTCCTGGGAAATAAGGGGGGAGGTGTCTGAGTCAGGTGGAGGAGGTAACCCTCCCTGACTACCCAAAGTGCTCAGGAATCGGTGGTGATGGTCACCCACCTCTGGGCATTGAGGGCCAGACGTCCCCCTGTGGGCTGATGATCTCCTTGGGGTAGATAGGTATGCTCAAGGAGTCAAAAACTCCCTTGGGGTGATATCGGTGGGTGTCTGATGCCAGGGGAATCTACTGGTACTCAGCTCCAAATGATCTTGAGGGCCCCTCAATGTTGATGCACCACCAGTGTCCGATGCAGCTCCAGAAGCCATAGAGACTGATGCCACGGATAATGCCAATACCAAAAAGAGGATAAATAGTGGTCTCAGTGCCAAAAATATGCTTCCACTGCTTCTCTCGACCCTGGAACCCTCTTCTCGTCATCTGTGAACACAAAATACAAGGTGGCAGCTGATGATCAGGTCCTAAGCCCTGCAGACACCTTTTGTGATTCTCCATAACAGACATGAACATGAGGCATTGGATGCACTTTTTAAACCGGTTGGTGGATTTTTGGGACATATCACAGCAAACTCAAACAACTTAATTTTGATAACAGAAAAATATTCCACAACTGGAACACCTGAGGCCCAAATGCGGCCTATAGCAGTGATGCAAGAAAAACACAATAAACCTTAATGACTGAAAAATGCTAAACTAAAGGGAAGAAACATGAGGCAACAACGGCAACAGGGCAAGACAACCTACAAAGGGGTGAAAGAAACCAATTTTTGCACGAACATGCAAGAGAAACCTTGGGCTGATACGAAAAACATTTGTGGGATTCCGCGGAAAATGGAAGACTGAGGAGATGACGCAGGGTGACGGCAGGCGGAAAGACACATGCATGCATGACTGGACTGATCTAAAAGCTTCTGGAAGGAGCTGAGGAGGAGCCCCACATAGGCTTCTATTGACCACGTCACCTACATGTGAGAACTTATCCTGCTTGTCCACAGAAAATATTTTGTCCAAGAAAACACGAATGACAGTTACAATCCTAACAAACAGAAGGCATGAAAGCAACCTGCACAGAGCAGTAGTTATAATCCTGTACCTTACTAGGTAGATTAGAGCAACAGCCACTCCTATCCTAGACTCCCAACAACATGGCTTCTGACCTCTACACGGAGTAGAAACCCTCAAGGTCTCCCTTATAAACACTCTCATAAAGGGGATTCAGAACAAACAAAATGGATACATCCTCATCTTCCTGGACAACTCCGCTGCATTCAACACAGTCTCCCACAACATCCTCCTCCACTCTTTCGAAGCTGCTGGTATCCAAGTCACAGTATTACCGTGGTTTAGATCATACCTGACGAACAGACACCAGCAAATAAAAACTGGGACCAACACTTCACCTCCCTACTGCCAAACCCAGGGAGTCCCCCAAGGATCCATCCTATTCTCCCTGCTTTTCAACATATACCTGCAACCACCATGCTCCATCATAAGAACCCATAACATCAACTTTCACATTAACGCAAACGATATCATGCTTTATGGACCATTCACTACCAAACAACCCTTAAACCCACAGCTCCTAAAATGCTTTGAGGACATCTCCAAATAGCTCAGTCACAACAACCTCACCATCAATCACATGAAAATGGAAGCACTATTTATAACAAAGGATGACACCTTCACACCACCTACCCCCACCTCACCCTGAATAACACCCAAATAAAAGTACAGCATCAAATAAAGTACTTGGGCATCATCCTGGACCAAACTCTCTCCTTCAAACCGCAGATAGACAAAACTACCAAGATCATGTATTACAAAATAAAAACCTTCCAGCACCTGTGCCCCCTCTTGGACCCCCAGGACATCTGCTCCACTCTACAAGCCACGATTCTCCCACATCTAGATTACTGCAACTCAGTCTACTATGGGCTATCCCGCTCCTCGCTCCACCCACTCCACACAGCCTTCCATACAACTGCACAAATTATATATGGAGCCAGCAAATATGACCATATCACCCCAATCCTAAAATAGCTCCACTGGCTCCCCCTAGAGAGCCACATCAAATACAAGACCGTTCTTCTCACACACAAAGCCATCCACCACCAGGCGAAAACCCACATCTGTACACTCCTCCAAGAATTCAAACCTACAAGAACAACTAGACAATTCATAAACACACTAATCATCCCCCATGCCAGATCAAGATGCAACAGCCAAGCCTGCACACGCTCCTTTGAACTCTACGTCCCATCCATATGGAACACAATCCCGACCCTCCTCATATCCACAGCAGACTTTCTCACCTTCAGAAAACAGTTAAAAACCTACCTCTTCACTGAACACTTTGATCTCTCCCCATAGCCCCTCTAGCAGGTAAATAAGTATTCAAGACTTATGCTTATTACTGTGTAAATAAGTTAATATTCTATTATTGTAACAAGCATCTACCTGTAAATATGTCAAATTATAAGTTATCTGTTTGTTGTATATAAGCTAATGCTTTAATGTAATCCATTGTTCTTGTTCATTGTACACAGTTTGATCCAGAGAAAAGCAATATATAAACTCAGCTAAATAAAATAAATAAATAAATAGGTGGACCATTGTGGTCTGTTGTCCCTCATCTACTATGTTGCTATCTCCATTGCCCAACACAATTTGCCAAAAACTTCAGATTAAGGCTCTTAAACTTTAACTTATATTTTTGATATTTGACTATTTTGTAAAGAAATTATATCAGTGCTTCCCAAACGTTTTACTGATATGACACAATTTTACACTTAAAAATTCATGTGCACCACAAATGATGAAGAAAACATTACCCTCCCCCTCTCATTCACTTCCTTCATGTTTTCCACCTACTTATCCAAAGCATGAAGGCAGCAGCAGTCAGCCCAGGGCCTGTGCATCAGTGTGCACTCACAAACCCAAGTCTCTACGTGGGTTTCTAGTCTAAAAGGAAGGTGGGAACAGTAACTGTGTCACAGGCTCCAGTGCTGATGTCATTACTGGGTACATCCAGATGTAGGAAGAATAACTCTGTCTTTGTGATCCCATCTACTTATGATATGTCCCCCCTGTGGATCCCAACCCATAGTTCCTTATCACTTCTCCGGGCCAGTCCAGGGTACGTTAGGGTTGTCAATCCCCTTCAGCAGCTGAGGACTGAAAGAAACTTGAAACTTTGCTGACAGGTTAAGCCACTCCCCTTGATGACAGCAAACCAGTCTTTCAGTCCTCAGCAGCTGAAGAGGATTGTTGCTGACAGTTCTTGTGAAGATTTCGGTCTTTTATTATTTTTTGCCTCTTGTATCGGTATTAGCGCTTGGCTCTAGCAGGGCTTCTAAGCTGCTATATTCCCGAGAGCATCTTTAGTTTAGTTTTGTTTTGTTTAAATTGCCTTTATCTTTGCCTTCGATTCTACTCACTGTGCTCTGTATTGCCTGACCCGCGTTAGTGGGGGGCAGCGAAGTAGCTATGCAGCATTTGCCTTCTCTCCGGGGAAATTTGCTCTCCTGCAGATTGGTTCTGGGAGCCCCAGTTACCCTCTGCGGTGCCGGCCAGGCAAGCCCCGGTGTCTCCCGCTAGCTGCGGGTGTGAGGGGAAACGGTTTCTCACCGCGTGTTCTTTCAGGTGAGCTGAAGCTGCGGATCGCCAGGGGCCGGGGAGTCCGTCGGCGTTACTCGCGTTCCGTTTAGATTTTTTGGCTTTTTGTTTTCTTTTTGGGGTCTCGTGCCTGGTTTAGTTTAGCACGGTTCTTCATGGAAGGTAAGCTCTCCTCAGAAGGCCCCAGCGCTGTGGCGGCTTCTGATAAGGCGGGAACGGCGGCCATTTTGAAGGAGCCGCTGCTAGTTCCCGCGGACTCAATCAAGTCGGGGAAGCGAAAATCGAAGTCGGCTAAGCAGACTCCCGTTCCCGCGCAATCATCTCAGAGGGTTCCTGAGGCTCAGGTAGATTTTGCTTCTGTTTTCTCCCCCGCGTTTATTTTAGCTCTTCATAAGAACATAAGAAATGCCATACTGGGTCAGACCAAGGTCCATCAAGCCCAGTATCCTGTTTCCAACAGTGGCCAATGTAGGTCATACTTACCTAGCAGTTTCCCCAAAAGACACAGGATCCACAATGCTTGTATTGGGTGAAGCATTGATATCCTGGGTCCCTTCTTAATAATGGTTTATGGACCTTTCCTCCAGGAAATTGTCCAAACATTTTTTAAACCCAGCTACACTAACAGCCTTTGCTACATCCTTCGGTAACTAATTCCAGAGTTTGATTACACGTTGAGTGAAAAAATATTTACTTGTATTAGTCTTAAATAGTTTACCCTGTAGCTTCATTACATGTCCCCTATTCTTTCTATATTCTGATAATGTAAACAATCAATCTAAGCTTACCCGTTCCACTCCGTTCATTAATTTATAGACTTCTATCATATCTCCCCTCAGCCGTCTCTTTTCCAGGTTAAAGAGCCCTAACCTTTTTAGCGTTTCTTCATAGGGGTATCCTTCCATCCCCTTTACCATTTTGGTGGCTCTTCTCTGAACCTTTTCTAATAACGCTATATCTTTTTTTAAGATACGGTGACCAGAATTGCACACAATATTCAAGGTGCGGTCTCACCATGGAACGATATAGAGGCATTATAATATCCTTTGTTTTATTTTCCATTCCTTTTCTTATGATACCTAGCATTCTATTTGCTCTCTTGGCTGCCGCTGCACACTGGGCTGAGGGTTTTAACATGTTATCCACAATGACGCCTAAATCTTTTTCCTGGGTGGTGGTTCCTAATGTGGAACCTTGCCTCGTGTAACCATAGTTTGGGTTGTTCTTCCCTAGGTGCATAACTTTGCACTTGTCCACATTAAATTTCATCTGCCATTTTGATGCGCAGTCTTCCAATTTATCAAGATCCTCTTGCAATTTTCCACAATCCTCTTGGGTTTTAACAACTTTAAATAGTTTTGTGTCATCTGCAGATTTGATAACCTCACTCGTTATTCTCTTTTCCAAGTCATTTATGAATATGTCAAAAAATCAGCAGAACCAGCACTGATCCCTGGGGTACACCACTATTTACCTTTCTCCATTGGGAAAATTGGCCATTTAGCCCTACCCTCGGCTTTCTATCTTTTAACCAGTTCCTGATCCACAATAGTACACTGCCTTCTATCCCATGACTCTTTAGTTTTGCCAAAAGTCTCTGATGAGGGACCTTGTCAAAGGCTTTCTGATAGTCCAAATACACTATATCAACATACTCACCTTTGTCTACCTGTTTATTCACACCTTCGAAAAAACAACAGATTAGTAAGACAAGATCTTCCTTGTCTAAAGCCATGTTGGCTGTCTCCCATTAAGCCATACAAACAAATAATGGTCACTTATCGTGCGAGTGATAATATATCAGATGAATACAATACTCCACATTTAATCTAGAAAGTATATTGTATTAATTTCTCGACTTGAACTAGTTGCTCTTCTCAATTAAAAAAAAGCTATGATAATATTATTTGAAAATCAGTGGCCATAATGCCTTCCTACTGAAAACTGCTCAGCCAGACTCTGCTATGAAAGCTTCTCAGTCAGATGCTGCTCTGCCTGGGTTTTTCGATGTACCCCAGCCAGGGCAGAATTCCACAGCCACGGGGGAGGGTCCTTCCCAAGGGGACCTCTCTGCTCGGCCTGGGATGGATCTTTTCGGTCAGCAGGTCCCTGACCCTCAGGGTTTAGAGGAAGGAGAGCTATTTCCAGAGCAAGACCTGGATTCTGATCCAGGGTTATTGGAGGAGGGCGAACTTGTCCCAGGGGAGGATCCAAATGTTTTTAGGGTCTTCCGCAAGGAGGAGCTTGGTGCTCTTATTTCACAATCGTTGTCTGCTCTGAACCTTCTCTTGCCCTCGGTTTCTCAAGAGCCCTTAGAGGATCCCTTGTTACAAGGGTTTAAATCAGAACAACGCTGTTTTCCTGTGCACCGCGTCATCAAACAGATGATCGAATCTGAATGGGAGTTCCCAGAAGCTTCCCTGAGAGGTGCTCGGGCTTTGACTCGTCTCTACCCGGTTCCTCAGGAGGAGAAAGAATTGTTGAAGTTGCCAAAAGTGGATGCTCTTGTGTCAGCGGTGACTAAAAAGACCACTATTCCTGTAGAGGGAGCAGCGGCTCTTAAAGATCTACAGGATCGGAAGCTGGAGGGGCTTCTAAAGCAGGCTTTTGATTCCAGCGCTCTGGCTCTTCAGGCTTCCATCTGTGGGGCGTATGTGTCCCGAGCTTCTATCCGGTGGTTGCAAGGGGAAGTTTCTGCTCCGCAGGCAGACGCTTCTACTTTGGAGGGCGCCAAATTGGAATCCGCGGCAGCTTATCTGGCGGACTCCTTCTATGATTTGATAAGGATTGCGGCGAAATCTATGGCCTCACTGGTGGCGGCTCGACGTTTTCTTTGGTTGCGCAATTGGGCTGCGGACGTTTCCTCTAAATTGCGTCTTAGCAAGCTTCCGTATAAAGGTAAATTGCTTTTTGGTGAAGCGCTGGAAAAGATTGTTAAGGACCTTGGGGACTCCAAGGGAGGTCGCTTACCGGAAGATCGTCCTAAACTATCTCGAGGAGGGTCGGCTCCGCGTGGTCACGGAAGGGATTTTCGTAGGTTCCCTGGAGCTCGTTTTCTTCCCTATCCTAGGGGAAGTTTCGGAGCGCGCGGTTCTTCCTTTTGCGGTGTTAGAGGATTTGGAAGGTCCTATTTCAGTTCCCAGCCCTCCTCCGGTAAGAAGCCGCAATGAAGGTTTCTTGGTCCAGGCTCCAGTTCCTGTGGGAGGTTGCCTACTGAACTTCTTGGCAGCCTGGACCGCGATAACCTCCGACCAATGGGTGCTGCAGATGATCGGGACGGCTATGCGCTGGACTTCGCTTGCCCATTGCCGGATGCCTTTGTAATGTCTCCGTGTCCGTCCGGTCCGAAGGCGCAAATCGTGGCGGACACTCTGCAGTGCCTGTTGCATCTGCAAGCAGTGGTTCCGGTTCCTCGCGACCAGTACGGATTCGGTCGATACTCCATTTATTTCGTGGTTCCCAAAAAAGAGGGCTCTTTTCGGCCTATTCTGGATCTCAAGCACGTCAACCGCTGTCTCCGGGTACCGCACTTTTGGATGGAAACCTTAAGGGCGGTCATTCGAGCAGTACAGCCGGGGGAGTTCCTTTCAGCGCTGGATCTTACGGAGGCGTATCTGCATATTCCCATTCGCCCCGATCATCAGCGTTTCTTATGGTTTGCCCTTCCTATGGGTCACTTCCAATTTCGGGCTTTGCTGTTCGGACTCGCAACTGCTCCACGTACATTCACCAAGGTGATGGTGGTAGTAGCGGCAGCCCTGCGCAAAGAGGGTATTCGGGTTCACCCGAATCTCGACGATTGGCTTATCCGCGCAGACTCCTTTCAGGCCTCAGTGGCGGCGATGGCAAAGGTGGTGCAGTTGTTAGAGAGTCTAGGATGGGTCATCAACCGGGAGAAGAGTCATCTCCAGCCGGTGCAGCAGCTTCTTTATCTCGGCGCTGTATTCGATACGGATCGTGGATCGGTGTTTTTGCCCGAAAACAGAGTCCAGAAGCTGGTGAACCAAGTGCGAGCCTTTCTGGGGGATCCAGCTCCGTCAGCGTGGACCTATTTACAACTGCTGGGGTCCATGGCGGCAGCCTTGGAGCTCGTTCCCTGGAGCAAGGCCCATATGAGACCGCTGCAGCAGGCGTTGCTCTCCCGGTGGTCCCCGCAGCTTCACCCCCTTTCCCAAAGGCTGAGCTGCCCGGTTAAAGTTCGTTGCAGTTTGCACTGGTGGCTAGATCCCGAACATCTTCATGCCGGCATGCCGTTGCAGGATCCGCCGTGGGTTCTGGTGACCACGGATGCCAGCCTTTCGGGCTGGGGAGCTCACTGCCTGTCTCAGGTGGCGCAAGGCGTTTGGGCCACAGAAGAAAGGCTGTGGTCGATCAATCGGTTGGAGCTGAGAGCCGTCCGCCTCGCCCTTCTGCAGTTTCATGGCTTGATTGTGGGGAAGGCGGTTCGGGTTTTTTCCGACAATGCGGTGACGGTTTCTTACATCAATCGTCAAGGGGGCACCAAGAGCTCGTCTCCGATGGTAGAGTGTCAGGAGTTGATGTCTTGGGCAGAAATTCACCTCGTAGCCCTGTCAGCGGCGCACGTCGTGGGCAAGCTCAATGTACAAGCGGATTATCTCAGTTGCAATGTTCTCGATCCCGGGGAATGGGAGTTAAACGCGGCGGTTTTTTCACGATCTCACCCTCCGCTGGGGTCGGCCGGTGATGGATCTTATGGCGACTCTGTCCAATGCGAAGGCGCCTCGTTTTTTCAGCAGGCGCAGGGAGCACATGTCGGAGGACCTGGATGCCTTGGTTCAACCATGGCCGGCAGAGGCTCTTCTGTACGTTTTTCCTCCGTGGCCGATGTTATCGTGCGTCATTCAACGGATAGCGCTTCACCGAGGCTCGGTGATTCTGATTGCTCCGGATTGGCCTCGGCGGCCCTGGTATGCGGATATGCTGCGACTGTTGGTAGCTTCTCCTTGGCGTCTTCCCGTTTGGATCAATTTGTTGCATCAGGGGCCGGTGCTCATGCCACAGGTGGATCGCTTCTTGCTTACGGCTTGGCTCTTGAAAGGACTTGGTTGAGGCGCAAGGGTTACTCGGATGCGGTGATTGCCACCCTGTTGCGGTCTAAGAGATCTTCTACCTCCTTGGCGTATGTTCGAATTTGGCGCATGTTTGAAAACTGGTGCGCTGAAAGAGGTTTTCAGCCCATGTCCACGGCTTTGCCACAACTACTGTTGTTCCTTCAAAGTGGCCTGAATAAGGGTTTAGCTCTCGGTACGCTGAAGGTACATTTGGCGGCTCTGGCTTGCTTTCGTGGCCCAGTGCAGGCTCGGTCACTGTTCTCACAGAGATATCCAACGTTTTTTTCGGGCAGCTCGACTTATTCGTCCTCCTCTTCGCCGGGTAGTGCCTCTTTGGGATTTGAATCTAGTGTTGGAAGCGTTGGCACGATCTCCCTTTTCTTCGGCGTCTGTGGACAACTTGCGTGAATTTACCTGGAAAACGGCGTTTCTCATCGCCTTATGTTTGGCTAGGAGGATTTCCGATTTGCAAGCTCTTTCTTGTCGGGAGCCTATCTACTTTTCTTGCCAGAGAAAGTTCTGTTGCGTACTGTCCCTTCTTTTCTGCCTAAGGTGGTTTCCGCCTTCCATGTTAACCAGTCGGTGGCGTTGCCGGTGTTTTCAGAACTCTCGGATTCTCCCATAGATCGGGTGCTCCGAAAGCTTGATTTGGGGCGTGTTTTACGCAATTACCTGAAGGTCACGAAATCCTTTCGCAAATCGGATAGATTATTTGTGCTGTTTGCGGGCGCAAAAAAGGGTCAAGCTGCTTCTAAGTCCTCTATTGCTCATTGGGTTAAGAATGCTGTTGTGGCGGCGTATGAGGCGGCCGGGAAGCTTCCGCCGCCAGGGCTCAAGGCTCATTCCACTCGTGCTCAAGCCTCTTCCTGGGCGGAGTTTGCTTTCGTTCCTCCGGTTGATATCTGCAGGGCAGCGACTTGGTCTTCTCTCCATACTTTTGCTCGACATTACCGTTTGGATGTTCATGCTAGAGAGGATGCGAATGTGGGGGCTTCGGCCTTGGTGGCCGGTCTTGCGGGTCCCTCCCAAATTTAGGTGCTGCTTTGGTACTGCCCTAACGTACCCTGGACTGGCCCGGAGAAGTGATAAGGAAGGTGGAATTAGGTCTTACCTGCTAATTACCTTTCCTTGAATCTTCTCCGGACCAGTCCAGGGCCCACCCTTCCTTCGTCTTCAGTGTCTGTTGTTCCGTCTCCTGGCGCCTAAGAGATAACGCGTGGAGTTTCCTTGGTTGTTTGGAACTAGGGGCTCCTTGGCCGTCTGCAGGGAGGCATATTCCTTGGTTTTCTTATTACCTTGTTTAAAAAAAAAAAAAAATTCAAAAACGAATTACCGTTTTATCGCTGTTTCTCTCTTTTCGTTCTTATATTTGCTTCATGTATTGCGCTGTCTGATGCTGGGGAATGTGCAGTCTTATTAGTTCTCTGAGTTATGTCTTTTAGATTCTGCTTTGGCTGCTTTGTCAGGAGAAGACTGGTTTGCTGTCATCAAGGGGAGTGGCTTAACCTGTCAGCAAAGTTTCAAGTTTCTTTCAGTCCTCAGCTGCTGAAGGGGATTGACAACCCTAACCTACCCTGGACTGGCCTTGAGAAGATTCAAGGAAAGGTAATTAGCAGGTAAGACCTAATTCCACCTTTTGGGAGCTACTGGATTATGTGGTTATTCCATTTATGCACAGTTTTGGAAACGGGAAGAGATTTTTAATTTCAGAGAAGTTGCTATAATAATTTGTCATTAATTAGAAAATGTTTTTTATGATGCAGATTTTCAAGCGTTTGAAAATGCATTTGAAGATCAAGAAAAAGTGACCAAACTTGAAAACAAACAACAAACAAACATTCCTCTAAGCAAAACCCTCTGCTCAGATAGGCTTAAAAACAAGCAGCCAACAGAAGTATACACCTCCGAGTACAATGAACCAGCTGTCACAAATCTAACAAAAAGTATCCATAGTGCAGAACTCGAATCAGAGTGCAGTCCTGGTTTGTTGGCAAAATTCCCATTGGAAAAAGAAAAGATGTTCTTGGGCAATACTGAAGCATTAGGTGCATGCAGTACAAATGCAGGTCAACAGACAGACTCCAACAAGCATATATTTGGCACGACTACAAATAAAATAGATAATATAACTGATAAAACTGATATTACACAAAATGACAATGAACTACCCAATGAAGAAATCCAATTGGTTCCTGGTACTGGGAAAAGCTCCATGGATGAGGAAATTCTGGATAATAGAACAAGTGAATATAATTCTTCAAAAACTAATGGCACACATGATTATAAGTGTAGTTTACAGGAATCTAGTTGCAATTGTTTAGTCAATAAACCAGATAAAACACAGCAATTAAATGAAAAAGCTATTAGTCTAACTTCTGCTAAACTATCATCTGAACAGGTTTGTGCAGATCAGCAAGATACTGCTGACAAAAAGGATGAAGGCTCCCGTTTAAACAGTATTTCAGATTCCATCACAAAAGTTCCAATTCTACTTACAAATGATGACACTAGAATGGGTAAAGACCTTAATATTAAGACTTCACAAAATATATCTTTACCTTTAATCAATACTGAAGAATTTAAAAAGGGGACGAACTGGAAAGATGTGCAGAACAGCACAGAACAGATAGAAAACCATGTAAATGTGCCTGTCTCTAGTATTAGCATAGCTCAAAAGAAAACAAACATATATGTATCACAAGATACAGATGCTGAAATGGTTAGTAATATCACAAATAAAATGACCATGGATATACTCCTCTCATCTGAAATAGGACAAAATGTAAAGAAAGATGAACGCTTGCTGCTTCAGAATGAGACTGCATTGCTGAGCAACATAAGAGAGCCACTAAGCAGTGCTCATCCAGAAAGACAGGGCTCTAAAGGATGGCAGGAAGAATCCTGCTCTACACTCACTAAGCCATCTGCAGATTCAGTAAACAAAAGAGTAAGGTCAGCTTTTGATCTTAAAACTTCTGAGAAAAACACAGAGAAAAGTTCAGTATACTTACATTTCTCAGATCTCAATGTTTTTCCAAGACTAAATCAAGCTGAAAGTCAAATAATGAATACATCAACTTCCAAAGTGTCCTTCCTTTTTAGTGAAAAAATAACTCAGCCAGAAGAAAACAAGGAGATTTCTTCTAAGATTTTGTATCAAAATCCAGTTGTTGATGCAGTCATGAAACAATCAATCTCAGGTAAGAAGAATAAAATTTTGCTTAATAGTAGTTAATAGTTAAATGAGGCATTATTGGAGGAGTAGCTTTAGATAGAACGTCCGAGGAGGGCATTCTACAGAGGTGTAAAGCATGGTGGTGTAGACAGTACAAAGTTAAGACAGTATAAGCAATTTCATAACGGATGTACAGATCAAAGTAGATATTTAAAATGGATATGCTAGTCTGAAAAGTCAGATTTAAGTTTGGACCAGATGGCGTCCATGAGAAGCCTGTCTAACAGTGAAGCGGAGACCTGGAAAGGAAGCAACTTCCAAAATACAAGTGAGTACAAATCAGGAGATTTTAAATGCATTTGTAGATGGATGTCAGAAGTTACAGTGTAGATTTGTATTTTTCAGGGAGAGAGCAGGGAGAGTAAAGTAAAGCAGAGAAGTGATGAGTGGCATGGGAAACAACAAACTAGCAGATTGAAGCAAGGTTCCAGGGAGACCAGAAAGGTTAAAGCGGCATTGTTGCTGTGACCTTTAATTATACATTAGTTAAAAGTACATTTTCTAGACAGAGTCCTCTATTAGGGAAAAGACTATCATTTGGCTGAGAGACTGTCTGAAAATCTACTCTAACTAAACTGGAAAATCTAAAAGCTTGAACAGAATTACTCAAGTTTAAACATTTATTAAGGAAGAGGATTAAGTCAGAATCTGTAGCAATTTATGATACAGACATAATGTATGTGCCTCTATATAAATCTCTGGCGAGACCCCATTTGGTGTGCAATTTTGGAGACCATACCTTCAAAAGATATAAACAGGATGGTGGAGTCTGTGCAGAGAGTTACTACCAAAATGATCAGTGGGCTTCGTTGTAAGGCATATGGGGACAGAATTAAATATCTCAATATGTATACTTTGGAGGAGAGGCAGGAAAGGGATATGATAGAGACATTTAAATACCTCCATGGCATAAATCCACAAGGGGAGAGCATTATTCAATTGAAAGAGCTCTGCAACAAGGGGGCATAGGATGAAGGTGAAAGGGGATAGACTTATGAGTAATATGTGGAAATATTTCTTTATGGAAAGAATGGTAGATGCATGGAATAGTTTTCCAGTGGAGGTAGTAGATTCGAGGACAATATCTGTTGACTCTCACCCTCCTGGGGCCTGGAATCCTACACACACAATACCTGGATTCTTTATCTATATTCCTGTACCCCTCAACAGGAAGAAAAGACAAGACACAATTAATTAATTAATCACTATGGAGCTCTATAGGGAGGAAACGCATGGAGTCTAATTCAGACATATCCATCGAGTTTCTTCAAAGATGGCTTCACAGGGCTCCTGCTTTTATTAGAAAATATCAGCTGATTCAGTTAATCTTTAATTAACATCTGGTACTTTCCAAATTACGTGTACATAAAATTTGCTAACATAGGCAACATTATCATATAGAAAGAAGAAGTTATATCTCATGACTATGTTCACTAAATTCAATAGGTGTCACTATGATTTTACTTTTCAGCAGAAGCTAATTAGTTTCTTATTATATTTGCTGATTTTCTACTATTTATACAAGCTATATTCGTTATATTTGCTAATTGGCTCAAAGCCTAGTTTCACAAGAGCAGCGCATCCCGACCTAGCAACCTCTTTAGCCTATCAGATTGCAGGATAAGCAACTGTACCCTATGTTCTATTTATTTAGAGAAGTTCAATCTGACCTAATATCGATTTCTACACAAACTCTATTTGCTAATCACACAAGCCCTGTTTACTAAGACCAATGTCCTAGAAGAAGCAGAAGTGCATTTTAAAGAGATAGTTTTACTGCAATTCAGACCTGTACTTTTGGGCCTATAGCTAAGTTAGGTTCTACATTTCGGTTTCATGTATAGAGGGTCTGCCTTCTATCCCTATAGATATTATAGATCCTGATCCACTGTCTGTCTCTGAATCTGACAACTCCAAATCTGCATATCCTGGGTGAATCATAGTTGTATAAATTTGTTTGTCAGCAGCTGTTTCATCCACTTCACTGATTATATCCAATTTATGTTTGGGGCCTAGCCTAGTTAGCCCTTGTCTACAGTATCTGAATTCAAGAAAGTATAGTTCAAACACAGAAGATCTCTAAAGGAAAAAGGGACTCTAGTAGTTTGTATGGAAGGGCAGACTGGATAGGCCATATAGGAGGTCATTCCCAAACGCGGGTTGTGGGGCTGCACTCACTGACAGATCATCCCCTCTCTCCTGAGTCTAGAATTCTCTGCTCAGCTGTGCTCAGCTTTCCTCCGTCACTGACGATATCAGAGTCTGCTCAGTTTCGCAGTTTAGAAATACTATGGCTATACCTAATTCACCAGAAATCTCTGGACCTTGCCAGTTACCAGTGGTGCGAGCAGGAGCAACTTCAGCCCCTCTCCCCCATTCACAATGTGGGCCAGACTTATACCATAATAAAAGTAAACAATCTGCCCTACCGGATGCAAATTCCATACTGGGGACAGCAGGACACTAAAGAGCTTACAGCCAGCCTAACCTGGATGTGCTTCCATCCCGATTCCCCCACATTTGTCGAGTCCCTTGGATGAAGCAACAGTGCATGGCAACAATACATGTCAAAACGAAGTACTCTCTCACAGTTCCTTATCCAGTGTGGCCTCAGAAACACAAGTCTGCTGCAGCAGAGCATGAAGAAGATTCAGTTGCAGCTCTGGGTAAACCTGTCTTGCACCCTGCTGAGAAAACCCCTCCTGCACAGCATCCGGCCCTCCTCCCCAAGCTCCCTTTGGCTACCCCGGTAGGGATGAGAGCCTACCAGCAGTCCTTTTTGCTGCTCTTGATGCAGCAATTCTTAGTGAGAATGATAGCTTTACGACAAAGCACTGCAGCAAACGTTGTTCCTGCCTCTCCTGCTGAACTTCCTCATCCTGTGGCCCCATGGGAATCCATGCACACACCTTGTCAGGAGTCTTGCCCTTCATCAGATCAAGCCTTGCTATCCTCAGCTCAGTCAGTATGGCTGTCTCCAGGAAGACTGCCAGACCAAGATGATTCCAGTTCCACCAGTCAGTTCCTTTTCGTTCCTCCAGTTTAGTTCTCTACTCCTGGGTAGTGCACCTCCTCTTGCAGCTTGGAGACTGGACCAATCAGAAACTTTCCCTCACTGGATGTAGCCAGCTGGAAATCCCATCAGCCCCCAGTGTGTCCAGTCTCCATGCAGCAGGAGGACCTCGTGAGCCTAGGTGCTGGGCTCACTGGAGAAACCAATAAGGAGCAGGCCATTTACTTTGTTTTCTTTCGGATCTATTTATTTCTGTTTACTTAGTTTAGTAGGATGCTGTCCCTTTAAAAAAAAAAAAAAAAAAGGATTTCGGTAGCTTTTTCGGCAGTAGGGGTTTGAACCATAGCCTACTCTGCCTTGCTTAGTCTCTCCTCTCCCCTGACTATCTGGCTTGCTGCAGGATCTCTTACCCCTTGATTGGACGGGGTAGAGCTCCTTTCTCGTCTCCCCGGCAGCCATCTGATTTCCTGAGTGGCAGTGCTGGCTCCGGGGCTGCTTTGGTTAATGGCAGCGTTTTCAGCAGCGTGACCGTCTGTTTCTGCGGCTGGTCCTCGGGACGCTGACAGGAGAGCCCTTCATACAGGTACAGGCCGGGGAGCATGGGGGAAGCCGGGCCTCGCAGTAACTGTGTGCTGCGGTGCTTCAGGGCCCTTTACCAAAAAGCACGCCAAACCGGTGACTGAAACCGCGGCCATTTTAAACATCACGGTTCCAGCGGCGGCGGTTCTTTTTCTCCGGCAGCGCTTTTCCCTGCGTTTTTTTCGTTAGACCCTAGCTGGGCTTCGCGTTTCTTACTTTGTTTTCTTTGTTTTCCTTTTTTGCCTTTCTTCTGGGGTTTCCCGTCCGGGGAGGCTGGGGGGCTCCAGAAGGCTTTTTTGTTTTTTGTGTTCTTTGGCCTTAGCTCTCTCAGAGGGCACTTTACTGCCATAAAGCCAGATAATTGGTAACGGAGAAAAGGAAGCAGTTGGAATAATAGCCACAGCCCTTTGAGGTATACCGTGTCTCAGGGCTGTAGGCAGGCATTTCAGGGGTGCAAGGGGGAGTGCAGTTTTCCCTTCACCTGCTTGTAAGACTGCTAGGCTTGTCTGTTCATGCCAGCAAGGTCGCAGTGTGTGATTTGTGGCACTCGTAGGAGCACCACTCCAGAGACAGGGGTCTGTGGGTGCTGTGCATCAGTGTCGCTCACCCTGGAGCATCAAATGGAAGATGATGCAGGCTCTGCCCTGCCTGAAGTGTTGGCGGAGCCGCAGGGGGAGGCTTGGACTCCTGGGCCCTCCACCCCGCCTGCCGAGGGGGCATCTGGGGTTTCAGGGGTCATGGAGGATTTTTCCCCAGATTTTGTTTTACTTATGCATCAGGCCTTCTGTCGAAAGCGGCAGGGCATTGTGCCGGCGTTGGCTCCTTTCCCCTCGGTCAGTCTGTCTTCGGGGCTGGCGGGCCCCAGGACGGGGGTGGCCCGAGCTCCCAAGAGGTCACGTCTGCCGGAGCGTTCTCCCTCTGAGGTGGAGTTACCGGAGGATGAAGAGCAGGAAGTTGACTTAGAGGGCGACTTCGAAGATTTAGAGGAAGGTGAGATAGCGGAGCCTGAGGATCAGGCGAGGATCATTCGGGTGTTTCGCAGAGAGGAGTTGTCGGCTCTCATTGTAGAGGCCCTGCAGACACTTTGACTTACGTCTGAGCAGACTGCAAGCGAAGAGGATACTGCAGATCCTATTATTCAGGCGGTGCGCCAGACGCACATCGTGTTCCCTATTCATAAGGATGATTCAGAATGAGTGGGACCACCCGGAAGCGGGCCTGAAGGGGCTTCGTACTATGAATAAACTCTGTCCCTTGGCGGACAAGGACAAGGACCGCTTTCGCGTCCCCAAGATTGATGCCGCGGTGTCAGCTGTCACGAAGACGACCACTATTCCCGTGAAAAGCAGTGCGGCCTTGAAGGAGGCGCAGGACAGGAAAATGGACGGGCTGTTGAAACAGTCCTTTGAGGTGGACGCAATTTCCTTGCAGGCCTCCATATGCGGGGCTTGGGTGGCAAGGGCCTGCCTCCGTTGGGTCCAACGCCTCAGACAGTCGACATCCTTGGAGCCAGACGAGCAGCGGGAACTCCAGCGTTTAGAGTCCGGATCGGCGTATTTGGCAGATGTGCACTACGATCTCATTAGGGCTTTATCGAATAGTATGGCGTCCCTGGTTGCGGTGCGCCGGGCCCTTTGGCTAAAGAATTGGGCGGCCGACGGGTCCTCTAAATCTCGACTTGGCAAGCTTCCATTTAAAGGGAAATTATTGTTTGGTGAAGACCTTGATAAGTTGGTCAAGGATTTGGGTGAGTCCAAAGGAGGTAGACTTCCGGAAGATAAACCCAAGCAGGGAAAATTCAACCAGTCCTTTCGGGGACAGGTTAGAGATTTCCGCAGGTTTCGTTCTCCCCGGTTTGGGGGTTCCCAACGGGGAAGATTTGTTTCTCGCTCCCAAGGGTTCCGAGGGTTCCGTTGGGCCAGCAGAGGTTTCGCAGCGCCTGTGCCCGGCGCCGCTCGAAAGCCCCAATGAAGGGCTGCGGGTCCCGGCGGAAGGACAATCCATCGGGGGACGCCTCAGGGGGTTTCTTTCCGCCTGGACCACATAACGTCGGACCAGTGGGTCTTAGAGATTATTCGCGACAGCTATGCACTGGATCTAGCGGTGCTGGTACGGGACTCGTTCGTTCAATCTCCCTGCAGAGGGCCTTACAGATTCGGCAGACCTTAGATCGCCTCCTTCGGCTGGGTGCCGTCGTCCCGGTGCCGCCCGCGGAGTACGGGATGGGGCGCTACTCTATATATTTCGTGGTGCCAAAGAAGGACGGCTCTCTTCGCCCTATCCTGGACCTCAAAGGAGTGAATCGATGTCTCCGGGTTCCGCATTTTCGAATGGAAACCATTCGATCTTTCATAGTGGCGGTTCGGCAAGGGGAGTTTCTCTCTTCTCTCGATCTCTCCAAGGCCTATCTCCATGTGCCCATCAGGGCGTCGCATCAGAAATTCCTGCGGTTCACCCTGCCTTGGGGTCACTTTCAATTTCAAGCGCTGCCCTTCGGCCTGGCGACTGCTCCCCGCGTCTTCACCAAGATAATGGTCGTAGTGGCGGCGGCGTTGCAGAGGCAGGGGATCCTAGTGCATCCCTACCTCGACGATTGGCTGATCCGGGCCAAGTCCCTAGAAGAGAGCATGCAAGCCACCCTACAGGTGGTAGAGTTTCTGCAAGGCCTGGGTTGGGTGGTCAATCCGCTAAAGAGTTATTTAGCGCCCACGCAGGTTCTCGAGTATCTGGGAGTGCGGTTCGATACCTAGAGAGGGTCGGTCTTTTTTACAGAACGCAGAGCGCAAGTTCTTCAGACACTGGTGTGCAACTTCAGCAAGCGGTCGGCGCCATCGGCATGGCATTATCTTCACGTGTTAGGAACCATTGCGGCGTCACTGGAGGTGGTTCCTTGGGCTTGATTTCACATGAGACCGCTACAACGGGCTTTGCTTCGTCAGTGGTCCAATCAGTCTGAGTCGCTGCGCAAGCGTCTTCCTTACATAAGAACATAAGATATGCCATACTGGGTCAGACCAAGGTCCATCAAGCCCAGTATTCTGTTTCCAACAGTGGCCAATCTAGGTCATACGTACCTAGCAGTTTCCCCAAGGGACACAGGTTCCACAATGCTTGTATTGGTTCAAGCATTGATATCCTGGGTCCCTTCTTAATAATGGTTTGTGGACCTTTCCTCCAGGAACTTGTCCAAACCTTTTTTAAACCCAGCTACACTAACAGCCTTTACTACATCCTCCGGTAACAAATTCCAGAGTTTGATTACACGTTGAGTGAAAAAATATTTTCTTTTATTAGTCTTAAATAGTTTACCCTGTAGCTTCATTGCATGTCCCCTAGTCTTTCTATTCTGATAAGGTAAACAATCGATCTACGTTTACCCGTTCCACTCCGTTCATTAATTTATAGACTTCTATCATATCTCCCCTCAGCCATCTCTTTTCCAGGTGAAAGAGCCCCAACCTTTTTAGCCTTTCTTCATAGGAGTAGCCTTCCATCCCCTTTACCATTTTGGTGGCTCTTCTCCGAACCTTTTCTAAAATCGCTATATCCTTTTTAAGATACGGCGACCAGAATTGCACACAGAATTGCTGAGCGTACGACAAGCTCTGCGGTGGTGGTTGTGCCCGGAAACCTTACAAGCGGGGATGCCGCTGGAGCCGCCGGAGTGGCTCCCTCTGTTCACAGATTCCAGTCTCACAGGCTGGGGGGCGCATTGCGGAGTACACTTTGCTCAGGGACAGTGGTCGGCGGCGGAGAGCTCCTGGTCGATCAACCGTCTGGAATTGAGAGCCGTGTTGTTGGCTCTTCAACGGTTCGCGAGTCTGGTGTCCGGCCGAGCGGTGCGAGTGTTGTCAGACAATGCGGCCACGGTAGCGTACATCAACCGGCAGGGCAGCACAGGCAGTGCAGCCATGGAGGAGGAGTCCGAAATGCTGTTTGCCTGGGTAGAGACGCGCTTACAGGCCATTTCGGCAGCACACATTGCCGGCAGAGAAAACGTGGCGGCGGATTTTCTCAGCAGAGTTCACATGGATGCCGGCGAATGGGAATTGCATCCGGACGTGTTCGCTCAGGTGACTCGCTGGTGGGAAGTTCCGGTGATGGACTTGATGGCGTCTTGCCAGTCGGCGAAAGCGAATCGGTTCTTCAGCAGGCGGAGAGAGCCCATGTCGGATGGGATCGATGCCTTGATTCAACCGTGGCCAACGTTCGGTCTTCTATATGTGTTCTCTCCGTGGGCCCTGGTCGGTCGGGTGCTTCAGCGTATCGAAGCACATCGAGGCAGGGTGCTGCTGATAGCGCCGGATTAGCCTCGGCGCCCTTGGTACGCCGATCTGATCCGCCTCTTGGACGGCAGGCCGTGGCGGCTTCCCTTGTCTCCGGAGCTCCTGATTCAGGGGCCCCTTCGGATGCCACAGGTGGATCAATTCTCGCTTACGGCTTGGCCATTGAAAAGGCGAGGTTAAGGAAGCGGGGATACTCTCGGTCGGTCGTTTCAACCTTGCTGCAGGTTCGAAAGCGGTCAACCTCGCTCGCGTATGTGCGCATTTGGCGAATCTTTGAGGACTGGTGTTCCAGACATCAGGTACGAGTGTCCAGAGCGTCTGTAGCAGTAGTGCTGGATTTTTTGCAGAATGGATTCGACAAGGGCCTTGCTGCCAGTTCTTTGAGGGTGCAATTGGCAGCTTTGTCCTGCTATAGAGGTAAGATCCAGGGCGTGTCTCTTGGGGCCCATGGCGATGTCGTGCGTTTTCTGAAAGCAGTCTCCAGCCCGCCGGATTTCTGTTCCGGCGTGGGATCTCAATTTGGTCTTACGGGCCCTGGGCAAGGCACCGTTCGAGCCCTTATCCCAGAGTTCGGTCAAAGACTTGACCCTTAAGGTGGTCTTTTTGGTGGCGATTTGTTCGGCTAGGCGCATCTCCGAATTGCAAGCCTTTCGTGCAGGGAGCCCTTTTCTTTGTTTCTCGCGAGAAAAGGTGGTACTCCTGCCGGTGCCCTCCTTCTTGCCCAAGGTGCCCTCGCCTTTTCATGTCAATCAGACGGTAACGCTCCCGGTCCTGAGGGCGGACGCAGGGCAGCCCTCTGATCGTGGTTTGAGTCATTTGGATGTAAAGCGCGTGTTACGTCGCTATTTGTTTGTCTCTAACTCCTTCTGCAAGTCGGACCGGCTGTTTGTGTTGTTTGGGGGCTCCAGGAAGGGTGAGGCTGCTTCGAAGGCCTCCATTTCCAGGTGGATTAAGGAGGCTATCGCCTCGGCATATTTGTTGCATGGGCGTCTGGTGCCTGTGGGTCTTCGAGCTCATTCCACAAGAGCGCAGGTGGCTTCTTGGGCAGAGCATGGTCTGGTTCCACCGGTGGAGATTTGTAAGGCGGCCACGTGGTCGTCGTTACATACGTTTAGTAAGCATTACCGGTTGGATGTGCTAGCGTCTAGGGATGCCTGTTTTGGGTCGGCGGTGTTGCGTGCCGGCTGGCAGGGTCCCTCCCGTTAGTACTGCTCTGTTAAATCCCAGGAGTAGAGGACTAAACTGGAGGAACGAAAAGGAAATCGAAATTACACTTTCTCCAGGACCAAGCAGGAAGTCAGTCCTCACATATGGGTGACGTCGGCGCCGACGGAGCCCTCGTGCGGAGCATTTCCCCAGCTTTCACAGAAAGCCTTTGGGAATTGCAGCGCGCATACGCGGTCCCCTACCCGCCCAAGGGTGCCATCTTGCTCAGTCTTCTTTTTTCTGCGGAGCCCGACGGACGTAGTTCGTTTTTCCCCAAGGAAAAAGTTGATTTTCTCTCTTTTCTATTTTTTCTCCGGTTCGACGCCGGATCCTTTTCCCGCTCGGACCGATACGCCAGTATCGAGTCCTTTTCTCTCTTTTTCGGTTTTTGTCCTTTGTGACTGGCATTCGCGCCTTTTTTCTTTTTTCCCTGGCAGACCGGCCTTTTGACCTAGCAGGGGCCCTTTTTCACCCAATGGCTGCCAGCGGGTTTAAGAAATGTGATCGGTGTAAGAAACTTATGTCTCTTACCGACACACATGACTGCTGCCTCCGTTGCCTTGGACCCGATCATGACCCGATGATCTGTGGTCCGTGTGGCAAAATGTCCTCGAAGGTGTTGAGGAGTCGGCAGCACCAGAGGGATAGGATTTTTTCTGACTCCGCGTCCGGCCGGGCACGGACCTTGTCAGAGGCCTCGACGTCTTGGAACTCCGGCCCCGAGCAGCATCGGGGTTCCTCTGAGAGGAAGTCTCCTTCGCGGGAACATTGCAGGAAGAAGAAACCCGCGAGGGCAGCGTCGGTGGACGCTCCTGGTTCCTCGAGGGCCAGGTCGCATAGCCCCGATAGCCGTCCTGGGTCTTCGGAGTCGGAGAGGCCTGCGAAGCATCCTCGTGTCGAGATGGAGTCTCCTGGACACATAAGTGCTGTTGTCCTCATTGACTCTCCTCCGAGGGAGCCGACGTCGGGCCTGATGCCATCGGGGCCCGAGTTGGGGGCTGCTGGGTCTCCTGAGCTCGGACTCAGGTTGATGGCCTTGGAGAGCAGCTTTGCTGCCTTCATGGAACAGCAGTGGGCATTGATCGCCGGTCTCACCGGTGCATCTGCCCCGACCACCGGGACCTCAACGTCCAAGTCTACCCCAGAGGCCGAGCCGATCCTCGAGTCCATGCGGGCTCGAGTCGATCCTCGGCCACGGTCTCCCTCGACCTCCCGTTCGGGGCCGAGATCGTCGACGCTGATACCCTCGGTGTCGGGGCGGAGGGCATCGGTGCCCGCCCGACCGGAGCCGCTCGATTCCTCCTCCGAGGAGTCGGGCTGGGAGACAGAGGACGAAGAGTCACCCGACACCCATCGGACTCGGTGTGTCCCCTCGGACTCACCCGAGTCCGAACCTCGGAGACGGTCCCCACCGGAGGATACCCGGTTCTCGGACTTCGTGCGGGATATGGCCAAGGCCTTGGCCTTCCCCGCGGATCTCGAGGAGGAGCCTCGAGCCGAGGAGCTCGAGGCCCTCCAGTATGACTCTCCCCCGAAGGAGGCCTTTACTGTTCCGGTTCCTCCGATGCTGGAGCGGCTACTCTTCCGCATGTGGGAGACCCCGGCTTTGACGCCGGTGTTAAGCAAGCGGGTCGATTCCATTTATCGAGTCCGCAAGAGCCCCGGGTTCCAAAAGGCACAATTACCGCACCACTCCATGGTTGTGAAAACGGCCATGCATCGACTGAAAAGTCAGAAGATGCACTCCTCGGTGCCTCCCGTCCGGGAAGCCCGGAACCTGGATGCCCTCGGTAAGAAGTGCTTCCAGGGCTCTATGCTTGCTTGCCGTGTCCAGACATACCAGCTCTACATGGGCATGTACCTCTGAGATCTGGCAAAGGAGATTGCCGGGTTCTCAGCTGGTCTCTCTGAGGAACCTTTGCAGAGGTTCCAGGCCTTGTCCACCGGTATTCGAGAGTGCTCGAAGTTTATCTCTCGAGCAGCCTACGATGGTTTCTAGGCTTCGGCCCGAGTAGCTGGGGCCGGCATCGGTGCCCGCCAACAGGCTTGGCTACAGTCATCCGACCTCGAGTCATGGGTCCAGGACAAGTTGGTTGATGTCCCCTGCCGAGGTGAAAACCTCTTTGGCAAGCCCATGGCTGAAAAGGCTGCAGAACTCGAGACCGAGACTCTGACCAGGACTAGGCTTTCCAGGAAAACCTCTGCCCCTTCTCAGAAAAAGAAGGGCTCGGGAAAAAAGACCTTTTACCCGAGGAAGTCATCTGCCTACAAACAGTACCCTCATTATCAGGCCTCTGCAGCTCCCCAACAGGGTCAGCAGGCCAAGGGGCAGGGTCAAGGGCCCCATAGGCCGAAGACCCCCAAGCCACCAACACCGGCCCCTGCTCAGCAGGGTGGGGTTTTTGACTCAAACAGCATAGCCTCTTCTCCTCAGCTGGCTTCTCTCAGCACGGGAGGCCGGCTGGCCCACTTTGCCCACAGGTGGTCAGCCGTCACATCAAAAACCTGGGTTCTTCATATAGTCCAAAAGGGCTATCTTCTCCATTTTCACCAGGTACCTCCCTCCTATTTTCCAGGGGAGCCTCCAAGACTCCCTCTGCACAGGGACCTACTCCTTCAGGAGTTGACAGGTCTGCTAAAGGATCAGGCTGTGGAACCGGTGCCCCACCACCTGAGAGGTCAAGGCTTTTATTCCAGGTACTTTCTGGTACCAAAAAGAACAGGAGGCTTCAGACCCATCCTAGACGTGCGAAACCTCAACAAGTTCCTGCAGAGGGAAAAGTTCAAGATGCTTACTCTTGGAATCCTGCTGCCCTACCTCCAGCAGGGAGACTGGCTATGCTCCTTGGATCTAAAGGATGCGTATACTCACATCCTTATCCATCCAGACCACAGACAATATCTCAGGTTTGTTGTGGGAGGAAACCACTATCAGTACAGAGTGCTTCCCTTTGGCCTCTCATCCGCTCCCAGAGTATTCACCAAGTGCCTGGCAGTGGTGGCGGCCTACCTGAGGCTTCAGGGTCTCTTTGTGTTTCCGTACCTGGACGACTGGCTCATAAGGGGCCAATCTTCCCGGGAGGCCAGCCAGGCCACCCTTCGCACTGTGGCTCTGCTTCAGCACTTGGGGTTTGTCATAAACTTCGCAAAGTCCACTTTGCTCCCGTCCCAGAACTTAGAGTTCATAGGGGCCAGACTAGACACTCTTCAAGCGAAGGCTTTTCTGCCTCTGGACAGGGCCCACAGGCTAATGGATCTGGCCAGCCAGTTTCGCAGCAATTCCCTGGTCTCTGCCAGGCAATTCCTGAGACTACTCGGCCATATGGCTTCCACGGTCCATGTCACCCCCAATGCCCGCCTGCACATGCGTCCTGCTCAGTGGAGCCTTCGCACTCAGTGGCATCAAGCCACTGGGGGCCTAGCGGACTCAGTGAGGATTTCCGACCTCCTGATCTCCTCTCTGCAATGGTGGCTTCATCTTCCAAATCTGGTGCTCGGAGTGGTTTTCCAATCCCCTCCACATACTCAGGTGCTGACAACCGATGCCTCTCTTCTCGGTTGGGGAGCACATTGCCAAGGGGCATGTACTCAGGGTCTCTGGACCCCTTGGGAGGCTACTCAGCAGATAAACTTCCTGGAGCTACGGGCGATATGCCTAGCTCTGAGAGCCTTCTCTCACCTCGCCTCTCGCCAGTCTGTACTGGTCCAGATGGACAATCAAGTTGCCATGTTCTATGTGAACAAACAAGGAGGCACAGGCTCCTTCCTTCTTTGTCAGGAGGCACAACGCCTGTGCTCTTGGGCTGTCAATCACGGAATCCTTCTCAAGGCTGTCTACCTCCCAGGTCAGGAAAATTGCCTGGCAGACAGACTGAGCCGGATCCTGCAACCACACGAATGGAGATTGAACCCATTGGTGGTTCAGCAGGTCTTTCTCAAGTGGGGCCTCCCCAACATGGATCTTTTCGCCAGTCCTCTGAACCGGCAACTCCCGAGATTTTGCTCCAGACAACCGCATCCTCTCAGAGTAGCAGCAGATGCGTTTCTGATCTCGTGGTCCACAGGCCTACTGTATGCGTTTCCTCCCACACCACTAGTGTCCAGAACGCTGTTCAAAGTCCTCAGGGACGGGGCTTCATTGATTCTCATAGCCCCCAAGTGGCCGAGGCAACCGTGGTTCCCGCTTCTGCTACAGCTGGCGGTGGACACACCTATTCCTCTGGGGTTTCAACACGATCTCCTGTCTCAGGATCAGGGGACTCTCTTGCACCCCAACCTCCAGTCCCTTCATCTGATGGCCTGGCTACTGAAAGGGTAGTCCTAGCTCCCATACTACTACCTCGAGAGGTAGAAGATGTAGTCTTGGCCTCTCGGCGTCAATCCACCAGGAAATCCTATGCTCTTAAGTGGCGTAGATTCTCCGCATGGTGTACTCAGCACAGCGAGAATCCCTTCTCGTGCTTGGTAGCAGTAATATTGCAATATTTGCTCTACCTCTCCAATCTGGGCCTTAAGTCTAACTCTGTCCGAGTTCCCCTTAGTGCTCTCTCAGCACACCACTCGCCGGTGGACGGCAGGCCTCTTTCCAACCACCCTTTGGTGGCTCGCTTCCTCAGAGGCCTTCTTCTGCTTAAGCCTCCTTTGCGTCCACCGGCCCCTGATTGGGATCCGAATGTGGTCTTACAGCGGCTTATTGTCCGCCTTTTGAACTTATGGCTACCTGCCCTCTCCGTTTTCTCTCCTGGAAAACTTTATTTCTGGTAGCTCTCACCTCTGCTAGGCGAGTGAGTGAACTGCAGGCACTAGTGTCTGATCCTCCTTACACTAGGTTCTACCGGAATAGGGTAGTCCTACGGACTCACCCTAAGTTTCTTCCTAAGGTTGTCTCACCTTTTCACCTCAATCAGGAGGTGGTTCTTCCGACCTTCTTTCCCAGGCCGCATGCCAACCGGGCTGAGATGGTCTTGCATACCCTGGACTGTAGGAGGGCGTTATCCTTCTACCTTGACCGTACGCGGGAGCATCAGAAGGCTGTTCAGTTTTTCGTTTCTTTTGACCCCAATAAGTTGGGGCTCCCTGTCTCCAAGCATACGTTGTCCATCTGGGTCGCTGACTGTATCGCCTGGGCTTATGGGGCAGTCGGCCTCTCGTTGGAGGGTCGAGTCACGGCTCATCGTGTCAGGGCGAAGGCTGCGTCAGTGGCTCATCTCCACTCTGTTCCGTTGGCAGACATCTGCCGGGCCGCTACTTGGTCTTCAAGCCAGACTTTTGCGGCCCATTACTGCCTTGAGAGGGAGTCCCGCAGGGACAGTGCTTTCGGACAGGCAGTACTCCATAATCTCTTTGGGGTTTAGGCAACTCCTACCCTCCGGCCCTGGTGTTGGGCTACCGGTCGGGGGCGTTCTCAGAGAAGATTCCTTCCTTCTGTGCTGACGAGCTAGAGGGAGCTCATTTTTTCCGCTTGGGGTCTCCGGTAGCCTTAAGCTGGGGAGTCCCATATGTGAGGACTGACTTCCTGCTTGGTCCTGGAGAAAGAGTAGTTACTCACCTGTAACAGGTGTTCTCCAGGAGCAGCAGGAATCGGTCCTCACAACCCTCCCTCCTCCCCTTGGAGTTGCAGTCATATGATTTATTTTTGCTAATTTTTTTGCTGTCTTTTAGCTATGTCATCAGACTGAGCAAGATGGCACCCTTGGGCGGGAAGGGGACCGCGCATGCGCGCTGCAATTCCCAAAGGCTTTCTGTGAAAGCTGGGGAAATGCTCCGCACGAGGGCTCTGTCGGCGCCGACATCACCCATATGTGAGGACTGATTCCTGCTGCTCCTGGAGAACACCTGTTACAGGTGAGTAACTACTCTTACCTGGTAATTGTAGTTCCTTGAGTGTCGGACAGTTTAGTCCTCCGTCCCGCCCTTGATTTTTAGGGCTAGCTCGGCACGGGTTCTCATTCAGCCAGAATATTTACGGGTGAGTATGGCCAAGTTCCTTTCTTCTTTTGCTAACTGTAGTTGTCCTTTCTTCCTCTATCGCTTGTGCCGGACTTCGCAGGGAAGTAGAGTATTGCTATGGAGTTTCTCACCCCTTGGTTGCTTAATGGGGGCTCTCTTTGTTCTTGTTTCTAGTTTAATTTCAAAAAAAAAAATAAATTAAAATTTCATATGCAGCTACTTATTTGTTGCTCTTGTGAGTCTGCTTTGTCAATAGTTCACTGGGGGCTACATCCAGTGAGGGAAAGTTTCTGATTGGTCCAGTCTCCAAGCTGCAGGAGGAGGTGCACTACCCAGGAGTAGAGGACTAAACTGTCGTCACTCAAGGAACTACAATTACCAGGTAAGTGTAATTTCGATTTATCCCTTCACTATGGTCTGATGAGGACTGCCCCTTCCAGAACCCCAGAGCAAACAAATGTCCCAGACCAGGGCCAACAAGAGGACAACTCTTATTCAGAATTCCTCTCAAAGCTCACTAAATCTCTGGAGCTAGGAGCACCAGGACTCCAGTTTCATAGAAAGAATTTCAGTCTATTCTGAAGTCCATTTCTACACTTAAGTCTTAGCTTTATCCATGAATGAAGTCCTGTAGAACCTGCAGCTTTCAGCAACGTGAGCACAGCTGATCACAGCTATAATTGATGGTCCAAGGAGCCAATCAGAGCCAAATGGGGTAAGAACCACCAAGCAGAAACCCCCCCCCCAAAAAGGTCCAGTGGCAATAAGAACATTAGATGATTGTATACCAGTCCACCTGTTGGTTGAGACCCCGTGGATGCACCGTATCCAGATGAAAAACCCACTTCTGTTCCAAATATTGTAGAGCTTGAAGACGATCCCCTCCTCGGGGATCCTGCGGGACATGATCTAGAACCCGCCAATGAAGAACCTCAAATCCATGAGCTCTAGTTAAACAATGATCCACCATCGGGGCTGATGTCGTTCTTGTGCGCAGCCGAGAGGCATGCTCTCCCAGCCGGACCTTAAAAGGTCGAGATGTACGCCCCACATAGTACAAGTTGCATGGACAGAGGATCAGATATACCACATAGGTTGAAAGGCAATTAGTTCGCCAATGGGTTCGGTAAGTTTTTTTGAGTACAGCTGTCAAGCCAACTCGAAGCCGAAAGGGTGTTCAAACAATAAGTACAATCCCTACAGGGAAAGTGCCCCGCCGGATCATGAGAGGTTATAGGGCGATCGACAGCTGCTGCAGTTCGGACCATCAGGTCCCTCAAGTTAGACTTCCGAGAGTAAGCAATCTGTAACTTTTTTCTAAAACAGGCATGTAAACCCAAAATGGGCCAATATTTGTGTAAAATACCCACCACTGCCGAAGAACCCTTCATGTAGGGGAAAACCCCCGTTATATTTTCCTGTGGATGGTTTGAGACCGAACTCTTAAAAAGCCACTCTCTATGAACATGGCTAGCCCTTTTGTATGCCAGTCGAACCACTTGGTATGGGTATCCCCTCGCCAGCAATCGAGCAGTTAGATCTCTCGCATGAATCTTGAAATCAGTAAAATGAGTACAGTTATGACGGAGGCGCAGGAATTGGCCAAACGGCAGACCCCGTTTTAACGCTGGCGGATGGAAACTGTCAAAGCGTAAGAGAGCGTTGCGTTGAACTGGTTTTCGATATAGAGACGTTTGAAAACCGGTTTCTGTTAGTTCCACAGTGATGTCCAAAAATTGAATTTGTTGTGTCTCTATCCGTGCAGTAAACTGTATATTCTCTTTAAAAGAGTTTAAGGACTGTAGAAACTCCTCCAGAGCCGTCTTAGTGCCAGTCCACAAAAAGAAGATGTCATCTAAAAACCTTCTCCAAAAAGGGATCAGTGAAAACAGCGAATGAGAATAGATGTATTGCTCTTCAAACCAACTCATATATAGAGTAGCTATGGAAGGAGCCACTGTGGCTCCCCTCGCTATCCCATAGACCTGTAGATAGAATTGTTGTCGATGTAGAAAAATTTTTTTATTCAACACCAAATCCAGTAGAGCCAAAACAAAAGATTGCGGAATACGATCCGGTAAGGTCAAGGGATAGTTTGTCAGCCTGGTCAATACTTCCTTCTGATCGATATTAGTATATAAAGATTGAACATCTAAAGAAACCATATATGTATAGGTAGATATCGCTGTGCACGTTGCCAATTGTTCCAAAAAGTCGCCTGTGTCCCTGATATAAGAAGACACTCGAGCTGCAACCGGGTGTAGAAAGAGGTCACAAAATTTGGAAAGTGGCTCCAAAACGGAACCCCTGCAGGACACTATTGGATGGCCAGGAGGGTTAAGCAAAGACTTGTGGATCTCTCGGCTGCGCACAAGAACGACATCAGCCCCAATGGTGGATCATTGTTTAACTAGAGCTCATGGATTTGAGATTCTTCATTGGCGGGTTCTAGATCATGTCCCGCAGGCTCCCCGAGGAGGAGATCGTCTTCAAGCTCTACAACATTTGGAACAGAAGTGGATTTTTCGTCTGGATACGGTGCATCCACGGGGTCTCAACTGACAGGTGGACTGGTATACGATCATCTAATGTTCTTATTGCCATTGGATCTTTTTGGGGGGTTTCTGCTTGGTGGTTCTTCCCCCGTTTGGCTCTGATTGGCTCCTTGGACCATCAATCATGGCTGTGATCAGCTGTGCTCACGTTGCTGACGTCATAGTAGAACAAACCGTTCTTTTCAGAGACTTGTTTCAAAACTAATTTGGCTGCCGAGCAGTGATTTGACCTGACGAAGGGGTAGTACAGCAAACACCCCGAAACGTGCCACGTCGTTTGCTCTATTGCTGACCGGAAGGATGCAGCCTTTGTTCTTCTACTGATCCAGCTAAGTGAACACTGTCTTGTTTGAATTTACTAATTAAAAGGGAAAGGCCACAGCGGTGCGAGTGAACCTTCCTCTGCACTGGGCTGGCTGTTCCGACCAAAAAATGTTTTCTGGTTTGATGGTATTTAACTGAACCGGGCTGGTGTTGCTGATGATTCTTGGGCCCGGGGTCTGGGTATTGGTTTCTCTGGTCAACATGTAGGGCAGGCGAGATCTGGATCTGCTCGCTTCTCAAAAGAATGCCAAATGCCAGCACTTGTACTCCCCAAGGCCTGCACCAGACCATTTTCATCACAATGCTTTTGACCTGTCTTGAAGCTAGGGTCTCCTGTACAGGTTTCCCCCGTTTCCAATCTGAATATGAAGTTTTGCAAAAAATCTCATATGACAAGGCCACAGTGATTCTAGTGGTACCCCAGTAGCCAAGACAAGTGCAATACCCTCCCCTTCTCTCCAAGACCACAGCCCAACTGATTCTGCTTGGAACACATTCATTGCTCCTTACACAACAAGAAGGCTTGTTGCTTCATTGAAACCCGAGGTTCCTAAACTTTCACAGCATGGATGCTGAAAGCTCACTTATAACTCAAATACTGCTCTTGCAAGAAGCCTGAGGTAATCTTGGCTGGAAGGAAAGACTCCACTAAGGGATCTTAACATTTTAAATGGAAACTTTTCTCCAACTGGTGCTTAGATTGTCAGGTATTACTGTTCTGCCCTACAGACTCAGTACTCTTATCTCATCTCTCTCTGACAGTGGCCATCAGACAGTCTGAGAACCACTCCACCTTGCTGGAATATCAGCTTATCATGACTATATCGACAGAAGATCCCTCTCCACTCATCCATGAGTGTCTAAGTTCATGAGGTCTTATGCATAAGAAGCCACTGTTACAGTGTCCTATTTCCTCTGTGGGATCCCAACATCATCTTATCCAAAGTAATGGACTTGCCATTTGAATCAATGGCCCAAGTATCTTCAAACATCTCACCTGGAAAATGATTTCCTCATTGCAATCACTTCTGCAGAGAAGACCCTTTTCAACTGGGTCTCAGATTGCATCCAGGTATGGTAGGTATTTCCCTGTTCCCAAAAAGCTTATAATCTATGTTTGTGCCTGCGGCAATGGAGCATTAAGTGACTTGCCCAAGGCCACAAGGAGTGTCAGTCAGATTCAAACTCTGGTCTCTTTGGTTCCCAGGCTGCTGCTCTAACCAGTAGACTACTTTTATTTATTTAACAGGTTTTATATACCGCTTTATCATTTCAATCAAAGCAGTTTACATTGAAACTTAAACTTGGTAATGTACATTAAACAGAGACATTGATAACTTGGATTTTTCTGAGGCAATGGAGGGTTAAGTGACTTGCCCAAAGCCACAAGGAGTGTTAGTGGGAATTGAACCCTGGTCTCTGGGTTCCCAAGCCAGTGTTCTTAACCATTAGGCTATTCCTCCATTGTTATGCTGCTGCAGATAACCTCCCTTCAGGAAACATCATGGCACATCGCCTCAGGGCCAAGGCCACCTCAGTAGCACACATCAGTTCTGCCCCCTCAAGGACATCTGTAGAGCTGCAACTTGGACCATACACCATGCATTCACCAAGCACTACTGTTTGGACTATTTCCCTGAAAAATAGTATGGTTATATAATACATCCTGTACAACTTATTTGCTATTTGAAGCATATCCTTCTGTCTATATGCAAGAGGGTTGCCCACCCACTGCATGAATGTTTTGCAGCAAACTTCAGCTCTGGACTCACCATTAAGTTTTTCTGCATTCCCCCTGTTGTTGACGGAGAAGTGGAGTTGCTTACCTGTAATGTGGGTTCACTGTAGACAGCAAGGAAATCCAATCACACTTTTCCTTCCCATTGTCCCTTGAGATTCATCTCTGACATCTCAACTCCATCGTACCCGTCTTGCTAGAGAAGGACCGTGGAGAGAAGGGGCAGTCTGTCAATGAGCTAGGAATACCCACACATGCTCAGGAAGTCAAAAAGAGACCCTGAGCTAGGGGAGAGCACCGCACACTAGGCTTCATCTGGCAGATGTCACCATTGAGTGTGGTGCCATTCCCCTGCTGTCTATGGGTAACCTCCATAAAAGGTAAGCAACTCGACTTCTTCCCATTTACCTTTTCCACCCCAATCATGATTTTATAAACATCTATCACAGGGCTCGACAAATCACGAGTGCCAATCACCATGACACCTAGAAATTGCACCCTGGTGTCTGGGATTCCTTGCCTCTGAAAATTGCTTCAATTGCCTGTGCTGCCCTTCATCACAATCGGCTCTCTACATGTAGCTTGAACCACGTGGTGGAAGAAGTTATATTGATCTCTCTCTCATTCCCCCCTCCCTCCACCCCTCATTCATCAGGTGATGCCTATGGGGTTGCAATGAGAGACAGACATCAGTGATGGCTGGGGCAGGGAATAAGAGAGACACAGACACTGGATGATGGTGGGGGGGGCTATGAGAGAGAGATACTGGGTGATGGCTGAGGGAGGTAAGAGAGAAAGAGAGAGAGACATTAGGTGATGGCTGTGGGGGCTAAGAGAGAGAAAGACACTGGATAATGGCTGGAGGTCTGAGAGAGAGATACTGGATGATGACTGGGGGGCTGTATGAGAGAGAGGAAGAGAAAGACTGGGTGATTGCAGAGGAGCTATGAAAGAAAAAGAGTGTGACGGCAAGGTGTGGAGACTATGAGATATTTTTTTTGCTTCTTGTATTACCAGTTCCATAAACAAAGGGGTCACCTGAACTACGGCAGTGCACCAATATCAATGGAAATACTGGTATTACTTTTGTCGGACCTAACAATCAGGAGGGGAGTTGGAAATCCAAACAGCCCAGCCAAAAGTAATAGTGTGAAACGATCCCACATGCGTGTGGAAATTGGATGCCTTGGAGGGATCGTTTCACACTCTTACCTTTGGCTGGGCCATTTGTTCAAATAAGTTAATTTATGTTTAAATCTTTTTTATTAACTTACATGACAAACTTTCCAATATATTGGTACTTTGATAGAGCAGTACAAGTATAGCCAACCAATACAGCTGTACCTTCCCATATTTCCTTTCATTTTAACGTTTTTAATCCCAAATTTATCCCTCCCTTCTCCCTCTTCTCCCCCCCTCCAAAATATGTGTTGAGCTATTTATCCCAAAGTATTCACAACCTCTGTGTAGAAACTCTGTCCAGCAGGTGACCATTCTTACACCCGCTAGAAATCTTAAGCTCAATCATCATTACAATTACTGTTATCAACATTGTCAACATTTTGTTAAGTTTTAGTACCCCTGCCACCCCCTCCCCCCTACTGCCCAACACCAACCAATACTTAGCTACTCAACCAATATTCCCATCCCTACTCTGTTGTCCCCCCCCCCCCCCAATACCCCTCCTACATCCCCCCTCCCAACTTCTGGAGTCTAGAAGGGAGTCCCCCCTTTCCACATGATATCCAGCAGTATATCTCCATATATATTTATGGAATATTGAGAATGTTAAGAATATACCCCCTATCGCTAAGAGGTAACTGGTCTATATAAGGCCGCCACTCGTTTAGAAAACAAAACTTGTAATCTTCCATCCAACTTTGCCCCTACATGTTCCAGTGTTAATAACTTCCATACTTCTTTTTCCCATTGTTCATACTTTGGGCATTGTGGTGTAATCCAATATCACAAAAGAAGGCATCTTGCCACCAGTAGCACCCTCCCCAACCATTTTCTTTACGGGGCTTCGACCAGTTCCACATTAGATACCAATCCCAGAACCGCCATCCAAGGGTTTGCTTTAATTGGGACTCCTATTGTGGCACCAAGACCCTGAAAATGTATGTCCACCAGGAAGAAAGCAGCACCTGCCACGTAAGCAAGCGTAGCAACCAAGACAAAAAACGTAGGCAGTATACAAACTTTATTTGGTCCTTATATATTAAAAAAAGGGGGGCCAAACCCAACACAGGCCGTGTTTCATTAATTCATCAGAGGTGAGGCACACCACAAACTACAAAACAAAAATAAAATGATAAAAACAAGTACAAAATACCAACAAACATAAATGCAACAATAATTTAAACCATAATAAAAACAATGAATGATAAGAAAAGAGTAAAAAGAGTGAACATAAGTGATCATAAAACAATATGTTACAACTTGATCAACTACACCACATAAAAAAGTCATATTATATTAATACATAAATGAATAAATAATTAACTCATAAAACTATCATGGTAAACAATTAAAATAAAACAAAACAACTATGATAAAACCACGTGTGAACAGGAAATAAATGATATCATCAAAAAGAACAAGCAAAAACATGGACACCATTACAGTTATGAAGGCATGTGAAAGCTAACAAAAATTAGGTGAGTATGTACATAAATATTAAAATTTAAACAAACCTAAAAACTTCAAAAGGAGAAATTCAAAAGAGTGTGATCTATATGTGACTCAAGGGGTGGGTATTATGCTCATATAAACTACTGACAGAGAAACAGGAGCGAAAAGCCAGAGGAGAAAAAGGAAGCATTAAAATAAAAGGAGTTACCTTGGACCAGGTACTAAACACAGCAGGGGACAATCAATTTGCTGTGAAATGATGAATGACCAGTGTGCTGTAAAATAATAAAACTGATCGAAACAAATAAATGAATAAGTGAGAAACTTAATGAATATGGTGACTACGAAGACAAAAACACTATGAACCGCGCCAAAATAAATCACCACAATTGGTGGAGAGGCCACGACCACTTAAATAAAAATGAATGTCTGAATAAAATATAATAGGAAGCATAAATGAAATAAATTATGTACCGTAATAAACCAGTTGGCAGCATTCATTGATAACTACACAGAGTATTATGAGCACACCAGCGAGAAGGATAAGCAATCCAACCGCATCAGTAAATCTTCCAGGTGAGGTCAACAAAATATCACTAAAAATAAAAATAAAGAGAGGCTGCTCAAATTGCAGCGAAATGAAACCAATTATGCAGAAAATGGTCCCATAAAAAGATAAATAAAAAAGGGTCTCAAACCTTTCAACAAGAGCCAAACTGACCAGCACATCCAAGAGCACTGCGGCTTTCTTGTATCGATTGAAAAAAACGCGGACGCATGCACCTTTTAAGTAATCTACAAAACCGCGGGAAATTAAAAACATACTAATAATGTGAAAAGGTTATTGAAAACCTTACTTATGTAACCAACCCAAACATGGCACGTAAATGCATAAAAAACCACCTGCACATGTAAAGGACTATAAAATAATATCTACATGTGTGACTGGATAAAAACTGTGCACGGAGAGCCGCGGATGCCAACATCGAAAAAACAAAGGGACAAAGGCACAGTAGTCATGTATTATTGCATGTTGTGAAAAAACTCACAGGATGAAAAGGGAAAATAGATGATCACAGAAAAACTTGTAAGGCGAAGGCGGGGAGCAACCAAGCTCAGGGTGCAAAACAAGCCATCACCCCGGACGTGTAGCTTTCAGTGCGGCCATAAAAAATGATAAACTATGCCTAAAAAACACTATTAAAACAACAAATAATAACAAAATGAATGAAGTAATTAATAAAAATTAAGTGTAAAACCCATCAGCAGAATACAGAAAAACCACTGAGCCCACGATCGAAAAACATGTCCGGGGGATAACCACGGATCCATCATCAAACATTGGAAAGAACCACAAGGAGTACTGGATATATGCTTTTATATATAAGGAATGAATAAAAAAGGGGAATTATCCTTATATAGCTCAATAGAACCACCCTGGAAATTGAACCTCTGGACAAGCCAGAAACGATTAGGCTCACGATACAAATCAAGCCATCACATAAAGTCTATAACTTACAGAGCAGCCATAAATAACACAAGAACCACAAAAAATACCTAAAGAACACCATTAAAACAATAAATAATGAATAAAAGGTTAATAATAATGAATGAATGGATAAATGAATAAAAGAATAAAATGTAAAACCATCAAGGAACCGAAAATAAAAACACGTACTGAACCTACAAATGAAGAGTAATACACGGAGAAGGACACAGAATGCACCATCAAAAGTGCAAGGACAATTAAAAAACGCGATATATAATTTTATATTAAAAAAAGGAGGATCTTTTTATGTCTCAATAACAGCAACCAATAAAAAGACCTGGGGGAAAGATCTTTGCTGTTACCTGGGAGTTGCCGCGGGTGTTTTTACCGCGGAGCAGTGTAGCAGGTGGGAGCCGGGTCCCTGCTGGGTCAGCTGCAGGCATTGGAAGGACTCCCTTGGTGCTGAGGACCCCCCCGAGCCCTACAAAGACCAGCGGGAGCTGTATTGTGCTGGGAAAGATCTTTGCTGTTACCTGGGAGTTGCCGCGGGTGTTTCTACCGCGGAGCAGTGTAGCAGGTGGGGGCCGGGTCCCTGCTGGGTCAGCTGCAGGCATTGGAAGGACTCCCTTGGTGCTGAGGACCCCCCCGAGCCCTACAAAGACCAGCGGGAGCTGTATTGTGCTGGGAAAGATCTTTTCTGTTACCTGGGAGTTGCCGCGGGTGTTTCTACCGTGGAGCAGTGTAGCAGGTGGGAACCGGGTCCCTGCTGGGTCAGCTGCAGGCATTGGAAGGACTCCCTTGGTGCTGAGGACCCCTCCGAGCCCTACAAAGACCAGTGGGAGCTGTATTGTGCTGGGAAAGATCTTTGCTGTTACCTGGGAGTTGCCGCGGGTGTTTCTACCGCGGAGCAGTGTAGCAGGTGGGGGCTGGGTCCCTGCTGGGTCAGCTGCAGGCATTGGAAGGACTCCCTTGGTGCTGAGGACCCCCCTGAGCCCTACAAAGACCAGCGGGAGCTGTATTGTGCTGGGAAATATCTTTGCTGTTACCTGGGAGTTGCCGCGGGTGTTTCTACCGTGGAGCAGTGTAGCAGGTGGGAGCCGGGTCCCTGCTGGGTCAGCTGCAGGCATTGGAAGGACTCCCTTGGTGCTGAGGACCCCCCCGAGCCCTACAAAGACCAGCGGGAGATACACGCGGCCGCGTGGTCGTGTCCTAAGGGGCGTGTCACAAGGGGTTCAACACGCTCCTTATGTGCTCCTTCGGTGCTCCTGAGGTTCGTGAGCACTGTTAGTTTAAGTGTGGCTATCGATGGGGAAAAGAAAGGCGAAGGGGGCAGATAAGCCTGCCGCCGATGGAGGATTATGTGTTAAGATAACTGGCCCCATGGATAAACATCTTACTCCCCTGCTATCTGCTAATCAATCTTCGGATGGGGCGTCTTTAAGCCCGGAGGTCCGAACGCCACTTCCCTTCCCCCCGCTTCCGCATTCATCTACGTTTTTGGATACCTCTGTCCATGTTCAAGCTCCGCCACTCTCTCCGGTAGATCCAGCCGTGGTGGAAGAAGGGACTCCCCCCATTTCCAGGGAGGTGACTCTTTCTGACATATGGTCAGCACTGCAAAAGATTGATAGTCAATTGTCTATGACAGTCTCTTCTTTGTGCAAGTTTACTCATTCGGTTGTTGATAAAGTACATGTTATTGATCACCAATTGGCTTCTACTTCTAAGTCGCTTGCCCGTGTTGAATCCTTGGCCCAGTCTTGTAGTGATACGAATCTTTCTCTTATTAAGGATGTTTCCTTGCTTTCCTGTCGACTGGAGACACTTGAGAATCAACACCGGGCAAGAAACTTACGTTTTTTGAATTTTCCTCAAACCCATTTGCTTTCCTTTGATGTTCTATTGAAAAAGTACTTTTCTGAGATTTTGCAAATAAGGGAGACCATAGATATAGTTCAAATGTATTGTATTCCAGTGTCTGTCCCACCGACTGCAGAGGGGGTTTCCCCTCCCTCTGATGTGTCGGTGGCACAGGATTTAACTGCTTTTTTGGAGGACTCGCTCGACATCATCCCCAAGCGTTGCACCTTGGTGGTGACTTTTGGCTTGGAGTCTCTAAAATTGCGGGTTCTTCGGGCTTATTTTAAAAATAAAGATGCCTTATTTTGTGGGTCTAAATTGCAAGTGTTTCCTGACGTGGGCCGGACCACTCAGGCTAGACGTAGACAGTTTTTGGAGTTAAAATCGAGGGTTGTAGCGTTAGGAGCTTCTTTTTTTCTTAAATTTCCTTGCCGTTGCTTAGTTACCTTGGAGGGATGGGATTATGTTTATACGGACGTGGCTCAACTACGTCAGTTATTACTGGATAAGGAGGTTAAGGGGTAAGATTTGGGTGGATTGTATTTATATAAGCTCCCTTACTTGGAGTGTAATACACTCCTTTTTGCCTTTTCTACTTTTCTATTTCTTGGGGTTCAAGGATCTTTTCTCTTGATGAGTTTTTTTATGATGGGTTTCATATTTTATTTTGCTTTTGGATGTTGTTATGGATCATGTATATTGCCTTTTTTCTCATATGTAATTAAGCAAAAAACCTAAATAAAGATTTAAAAAAAAAAAAGACCTGGGCAGCCTAAGGGAAAATGGTCTCATGATACAAAAGAAGCCATCACATGAAGTGTATAAATATTACATGGCAAGCATAACTGAATCCACAAGCCCCATAAAAAAATATTATCTAAAGGACACCATTAAAACAATAAATAATGAATAAATAGGTAAATAAATAAATAAACTGATTCTAAAAACCATCAGAGGAATACGGAAAAATCGCGTTCTGAATTCAATCCATAGGGAGCCAAGGTATTGAGAGAAAAAATGTATCTGTTCTAACAGAAGTGTTTTATCAATATCACCTCCTCTCCAATTATGAGTGACCTTCTTAATAACAAAAAATTTTAAATCCGTAAGTCCGTGTCCTTTTTCCATCCAATGTTGTACAAGAGGCTTGTCAATAAGTTTCCTATTGATGCAACTCTTATGTTCCACAACCCGCACACGAACAGATCAAATAGTTTTACCTACATACAACATGTTGCATGGACATTTAATAACATAGATAACATGTGTAGTATCACAATTTGCAAAGTCTTGAATGTAGAATTTAACTTGTGTGACTGGATGAATAAATATCTTCCGCACCGGTAAGACATGGACACAAACCGAACAGTGGCCACATTGATATTGACCCTTATGTGTAGACAACATCTTTCTCTCTGTGAAAGCAGACGGAACCAAAAGGTTGCGCAAATTAACATTGCATTTGTTGGCTATCACAAGTGAAAGGTCTTGAAAGCCTAGAATAGCCTGTACCAAATGCCATTCCTTCTGGAGAATGGAAACAATATTCCGAGACTGTAATGAATACAATAATGGGCATACAATCTTAGTTTGAGTGACCTTATCTCGTGGTTTCAATAACTCCATGCGTGAGGTGTTACGTGCTTTAACATATGCTTTATTGATACATCGCTGAGGATACTGATGGGCTTCAAAACGACCTTTTAATTCCAAAGCTTGACGCTCAAATTCAGAATCTGTGGTGCATATACGTTTAATCCTCAAAAATTGACCAATAGGTAAATTATTTCTAAGAGCCGGATTACGAAAACTAGTATAATGCAATAACTGATTTCTATCAGTGGGTTTCCTATATAACATCGTACTAATTAATTAATTTATTTTATTTATTACAGTTTCTTATATACCGCGCTATTCGGTATCAGAGCGGTTTACATCATAACATAACTACCATAACGACAAGTTGTCAGGTTTTACATCGAACAGGGATACAAACTTGGATAACAGGGTAAACTATATACATAAGCTATTTACACAGCAAGGATAGGTAAAAATCAGATAATGAATATGAGGGCACTAAGACCGCGCCCCTCTCTTTTAATCAACAGATCCAAATATGGAATCTGTATTGGATCATAAGTCAACTGAAACTTAAGGTTCTCATCCAATCCATTGATCCATATATTAATGCCGATAAAAGCTCCAAAGGACCGTCCCATATAACTAAAACGTCATCAATGTATCTAATCCATAACGTGACATTTGACATGAACCGGTGATCTTTTAAAAAACATTCCTCAAATCTATACATGTATAAATTAGCGATGTCTGGGGCCATAGAGGACCCCATAGCTACACCTTTAATTTGTTGATAGTACAAATCTCTAAAACAAAAATAGTTTTTACATAATGCAATTTCAGTTAGTTGTAGAAGAAAAAAGGTGGACATCCGATTAAAACCTTCTCTCTCAAGGAGTAACTCTTCAATAATATGTAATGCTTCCAATTGTGGTACATTTGTGTACAAGGATTCCACATCCAATGTAACAAGTAAAACTTGAGGGCCCAAATCATCAAATCTAGAAAGAATTTCTATTGCATGTGACGAGTCCCGTACATAGGACCACATTTTAGCAATGTATGGTCTTAAAATGACATCCATTAATTGAGAGATAGGTTCTAAGAGTGAACCAATTGCGGAAACAATGGGCCGGCCAGGAGGATTAGCCAACGATTTATGAATCTAGGGAATTATGTAAATAGTGAGCATGATAGGTTTATCTACAATAAGAAAATCCCGCTCTTTTCGTGTTATATGTCCAGTGTCAAAAGCGTTAAGGACAATATTATCAATAGTACGTTTCAAACCATCCATAGGATCTCCATCTAAACGAAAATAAAAACTTTTATCATTGAGCTATCTATTGACTTCTTCAATATATCTGTGTTTATCCATCACAACCACGGCCCCACCCTTATCCGCAGGTTTAATAATGATACTGTTATTTTTCTGCAGTGATTTAATAGCCAATCTCTCATCAATTGTTAAATTATGAAATGGCAACCTAGCATTGTTGTTTGTTTTTTCAACTTGTTGCATAACCACCTTTTCAAAGGATTCTAAAAGGGGGTCCGTTTGTGAGGGAGGAATCCATCTTGACTTCCTACTAACTTCCTACTATCCTCACTAGTGGCAACCTGGTTGATGAAAAATTTTTTAACGCGAAGTTTCGTAAAAAATTTATATAAATCAATTTGTGTTTCAAACGGATCATATCTTCAAATAGGAACAAATGAAAGGCCTTTATTTAAAACAGAGTATTCTCCGGGAGTCAATATATAGTCCGAAATGTTAATCACATTATCTGATGTCAATACTTCCACTGTTGACCTATGATCCAATACAGATTCCATATTTGGATCTGTTGATTAAAAGAAAGGGGCGCGGTCTTAGTACGATGTTATATAGGAAACCCACTGATAGAAATTAGTTATTGCATTATACTAGTTTTAATAATCCGGCTCTTAGAAATAATTTACCTATTGGTCAATTTTTGAGGATTAAACGTATATGCACCACAGATTCTGAATTTGAGCGTCAAGCTTCGGAATTAAAAGGTCGTTTTGAAGCCCATCAGTATCCTCAGCGATGTATCAATAAAGCATATGTTAGAGCACGTAACACCTCACGCATGGAGTTATTGAAACCACGAGATAAGGTCACTCAAACTAAGATTGTATGCCCATTATTGTATTCATTACAGTCTCAGAATATTGTTTCCATTCTCCAGAAGGAATGGCATTTGGTACAGGCTATTCCAGGCTTTCAAGACCTTTCACTTGTGATAGCCCACAAACGCAATGTTAATTTGCGCAACCTTTTGGTTCCGTCTGCTTTCACAGAGAGAAAGATGTTGTCTACACATAAGGGTCAATATCAATGTGGCCACTGTTCGGTTTGTGTCCATGTCTTACCGGTGCGGAAGGTATTTATTCATCCAGTCACACAAGTTAAATTCTACATTCAAGACTTTGCAAATTGTGATACTACACATGTTATCTATGTTATTAAATGTCCGTGCAACATGTTGTATGTAGATAAAACTATTCGATCTGTTCGTGTGCGGGTTGTGGAACATAACAGTTGCATCAATTGGAAACTTATTGACAAGCCTCTTGTACAACATTGGATGGAAAAAGGACACGGACTTACGGATTTAAAATTTTTTGTTATTAAGAAGGTCACTCATAATTGGAGAGGAGGTGATATTGATAAAACACTTCTTCGGTTAGAACAGATACATTTTTTCTCTCAATACCTTGGCTCCCTATGGATTGAATTCAGAACGCGATTTTTCCGTATTCCTCTGATGGTTTTTAGAATCAGTTTATTTATTTATTTACCTATTTATTCATTATTTATTGTTTTAATGGTGTCCTTTAGATAATAATTTTTTATGGTGCTTGTGGATTCAGTTATGCTTGCCATGTAATATTTATACACTTCATGTGATGGCTTCTTTTGTATCATGAGACCTTTTTCCCTTAGGCTGCCCAGGTCTTTTTATTGGTTGCTGTTATTGAGACATAAAAAGATCCTCCTTTTTTTAATATAAAATTATATATAGCGTTTTTTAATTGTCCTTGCACTTTTGATGGTGCATTCTGTGTCCTTCTCCATGTATTACTCTTCATTTGTAGGTTCAGTACGTGTTTTTATTTTCAATTCCTTGATTGTTTTACATTTTATTCTTTTATTCATTTATCCATTCATTCATTATTATTAACCTTTTATTCATTATTTATTGTTTTAATGGTGTTCTTTAGGTATTTTTTGTGGTTCTTGTGTTATTTATGGCTGCTCTGTAAGTTATAGACTTTATGTGATGGCTTGATTTGTATCGTGAGCCTAATCGTTTCTGGCTTGTCCAGAGGTTCACTTTCCAGGGTGGTTCTATTGAGCTATATAAGGATAACTCCCCTTTTTTATTCATTCCTTATATATAAAAGCATATATCCAGTACTCCTTGTGGTTCTTTCCAATGTTTGATGATGGATCCGTGGTTATCCCCCGGACATGTTTTTCGATCGTGGGCTCAGTGGTTTTTCTGTATTCTGCTGATGGGTTTTACACTTAATTTTTATTAATTACTTCATTCATTTTGTTATTATTTGTTGTTTTAATAGTGTTTTTTAGGCATGGTTTATCATTTTTTATGGCTGCACTGAAAGCTACACATCCAGGGTGATGGCTTGTTTTGCACCCTGAGCTTGGTTGCTCCCCGCCTTACAAGTTTTTCTGTGATCATCTATTTTCCCTTTTCATCCTGTGAGTTTTTTCACAACATGCAATAATACATGACTACTGTGCCTTTGCCCCTTTGTTTTTTCGATGATGGCATCTGCGGCTCTCCTCCGTGCACGGTTTTTATCCGGTCACACATGTAGATATTATTTTATAGTCCTTTACATGTGCAGGTGGTTTTTTTTATGTATTTACGTGCCATGTTTGGGTTGGTTACATAAGTAAGGTTTTCAATAACCTTTTCACATTATTAGTATGTTTTTAATTTCCCACGGTTTTGTAGATTACTTAAAAGGCGCATGCGTCCGTGTTTTTTTCAATCGATACAAGAAAGCCGCAGTGCTCTTGGATGTGCTGGTCAGTTTGGCTCTTGTTGAAAGGTTTGAGACCCTTTTTTATCTTTTTATGGGACCATTTTCTGCATATTTGGTTTCGTTTCGCTGCAATTTGAACAGCCTCTCTTTATTTTTATTTTTAGCGATATTTTGTTGACCTCACCTGGAAGATTTACTGACGCGGTTGGATTGCTTATCCTTCTCGCTGGTGTGCTCATAATACTCTGTGTAGTTATCAATGAATGCTGCCAACTGGTTTATTACGGTATATAATTTATTTTGTTTATGCTTCCTATTATATTTTATTCAGACATTCATTTTTATTTAAGTGGTCGTGGCCTCTCCACCAATTGTGGTGATTTATTTTGGCGCAGTTCATAGCGTTTTTATGTCTTCGTAGTGCCACCCACCCACTACCTGGGCCTCAAGGGTATCCAGGTGGAGTGGCCTTTGGTGCCCTTCAGGGGTGAAGTACTACTAGTTGACCCTAGGGAATCTGGGTAGTGTAGTCCTGAGCCTCCTGAAGGATTGGAGGTTGTAGCTGTAGCTCGAGCAGACAAAGGCGGGCAAAGAAAATTTATTTTAAAGAGGTTTATTTCCAACGCTTTGCAGTTCAGTGCAATTAGACGCAAAAGAAGATTATGGCACATTCAACAAAAGATGGGAAAACCAAAATATACAGGGTTTGCAATGCTGGGCTAGCTTTCAATTAGCTTATTCAGGGTTCCTTCTTAGACTCACATTCAGGTAATCATGTGACTCTTCCATGAACTGAAACTAAATTCTTCTTACAACAGCAAAGCTTCTCAGCTCCAGGAAATGATTCCACTTATTAAACTTTCATAAGCTTTTTCACCCTGGTAACAGGTAAGTTAATCTTCTATTATATTCTTTTCCTATAATTTTAAAGCATTCAATCAAGATTTTTTTCAATAGTACAAGTAGAGCAATCCATGGCTAGATCTTGTTCTGTTGAAGGCAGGGAAATATCTAACGGCATCTCTTCTTCACAGCTATTGGTATGCTGTGTTAGATTAAAAGGAGAGACTGCCTTTTTCTCTAAGAATTCCCTAAACTCTGCCAGAAGTAATTCAGCCTGCTTCTGTCCTTTGCTAAGCTGATGTCTTTCTTCTGCTTCAGGTAAACCTTTATTTAAGATATCTAGCTCGTGGTAATTGGCTATGCTGTTTTTGTCAGCACAACAGTTCTCCGTGTGAGTAAAACCCCTCCCCCACTTATCCTTAAAAGTAAGTGTTGGGTTTTCCTTTAACAGTTCAACTCGCTCTGGAGAGTTTCTGAACAGACAATTAAAACTAGAAATGTCAGCTTTACCTTGGCTCAAGTCTTCCAAATAAGGCTCAGCACTTTTCCTTCTATTGGCTTTCAGGCTGTAAGCTCCAGCTGGCTTATTAGTGTCTCTTATGTTGCTCAAGGGTATATCAGGCTGAACAAATCTGCCATAGTTCTGTCTGTCGTTGTTCTGGCTTTTAAAGCTATTCTTCCAGCTTTCTTGCTTCCTAGTATCACAGTTGCTAGCTCCTTCAATCTCAGTTCGTACCTTGTGTTGAGAGCGTCTCCAGGATAAATCTTTACCCCACTGGTTACTGCTCCAAGGTCCTGCTTGGTTCTCAGGTAGCTCAGGCTGTAGTTCTAGGTCTCTCAGTGCCTCTGAGTCTCCTAGTAACTCCCTTCGTGACTCCAAACTGCTTCTCTGTGGATCCCAGCTGTTCCTTGTCACATGCTTCTCCAACTGTTTCTGTTTCCCTTTTCGTCTCCTTTTCTGTTTCTGTTCCCGATCCTTCTGTTCCTGATCCTTCTGTGTTCTAACTGCCTGCGTATTTAACAAGCTCCTACTGTGTTGCACTGCCCGCCTCCTGCTTGGGCGTGCCCAATCAGTGACCTGACCTGTCTCCTCCCCTAAGGTGAGGTGTGGTTCCTGATCAGCTGCATGTTTTTTTCCTTCTGAAGTGAAAATCCTGCTTTTCAATGCAGTACCACTTTTCTCCACCGGATCTCCCTCTATCTCCATTGCTTCTTGAGAGGCTTCTACGTCACAATAGTCACCATATTCATTAAGTTTCTCACTTATTCATTTATTTGTTTTGATCAGTTTTATTATTTTACAGCACACTGGTCATTCATCATTTCACAGCAAATTGATTGTCCCCTGCTGTGTTTAGTACCTGGTCCAAGGTAACTCCTCTTATTTTAATGCTTCCTTTTTCTCCTCTGGCTTTTCGCTCCTGTTTCTCTGTCAGTAGTTTATATGAGCATAATACCCACCCCTTGAGTCACATATGGATCACACTCTTTTGAATTTCTCCTTTTGAAGTTTTTAGGTTTATTTAAATTTTAATATTTATGTACATACTCACCTAATTGTTTTAGCTTTCACATGCCTTCATAACTGTAATGGTGTCCTTGTTTTTGCTTGTTCTTTTTGATGATATCATTTATTTCCTGTTCACACATGGTTTTATCATAGTTGTTTTATTTTGTTTTATTTTAATTGTTTACCATGATAGTTTTATGAGTTAATTATTTATTCATTTATGTATTAATATAATATGACTTTTTTATGTGGTGTAGTTGATCAAGTTGTAACATATTGTTTTATGATCACTTATGTTCACTCTTTTTACTCTTTTCTTATCATTCATTGTTTTTTATTATGGTTTAAATTATTGTTGCATTTATGTTTATTGGTATTTTGTACTTGTTTTTATCATTTTATTTTTGTTTTGTAGTTTGTGGTGTGCCTCACCCCTGACGAAGTACCCACGAAACACGGCCTGTGTTGGGTTTGGCCCCCCTTTTTTAATATGTAAGGACCAAATAAAGTATGTATACTGCCTAGGTTTTTTGTCTTGGTTACCAAGACCCTGAAATACACCCTTCCAGTATTTAACCACCTCAGAGCACTTCCAGAACATATGCCCCAAATCCGCCCCCCTCTGACCCACAATGTGGACATGCAGAGGAGACCACACAACCCGCCCTGAAAGTCCTATTAGGCACATAATATATCCATCTAATTATTTTATATTGCATATCTCTGTAATCAGTACAACTTCCAGAGGCAGGTATATACTCTAAAGCCATCACAATATCTTGCTCGTTAATCCTTTCACCCAATTTACAGGACCAAACCTCAGTAGTTCTTTCTGCAAATCAGTGATACTAGCCCTCTCTTCCCTTTCCAAATGGAGCACCTCTTCCACAGTTAAACAAATCCGTCCTTTTAAGTCCCCCTTTGGTAGAGAGTTTATATAACTCCTCATCTGATGGTAATACATAATATGTTTCTCCTCTAAAGCAAAACGCACCTGCATCTCAGCAAATGACAAAGGCTTATCATCTTGATCTATGCTCATTATTCCTTTACCTTCCCACCTCTTAAAATGAATGCCCTCCATTCTAGGTCCAAAGGAACCATTCCCATAAAAGGGAAGAAAGGGTGTCACCTCTGGATTTATCTGTCCCAATCTGCACACCTCCCTCCATATCCTTCTCATCACCTCCACCAGAGCATGCTTCTGCATCGACAAAGATAACATTCTGTTCGCATGAAGTACATATCGCAGCGCATAAGGCGCCGCTATCCATTGTTCTATTGCCAGTGGAGTATAATCCGTTCTATCATTAAGCCAGTCCTTAATATGTTGCTGTAAACAGGCAATATTATACCGTCTTTTACTCAATAAGATGGGTAAAGTTTGTAACACGTATAACCATTTGGGGAATATGATCATTTTGAATATAGCTATGTGCCCACTCAAAGACAATGGGAGCCCCCGCCATCTTATTAGACGTGTTTGTGTATCTTCCATCAGGGGTTTGATATTTATATTATACATTTGAGCAGAGTCCCCCCGGTAACCATATTCCCAAATACTTGAAATGGCCCAACCTCCATTTAAGGGGGAAAGGTCCTCTCCACCCTACTTTATCCTCCATACATAGGACCATCACCTCTGATTTGTGTTTTAGTCCCGAGAACCTACCGAACTCTGTAAATATCTCCAATAAGTGGACTAAGTTATCTCTGGGGTTTAACAAATACACTAATATATCATTCACAAAAGCTGCAACTCGGAACTCCTCTCTCCCAAACTCTTCTCCTGTAAGCAAGGGGTACCCACGAATCTTTTCCAATCAAGGTTCCAAAGTCAGCACAAACAGGAGAGTTGATAACGGACACCCATGCTGCATTCCCCTCCGAAGCGAAAACTCCTCTGTCAATGACCCATTCACTAGCACCTGCCCCCGCAAATCCGAGTATAAAAGACATAACACATCCAAGAAAAAATCCCTAATCCCCAACCTTTCCAGAATAAGATACATAGTCAAAAGCTTTTTCCGCATCAAAGCTTATGACAAACGCCGAATCCCCTCTCACCCCCCCCCCCCGTTGTAAAGCAGCTATAATTCTTCTCATATTTTTTGCCACATATTTACCCCGCACAAAACCAACCTGATATTCCTAAATTAGTGTCGGTAAATAGGGTACCAATCTTTCTGCCATGATTTTAGCTAAAAGCTTTATATCCACGTTCAACAACGAAATAGGTCTATAAAAGCTGGGTAATACTGGATCCCGCCCCGGTTTAGGGAGAACTGTTATAATAGTCCAATTTTTATCATAAGGGAACTTTTGCCTCCGTACCAGATCTGAAAAGTATGCCACAGTATCCTGTGCGACATGGGCACACATTAACCTATAAAATTCCCCTTTGAACCCATCTGGTCCCGGCGCCCGATGTGTCAGCACTGCCTTAATGGAGGGAGGAGTAGCCTAGTGGTTGGGGCAAGGTACTTCAGGCCGGAAGGTCGGGGGTTCAAATCCCACTAGAGGACAGCAACCTTGGGCCGGAAGGACTGGGGTTTCTAGTCCCACAGATGCTCCTTGTGGTCTTGGGTAAGCCACTTAACCCTCCATTGCCCATGTTCCCTGTAAGTATTAGTGTATGTGTCTCATATCCCCGTGTGTTAAATGTATCCCCCGATTGTGTTGTGACCGCTTTGATTGAAGGATAAGGCGGTATACAAATCTGTCTAAATAAAATAAATAAAAATTTATAACTTCTGTAGTTGTTATCGGTGTATTAAGAAATTCACATTGTGCTTCATCCAAGCAAGGTAATTTAACTTCTCTCAAAAATGTCTATCTTGTCTTCCACCTCTCCTACATCTGCCATATATAACTTCTGATAATATTGGCGAAAGATCCCTTCCATCTGTGTCTGTGTTCCGTGCAGTTGCCCTCCTGCATCTCGAAGAGCGCCAATATGCTGTTTCCCCCTATTTCCCTTTATAAGACTTGACAGCAACCTACCCAATTTATTCCCAAACCTGTGTAGCTTATATGTATAAAACAATACCGAACTTGTAGCCCTTTCCTACATCAACACCTTAAGTTCTTCTTGCAGTTTAATCATATCTGCCTTATTTCCAGCTGTCGGGTTAGCCGTAAATCTAAGTCTCGTTTTGCAAAGATCCCTTTCCAACTGTAGAAGGTATTGCCTAGCCCTTTTTTCTTGGCCGCTACATATCCAATAATATGTCCACGTAAAACCACCTTAGCCGTTTCCCAAAACAAAATAGGATTCTCTTTATGCTGGCCATTATCTTGCACAAACGCCACCCAACGCTCCCGAAGATATGTTCCAAACTCCTTATCAGAGGCCAACTGCAGAGGGTACCGCCACGTAAATCCTGTAGCTCTTTGTCTCCATTGTATATTTATCCATATCAAAGCATGATCCGAAAGAGCAATAGGCCCAATCCCTGCTTGCAAGATTTTGTCAAACCACCTAGTCGGCCCCAACAGAATCAATCTGCGATCCGGTATCATATACCCGCGAAACGTGCGTATAGTCACGATCCAGTGGGTGCAAAGCTCTCCAATAATCTTTCAAATCATATCCATCACAGATTCCATTAAGCCATTGTGTTCTCTTATCTATATTGTGTCTCATGTTACCTGATCTATCCATAGATTCTTCCAACACACAATTAAAATCACCCCCCATTATAGTAGGTATAGTCCTATCCCTTCCAAGCATCTGGACACTTTCTTATAAAATTCCACCACCATAAGTATTAGGCGCGTATAAATTAATCAAAGCCACTTGCTGTTTCTCCAACTGTCCTATTACCACTATATATCTACCATCAGGATCTAGTATAGATCTCTCACTTACAAACCCCACTTGTTTATGAATTAATATTACTACCCCAGCTTTCTTCTTCCCAGAGGATGCCCCATGCACCTCCCCAACCCACCATCTCCTCAACTTATCATGCTCCTCGGTGGTTTGGTGCGTTTCTTGTAAAAATGCAATATCAGCACCCTTGTCTCTCAATGCCCAAAGTATTTTGTCTTTTTATAGGACTTCCCAATCCACATACATTCCATGATACTAAATGTATCTTTTTGCTATTATTCATTTTCTAAATCGAATAACTTCATTTATGTCCCATTAACCAATTCCAATTCTTTTGGCAGGAACCCCCCCCCAGCCAGGGCTCTCCCCATTCCTTTTACCTGTCCCTGTACATTATTCGCTAGCCACTTATATCTTTCCCGCCTTGGTACCAACTCGCCAGACCCACTCCCAAACTCCAGAAGTGACATCCCCCCTTCCCTTTGACCTTGTGTCCTAACCCCCCCCCCCCCCGCACCCATACTATCTTGACAAATTCCTGAAATTTTTTACTCCCCCACCCCCCTTTATTCCCACTCCTCTTTACTTCCATCTTCCTGCTCTACCCCCTAGAGCCCTCCTCAAGGATTTTGTAGATATGTGGAGCCTGCACTTTCCCTAATAGCGCCCTATCCCACATCCCATCGCCGTTATAGATAAGCATATTCTCGTTCCCATACACCTCCTATCTCCCCTCCTCACCCGAGGATTCGTGCTCTTTAAATTATCCACCCCATCTCCCCACTCCCCAAAATCCAATTCCTCTTTTTCTTACAGCCTAGAATATTTTTATCCCACTTCAAAGCAAGATATGAGAACACCAGCTAATGTCCCCACCTCGTTGCACGCACACAAATCAAGTACGTCAACTATATTCCCCATCCTCCAGCTTATATTGCCACTCCCGACGGGATAAGGGAAGGGAGAGTCAAGGTAGGGCTAGGAGAGACGACAAGCAAGCAAATAGAAGAGAGGAAAATACAATCGTGCAATCAACAAACATTTATACATTCAATCCCCCTCCTCCAAGCCCACCCACCCACTGCCCCCCCAAGCCCCCCCTCCCATATGGAACATGTTACTTAAGTACATTTACTTATTCATAACCGCAAAATTACAAAATTACCCGGCTGCTTGATTAACAAGCCCATCACCCAATGAGGGGCCTATATATTCTAATGTATGTTCTTGCCCCCCTTCAGAGGTATCATCGCCTTTTTCTTAAACCATATACATTATATGTTATACTTCACTCTACATTTATCAATCAATATGTCTCTATCCTCACGCGATTTTTCCATTCCAAGCCACTCCATAATCTTCCCTTGATCGCAAATTACGCTGTTCCCTTTCACAGCATAAATTTGGATTTAAGAATACCAATTACTGGTTGTCAGATATTGTTCCTTTCAGCTGTGAGTTACACCCGATTACAGGTCCCCTGCTGGGAGTGCATTTACAAAGGTCTGAGCCTCTGTCGGAGATGCAAAGTAATGCTTTTGCTTCTGATAGTCAATCCGTAACCTCGCTGGATACAACAGTGCAAATCTCAGTCCCTTCTTAATTAACACACTGCAGATATCAAAATATTCTCTGCGACGTTGGCTGACAATTGTAGAGTAATCTTGAAAACCAACACCTTGGCTTCATTTTTGTTTTGCCGCACTCTGTCTCGTGCTCGTGCAGCATGCAGAATCGCCTCTTTCTGTGCAAAATTCAAAAACCTTGAAATTACCACCTGTGGTTTGTGCATCCCTTCCTTCCACTGACCCAGTCGATGAACTCTCTCAATTATTATGGGTCTCATCTCCGAATTTAGTTTATAATTGCTGGGCATCCTAGCCTCCAGGTGGCCTCTCAAATCCGCCTCCGCCACTGTTTCGGCGATACCCACGAATCTAAGATTCTTTCTTCATCCTCTATTCTCCAGGTCGTCAGGTTTTTCTCCCTGTTGTTTAATGAGACCTTCCAATCTTTTTATAGTTTTGCTCTGAGTCTGTTGTGTGTCCTCCATAGCTGAAATGTTATTTTCTGCCTGCTCAATCTGAGGTCCAATTTCGGCGGCAGACTGATTCATCTGTTGTATCTGTTCAGATAAGGACTGAAATCTTCTCTCCAATGCGGCCACCACCGCAGCAGAGACCTCTTCCACCATGCCGGCTCCCTGTCCGCCGTTTGGGCCTACCACAGATGACGCGTCCGCCATTTTATTTTCCACCACGCGGCTCTTCTCCTTCTGCGCCAATTTTGCAGCCATCGGGTATAATACTAAAAAGCTTTATTCCACCTCACCACTTCCTTCGGGGTGTACGTCTTATCTTCCGATTGCGATATTTTCTGGGATGGGTGCTCTAAAACTTTAAAACATCAGATTATCGTGTACAAAGCTCCGGAGCCCAGCGCGTTTCTGACCACCTTGCTCACCGCATCACATGATCCCTCTCAAATAAATTCATTTAAATAATCAAAAACAACATTAACAATAAAAGGGCATTACAATCATTGGAGTGGAGTGATTTCCAACTCCTCTCCTGATTGTTAGGTCCGATGAAAGTAATACCAGTATTTCCATTGATATTGGTGCACTGCCGTGGTTCAGATGACCCCTTGTTTATGGGATATATTATTGAGGTCATCCTGTTTTTTGGAGGTTTGTGGGCTTGTTTATAAATCTTGCATTACTAGGCCATGGTGATATGTGAAGCAAAAAAGCAAGTTATCTCAGGTGCAGCTATAAAGGGTCACCAGTATGCTGCTGACATTGTACTCATTAGGACTGGTGGGAGGGGGAGGTGAAGGGTTGCTGCCTTCCTTTTAGCACTGCGTAAAGGCATGTTAAGGACCTGATTTATTAAGATTTTCCCATGTTGTTAAGTGCCGTCAAGTTGGTGTTGACTCATGGTGACCCTTTGGATAGTTGTCCTAAATTGTGTTCGGACTTCAGTCAAGTGGCTCATTGACAACAGACTGGCACCCCCAGCTGCTGTTAGTGTTTCGATCCATCTCATTGCTGGCCTTCCTCTTTTGCATTGATCTTCTACCTTGCCAAGCATGTCGGGTCTTTCTCCAATGATCTCTCTTCGAATGATGTGTCCAAAGTTTGAAAGTTGAAGTCTTGTCATCTGAGCTTCTAAAGAAAGCTTAGGTTTGATCTCCTCTAGTACTGACACAGTTCCATGGTATATGCAGTATTTGTCGCCAGCACCATAATGCAAAGGCATCAATTTTCTTCCTATCTTTTTCACTGTTCAACTTTCACATCCGTATGACATTATTGAAAATACCATTGCTTGAAGAAGTCAAATCTTTGTATGGAGAGAGACATCTCTGCTCTTGAGAATCTTGTCTAGGTCATTCATAGCCATTCTGCCAAGAGCAATGCACCGTCAGATTCCTTGACTGCTTGTTTCTTCTTTATTGATAGTTGATCCAAGTAGGTTAAAGTTGTCCACTATTTCAATTTCTTCTCCATCAATGATGAACTTATTGATTTTGCCAGTTGCCAGTATCTTTGTCTTCTTTACATTAATATGCAGGCCCATTTTAAGACTTTGTTCCTTAATCTTGAGAAGCAAATGTTTTAGTTGTCTTCACTTTCTGCCAGTAATATGGTATCATCAGCATAGTGAAGGTTGTTGATGAGTCTTCCACCAATCTTCAGAATGTTGCCCAGTTCTTAATGAATCCAAAACCCTCTTCTTTGCACCATCATGTCATCCACCCATTAAGACTCTGGAGCTCTGCCTGCCTTTTGGGTCCTGTGCATGGAACGGGAAGCATTTCGGAGAAGTTCTGGATTTCAGCTTCCTACATAAAAGCCTAAATTTGATGTCTGAAACCTCCCTCCCACACTTTCCTATGTCATTAATGGCAACATATACCAAGACGGCAGTCTCCTCCCCAGCACTATCTAAAACCTTGTCTAGGTGGCATGTGAGGTCGTTACCTTCGCATGAGGCATGCATGTTACCAGGCAATCCTCAAGTCTACCAGCCACCCAGCTATCTACATGCCTAATGACTGAATCACCAATTCTTATCTTTTCTCTCGGTCCTATGCAATCCTCTCTTGCACTACCCCGGCTGTCTCTTCTGACCCTTTCTCCCTTCACTGTGGTGTTCCTCAGGGCTCTGTATTGGCACCTCTTCAATGTTTTCCTGGCACCACTTGCCCTCCTGGTTCAACAGTTTGGAATATTTATTTATTTATTGTAAATTTCTATACCGCATTTTTCCGGTGGATCAAAAATGGTTTACAGCGAACAACAATTTGACTATTACAGAACAGGTAGATATTCAATTACAGGGAACGTTTTCTTCTCAACTATATTCAAGTACAGGGAACGTTTTCTTCTCAACTATATACAAAACAGAAACATTGTTAACATAGTGGTGAGTGCTTGCGAAACTCTAAGCATCTCTATCGAACTATTTACATGTTTTGATTAGTTTACAGTATGTCTGTTTTTGGTATGTCGTGAGCAGGTCTAGATAATTTGCATTTCCATTACGATTGAGTGTGTGAAGGGGTGGAGTGATGTGAGGTGTTGGTAAGGGGGGGGGGGGTATGTGCCTACTATTATGCTGATGACCTTGCTCTCCTTCATTACACCTATCCCCTTCAACCTGACCTCTCCCCCCTCAACTCTTGCCTTGTCTCTGTTGCTAACTGGCTGACCACCAACTGTTTACACCTCAACCTGATTTGGTTCACTCACGGCAGTCTCTCCCCCCAGGTGGCCCCATCCCCCCTGGGCCACCATCTCCCTGGTGTCATGTTTCCGTTATCTAGGGGTTCTCCTTGATCCTGATCTTTCATTTCAGGATCATATTTCCCATGTTACAAGAAACCTTTTTTTTCCTCCGCCAAATCCGAGCTATCTGCCCCTTCCTCACGCCACAAGTTATCACTACTCTTTTGTTGTCTCTTATGTCTCATCTTGATTTCTGCAACTCTGCCCTTGCCGGAGTTCCTCAGGTCCATCTACACAGACTACAGCTTGTTCAGAACACAGCGACCCATGTTGTCACTCATTCCACTCATTAGGACACATAACCCCCCTTCTTATCTACCTTCATTGGCTTCCTGTAGAATACCGTATTCGTTTTAAAATTCTCACTGTGGTTCATCAAGTTTACACCCACAATATTTGGCAGATCTTCTTCAGTTTCACACCCCCAGTCGCAGTCTCCAGTCAGCACACATCAATTGCCTTCACCTCCCCTCGTCCATTTGCAATCCACCTGTAACTCTGTCTTTTTCTTCATTGGCCCTGCACTTCCCACCACCCTCAGACAGGAGCAAAACTACCGCACCTTCAAAACCCATCTAAAAACCCATCTGTTCTCCTCTGCTTTTAACCTCCCTGCCCCCCCCATGTGACCTTTTCTGTGTTGTCCGTCTCTCCTGTCTGGTCTGCTTGATTGCTCTGCTCTCTGTCCTGTCTTACATTGTAATTTCTTTTTCCTTTTCTGGCCTTTGGCCATCTTTCTATTTTATTGTTTGTACACCGCCTTGATGTTATGAAGGGCGGTATATCAAATGCAACAAACAAACATATAGCAGCCATCCTAATCCTTTCCTCATAGGCACATGGCCCTGGAGAAACTTCCTCGGTATGAGAGGGTTTTACATCACCTGGAGGACAGGTCCCTAGCTACAGGATTACTTCCTGTCACACCAAGGTCATGCTTTCCTTTCATGTGACTTCTCTGCTCCATGGCAAATGAGAGGCTACCAGACTGGAGGTAGGACTAGTATTACGTCCCTGTGGGACTTAAGATATTAAATAGCATGGGAGAGAGTGTAGACTCCTGGGGTATCCCACAGAGGAGACCCCTCAGTGATGAAGGTGAATCAAGTACCTGAACCTGGAATGAGTGTTGCTGGAGGAAAGAATGGAACCAGGAGAGTATGGATCCATGAAGGCCTATACCATATAGTCAGGTCAGTAGCAGTTCGTGATCAACTAGATCGAATGCTGTCAACAGGTCAAGCAAGATAGCAATAGTAATTTTATCCTGATCCCATTCCCTATGAATTTCATTTACCACAGCTGCCATGACAGTTTGTGCTATGCTGGGGGCAAAAGCCCAACTGTTGAGGCTGCAGGGCGTGCGTCTGTTCGATGTGATCAGAAAGTTGTCTAACCACTAGCTGTTCTGCAACTTTAGATACACAAGGTAGGTTTGAAATGGGTCGATAATTTTTTGGATCTTGGGTCACCCTGTTGATCCTTTAAGTATGGGCCTTAACATAGCTTTCTTCCAAATATTGGAAAAAGTGCCGGATGACAGGCTACTATTGATGAGTGGAAGCAGCCCCAGGGACTGCCCCAACAGCCAGTTAGAGGGAATAGAATCCAATGCACAAGTAGTCTTCTGGATGGATTGGACTGTATGAGATAGGTCTAACAAAATAATGGTTGTAAAACTGGCCCATGTATGATTGATGTTGGTGGAATCTGAGTCAAGTGGATCGGGAATAGAAAAAGGGGGATGGGCTGGAAAAGTCATGCAAAACTGGGAAGTTATTTTACAAATGTAAATGGCCAGTTCTTCCACAGAGGGGCCCGATCAGGATGGGCAAGAGTCAACCAACTTTAGGAATCCAAGCCAGTTCACCACAGAAAACACAGTTCACCCTGGGTTGATGAAATCCTTATTATAGAAGAAAAGTGATCCTTTTTTGCCAGAAGGATCTGAGAGTGGTAATATGAGTGGCAATTATTAAAATGTATCAAATCAATGGGAGATCTGCTCTTGTGCCACTTCCTTTCTGTAGATCTAGTGTGACATCTAAGAAGACGCAAGCCATCATACAACCATTTGTGCGACCAGTGCAAAGGGCATGAGTATACACTTTGTGGGGCCACTGTGTTGAGCACTTCGCTATGGATATTATTCCAGGCAGTGGCCTTGCCCTCTATTGACAGTGTGGAGAAGTGTTCCAGGAAAAGAGTATCTGCTGAGGGGAAAGCAGATAAGATGTCGCAGGAGATACGTCGATATGGGCATAGGGACTCTTGTCAGAGAAGCTAACATACTGCGCGGATATGAGCAGGATAAGGGTGCTGGTAAGGAAAGATCAAAAAGAAGGATGGTAGGATCTGTCTATGGTAGGGGAATTGTATGAATATGCGACGACGGTAAACTAGTATCTTGTGAGGGAATGAGGTGGTCATACTGTGGGTCTGCAAGTGAGAGTGCGTGTGTATGTATGGTTGGAGATTTGTATGGTGTGTCTAGATTGCTCATCCACATATTTAGGGGGTGGGGAACAGGTAGACCTGGCAGGTACCTGGACCATAGGGATAACTGCAGTATCTCCAGGTGCCAATGCACACAGGCAGAAGTGAGCAGGATGGTTCCGCAATCACTTTCCTGTTCAGACACTTCCCTGTCACTAATCAGGGGACCTTACAGGGAGAGCATGTAACAGTGCAAAAATGCAGTACACCATTCCCAGGTGCACCAACATTGGTCTCTACAGACGTACACAGTTGTAGGGAGCGACGATGGTGTCTCTGGTCATTTCTGTGTAGTGCTTGCACTGCTGTCTACTGTCATTCCAATGGCCCTTTAATAGTGAAGGGGAAATGTTTGGATTGTTCGCTTTGGGTGGACCTGTTGTTTTCTGGGTTCATGTCCTTACTTAGCATTGTACAGCCATGTTCCTGAGATATACATAACGTACATACCTTGGGAGGTCGTCTACTGCCATGTCTGTAGTGCTGCACTACATCTTGTGCCAGTAAGTTCACTCTCTATCTGCTTTCCTGCTACATTACAGTACATTGTGATTGTTTTTTAGTGTTCTGGGCATGCCACAGACTAGTTTCTATTGTCTAACTTGCATCCACTTGTATGTATTGTTGACTTTCATTGTCATTCATCCTCTAAACACCACTGTCCGTGCCCACAGAGGCTTCACAGCTGCACGTTTTAAAGTGGGGGCATAGTCGTTTGTGGGTATATTGCAGAGATGGACAGGGTTGCAGACGTACATCTTTTCAGAATACAGTGAGTGCGGGGATGTTCAAAGCCGTTGTCAGCGTATATCCATCTTTGTACAAGGTAGCGCGGTGTGCGGGCTGGCCTTATTCTATGTTGGCGCTTCTGTACACGCCGCTGAGTGTATCCCCACGAGTGTGGAATCAGGTTCTATTCCTGCATGCTTCTATTGGATGTACCTGTTGCCCGGACGTGCATATTTTCGGAATTGGCCTCTTGCTGTCTGGTGTGATGGCCAGGCCCTAGATCCTTTCATCTGCCCACACAAAAATTGCTGGAGTATCTTCTGCACCTCTCCGAGTTGGGACTCATGTCCAGCTCTGTCAGGGTATGGAAGGGAGGTCCATCTCCATACAGCTTTTAGTTGTTTGCTTCATCTGGGATTGCTTCTCTTGAAGCCTCTCTACATACCTCCTGCAGTGTCTTGGAACCTCAATGCAGTTTTTGTGCAGCTCATGAAAGCTCCCTTTGAGCCACTCAATTCCTGCCCCCTGAGGATTTTGACCTGGAAGGTATCGTTTTTGGTGGCGGTCACTTTAACACGCAGAGTGAGCGAGCTTCAGATTCTAGTAGGTCATCCACCTCACACCAAATTCCATCATAATAGACTGGTCCTCCACACTCATCCTAAATTCCTTCTAAAAGTGGTATCTGATTTCCATCTTAAATCAGTCAATTGTTCTACCAAATTTTTTCCCCAAAGTCTCATACCCACAAAGGGGAAGCTGTGTTGCACATGTTGGACTGCAAGTGAACCTTAGCCTTCTATTTGGAGCGGACAATAGGCCATAGAAAGTCCATCCGTCTTTTTGTTTCTTTTGACCCCAGTGAACTAGGGGCTGCCATTTCCAAATGCTCTCTTTCAATGTCAGAGCTGTGGCTGCGTCAGTGGCCAATTTATGCTCGGGTCTTCATGGAAGAGATCTGCAAAGCTGCAACCTGGTCTTCTGTCCAACACATTCACATCTCACTACTGTCTAGACGGGGACTTCTGATGTGACAGCAACTTAAGCCAATCTGTACTCTGAAATCTGTTTGAGGATTAGAATCCAACTCCATCCCTCCTAGGCCCATTCTATTCTGTCCAGGCTACCAAAAGAAAAAAAAAAGTAAGAGAGAACCATTCCTGTTGTACATAGTTCTGTATGTGAAGTTAAGGCCTCTTGTCATTAAGCAGATGAACTGTTGCCCTGGTTGGGCTTGTCTGCATTCTCATCAGCTTTTGGTAGCCTGTAGCTAGGGAGTCCCATACATGAGAATTTCATTCTTGCTTGTCCATGGAGAAAAGATATTCACCTTTAGCAGATAAGAACATAAGAAATGCCATACTGGGTCAGACCGAGGTCCATCAAGCCCAGTATCCTGTTTCCAACAGTGGCCAATCTAGGTCATACGTACCTAGCAGTTTCCCCAAAAGACACAGGTTCTGTAGTGCTTGTACTAGGCCAAGCATTGATATCCTGGGTCCCTTTTTAATAGTGGTTTATGGACCTTTCCTCCAGGAACTTATCCAAACCTTTTTTAAACCCAGCTATACTAACAGCCCTTACTACATCCTCCGGTAACAGATTCCAGAGTTTGATTACACGTTGAGTGAAGAAATATTTTCTCCTATTTGACTTAAATAGTTTACCCTGTAGCTTCATTACATGTCCCCTAGTCCTTCTATATTCTGCTAGCGTAAACAATTGATCCACGTTTATCCGTTCCACTCCATTCATTAATTTATACACCTCTATCATATCTCCCCTCAGCCGTCTCTTTTCTAGGTTAAAGAGCCCTAACCTTTTTAGCCTCTCTTCATAGGAGTAGCCTTCCATCCCCGTCACCAATTTGGTGGCTCTTCTCTGTACTTTTTCTAATAACTCTATGTCCTTTTTAAGATACGGTGACCAGAATTGCACACAATATTCAAGGTGCGGTCGTACCATGGAGCGATACAGAGGCATTATAATATCCTTTGTTTTATTCTCCATCCCTTTCCTTATGATACCTAGCATTCTATTTGCTTTCTTGGCTGCCGCTGCACACTGGGCGGAGGGTTTTAACATGTTATCCACGATGACTCCTAAATCTTTTTCCTGGGTGGTGGTTTCTAATGTGGAGCCTTGCATCGTGTAACTATAGTGTGGGTTGTTCTTTCCTAGGTGCATAACTTTGCACTTGTCCACATTAAATTTCATCTGCCATTTGGATGCCCAGTCTTCCAATTTATCCAGATCCTCCTGCAGTTTTCCACAATCCTCTTGGGTTTTAACAACTTTAAACAGTTTTGTGTCATCTGCAAATTTGATAACCTCACTAGTTATTCCCTTTTCCAGGTCATTTATGAATATGTCAAAAAGTAGCGGACCCAGTACAGATCCCTGGGGTACTCCACTATTCACCTTTTTCCATTGGGAATATTGGCCATTTAGCCCTACCCTCTGCTTTCTATCTTTTAACCAGTTCCTGATCCACAATAGTACACTGCCTCCTATCCCATGACTTTTTAGCTTCGCCAAACGTCTCTGATGGGGGACATTGTCAAAAGCTTTTTGAAAGTCCAGATACACTATATCAACTGACTCACCTTTGTCTACCGGTTTATGCACACCTTCAAAAAAACAGATCAGATTAGTAAGACAAGATCTTCCTTGTCTAAAGCCATGTTGGCTGTCTCCCATTAGGCCATGACTATCTACATGCTGTGTAATTTTGTTCTTTATGATGGTTTCTACCATTTTCCCCCGGTACTGACGTCAGGCTCACCGGTCTGTAATTTCCCGGGTCACCCCTGGAACCCTTTTTAAAAATTGGTGTTACGTTGGCGACCCTCCAATCTTCAGGTATTACAGAAGATTTTAATGAAAGTTCACAGATTACCAATAACAGGTCTGCAATCTCATATTTCAGTTCTTTCAACACTCTGGGATGTATATCATCCGGTCCAGGTGATTTGCTACTATTCAGTTTATCAAATAGTTGTAATATATCTTCCCGGTGTAGCGATATTTCTCTCAATTCCTCTGCAGTATCACCTTTAAATACCACTTCAGTCTTGGGTAACATCCCTACATCTTCCTCAGTAAAGACCGAAGCAAAGAATTCATTCAGTCTCTCTGCTATAGCCTTGTCTCCTTTTACTGCCCCTTTTACCCCTCTATCATCTAATGGTCCAATTGACTCTCTCACAGGCCTTTTGCTACGAATGTACTTGAAAAAGTCTTTATTTCGTGTTTTTGCTTCCGTAGCAAGTTTCTTCTCAAATTCCCGCTTTGCCTGCCTTATCAATGCTTTGCATTTAACTTGCCAGTGCTTGTGCTGTTTCCAGTTTTCATCATTTGGCTCTTTTTTCCATTTCCTGAAGGTTGCTCTTTTGGCAGCAACAGCCTCTCTGACCTCACCTTTAAACCATGCTGGCAGTTTTTTGGACTTTCTTCCACTTTTCTTAATGCGTGGAATACAGCTGGTCTGGGCTTCGAGGATAGTATTTTTAAATAACACCCAAGCTTGCTGTAAGTCTTTAACCTTTGGAACCGCTCCTTTTAGTTTTTTCCAAACTATATTCCTCATTCTATCATAGTCTCCCTTTTGAAAGTTAAAAGGTAGTACTGTGGATTCCTTTACTATCTGTCCTCCACTGATTAAATCAAACATGATCATACTATGATCACTATTGCCAAGTGGTCCCAACACCCTTATTTCTTGCACCAGATCTGGCGTTCCACTAAGGACTAGGTCCAGTATGGCTTCCCCTCTGGTCGGTTCATGAATCAGCTGCTCCAAGAAGCAGTCATTCATTTCATCTAGAAACTTTATCTCTTTAGCTTGTCCTGCTGTGACACTGTCCCAGTCGATACCGGGGTAATTGAAATCACCCATTATTACTACTCTGTTGTGGCTTTTGTTAGCTTCCTTGATTTCTTTGAGCATTTCATCATCCATTTGTTCATTCTGGCCAGGTGGTCGATAGTATACTCCCACTGCCATCACCTTCCCCTTCATAAATGGAATTTCAATCCATAGAGATTCTACAGCAAATTTTGTTCCCTGCAAAACTTTAATCCTTTCTGACTCAATGCCCTCTCTAACATAGAGCGCAACCCCTCCACCAATTTGTTCAGCTCTATCATTACGATATAGTTTGTATCCAGGTATCACAGTGTCCCACTGGTTATCCTCCTTCCACCATGTCTCTGAGAGTGCAATCATATCTAACCTCTCATTTAGTGCTATATATTCTAATTCTCCCATCTTATTGTTTAGACTTCTAGCATTGGCATACAAGCATTTTAGAGACTGTATTTTATTAATATTAATCTGGCTGCGAGAGTTAAAGGAAAATTTCCAGCCTCGAATTGGAATGTTACAAGATGCTCAAGGTTCTATGTTGAATGATGCTGAGAAGATCAAGAAAAGGTGGAAGGAATATACAGAGTTTTTATATGATAAAGATCAAGTGGACCAACAGCCGTTTCAACCTATACCTTATGATCAGGAACCATTGGTGATGAAAGAAGAAGTTGAAGCAGCATTGAAAGCCTTATCAAAGAACAAAGCACCAGGCATTGATAGCATTCCCATAGAAGTATTGCAGCAATCTGATGCAGCTGTTACCATACTTACAAGGCTCTGCCAAGAAATATGGAAGACAACATCATGGCCAACTGACTGGAAAAGATCTGTGTTTATACCAATACTAAAGAAAGGTGATCCAACTGACTGTGGAAATTATCGCACAATCGCTCTGATCCCACATGCCAGCAAGATTCTACTGAAGATTATTCAAAAGAGACTACAGCCATACCTAGAACAAGAACTACCTGAAGTGCAAGCAGGGTTCAGGAAAGGGCGAGGAACGAGAGACATCATTGCGGATGTGAGATGGATCCTTGAAAAGACTAAAGAATACCAAAAGGATATCTATTTGTGCTTTATCGACTATAGCAAGGCTTTTGACTGTGTAAACCATGAGAAACTCTGGGCCACATTAAGAAGCATGGGTATACCAGAACACCTGATCGTTCTCTTGCGTAATCTGTACATTGATCAAGAAGCAACAGTTCGAACGGAACAAGGAGAAACAGAATAGTTTAAAATAAGCAAAGGTGTAAGACAAGGCTGCATACTTTCCCCCTACCTGTTTAATTTATATGCAGAACAAATCATCAGAGAAGCAGGACTGTATGAAGACAACAGAGGTGTGAAGATTGGTGGAAGACTCATCAACAACCTTCGCTATGCTGATGATACCACATTACTGGCTGAAAGCGAAGATGATCTGAAACATTTGCTTCTCACAATCAAAGAACATAGTCTCAAAATGGGCCTGCACCTTAATGTAAAGAAGACAAAGATCATGACAACTGGCATAATCAACAGGTTCATCGTTGAAGGAGAAGAAATTGAAATTGTGAACAACTTTAACCTACTTGGATCAACTATCAATAAAGAAGCAACAAGCAGTCAAGAAGTCAGACGACGCATTGCTCTTGGCAGAATGGCTATGAAAGACCTAGATAAGATTCTCAAGAGCAGAGATGTGTCTCTCCATACGGGGATTCGACTTGTTCAAGCCATGGTATTTTCAATGACATCATATGGATGTGAAAGCTGGACAGTGAAAAAGACAGACAGGAAGAAAATTGATGCCTTTGAATTATGGTGCTGGCGGCGAATACTGTGTATACCATGGACTGCCCGAAGAACAAACAAGTCGGTACTAGAGGAGATCAAACCTAGGCTTTCTTTGGAAGCTCAGATGACAAGACTTTGACTTTCATACTTCGGACACATCATGCGAAGAGAGAGATCATTAGAGAAAGACATCATGCTTGGCAAGATAGAAGGTCAACGCAAAAGAGGAAGGCCAGCAATGAGATGGATCGCTACAATAACAGCAGCTACGGGTACCAGTCTGTCGTCAATGAGCCGCCTGACTGAAGACCGAACACAATTTAGGATAGCTATCCAGAGGGTCGCCATGAGTCGACTCCGACTCAACGGCACTTAACAACAACAATCTGGCTATTGGTAGGCATGGTTAATTGGGAATCTTTATGCTCTGTCTGCTCCTTACTCAAGGGCATTTGGGCTACTATACTCCCTTTTGGAACCTCACTGCTTTTGGTAGTATCCTTCAAGGATACCTTTGTCCGAACCATGCGCTCCTGGGTGACTGTCGGCTTTCCCCTATTTTCTAGTTTAAAAGCTTCTCTATCTCTTTTTTAAAGGTTAATGCCAGCAGTCTGGTCCCATCCTGATTAAGGTGAAGCCCATCCCTTCGGAAGAGCCCCCCCCTTTCCCCAGAATGTTCCCCAGTTCCTAACAAATCCAAAACCCTCATCCTTGCACCATTGTCTCATCCACGCATTGAGACTCCGGAGCTCTGCCTGTCTTTTGGGTCCTGCACGTGGAACAGGAAGCATTTCGGAGAACGCTATCCTGGAAGTTCTGGATTTCAACTTCCTACCTAAAAGCTTAAATTTAGCCTCCAGAACTTCCCTACCACATTTTCCTATGTCATTGGTACCAACATGTACCAAGACAGCAGACTCCCCCCCAGCACTATCTATGATCCTATCTAGGCGGTGCGTGAGATCTGCTACCTTCGCACCAGGCAGGCATGTTACCAGGCGATCCTCACGTCCACCAGCCACCCAGCTATCTACATTCCTAATGATTGAATCACCAACTATAACAGCTGTCCTGACCCTCCCCTCATGGGGACATGGCCCTGGAGAAACGTCCTCGGTGCGAGAGGGTTTTACATCACCTGGAGGACAGGTCCTAGTTACAGGATCACTTCCTGCCACACCAGGGTGATGCTCTCCTGTCACGTGACCTCTCTCCTCCATGGCAACAGGGATGCTGCCAGACTGGAGGTGGGACTTCAGGACTATATCCCTGTAGGTCTCGTCCATGTACTTCTCTGTCTTTCTTATGTCTTCCAGGTCTGCTACTCTAGCCTCTAGAGAACGGACTCGTTCCCTGAGAGCAAAGAGCTCCCTGCACTTAGTGCATATGTAGGACCTCTCACCAACTGGGAGAAAATCATACATGTGACACTCAATGCAAAAGACTGGAGAACCCCCATCTCGTTGCTGGACCTCTGTCTGCATCTTAGTTTAAAGCTTGTGTTTAGGTCTTTTAATTTCGGTATATAATAAGGATTGGTGTAGATGCTTATACTAATAAAAGTGTATCTAATACCCCTAATACACCCTGTGTACCTGAAGCTTAATTAATCTCAGGTCCTCTGTGTATGACTGATTTGGATTAAGAGCTGCACCTGAGAGCAGCCCCTTTCCTCTAAGATGTGCAAGTACCTATAAAACTACAATTACCCCAGGGGTGGGTGGCTGCTGGGGAGGGAGGGAGGGAGATAAGTCCTATTAAAGAGGGCAGTCACAAGGTACCCTGTCCTGAACCCTCAGCAGGGGGATGGGGGTACCACACAAAGCCCAGTTAGTTGAGAGAGGCAAGGTAAGTACAGCTGAGAAGGCTGAACTAGCACACCACTAAGACAAACAATAAATAATTAAACAAACAAACAGTTAGACAAACAGTAAATAATTAAATAAACAGCTAGAACTCACAGTAAGATGTCCCAGGAGGCAAATATCCACTCACTAGCAGAGCTCTGTAAAAGTTCAGCCCTTCTCTGATCAGAGAAAAGCAAATGTTCTCTGTGGATAGCAGGAATAGGTCCTCACAACTGTTCCACCTCACCTGAGACTCTACTATAGCTACAGTATCAGACTGAGCTAAAATGGCACTGCAGCAGTGAGCAGAATGAAGCGTGCAGACACGATGGAACCTCCCAAAAAGCTTCCAATAGTAGCTGGGGAGTGTTCCTGCATGGGCTCCATTGGGGGATGTCACTCATATGTGAGGACTTATTTCTGCTGTCCATGGAGAACACATTTACAGGTGAGTAACTATCTTTTCCCCTCATTGGGATGTGGCTACATAAAAGGTTGAATCAACCACCAATGTAAATAGGGTCATAAGACAGGACTTAATTTTTATCCAGAGTTACCATTTCTGGACAGAACTCTGGCTTTCCCTTCCTGTGACCACGTTCTGCAACATGCGCGATACCAAAACTCATTCTGGAATATAAGTCAGGTCTTCTTCATGATGAATTTTGCCAAGGAAAGTTTTGTCTCACCAATCTCTCATATTTTTTTGAAGGTGTGAACAAACAGGTAGATAAAGGTGAGCCCATTGATACAGTGTATCTGGATTTTCAGAAAGCCTTTGACAAGGATCCTCATGAGTTATTCTTATGGAAATTAAAAAGTCATGGGATAAGGAGGCAGTGTACTATTGTGGATTAGGAACTAGTTAAAAGATAGAAAAAGTAGAGCTAAATGTACAATTTTCTTAATGGAGAAAGGTGAATAGTGGAGTACCCCAGGATCTGTGATAGGCCTCCTGCTTTTTAACATATTTATACATTTCTAGACATGGGAATAATGAGTGAGGTGATCAAATTTGCAGATGAGACAAAATTATTCAAAATTGTTAAAACACAAGAGGATTGTGAAAAATTACAAGAGGACCTCGATAAATTGGCAGACTGGGCATCCAAATGGCAGATGAAATTGAATGTGGACAAGTGCAAAGTTATGCACTTAGGGAAGAACAACCCAAACTACAGTTCCACATGCAAGGTTCCACATTAGGAATCACCACTCAGGAAGATAATCTGGGCATCATCGTGGATAGTACATAAGAACATAAGATATGCCATACTGGGTCAGACCAAGGTCCATCAAGCCCAGTATTCTGTTTCCAACAGTGGCCAATCTAGGTCATACGTACCTAGCAGTTTCCCCAAGGGACACAGGTTCCACAATGCTTGTATTGGTTCAAGCATTGATATCCTGGGTCCCTTCTTAATAATGGTTTATGGACCTTTCCTCCAGGAACTTGTCCAAACCTTTTTTAAACCCAGCTACACTAACAGCCTTTACTACATCCTCCGGTAACAAATTCCAGAGTTTGATACATTGAAACCCTGTGCCCAGTGTGCAGCTGTGGCCAAGAAAGCATATAGGATGTTAAGAATCATAAGAAAAGAAATAGAAGATAAAACAAAGGATATTATAATGCCTCTAAATTGCTCCATGGTGCAACTACATCTTGTGTGCAATTCTGGTCACCATATCTTAAAAAGGATATAACAGAATTGGAAAAGATGCACAGAAGAGCCACAAAAATGGTAACTGGGATGGAAGGATATCCCTATGAGAAAAGACTTAAAAGGTTAGGACTCTTCAACTTGGAAAAGAGATGCCTGAGGGGGGGATATGATAGAGGCCTATAAAATAATGTATGGGGTGGAATGGGTAAATGTAGATCGGTTGTTTACTCCTTCAAAAAATAGAAAGACTAGGGAACATGCAATGAAGCCACAGTGTGGCACATTTAAGATTAATTGGAGAAAGCGTATACTCACCTGTAATGGGTGTTCTCTGGGGACAGCAGGAATCAGTCCTCCACCTGCTGAGGCATATGGCTTCCACAGTGCATGTCACTCCATACTCTTGCCTTTGGAAGCAGACAGCCCAGTGGGCCCTCCACAATGCAGTGGTCCCATCCCCTGGCTCTCTTGAATGGTGGTGAAACATCCAGTATCTGCTGGCCGGGATGCCCTTCCAGCCCCCCGCACTCCAAAGGATCCTTGCAAGCTGGGGTGGGAAGCACATTGTGACAACCTCTGCACTCAGGGGAGCAGTTCACTCATGGAGAATCTCCAGCAAATCAATCTCCTCGAGCTCTAAACCATAGCCTTAGCCCTCTGGGCTTTTCTCCACCACCTGCAGCACCAGGCAGTGCTGGTTCAGACCAACAACCAGCTGGCGATGTTCTACATAAACAAGAAGGGGGGGGGGGCATAGTTTGGCTCTGCTCTACTAGGAAGTGGTGAGCCTCTGCTTATATGCCAGCAGCAATGGGATTCTCCTGCAAGCAATTTACCTGCTGGGCCAGGACAACACCCTGGCAGAACGGCTTAGACAGGTCCTCCAGCCGGATGGGTGGAAGCTGGACCCCAGGGAGACCAGCCAGCTATTCCTGATGATGGACCTCTTTGCCAGTCTGACGAATGCACAACTGCCCCGCTTTTGTTCCCGGCAGCCGCACCCCTCCCGGGTGGCAGTGGATGCATTTCTGATCTCTTGGGCAGAGGGCCTCCTTTACATCTTCCCGCCCACACCACTGATTGCCAAGACCCTGTTCAAGGTCCAGCACGACAGGGTCACAGTGATCTTGGTAGCCCCATGATGGGCCAGGAAGCCGTGGTTGCCCCTGCTCCTCCACCTGGCTACATCACCCCTGGCTCTCTCATGCACCCAATCTGGGGTCCCTGACACTCATGACCTGGCTGCTAAAAGAGTAGCCCTGGCCCCTTTCAATCTCTCTACTGAAGTGGAGGAAGTCCTCCACCCATCGAGCCTATGCCTTCAAGTGGCGGAGGTTCTCGGTCTGGTGCGTGGAGCATCAGGTCAACCCTTTCTCCTGTTCCGTCCAGCTAGTTCTGTAGTACCTACTTCACCTGTCCCAGACAGGACTGAAGCCTAACTCCATAAAAGTGCACCTTGGTGCTACCGCGGCGCACCACCATCTCATTGGAGGGTAAACCCTTCTCTGCTCAACCTTGTGTCTTGCTTCCTGAGGGGGCTCCTCATGTTGAAGCCACCCGTCTGCCTGCCAGTGGCAGAATGGGACCTTGATGTTTGAGCTCTCCAAGCTCACCATGCCACCCTTTGAGCCTCTTGGCTCCTGCCACCTCAAGTATCTCTCCTGGAAGGTGCTGTTCGTGGTGCTCATCTCTGCCCACAGGGTCAATGAGCTTCAGGTGTTTGTGGCAGAACCACCATACACTAGGTTCTACAAGAAGAGGGTCATACTCCGCACACACCCCAAGTTTCTACCCAAGGTGGTATCTCCATTCCACTTCAGTCAGCAGGTAGTGCTCCCAACCTTCTTCCCGTGGCCTCACGCCAGCAGGGCACAGGCAGTTCTCCACACACTGGACTGTAAGCGGGTGCTCGCCTTTTATTTATTTATTTATTTATTTATTACATTCTCTTATATACCGCGCTATTCTGCATCAGTGCGGTTTACATCGAACAAACTGAAATTACATTGAACAGGGCATTATAACTTGGAGATAACTATTTTACAGGGAACATGGGCTATGGAGGGTTAAGTGGCTTGCCCAAGACCACAAGGAGCACCTGTGGGACTAGAAACCCCAGTCCTTCCGGCCCAAGGTTGCTGTCCTCTAGTGGGATTTGAACCCCCGACCTTCCGGCCTGAAGTACCTTGCCCCAACCACTAGGCCACTCCTCCACTTTTACCTCAGGCGCCACCCAGGAGCACTGCCAAGCTTTTCAGCTCTTTGTTTCCTACGACCTGAGTCAGTTGGGGGCTGCAGTCTCTAAGCAGACCTTGTCCAACTCGATCGCTGACTGCATCACCTTCTCATATGAGCAGGCTGGTCTCTTGTTGGAGTGCTGTGTCATAGCGCACAGCATCTGGGCCATAGCAGCCTCTGTAGTGAACCTGTGCTCCGTTCCCTTGTCAGAAATCTGCCGGGCCGCCACCTGGTCCTCAATCCACACTTTTGCAGCTTACTATTGCCTGGAGAGAGAGTCCTGGCGGGATAGCGCCTTCAGCCAGGCAGTATTCCGTCATTTGTTGATGGTATAGGCAACTCCTGCCCTCCGGCCCTTTGGTGTATTCAGGCTACCGGAGCATTGGCTCCTCGCTTGACACCTGGTCCATGGGAGTCTATCATCTTTCGACTCATTGCTGTTGCTCACGGTTCTTCCTTTTTTCTGGTCACCCATGAGCTTTTTAGAGGATTTTTGGTAGCCTGTAGCTAGGGAGTTCCATATGTGAGGACTGACTTTCTGCTTGTTCCCGGTGAAAGCGTAGTTACTCACCTGTAACAGATGTTCTCCGGGGACAGCAGGAATCAGTCCTCACAACCCTCCCTCCCTCCCTCCCTGTGGAGTTGCTTCTTGCTGTTTTTTGCCATCTTGTGTTATGTTATCATACTGAGGCAAGATGGCACCCTTCAGTGGGAAGGGGACCACACATGCCTGGTACATCTCCCAAAGGCTTTCTTTGAAAGCTGGGGAGAGGTTACTGCGTGGTCTCCATCGGCACCGACATCATCCATATTTGAAGACTGACTTCCTGCTTGCTCCCAGAGAAAATATTTTTTCCCACAGGGCATAATCACACTCTAGAATTCATTGGGAGAATGCAGTAAAGTGTAGTTACTCACCTGTAACAGGTGTTCTCCGGGGACAGCAGGAATCAATCCTTACGTAAGGATAATGTCTGTACTGATGGAGCCCCTGCAGAAGAATCTCCCCAACTTTCAAAGAAAGTCTTTGGGAGATGCACCACACGTGTGGTCCACTTCCCGCCCAAGGGTGCCATCTTGCTCCAGTCTAATGACATAGCTAAGACAGCAAAAAAAAAAAAAAAAATTTATGATAAAGAAACAACTTCAAGGGGAGGAGGGAGGGTTGTGAGGACTGGTCCCTGCTGTCCCCGTAGAACACCTATTACAGGTAACTACGTTTTCTCCAGGAACAAGCAGGAAGTCAGTCCTCACAGATGGGACTCCCCAGCTGCAGGCTGCCAAGAACCTGTAAAAACACCATGGTGACCTGCAGAGGGTGAACCATGATCAGCAGTAGTTGAGTCCCTACTGAGAGACTCTCGCAAAACCCACGTGTCTGGCAGAGAACCAGCACTCCAGTAGCCTGAATACAGAAGGGTTGGAGGGCAGGAGTTGCCTACACCCTGAACAGATTATAGGTAGTAGTGAGCTGTGAAGGTATGGACCAAAGACCAGTTGGCGGCCCAACAGATCTCCATCATGGGGACGGAAAGTAGATTTGCCACGGAAGCAGCCATGGCCCTGATGGTGTGCCATGACTTCTGGTCCAGTGAGATTCCCGCCTGCTCATAGGCAAAGGTAATACAGTCCACCACCCAAGCGGACAGAGTTTGCTTAGTCACTGGGAGCCCCAGTCAACTGGGGTCATAGGACACGAAAAGCTGAGGTGCTTTGCGATGTCCCTGAGTCCGTTGCAGATAGAAGGACAGGACCCTTTTACAATCCAGAGTATGGAGAACGGTCTCCACCCTGTCGGCGTGAGGCCTCAGAAAGAAGGTGGGGAGCACCACCTCCTGATTGAGATGGAATGGGTACACCACCTTCGGTAGAAACCTGAGGTGTGTGTGGAGCACCACCCTGTTCTTGTAGAACCTTGTGCAGGGGGGCTCTACCATCAGAGCCTGGAGCTTGTTGACTCTGTGAGCTGATGTGAGTGCTACAAGGAAGACGACCTTCCAGGAGAGGTACCTCAAGTGGCAGGTAGCCAGAGGCTCAAATGGTGGCTTAGTGAGCTGCGAGTGTGCCACATTGAGATCCCACTCCACCGCTGGAGGGCGGACAGGGGGTTTGGATAGCATGAGGCTCCGCAAGAACTGAGACACAAGGGACTGAGCCAAAAGGGGATTGCTCTCGACGGAATGGTGATGCACTGTGATAGCACTCATGTGTACTGTAATTGAATTGAACTTTAGTCCTACCTGCAGATACTGGAGTACCACTTGTACCAAACAGGAGAATGGGTTTGCCTGCCTTTCGGCACACCACATCTAGAATCGGTGCCACTTATACACTCTTCTTGTGGAAGCCTTATGAGAGGCCAGAAAAACCTCTTCCATGTCCCATGGGAGGTTGAAAGGAGCTAACTCTACCCTTTCAGCAGCCAAGCCATGAGTGATAGGGACCCCAGACTGGTGTGTAGGAGAGACCCATGCTCCTGTGAGAGTAGTCCTGGGCTCGGCCCAGCGGAATCAGCAACATCTTCAACAGGCAGAGGAGCAGTGTGAACCAGGGTTGCCTGGGCCACCTGGGGGCTATCAGTATTAGTGATGCCCTGTTGCGCTGGACCTTGAAGAGGGTCTTGGCAACCAGTGGTATTGGTGGGAAGACAAACAGGAGGCCTTCCGTCCATGGAATGAGGAACACATTCGCTGCCACATGGGATACAGAAGCGTGGCAACTGCGTGTTGTCAGGGCTGACGAACAGGTCCAGAGGGGGATACCCCAGAGTCAAAACAGCTGGGAAGGCACTTTGGGATCCAGGCGCCACTCATGTGGCTGGAATACTCTGCTTACCTTGTCCACCAGGGCATTGTCTTGGCCTGGGAGGTAGACCACTCTTAGGAGCAGCCCTGTGTGTCACATAGGAGCAGAGGGCTACTGCCTCCTGGCAGAGGGAGTACGATCCCCATGCCCTCTTGTAACACGGAAACACCCTTGCCATCAAGAGATATCCCTGCATGCCTTCTCTGCCTTGGGAAATTTGAGTGCCCAATTAGTGGAAACTGAAGTGCCCTTAAACGAGAAGGTTGATGCCCAATCTACCGATAATGCCCTAAATATGAAGAAACTGTCATAAAAGAGAAAACTACTACTATTTGGAGATTCCATCATCAGAAGCATCAACTTGGGAACACAGTTCAAAAGGGAGAAGATAGTCAAATGCCTCCCAGGTTCTTCAGCCAGCAGGAATACGAAGCAAATTGCTGGCATGGTTAGTGCGGAAAATGAGCACTGCAAAATTGATGTTATCATTTACTTGGGTACAAATGACCTGGCTAGAAACAGTGCCTCTACAGTTCAGAGGGACTTCCAGATTCTGGGAGAGAAACTCAAACCCATTGCTAACATTATAGCATTCTCAGAAGTTCTATCTGTTCTTGGTAAGGGGGCAGAAAGGTTGCATCGCATAATTAACTTTCATACATGGCTCCAAACCTGGTGCAAACAAGAAGGATTTAGATATATAGGTGACTGGGGAAATAGATGGAACAACAAGAGGCTATACTGTGCTGATGGACTACATCTCTCTCTGTTGCAGGGAAAAGAATCCTAAGTGAGAAATTCAGATATTATGTGGACAGGCATTTAAACTAGGGAAAGGGGGTGACGGATGGAAAAGAACATCACTCCCAGCAAAAACATAACATTGGAAACAGCTGCAGTATTAACCCACACATCAATGCCAAAAGGGAAGAGGCATGTAAAACAAAATCCATGCAAGCCAGTCAACAAATGCTGGAAAGCAATGGCACAAATGCTCGAAGCCTAGCCAACAAAGTTCTTGACTTTGAAGCCTGTCAGACGGCTGCCTGGGTGAGAATGTTCACAGTCTTGGCAAGTGCATATATCAATATGATTTGCAAGGGATTGTGGGCAATGCAGTCCATTCACACCAGACACAGCTGCTCACAATAATTAGTTGTGCTTGAGGGTAAAGCCAATAAGATATTTATTTATGGGGTTATTTCTCCCAACACAGATATGCTTGGTAGCACATAAATCAGGTTACTTGCTTTCAGTGTTAAACTTGGAAAAACAAAATCAGGAAAACAACATTTGAACTTATCAGGCAATCAAAGCAAAAGAAATAAGACCTGGTTGGTAACAAACTGGTCTTTTCTGTAGGCTTTAGCTAATATTTTCTTAGCAGTGTATCAAACAACAAACAAAAGCCACAAAGAAGAGAAAAACTGTTCTTTTCAGGTTAACTTCTTATATCTTCCCACATAGATTCAGAAGTGATTCCCTCAGAGCTCACAAGCAATTATGTAAGGCTCAATTGCTAGCAGTTATCCAGCTGAAACCCCTTAGCTGGCTTGCTTTCTACTGAGGTAGCTCAAAATCCTATTCAGGAGCTTTTCTGAATAGATTAAAGAACAAGTTTGTATTTCTTTGTGATGGTTGTTGTATTTTATAACAGAAAATCACCAAAGGAGTTTAGACAGAGAGCAATCCATGTAAACACATCCTTCATCTGCAATCTCTCCCGCTTCTTCAACAATCATGGGTTCAATATCATGGATTGGCACAGATGAATTTCTCAATGGAGCACTTTCAGGAGAATACTTGTTTCCCTGCTGTCTTTCAAGGTTATAGCTAGGGCATAGATCAGTGTTCATACCTGAGCTTCCATTGCTGTTAGAGTTCCTCTCTATATAGCCTGGCCAGTATGTAGTCCAGCCTTCCAATCCAGATCCCTGGACACTGGGTCTCTCTTCACATACCTTCTGGCACGGGTCTTAGGGTCCCTTCCAAGTGCAGCCGTCTCCCTCACAGGTACCGTCTGGAGATTCCTAGCTCTGCAGCACCATTCCTCTGGCTTTCCCCAGTCCAATGGTGTATGCTGGCCCTTGGAATGCCTCCCAGTATACGTACTGCTCCGGACTCCTCTAGTCCTCCCAAAGGCTTTTCTCTTCTTTCTTCCAAAGGGTTTCTTGCCCTCTCTGTCCGTCCGGTTTGGCTTCTGATGATCCTCCAGATGAAACTGAGGATGAGGATATCCAAGCTGATCATGAAGATGATGATGAGGATAAGGATGAGGAGGATAATCTGTAGAATAAACTCTACCTTTATTCTGCCTAGATGAGTGCTCCTCCCTAATACAGCGCAGCTGTGCTGAATCAGGTCCTGCCCTTTGAGATGAGTGCTTAGGGATTACCTCATAGCCCTCCTGATTGAACACACGTTTCCCCACTTCAGCTCCTCTAATGGCTGTTGGAAACCTGGTGCATTCTGGGACTGGTAGTCTTTTATGGGAAAATTCTGTTTTCTTATTTCTACCAGAACTGACAGGTTGCTTGTTCAGAGTCACTTCACCTTTCCTATAGCTCCTTCCTGAGCTATGATAAGCTTCCTTATCACAAGCCCTAATGGTGGAAATGGACTTGGACATTGTGGCCATTACAGAAACATGGTTTAATGAGTTGCATGGATGGGATATAGCCAAAGTTAGCTATAATCTATTTAGAAGAGCTAGAGAGGGTAGAAAAGGAGTAGCAGCAGCCCTATATGTCAAAAGCAATATTAAAGCTACTGAAATGCAGGGGACGTGGGGAAAAGAAGAGCACTGTGGATTGTGTTGGAAAGAGGAGTTGGCACCGTCATCCATACTGATACAGTCTTACAGGCCTTCAACTTGAACCAAAGAAATGGATAGTGAATTGATTATTGATATTGCAAAGATAGCCCATGAAGGGGGAAGCGATCATATTGGGTGACTTTAATCTACCTGATGTGGACTGGAGTATTCTTTCTGCAAATCTGGAAAGTAGTAAAAAAATTGCGGAAGCCTTCCAAGATGCATTACTAAGACAAATGGTGATGAAACCGACCAGGAAAAACTCAATGCTGGATTTAGTACTCATCAACAGATATAGCGTGTTGAATATCCGGGTGGGTGCCCATGTGAGCAGCAGTGATCATAACATCGTGTGGTTTGAGATAAAAGCCAAGGCGGAGTCCAATCACAGCAAGCTCAGTTCGAGACTTCAAAAACACTGACTTCAGTAAAATGGCCAAGTGCCTGAAGGAGGAGTTGGCAGGATGGGAGGGGATAAGGGAAGTGGAATTGCAGTGGGCTAAACTAAGAGAGGCAATAAAAGGTGCAACAGATACATATGTAAGGAAAGTAAATAAAAACAAGAGGAAAAGGAAACCTATTTGGTTCTCCAAACAAATGATTGCACAAATAAAAGCAAAAAACACAGCCTTCACAAAATTCAGAAGTTCGCAAACAGAGGAACACAGAAAAGAATACAGGATAAAACTAGGAGACAAAAAGAGAAATAAGGATAGCAAAATCAAAGGCAGAAGAAAAGATGGCTAAAGATGTGAAGTGTGGCGACAAAACTTTTTTCAGGTATATTCATGAGGAGGAAAATCAGAGGTGGAAATGCAGGACTCAAAAGTGCCGGGGAACAGATTTGTGGATAATGACACTGAAAAAGTAAAAATGCTAAACAAATACTTATGTTCTGTTTTTACTAAAGATAATCCTGGAGAAGGACCACCTGTGATTGACAAATATACAAATTGGAATGCAGAAGATACCACACCATTCACAGAAGATGATGTGTTAGAACAGCTTGCAAAACTGAAAGTGGACAAGCCATGGGACCGGATGGGATACATCCCAGGATAATGAGAGAGGTTCTTGCAGGGCTATTAAAGGATGTTTTTAATAGATCCTTGGAGAAAGGAGAAATTTCACAGGACTGGAGAAGGGCTGATGTGGTACCTCTTCACAAAAGTGGTAATAGGGAAGAAGTGACAAACTACAGGCCGGTAAACCTTACCTTGATGGCGGGAAAAGTAATGGAGATGCTCCTGAAAGAGCGAATAGTGGACTTTCTTGAAACCAACAGGTTGCATGATCCGAGGCAATATGGTTTTACCAAAAGATGATCTTGCCAAACAAATCTGATTGAGTTCTTTGACTGAGTGACCAGAGAATTAGATCAAGGGCATGCGAAGGATGCTTATCAATAAACAGCAGCTTGGGGATGGGTCCCAGGGTGGTGAACTGGATCAGAAATTGGTTGACTAACAATGACAGAAGGTGATGGTAAACGGAACTCACTTGGATGAAAGGAAGGTGATTAGCGGTGTGCCCCAGGGTTCGGTCCTGGTACTGGTACTGTTCAATGTCTTTGTGAGTGATATTGCTGAAGGACTGAATAGAAAAGTCTGTCTTTTTGCAGATGACACAAAAATTTGCAAAAGAGTGGACTCCCCTGAGGGAGTGGATAACATGAGGAAAGATCTACAAAAGCCGGAAGAATGGTCTAATGCTTGGCAGTTAAGATTTAATGTGAGGAAGTGCAGTGTCATGCACTTGGGAAGCAGAAATCCAAGGGAATTGAATGCAATAGGGGGCGAGAGATTGGTGTGCACAAACCAGGGGAAGGATCTCTGAGTGATTGTTTCTGAGGATCTCAAGGTGGCGAAATAGTGTAACAAGGTGGTGGCAAAGCCAGAAGGATGCTGGGTTGCATATAGGGAGGAATAACCAGCAGAAAGGAAGGAGGTATTAATGCCACTGTAGAAGTCACTGGTGAGGCCTCACTTGTAATATGAGTGCAGGAGTAGCCTAATGGTTAATAACAGGAGTGGAGGAGTAGCCTAATGGTTAAGAACATTGGCTTGGGAACTCAGAAAACAGGGTTCGATTCCCACTACCATGCCTTGTGGCCTTGGGCAAGTCACTTAACCCTCCATTGCCTCAGAAAAATCCAAGTTATCAATGTCCCTGTTTAATGTACAATACCAAGTTTCAGTTTCAATGTAAACCACTTTGATTGAAATGATAAAGCGGTATATAAAACCTGTTAAATAAATACATACATAAATATTGTGTTCAGTTTTGGAGACAATATCTCACAAAGGATATAAAAAGACTGGAAATGGTTCAGAGGAAGGCGACCAAAATGATTTGGAGCCTGCATCAGAAGATGTATGAGAAAAGACTTGAAGACCAAAATATGTACACTCTGGAGGAGAGGAGGGACAGGGGTGATATGACTTAGACCTTTAAATACTTAGAGTATTAATGAACAAACAAACCTCTTCCAAAGACAGAGAAGCTGTAAAACTAGAGGGCATAATATGAAGCTGCAAGGGGGTAAACTAAAAGGCAATGCCAGGAAATACTCCTTCACTGAAAGGGTGGTGGATGCTTGGAATGCCCTCCTGATGGAAGAGTGTGTGGGGGGGGGGGGGGGAGGCGGCAATTACAGTGACAGAATTCAAAATGGCATGGGACAGACAAAGTGGATCTCTTTATAGCAACAGGATAAAATAAAAATAAACATAACTATCTCATATCTCAACAAATAGTGGTAATCTACATGGAGCGGTGGGTACACCCCTAAACAAAGGCATGGGGAGGGGTGACCTGCACAGAGTGGCACGTGCAAAGGTTCTTTCCGATTTTCTGGGCAGACTAGATGGACCATACTGGTCTTTATCTGCCATCATATACTATGTTTGTTCATGTAGAATGTTGCAACTTGGTTGTCAGTCTGGACCAGCACAGACTGGTGCTGCAGCCGGTGGTGGAAGGCTTGTACAACCAGAAATATCGCCTAGAGCTCCAGCAGATTGATTTGCATCTGGGATTTGATCTGGGACCAGCTGCCTTGCATCTGGAGGCCCTCGCAATGCGCCCCCAGCCCAGTAAGGAGGCATCCATGGTGAAGAACTTCTGGGGTGTGGGTGCCTGGAAAGGCATCTCGGCCTGAAGGTGACAAGGGATTTTCCACCTTTCGAGAGAGTCCGCCAACTGGCGGGTCACTCTCACTCTGTCCTGGAGCCTGCCTGTGGCTTATGTCCACTGAGAGTGGAGATACCATGTGGCCCAACAGGCAGAGGAGAAGTCGGGTGGGTAGTACCCAACATTGATGCACCTCTGAGACTTGCCACCTGAGGTGCTCTGACCTCTCTTGAGGGAGGAAGGCTTTGGCCTGGAGGGTGTCTAGCTGCGCCCCTAACACTCCATTGAGCCAGAGCGAGGTGGGACTTGGGGTAGTTGACGATGAACCCCAGATGCTGCAGGGTGTTGATGGTGCGCCCAGAGGTGCATTGCGCCTCTGCAGCTGTGCCTCCCTTTATGAATTAGTCGTCCAAGTAAGGGAATATGAAGGCACCTTGGAGCTGGAGATGGGCTGCAACCACTGCGAGGCACTTGATGAAGACCCTTGGTGATGAGGCCTGTCCTAAGGGCTGCACTCTGTAATGGTAGTATTCTCCACCCACCTCGAACTGGAGGTATTTTCTGTGGCTGAGATGGATCAGGATGTGTGTGTAGACATCCTTTAAGTCATAGGAGCATACCCAATCTCTCTGCTGGAGGAATGGCAGCAGTGTTCCAAGGGAGAGCATCTTGAACTTCTCCCTTACCAGAATCCTGTTCAGTTCCTGCAGGTCCAGGATGGGCCTGAGGCCCCCTGTCCTCTTGGGGAGGAGGAAATACCTGGAGTAGAAACTGGTGCCCCAAAGATGTTTCGGCACTGGCCCCACTGCTTTGTCCTGGAGTACGCCTGCGAGCTTGGTGAAGAGCAGGGTCTGATGAAGGAGAGGTCTGTTAGGCTCTCCTGGAAAGTATGAGGGTGGCACCCACTGTAGATGGATGAGGTAGCCCTCCCTAACTACTTGTAGCACCCAGGTATCGGTAGTGATGGCAGACCACTTGTGGTTAAACAGGGACAGATGCCCCCTGTGGGCTGCAGAGGATCTTCTGGGGGAGAGGTGGTCACACCTAGGTAGTCAAAAGCTCCCCCCCAGGATGGGCCGGGGCCAGCGCCTGAGACTTCGGGGTCTTTTGCTTACGGGGACCATGCCCCTGTCTTTTGTGCTGTTGGCCTTGCTGAGGGGCCGAGAAAGCCTGAAATAGCGAGGTATTGCCAAACCCCCCTTCTTCCTTGGGAAAAAGGGCTTCTTCCCCGGGGCCTTCTTACGGGGCTGCACCGAGGTCTTCTTCAAGAGTCTGGTTCTCATTAGGAACTCATCTCTATCTCTGTAGCTTTGTCTGCCATGGGTTTGCTGAAGACGTTCTCTCCGATGCAAGGGACGTCAATAGGTTTGTCCTAAACCCATTGTTGTAGGTCAGACGACTGCAGCCTGCTTGGCATCATGCCCTGATGCCTGCAGCGGCCACTCTGGCCGAAGACTCTAAGCCATTGTAGGCTGCATGAGACAAGAACTTAGAGTACTCTGACTGCCGAGGCCAGAGACAAATCTCTACAGAGATTCTCCGTCAAGGCCTGCCGAAAATCCACCGAGCTCCATCAACAGCTCCTTAAGGTACAAATGGGGTAACGGAAGGACAACAAGATCAGAGCATCACTCCCAGCAAAAACATAACATTGGAAACAGACACACTATTAACCCACACACCAATGGAAAGCGGGAAGAGGCATGCAGAACAAAATCCATGCAAAATACAGGCAAGTCAGTCAACAAATGCTGGAAAGCAATGAGAACAAATGCTCACAACCTAGCCAACAAAGCTCCTGACCTGGAAGCCCTAATGGTGGAAATGGACTTGGACATCGTGGCCATTACAGAAACAAGGTTTAATGAGTTGCATGAATGGGATGTAGCCATAGCTGGCTATGATTTATTTAAAAGAGATAGAGAAGGAAGAAAAGAAGGAGGAGCAGCCCTATATTAAAGCTGCTGAAATGCAGGGAATGTGGGGAAAAGAAAGTGCTGTGGATTTTTGGAAAGAGGAGATGGCACTATCATCCATACTGGTGTAGTTTACAGGCCTCCAACTCAAACCGAAGAAATGGATAGTGAATTGATTATTGATATTGCAAAGGTAGCCATGAAGGGGGAAGTGATCATATTGGGTGACTTTAATCTACCCGATGTGGACTGGAGTATTTATTCTGCAAATCTGGAAAGAAGTAAAAAAAAATTGTAGATTCCTTCCAAGATGCATTGCAAAGACAAATTTTGATGGAACCGACCAGGAAACATTTGATGCAGGATTTAGTACTCACCAACGGAGATAGCAAGTCGAATGTCCGGGTGCATGCCCATGTGAGCAGCAACAGTCATCACAGTGTGGTTTGAAATAAAAACCAAGGCAGAGTCCAATCACAGCAAGCTCAAAGTCCTAGACTTCAAAAACACTGACTTCAGTAAAACGGCCAAGTGCCTGAAGGAGGAGTAAAACAAGAGGAAAAGGAAATCTATTTGATTCTCCAAAGAAATACTTGCACAAATATATACAAAAAACCCACAGCTTTCAGAAAATTGAGAAGTTCACAAAAAGAGGTACACAAAACAGAATACAGGATAAAACTAAAAAATAAAAAGAGAAATAAGGATAGCAAAACCAAAGGCAGAAGAAAAGATGGTTAAAAATTTGAAGCGTGGAGACAAACTTTTTTCAGGTATATTCAGGAGAAGAGGAAGATCAGAGGTGGAATCACAGTCTTCGAGGGTTTCGACTTCTTGCATTCCATCTCTGGGGATTTCCTCTTGGAGAAACCACGGCCATAAGACTCCAAGGAGGCTCGTGGGGCCCCGAGGTACTGGAGGGGTCCCTGTAATGTCATGTCGCCGGAGACTCTGGCATGGAGTCGGACTTTTGGAAGAATTTTTCCTGCTGCTGGTGATGGCTCTTTAGGGCCTTTGAGGTCATGGTTCTGCAAAGTACACAGTCTGAGTCATTGTGCTCTGGGCCGAGGCACTGGAGGCAGCAGTCATGCGGATCGGTGAGGGACATCATTTTGCTGCACCAATCACACTTCTTGAATCCGCTGCAGGACATCGGAAAAAGGGGGTCCCTGCTGCCCAGTATGGCATATCTTATGTTCTTAAGTCCATAAACCATTATTAAAGAGGCTAGGGAAATCCACTACTTACCCCTGGGAGAAGCAGCATCGAATGTATATACCTTTGGGAACCTGACACATAGTTGAGACCTGGAATGACCACTGTTGGAAACAGGATACTGATGGACCTTTGGTCTGACCCAGTATGGCATATCTTAAGTTCTTATAGCTTGACGGCTCAATGCAGAAACCCTGCGTTAGAGCATAACACGAAACATGTGGTGCAAGGTTGCCTAACGCAGGTTTAGCACAGAAGTTTTTCTCCAAGCGATACTTTAAGCAAAGAGCATGCAAATGAGCAATGCACAAAAAGTCTGTGTTAAACAAGGAGAGCATCGGTGTTCACATTATCAACACCAATATCCTGCACAAAAAGGCACTTGTGCTGGAATACTATGCAGGGCCTAACCACAGTATTATTTTACTGAGAATAATATTGGTATTCATAGATGCCAATATTATTCCATGCAGAAATTCCAGGACATGTGCACACATTGTTCTAGCATACTTCCCCTGCTGTTTTCTTTCAGCAATCTCTTCAGCAAAGCCAGAAAAAAAAGCTGTGGGGGCTGTGTGCTCAAGAAACAGCCATAAATTCCTCACCAGCAACTGCTGCAGATCCATGAGCTAACCCTTAACAGGCTCTCAGACCTCATGTTAAAATCCCAGCATTCAGCTCAGCCTTCTGCTCACGTCTTTGCATCTACGCCACATAGATAGTAATGAAGCAGCTAGCTATTTTGAATGGATTTAAATGCACTGTGTACTGCCATTAGTGCAGTCATCTGCAATGATTATGCTCAAGGAAAATAGCTTTCTACATTCTGCGCCCACACTAGAGCAGAAAATTGTGCGTAAACACTGCGAAGATGGCAGCACACATTTCTGCATCAGCCCATTGATGTCAAAGAAGTAGGTGAACAGAACCATATAGTTAGTGTCAATTAAAACATTACATAGGCAGACTTTTGACCCCTGTCTGGTGTTCTATTTGTATGCACGTCATTTTCATTTTAGAGCAGTATTTCTGAACTCAGTTCTGGAGGCACATCTAATCGGTTTGGTTATCAGGATAGCTACACTGAATATGCATGAGAGCAATTTACATACAATGGTCAACACTAAGATTGCTGTACATACAGAAATTAGAAACTTATTTCTAGTCATTAATTCTCAGAGGTATTACATTTATAAATGTTATTTCAGAAAATATCAAACAGAGTCACACTTCTTCTCCCACGTCTGCCTGCTCCCCCCCCCCTTTTGTGAAAGTAATCAAACTCAGTAGTCTTCTGGTGGAATTGGTTGCGCTACCCTATTTCCCCTCCTTGATGTTTCCTATGTATTTTGTGCTGTTTTAATACGTGCGAGTTCTATGTTTAAGTACTTAAATTGCTGGCTTTCTTTGTAAACTGCTATTAGCTGTATATAAATTCTTCAAATAAATATTTTGTCATATAAAATCTTAGTATTAGGAGCCATATTTACACAGAATCAAATGCTTCAACTACACTAAATATATAGTTAAACAACTGTAAAATGCAAATGAAGTAAAATAAACAGAGAAATTTGAAGTAAAAATATGTGACTCTTAAGATCAGATAAAGCAGAAGTTCACTGCCTCTACAATGAGTATTTTGGGAATGAACTGTAGTTGTTACCATTTCCTCTTTGTCAATCAGATTCACCTAGCATTAGAAAACTTACTGACATTTTGAATATCTCATGTATGAAGCGAGACCCCAGGAGAGATCACAGTGAAGAATGGAATGCAATTTCACAGACGTTTTATGATTCTTCTTTTCCCACAGAACAAGTAAGTCAATTAAAAATATTTCATGGCCAGATACAACTACATGCAATGCTGTACACATCTGGCTGCTTTAAGATGAAGTGATCTCAAAATAATACAAAGGGGGCAATATGGCACCATTTTTCACAATTAAGGTTGATAAAAAACAGCAGGAAAAAGTCACAGTACATAAATCAAACAGATGCTATCTAACTTTTTTGGGAGGAGAAAAGGCAGTATTTTTGTACCTCAACAAAAAAAATTGTCCAGTATATTTAAGATAACCTTTTATACTCTTGTATTGCATATTTATACAGTTGCTTCTGATAGACCTATCTAGATGAATCATAAATTTGTTAAATAAAGTCTATGCTACATTTTCAACTTAATAAAGGAAATACTATTTTCTTTTTCAGACTTCTGTCCTTATTGGGCAAGAGAAGGAAAACAGAGAAGCAAACAAAATATAAGATACACATTAATGTCACTTTTTCTTCTATAAAGTAGCTTAAGTGTTTAGCCTTCAAGGAAAACAGTTCCATTACTCTTGCACGGCTACTCTAAACCACAATATATAAATAGAGATAATGGGAATAAATAGTGTTTCTCTATGACACGTAAGTGAATATATCAATTGTGTTTTATTGTCCAAGTATACATTTAAAATTTTAGATGTGAAATGCCAGACTTTATTGTACAAAGATGTGTGTGCATTATAATCAAAGCATTTAAAATGGGTAACTCCGGCTCCCTGAGGATTGCTTTTTCATGAGAGATGCAAGGGACCATACAGTTATGGTCAACATTACTGGCACCCTTGCAGTTCAACCTCTTAATATCCAATATCTCCTAAAAAAATGGCCAGTGAAATGACTTTGGCCCATATATGCAAACATATTTGATACATAAAAGAATCAAATAAAACAAGACCAATTAAAAAAGGAAATAGTATAAAAACTGGGACATTGGTAGGACATAATTATTGGCACTCTTATAAACAATTCAAATCAGTTTGAACAGAAAAAACACATTCCCACCACAGTAAAATTAGATGCACCTGTGATCAATTGTTGTACTCACATGATTTGAATCAACCAATGAATGATGGCTCTAAGGTTTAAAAATGGCCACATTCATTCCCTGTTCCATTTTCACAATGGTGAAGATGAGAGAGCTGCCTGAGACCATCAGAAAATCCACTCTCACCAAACATCAAACTCCAAAAGGGCTACAAGGCAATCTTCAAAGACTCTGGCATTATGTCTACAGTTGGCAATGTTAAGAAGTTTTCTGCTCATGAAACTGGCAAAAATCTCCCAGGATGTGGTGGGAAGAAAAAAAATTGATCCAAGTCGTCTTTGAAGGTTAGTGCGAACTGTTGGAAAAACACCACACACAACATAAAAGAGCTTGACTGACCTGGAGCAATCTGGAGTAGTGGTTTCACCATTCGCCACACACTAAAGAAAGAGGGACTTCATGGATGAAGGCCAAGGAGGACCCCCACTACTCAAGGGTAGACATAAAAAGGCACGCCTGATCTTTGCCAAAACCCACCTTGAGAAACCACAATTCTTTCGGGAAAATGTGCTGTAGACAGATGAAACCAAACTTGAGCTCTTTGGCAATGCAGACCAGCGACCCATTTACAGCAAAGAAAAGAAGCCACATTTACAGGCAAAGAAATAAAGCTTATAAAGGAGAAAAACACCCTTCCTACAGTTAAATATGGTGGAGGTTTCATAATGTTGTGGGGCTGTTTTGCTGCCTTAGGAACTGGAAGCCTGGAATGTATTAAAGGAATCATGACGTCAGAGGACTATCAAGGTATTTTGGAGTGGAATATGCTACGTAGTGTCAGAAAACTAGGTCTGGGTTGAAGGTCATGGGTTCTCCAGCAGGACAGTGACCCAAAACATACATCCAAAAGTACAAAAGAATGGTTAAAAAGGAACAAATAGACTGTTTTAAACCGGCCATCAAAGAGTCCTGATCTCAAGCCAATCGAGAACCTTTGGAAAGAGCTGAAATCTGCCATTGGTAAAAGGAATCCTGGAAACGTTCTTGAGCTGGAACAAATCGCAACTGAAGAGTGGGAGAAACTACCAGCAGACAGATGCATGAAACTTATAAATGGCTACAGAAAACGTTTGGAGGCTGTCATCACTGCCAAGGGTTGTGCAACCAATATTAGTGAAGGGTGCTATTAATCCTGTCCAGGTCATATTTTGCTTTTTTCTGAGAAATTACTATGTCTAAGTTGCACAGACATCTTATTTTTGTTGTATACTTTTGAATATACTATTAAAATATTATGATGACATACAGTTGGAATATTTCCAATTATTTCTCAAGTTATTGTACACAACATACTTAAAATGCAAGGGTGCCAATAATGTTGGCCACAACTGTATCTAAATTAATTTGGTGAGAACTCTAAGGCAAATCGAGTAGTGAGTTAAACTTTATCTGAGCCTATATTAGGCCTAGAGAAAGTCTTTTCAGCATGCTCCCAAAGGTTAGTACTTTAAGGCAGCACTACTATATAATTACTAGCCACCACTATATGCTTTTCTAAATAGCATTTTGCTGGTGCCTAGAACAATTTCAGTGCAATTATAAATGTGCTGTAATATGCATTTATAATAATAATTTTTCAAAAAGCAGGATTGAGTCAGGCATACAATGGGGTGGTATCAATGCTTATCACTGGGATGAATCGCTCTCCCAAAGCTCAGAACTTTGTGTAAAATTCTGAGCATGCATGGTTACATAAGATATACCATACTAGGCCAGACCAAGGTCCATCAAGCCCTGTATCCTGTTTCCAACAGTGGCCAATCAAGGTCACAAATACCTAGCAGGTTTCCAAAAAGGCACACATGTTCCACAATGCTTGTTTTGGGGCAAGCAGCGGATTTCCCAGGTCCTCTTTAATAATGGTTCTTCCCATGCTCATCAATCTCCTCAGTTTTGTGATTTCTGCTGTACCAAACAAGTGCAAAACCAAAGCTCTTCTGATTGTTTTTGATAGGATTTTACCTCTGTGCTTTCTAACATTGCTTACCAGTATTATTTTCTTCCTGCTTTTCATTTTGTTTAAAAACAAATTTGTCGAAGGGTCACGTGGTGTGGTGAGACCGAGTGGATGTGATCTGCTCGAGCTCCGGGCTTCCCTCTCCTCCACCAACATAATGAGCTGTGCCTAAGCCTTCAGGCGTCGTCAGCATCTCAGGAGGAGAGGTGAGAAACTCACTTAAGCGACTCCCACGGTGCGCGAGACATGGCAGTGGCGGTAAAAGCAGGCAGAAGGGAGAAGGAACGGATGGCCAGGCAACACAAGATGGCGGAGTCGCCCCATGCCCCCAGCTCACTAACATCGCCGGCAAAACTAGATATTAGGGGAAAGCCGACAGTCGCCCAAGAGCGGATGGTTCGGAAGAATGTATCTTTGAAGGATACTACCAAAAGCAGAGAGGTTCCACAAAAGAGTAAAGTAGCCCAAATGCTCTCAAGTATGGAGCAGACTGAGCTTAAAGATCCCAAATTACCCATGTCTAACAATAGCCAAATTAATATGAGTAAAATACATTCTCTAAAATGCTTGTATGCAAATGCTAGAAGTCTAAAAAATAAGATGGGAGAGTTAGAATATATAGCACTAAATGAAAGGTTAGATATGATTGGAATATCAGAGACATGGTGGAAGGAGGACAACCAGTGGGACACTGTGATACCTGGGTACAAACTATATCGTAATGATAGAGCTGATCAAATTGGTGGAGGGGTTGCTCTCTATGTTAGAGAGGGCATTGAGTCAGAAAGGATTAAAGTTTTGCAGGAAACAAAATCTGCTGTAGAATCTATATGGATTGAAATTCCATGTAAAAGGGGGAAGGCAATGGCAGTGGGGGTGTACTATCGAACACCTTGCCAGAATGACCAAATGGATGATGAAATGCTCAAAGAAATCAAGGAAGCTAACAAAAGTTACAGTGCAGTAATAATAATGGGTGATTTCAACTACCCCGGTATCGACTGGGTCAGTGTCACGTCAGTACATGCTAGGAAGATAAAGTTCCTAGATGAAATAAATGACTGCTTCTTGGAGCAGCTGGTTCATGAACCGACCAGGGGGGAAGCCATATTAGACCTAGTCCTTAGTGGAACACCAGATCTAGTGCAAGAGATAAGGTTGTTGGGGCAACTTGGCAATAGTGATCATAGCATGATCGCCTTTGATTTAATTAGTGGAGCAGGGATAGTAAGGAAATCCACAATACTACCTTTTAACTTTCGAAAGGGAAACTATGATAAAATGAGGAAAACAGTTAAGAAAAAACTAAAAGGAGCAGTTGCAAAGATTAAAGACGTACATCAGGCTTGGCTGTTGTTGAAAAATACTATCTTGGAAGCCCAGACCAGCTGTATTCCACGCTTTAAGAAAAGTGGAAGGAAGTCCAAAAAACTGCCAGCATGGTTTAAAGGTGAGGTCAGAGAGGCTGTGGTTGCCAAAAAAAGCATCTTTCAGGAAATGGAAAAAAGAGCCAAACGACGAAACCTGGAAACAGCACAAGCACTGGCAAGTCAAATGCAAGGCATTGATAAGGCAGGCAAAGGGAGAATTTGAGAAGAAGCTTGCTGCGGAAGCAAAAACGCAAAGTAAAGACCTTTTCAAGTACATTCGTAGCAAAAAACCTGTGAGAGAGTCAGTTGGTCCATTAGATGATAAAGGGGTTAAAGGAGCACTAAGAGGCGACAAGGCGATAGCGGAGAGATTGAATGAATTCTTTGCTTCAGTCTTTACTGAGGAAGATGTATGGATGTTACCCATGACTAAAGTGGTATTTAAAGGTGCGGAAGAATTGAAGGAAATATCGATACACCGGGAAGATGTATTACAACTATTAGATAAACTGAAGAGTAGCAAATCACCTGGGCTGGATGGTATACATCCAAGGGTGTTGAAAGAACTGAAATACGAGATTGCAGACCTGCTATTAGTAATCTGTGAACTATCATTAAAATCATCTCTAATACCTGAAGATTGGAGGATCGCCAATGTAACACCAATATTTAAAAAGGGTTCCAGGGGTGATCCTGGAAACTACAGACCGGTGAGCCTGACTTCAGTACCGGGAAAAATAGTAGAAACAATCATAAAGAATAAAATTACTCAGCATGTAGATAGTCATGACGTAATGGGAGACAGCCAACATGGCTTTAGACAAGGAAGATCTTGTCTTACTAATCTGTTATGTTTTTTTGAAAGAGTGAATAATCAGGTGGACAAAGGTGAGTCGGTTGATACTGTGTATCTGGACTTTCAGAAAGCCTTTGACAAGGTCCCTCATCAGAGACCTTTGGCAAAACTAGAGTTATGGGATAGGAGGAAGTGTCTAATTGTGGATCAGGAACTGGTTAAAAGATAGAAAGCAGAGGGTAGGGCTAAATGGCCAATTTTCCCAATGGAGAAAGGTGAATAGTGGTGTACCCCAGGGATCTGTGCTGGGTCCGCTGCTTTTTGACATATTCATAAATGACCTGGAAAGTGGAATAACGAGTGAGGTTATCAAATTTGCAGATGACACAAAACTATTTAAAGTTGTTAAAACCCAAGAGGATTGTGGAAAATTGCAAGAGGATCTTGATAAATTGGAAGACTGGACATCAAAATGGCAGATGAAATTTAATGTGGACAAGTGCAAGGTTATGCACCTAGGGAACAACCCAAACTATGGTTACACAATGCAAGGTTCCACATTAGGAACCACCACCCAGGAAAAAGATTTAGACGTCATTGTGGATACCATGTTAAAACCCTCGGCCCAGTGTGCAGCAGCGGCCAAGAGAGCAAATAGAATGCTAGGTATGATAAGGAAAGGAATGGAAAATAAAACAAAAGATATTATAATGCCTCTATATCGTTCCATGGTGAGACCGCACATTGAATATTGTGTGCAATTCTGGTCGCCGTATCTTAAAAAGGATATAGCGATTTTAGAAAAGGTTCAGAGAAGAGTCACCAAAATGGTAAAGGGGATGGAAGGATACTCCTATGAAGAAAGGGTAAAAAGGTTGGGGCTCTTTAACCTGGAAAAGAGACGGCTGAGGGGAGATATGATAGAAGTCTATAAATTAATGAACAGAGTGGAACGGGTAAACGTAGATCAATTGTTTACCTTATCAGAATATAGAAAGAGTAGGGGACATGCAATGAAGCTACAGGGTAAACTATTTAAGACTAATAAAAGAAAATATTTTTTCACTCAACGTGTAATCAAACTCTGGAATTTGTTACCGGAGGATGTAGTAAAGGCTGTTAGTGTAGCTGGGTTTAAAAAAGGTTTGGACAAGTTCCTGGAGGAAAGGTCCATAAACCATTATTAAGAAGGGACCCAGGATATCAATGCTTGAAGCGATACAAGCATTGTGGAACCTGTGTCCCTTGGGGAAACTGCTAGGTACGTATGACCTAGATTGGCCACTGTTGGAAACAGAATACTGGGCTTGATGGACCTTGGTCTGACCCAGTATGGCATATCTTATGTTCTTATGTTCACTCATTGAGGAGATCTCAGCAGCAGTATCTAATGCGCTGGCGGCTCAATTTGATACCCTGCAGGGTAAATTGGATGCCTTGCAGAGTTTGGTGGATTTGCTGGGCGGCAGGATGCAGAGGCCTGTATAGGGCTGGCATAGGAGAGTGTGGAGGCCTTGACGCAAGAGGTGAAGCAAATGCAAGTGGCGTTGCAGGTGCAGGAGGCCAAAGTTGATGACCTTGAGAACCGATCCCGCTGCAATAATCTCCGCTTTATGGGGATTCCGAGCAGTATACCAGACAAGGACTTAAAGAGTTATCTGGAGTCCCTGATACTGTATATGTGAGAAGGTGGAGAGGATCATGGACTGCATTTGGAAAGAGTGCATAGAGTGGGGCCTCGACAAACAACGGACCATAGACCCCGGGTGGTGCTGGCGAAGTTTTTGCAGTTCCCCCAAAAAGAAGCAGTGCTGCGGACAGTTACGAAAAATGGGAACTGTGGTCAAGGATAATGTGAAAGTGCGAATAGCACAGGACTACTCGGCGGTTTTGAGCCAATGGAGGAGGGCCTATGCTCCCCTCTGCCATAAGCTGGTGGAAGCCAAAATTCAATTTATGGTACCGTATCCCTCCCGACTCCAAATTATACATGAGGGTACATTTCAGAGCTTTGCTACAGCATCCGAGGCGGCGAAATATGTGGAGGAATTGACGCAGAAGCAAGCAACCACTATCGGGGAGCAGGTGCAGAAAGACAGATTTGAGTCTCGTCGGCATAGAGATGATAGTGAAAGCCATGGGAAGAGATAAGGGTGCCAAGGGAGTGGGTATAGAGAGAGGAGTGGACTTAAGACGGAACCCTGAGGAACTCCTACAGGTAGTGGGGTTGAAGAGGAGGATGAGCCATCGAAGCACACACTGAAAGAGCGATGGGATAGATAGGAAGAGAACAAAGATAGTACAGAGTCTTTGAATCCAAGTGAGGATAGGGTGATAAGGTGGTTATGGTCAACAGTGTCGAAGGCAGCAGAGAGATCAAGAATGAGGACAGAGTAAAAGCCTTTGGACTTTGCGAAGAACAAATCATTCGAGACCTTAGTAAGAGCAGTTTCAGTGGAGTGTAGGGGATGGAAGCCAGATTGTAAAGGATCCAAGAGGGTATGAGAGGAGAGGAAATCAAGACAACGATGATAGACTGCATGCTCAAGTAGTTTAGAGACGAAAGGAAGGAGAGAGATGGGACGATAGTTAGAAGGACAAGTGGGATCAAGTGAAGGTTTTTTGAGGAAAGGGAGGGAGAAATCAGGGGTGGAGGCACACTGAGGAGAGAATTGTGTGTGACAGCCTCATGGACTAAGTGCCAGGTATACCTGTGGACAAATGAGGTGGATAGGGAGGAGTGTTCCTTCCTGGACTGCCAGATGCAGTGTAGTTGAATGGTTGCTGTATTTGTTTGTTGATGGGATGTTGAGGTGAATGTTGCTTTTGGGGTAGGTGGGCATGCGAAAGCGGGCATTGTGGGGGAGGGGAGGGAATGAATGGATTGGTGGAGAGGTGGGAAGGTCTTATGTTTTTCCAGTGTTCTCTGCTTGTACCTTCTCCTCCTTCCTGCTAAGGGTAGTTGTAAGGAGAAGCGGGGGTAAACTTCTTTGCAGGCCCAACCTGAGGTTGGGGTGGGGAAGGAAATATGAGGGGGAGGGGGAGGGTGGGCGTGAGAGCCGTAGTCGTGGGGGGGGGGGGTCCGTACACATCTGGTGACCAAAGAGGGGGTGGAGGGAGAGAGTTAATTGAGGAAGGGGGTAGAGGCAACTAGAGGAGGTAGATGGACGGGTGGGCGTTGGGGGTGGGGGGCAGGGGGTTACAGAAGGTGAGGGGAGGGGGAGGGTAACAGCTTAAAGAGGAGTGGCACAAGGGGAACAACATGCAAGATTGGTTTAAGGGGGGGGGGGCCCTAGGCTGGGGGGGCCCCTACCTGAAGATATCTCCATACCGTACGGTGTAGACTCATCAGGTATTTGGTGCCCTGAGGATTGTATCTTGGAATGTATGTGGGATTGGGAACGCAATTTATTTATTTCTATTTATTTTGACAGTTTTGTATACCACCTTATCCTTCAATCAAAGCGGTCACAACACAATTGGGGGATACATTTAACACGCAGGGATATGAGACACATACACTAATACTTACAGGGAACATGAGCAATGGAGGGTTAAGTGGCTTGCCCAAGACCACAAGGAGCATCTGTGGGACTAGAAACCCCAGTCCTTCCGGCCCAAGGTTGCTGTCCTCTAGTGGGATTTGAACCCCCGACCTTCCGGCCTGAAGTACCTTGCCCCAACCACTAGGCTACTCCTAGTGATTGGGGCAAGGTATCTCCTAGAGATCCAAATTGTTGCAAGCCCTAGCTAGACAAAAATGTGATATTGCCCTGCTCCAAGAAACCCATCAGACTGCCGAGAAACATCTGAAACTTCAAAGAGAGTGGGTGGGCCAGGGTTGGGGAGCTCCAGCGGTAGGGAAAAGGGTGAAGTGGTCATTCTGATCCATAAAGATTTGTCTTGGAAAGGGACTATTCAGACCCAAGTGGACGATATGTTTTATTGCACGGGACGCTGGAGGGGACAGCCTGCGGTGATAGGCAATACTTATAGTCCCAATGTTTTAGATCGCGCTTCATATGCACGATTGGCTTCTCGGATTGAAATGCTACCAGATGTCCCCTTGGTACTGGGGGGGTGATTTCAATGGGGTCTTTGATATAGCGCTGGATACAACTAAGGGGGGAGAGGACAGAACGCGTTCGTCTACAACCAGAGTTTTGCAGGGCCTTCAACTGAGACTAGGGGTGGTTGACCCATGGCGCCTGCTCCATCCGATGGAGCGAGATTTCATGCACCAATCGCGAGCGCATGGTTCAAGTGCTAGGATTCATTATATTTTGGTATCGAGGGGACTGTTTACTCATGTGGAAGATGCTCAAATTGGCCCGTCAGAGATTTCCAACCACGCTTTGATTTGGGTGGAGTTGGAATGGGCCGGGGCAGATCCGCATTCCCGTATTTGGCGGTTCCCGTTAGATCTGTATAAGGACGCCGACTTTCATCTTTTTCTTAAGCAGCGTTGGCAGGAATTTGCATTGAATAATGAGCAGCATAAGACTGACCCGGAATTATATTGGGAAACGGCCAAAGTGGTTCTGTGTGGAGACATCATTTGGTATTTGGCGTGGAAAAAGAGGCAGTTAATGGAGAAAATTTTCCATCTTGAAAAACAAACGATTAGGGACAGACGTAAGTATGGGAGGTATCCCTGCGCAGCTAATAGGAAGGCGCTACAGGAAACTCAAATGGCCCTTAACGAGCTACTTCATAAGAAGGCAAAGAAATCTTTTATGTACTACCGGCATTAGTTATACCAGTTTGGAGACAAGCCAGGGAAACTGCTGGCACGCTGCCTTCAGGGTAGTAGGGGAGCCAAGATCGTGGCGGCGCTTTGGGACGATCAGGGTAAACTGAAAAAGGGGAAGCGGGAGATAGCTCAGGTTTTTCGCTCCTTTTATCAGAAACTATACCAGAGGGAGGAGGGCTCTGGACCTGGACTGGAGGAATATCTACGGGAGTTTAGGCTGCCAAGACTAGGGGAGGAACAGCAGGCCCAACTGGAGAGACCCATAACGCTTGATGAGGTCCACCAAGCCATCCAAAGCTAGCTGTTACAAGACATCTGGTTCGGATGGACTGGGGGCCGAGTTTTATAAATTATTAGGAGATATGACACCTCCCCCGTTGGTGGCGGTATATCATAAAAGAGCTGATCAAGGGGTGACTAGATGGGGGGAGAACCACACACATATTGTACTAATACCCAAACTCGGCAAAGATCATACACAGGCCGCTTCTTATCGACCAATTTCATTGTTGAATTTTGACCTGAAAGTGATGGCGAAAGTACTAGCAGATCGTCTAGCCCCGCTGTTGGGGGACCTGATTCACAAGTCTCAAGTGGGCTTTGTGAAGAGCAGGTATGCGGTGCATAATATACGAAAAATTTTGGCATCCCTGGAGTGGACTCAGGAGCTGGAGTGGCAGTCATTGTTGGTCAGCTTTGACGCAGAAAAAGCGTTTGACCAAGTGAGCTGGGACTATATGCACACCCTATTGCCCCGATATGGGCTGGGGAATTCCTTTTGCTCTATGGTCAAACTTCTTTATGCGGCACCCACCGTGAGTGTGTTGTGCAATGGGTTGCTGTCGGATAAATTTCCTCTGTAGAGGGGTACAAGGCAGGGATGCTCACTTTCTCCCCTGTTATTTGTGCTCTCTCTTGACCCCCTGATACGGCGAATAGAGTTATCCAAGGAAATTCTAGGGGTGCGCATTGGCAGGTATGGGCTTAAGATAGCAGCCTTTGCGGACGATATATTAGTACATTTACCGTCACCACAGCAATCATTGCCCAAGCTACTAGAAGAATTCTCTGCATTTGGGGATTTCGCTGGATTCCGCATTAACATGGATAAATCCGAGGCCTTAGACGTTTTGGGGAACTTAAGGGGGAGTTGGGGAGGTACTTTCCTGCTACGGTGGGCAGGGGAGTCTTTCTTATTTAGGAATTCTTTTAACCAGAGAGCTGCGAGAGCTATATAGGCGAAATTATGAGAGGATTTCCCTTAGACTTTGGACGCAGTTGCAGGCTTGGCGCCTCCTTCTGTTGTCATTAGGAGGGAGAGTGGCAGCGGTGGGAATGGTAATTATGCCACGAATTTTGTACTGGATGCAAACACTCCCAGTGTGGCTGCTGCAAAGAGACTTGGCTCGTTTGGAAAGGGAGATTCGGGGTTTTTTATGGAAAAGGGCGAGAGCACGGATCCCGATGAGTCGTTTGAAAGAAAGTTGGAGTACTGGAGGGATGGGGCTCCCAGATTTAAAGCTCTATTCCTTGGCATGTCAGGCACGGCACCTAGGGGACTGGCTAGGAAATATAGAGACCTATACTCCCAGGGTGCTAGAAGCATCTTTGGTGGGCCCCCAGACCCTACTGGCGGCCTTACATATAGAGGGTCACCTTTTGCCTGGGAGTGTGCTTCACAGTGTTCTGGTGAGTCTGGTGAGACACACATGGATGCAACTGTGTAAGTATTGGGGGGGATCTCCAGCTGGTTGCTTTTGCCCCTGGCTCCACTACGTCAATGTTTCAAAGGTGGAAAGAGGCGGGTATTCGGCACCTTGGACATGTGTTAGATTCCAGTGGACGGTGTAAGAATTTGAAACCCTCCGCAGGGAGTATGAGCTGCAAAGTTGCCACTATTTTGCATATCTTCAGGTATCTCATTATGTGGCTTCCCTCCCAGAGGGAGAATTAAGGACGGAGCGGTCGGCGCAAATCTTAGAACTTCTCGCTCTGGGCGCAGAGTCCCTGTCCACAATTTCAGCATTAAAAAAAAGATTGGAACGTTATACAGTCCTACCGGACTATTTGGGGGAAGAGGCAAGATGGGCGGAGGAGTTAGGCCAGGAGGTGCATCCAGGATCGATTCGTAAAGCCCTGCATCGGATTGTGGGATTGGTGGAGGGGATTAAGTGGCACAAGGTGCAATTCAAGAGTCTGATTCGGGCCCACTTTTCTCCGAGATGAGCGATGCAGTCTGGCCTGGCTTGTACTGGGGGATGTCCTAGATGTTCATGTCCCCTTGCAGACTTGGGGCACATGTGGAGGGGATGCCAGAAAATTCGTCCTTATTGGTCAAGGATTAGTGCATACATGAGTGGTTTGCTCCAACAACAAATTAAGTGGACCGGGGCAATGGTAGTGTTGGATCAGATTGGACCACTCCACCTAAAGCGAAGATGGTAACAACTGTTGGTGAGAAAGGCCTGTCTAGTGGGGAAGGGCCCGATACTCCATAGATGGAGGGAGCAAGTACCCCCGTCCTTTTGGGAGTGGCGTAATAGCTTCCATCAACTGATGCTGTTCGAGAGGAGAGGGGTTAGGGGCAATTCTGAACAGTGGGCTTCCTTCTTGCTGATTTGGGAACCCTATATTCAAAAGTTAGGTCCTCATGCCCGCAATAAAGCCCTCCAGGTGGGATAGGCCAAGTTGGATAGTTTGTGGGTTAGGTATGTTAGTGGACCTCACATAATGGGATGAAAGGGGTAATGTGGAGGTGGTTCCTAGAGGTGGGTAGGTTGAGAGAGCAGTGATGGGGTTGGGAAGGGTGGGGGGAGGGAGGGGAGAGGAGGGTAAGGAGGTGGGGGGGGGGAATGGGGAAAAAAAATTTAGTACCATATCATGTTATGGATGGCCTCTGGGGTGGTGGACAAGAGTCAGCCCCCGCCCGGAGGCGCCTTTGTATATACCTATATTGTTTGCAATGTTTGCAGACTGTTTGTAGTACGTTTGATGGTTCAATAAATAAAGTTTACAAAAAAAAGTTATTTTATTTAAAATAAACAAAAAAAAACCCCACAACACAAATTTGTCATCTTGTCAGCAAAATAAGGGCTTTGGCCCTGCCCACAGGGTGCAGATAAAAATGAACACTTAGAATGTGTGTCAAAGTCCTGATCTGTTTGGGTTCTGACTACAATTAAGCCAATGCAAACAATGTTTCATAGCTCCATGAGCTCAAAAGGATCACCACAACCGCTACACGACTGAAAAGAGGGTCTCCTCTGCACAGAGAACAAGCAACTGTAACTTTTAGTAGACTCTTCAATGGAAATGCCCTTTACCTCCTCCTGGTGCAGTGACTTTAAGATGATAATTTTATAAGGGGGTGTCTAAAAGCACTTTTTAAGAGATCTAGGTTAAGTCTGTTTTATAAAACAAAGTGACACCTACTTGCCTTTATAAGATAGTAGTAAGTGGCCTAAGGCATACCCACATTGTGGGTGTGGACATTTACACCAACCCTAGAGCTGCTGTGAATGTGCACCCTTGGCGTAAATTATGGTATTTTATAATCTACATGCAAGTGCTCTACCCTAACCGCCCATTTGCACAACCACCAAAGTACATGTCTTGATGGATCTGGGTTTAGCTCGTGCCTTTTCAGTAATAATTAAAGATGAGCTACACACAGGCACCTTGGTGCCCAGAAGGCTTACAGTCTAACAGGCCAATGCCGAAAGCCGGCTCTGAAGTCATGCCCTATCAACTCTGTACGCCTCCAGGCAGCGCACCAACAGCACGCGACTTCAGTGTCAGTATGCAAATTAGCCACGCATTAAACCATGGCACAAATGGCAGTGTTAAACTGGGAGAGCATGCCAAGCACATGCGCACTGAAGTTGGCATAGTTTAGCATGCTCTCCCAGAGAAACAGGGGCAATGCATAGCTAATTGGCATATGCATCCCAACAGTGTTATGATGGCATCAGGGGCTTTCCCCTATGTCTGGATCATCTGAAGGGAAGTGTCAAACTTCCCCTCAGATCATCCAGGCATCTGGGAAAGCCCCTGATGCTATCAAAATACTGTCAGGAGGCTAGGGCCCCTGACAGAAAGCAAATCCCTGGTGGCCCAGCGGCTCTGATCTCCCCAGCGGCTCTGATCCCCCCACCCCCCTCCCAGAATCTTTACAAAGGAGCAAGAGCATTGCCCACACGCTCCTGCTCCTCCGCTGCCATCTTGAAAAATGATGGAGTCTGACCCCAGGTTGCATTTTAGGGCCTACAAGGTTTTTGAAAAGCACAGTGCAATGCGATGGCAGCTATGTTTCTTAGCAATATCCACAGTTGCCCAAGCCCCTATGCAAGCTAAATTCCATTTTTGGATGAGGCTCTCAATGTGGTTTTCAGCTGGGTTTATAACTACATTAGGCAAAATGTTCTGAACAAATGTTTGTTCACCACAGAGAACCTCATCCTTACTTTTGCTTTTGTGTAAAAGGACCAGATGTGCCCTTCTCCTGTCCTCTGGAACCTCTCCCGACTCCAAAGAAGCATTGAAAAAGTCAGTCAGTGGAGCCGCTAGAATGTTCCCAAGTTCCTTTAGTATTCTCAGATGTATCCCATCTGGTCCCATTGCTTTATCTACTTTTAATTTAGCTAGTTCCTCATGAACAGTCTTCTGAAAATTGTGAACTGCCCGTCACTTCTGGGTATTTTCTGCGGTCCTGCTCCTGGCTCTTCATCTATGAACACAGAACAGAAATATTTGTTAAGCAACTCCACTTTATCCTCAGCTTCTAAATAGTCCTCCCTTTCACCCTTGAGTCTGATAGTATCACTTTTGCCCTTCCTCTGCTCACTAACATATCTGAAAAATATTTTATCCCCCCCCATTTTATTGCATTGGCTATTTCTTCTTCTGATATAAGCGCTAAGGTAGAGTTCATGCACACTAAGCTCAAATTCCTAGTTTTTAAAAATGCAGACTTTGGCAAAATGGACAAGTACATAAGGATGAGCTGGCAAGATGGGAAAAGATGGAGAAAACAGAAGAACAGCAGCTGAAACTCACAGGAGTTATAAAAATGGCAAAAAATCCTTATGTTAAAGAAAATAAATAAAGCAAGAGGAAAAGAAAACCAATATAGTTCTTCATGGATGTGGCTGAGAAAACAGCAACCCTCCCCCCACCTTTAAAAAGTTCAAAGGATCTCAAATAGAGGAACACAAAGCAATATCTGTTAAAGCTGAAAGAGATGAGAAAATAAATCAAGATAGTTCAAGATGTAAAGCAAGGTGAGACTTTTTTTTCAGGTACATCAGAGAAGAAAGGAAGACTAGAGGTGGCATTGTGAGGCAGAACAATGCCAAGGAGCACGGTGTGGAAGGCGACAAGGAAAAAGTTGAAACATTTCTGTTTGGTGTTCACAGAAGAAACCCTCGGAGAAGGACAGCAGATAGCAGACAAAGTTACATATGGAAATTCTTACACGTATGGTGCAGCATGTATGCAAAGAGTGTATATGAGGAACTTGCAAAACTACAAGTGAACAAAGCCATCGGGCTGGAAGAGAAACATCCAAGGATATTAAGGAAGCTCAGAGAGGTCCTGATAGGTCTGCTGAAGGCTGTTAATAAATATTTGGTGATTAGAATAGTTCCATAAGACTGGGGAAGAGCGAATGTAGTCCCTCTCCATAAAAATGGTATCAGAGAAGAGATTGGAAGCTACAGGCTGGTAAGCCTTCCCTCAATGGTTGGAAAAATAATGGAATACTACTAAAGGATAGTTCAATATCTACAATCCAGTGGGTTGCAAAATCCAAGGCAGCATGATTTTTCTAGAAGCAAATAAGTTTGACTTCTTTGAATGGGGGGCCACAGAATTAGCTTGAGGACATGCACTTGATGTTGTTTACTTGGATTTCAGCAAAGCCTCTGATACTGTCCCACATAGGAGACTATTGAATAAACTATGTAGCCTAGGGTGGTCTCAAGGTAGAAGATTGGATTAAAAATTGGTTGATCAACAGAAAACAGATGGTAGTGGTAACTGGAATTCATTCAGTTGAGGGAAAAGTGATGAATGGTATGCTCCAGTGATCGGTTCTGGCTGGAAGGAAAAGTTTGCGTTTATGTGGAAAACATGAGGGAGTAAATAAAATGGGAAGTGATCAAAAGAAATTAGAAGACTGGCCAAATGCTTGGCAGTTGAGTTTTAATGCAAAGAAATACAGAGTGATGCATTCGGGGTACATAAATCAAAAGCTGTTCTATGTGATTTGGCGGGGGAAAGGGAGAAGAGACTGAGGCCCAGACCAAGAGAAAGACCTCAGAATGACAATGTTACCTAATTTCAAGGTGGTGAAACAATGTGATAAGATGATGGCCAAAGCCAGAAGAATGCTGAGCTAAATGGAGAAAAGCATAGCCAACAGAAAGGAGGCAATAATATCCCTGTACAGGTTGTTGGCGAGACCTTAGCTGGAATTCTGTGTTCAGCTTTGGAGAATGATAAAGAGGCTATAGGGCTGGGCCTAGAAATTTATTTATTTATTTGCATTTATATACCGCTTTTTCCAGTGATCAAATGTGGTTTACATCGAACAAAAATAATATGTTAATTACATATAACAGTTCAATAACTATGTACAATGAACAATAAACTTGGGACTGAGCTAGTAGTCCTGTTGTAAACTATATATGAGACATAATTTGGGTCTAGGCTTATAGTCTAGTAGTGAGCTAATTACAGTGAGTATGCTTGCGGTATGTAGTTGTGGACTGTGTAGTTTAGGTATGGTATTAGGTAGGGTCAGTATTTATGGGCTCATATGAGTTTCTAAAATGCAGTGTAAAAAGATGTGTTTTTAGTTCTTTATGGAATGTGGATAGATCTTTGACTGCTCTTAGTTCATCAGGTAGTTTGTTCCATAGAATGGGCACAAAGTCTGCAAATGCTCTGTTGTTAGTGGCTCAATTGGATTTATAGAAGTCGGAAGGGACCACTAGTTTATTCCGCGTGCAATCTCTTCTTACTCTTGAGTCTTCTGGCTTGGCGATGAGTGAGGTGAGGGAGGATGAGGCTATTTCCCTAATGAATTTGAATGTTGTCATTAGTGTTTTGTAGTTTATGCAGCTTTGGACTGGGAGCCAGTGTAGGTTATATAGAACAGGTGTGATGTGTTCTGTTATATGAACTTTCCAGGGTATTCGGGCTGCAACATGCTGGGCCATCTGGAGTTGGTTTAGGGTTTGTTTAGATAGGCTTTGTAGGATACTGTTGCAGAAGTCAAAATGTGGGGTGATTAGTACCTGAAGGACTGATCTAAAGTCATGATTTGGGATTAAGGGTCTTAGCTGTTGTATCATTCTGAGTTTGTAATAGATTTTCTTTGTAGTGAGTTTTATGTGTGTGGTAATGCCAAGGGACTGATCTAAGGTGACCCTAAGGTATTTTACTTCATTTTTTACTGGGAAGTCTGTGTTGTTAAGGCTGAGTTCTGGGGGTGGTGAAAAGTTTTGATTCCTTGTTATATACATCACCTCTGGTTTACTGAAGTTGATGTGGAAATTATGATTGTTAAGCCATTTTGATGCTTCCCTGAGGCAGTCTGTAATGTGTGTGTGTGTGTGTGTGTGGGGGGGGGGGGGGGTATTGATGTTGAATGGGAGATATAGCATTTTACCATCCGCATAGATGTAACATATGTGTAATTTTTAACAATGGTGCAGATTGGCTGGAGGTATATGTTAAAAAGAGCAGAGAGGGCAGAGCCTTGTGGTAGGCCTTGTTCTTGATTGAATGGTTCTGATGTGTGTGTGGTCCAATTTTGACCTTTTGTGTTCGGTTTGATATGTTTACGTTTTATTAGTTTGATAGACATGACTGAAACCATTGTAGTACAGTCCCCTTTTATCCCTATTTGTTGAAGTCTGTTAAGCATTATATTGTGGTTAATACTGTCAAATGCAGCAGTAATATCTAAGAATATAAGAATGAATGCTTGTCTGGTGTTGTCTATACCACGTATCAGTTTGTCAATTAGGGCAAGGAGAAGTGTTTCTACGCCATGGTATGGCCTGAAGTCATATTGGTGTTCATCTAGAGGGGAATGTGTGTCCACATAGCCCTGAAGTTGGATTTGAACTATGTTCTCAATTACTTTGGCCATAAGAGAGAGGCTTGATATTGTTCTATAAATGATGTGGGATTGTTTTCATCTAGGCAGCTATTCTTCAAGATGTGGCGGATGATAGCTTGTTTTAGTAATGGTGGTATGTGATGCCTTTATCGAGCTGACAGGGCATGGGTCTAAGCTGGTTGTAGTGTTGATTTTGGTTAGTGTGTTGCAGAGTGCTTCTAGCTTGATCTGTGAAAAGTTGTCCATATATAGTTGGTTGTGGGATTGGTATCCAGTGGAGAAGTTGTATCTATTGTTGGTAGTTTTAGTTTTCCCTTATAGTGGTCAGCCAGTTTGTGATATGATTGTTTTTTTGTTTTTTTTTTAAATTTTGTCATCAGTAGGGTTGCGAGTCAGAGTTTTTACTATATCAAATAATTCCCTGGGGCGGTTAAGGGATTTGGTGAGTATGCTGGAATAGTATTCTCTCTTTTTATTATTGATGGTGGTTTTGTAGTGTACTCATGTAGATGAATCTGTGTTCGGTGGACTTTGTGGCCCTCCAGGTGTGTTCAATTTTCCTTAGGGAGATTTTTATCTTTTTCGGTCATGAGTGTGCCATTCTGTCTGCCGTTTGTGTTTCCTAATCTGATGTGAAGTCCTTACTGTAGAAGCATGGTCTATGATGTCATTCCAATTGACAATTGTTTCTTCTTAGGGTTAGGGTTAAGTTGTGGGAGTGTTTCATTTAGAAAATTATCCTGGTCAAATGGCTTAAATCTTCTGATAGGGATTTCCCTGGTGTTTTGTTCTTTATCTTTAATCTTTATTCAAACACTTTTTATACCGCCCTTTGACATCAGGGAAGTTTACAATGCTATAAAATATAAGAAAAGGCCAGTGGTCAGAAAAGAAAGGAACTACATTTTATGGAAAGGAAAGAATAGTCATTCACACCAAACAGAGAAAAAGAAAAACAGCAGGGGAAGTTAAGAGATGGTAGGAGACAGGTCAAAAGCAGAGAGAAACAGGTGAGTTTTCAAAAGAGCTTTGAACCGGGGGAAGAAGGGTTCAAGGCGGAGAGTGGATGGGAGAGAGTTCCAGAGGGAGGGGCCTAGGAAAAAGAAAGCATAATGACGGGTGGAAGAGTGTGATGTGGTAGGGAGATGGGATAGCAGCTGAAATTTTATTAGGTGGTGGTCTAACCATGGGACCTGTTCTGCTTGTGGAGAGGGTTGGGAGTGTTTTAAGATGTCATTAGGTATGAACACTAGGTCTAGGGCGTTTCCTCTGGTGTGGGTGGGGACATTGATTATTTGGTGGTAGTCCATGTTTGTCATAGAATTTAGGAATGCAATGGCAGTAGTGTTGTGTAAGGATGCTAAGATTGAAGTCGCCTAAGAGGATGAGTTTTTTTATTTGATGAGGTGCAGACCGGTTCAATGATGGTGTTAAACTGTCTGGGTTCACGTTCGGGGGTCTGTATATTAGGCAGAAGAATAGTTGGCTGTTATCAAAGGTAAGGATGTCTATGTCCTCAACGTTTTAGCTGTTAGAAGGGATGCTTTAAGTTTCTTATTTTGGAGGATGAGGACGCCTCCGTCTCGTTTTGTTATTCTGGGGCATTGAAATGTGTTATACCCTGTGGTTTTAAGTTGGTTGACTAATATGTTGTCCGAATCTAGTACTATGTTTCTGTGATGCAAAAAAATATCAGGGTTGTTATCTGTGACAATGTCACAGATTAATGGTATTTTATTTCTTACTGATCGTGCATTGAAAGATAAGATGTTAGTAACTTATGGTTTCTATTGCTTTGGCTTGAGTGTGTAATGTTCATGTTTAGTTGGATAAAAATTAATCTATTTAAGTTTGGTTTAATTCTGGTGTTAATTCTATAAGCATGGGGATGTATTGCATCGGGATGTAGATTATGGGTATAATGTGCTGTTGTGTGTGTGGATAGGCATAGCTTTGTATTATGAAGTAGGGAATAATATATATGCTGTAGAAGAGCCAAGGGATGAGTTTGATCTACATGATTGCTGTATGGTAGATTAGAGATAAACGATGCAGTATGGGTTGGTTAGGAAGGGTGAGAAGTGGCATTAGTGGTTGGGGGTTAAACTGCATGGTCAATAGGAATATCTCCATTAGTGGATATGATTGAGATTTAGTTGCCTGGATGAATATGCATGCAATAATATAACACTCGGATACTAGCACAAGTGGAAGGAAGTCCAAAATACTGCCAGCATGGTTTAAAGGTGAGGTTAGAGAGGCTATTGTTGCCAAAAATGCATCTTCAGGAAATGGAAAAAAGAGCCAAATGACAAAAAAGGGAAACAGCACAAGCACTGGCAAGTTAAATGCAAAGCGCTGATAAGGCAGGCAAAGAGAATTTGAGAAGAAGCTTGCTGTGGAAGCAAAAACACGTAATAAAGACTTTTTCAAGTACATTTGTAGTAAAGCTCCTGTGAGTCAGTTGGAACATTAGATGATAGAGGGGTAAAAGGGGCAGTAAGAGGGGACAAGGCTATAGCGGAGACACTGAATAAATTCTTTGCTTCGGTCTTTACTGAGGAAGATGTAGGGATGCTACCCATGACTGAAGTGGTATTTAAAGGTGATACTGCAGAAGAATTGAAGGAAATATCGATACACCGGGAAGATGTATTACAACTATTTGATAAACTGAAGAGTAGCAAATCACCTGGACCGGGTGGTATACATCCAAGGGTGTTGAAAGAACTGAAATATGAGATTTCAGACCTGCTATTAGTAATCTGTGAACTATCATTAAAATCATCTGCAATAACTGAAGATTGAAGGATCGACAATATAACACCAGTTTTTAAAAAGGATTCCAGGGGTGATCTGGGAAACTACAGGCCGGTGAGCCTGACGTCAGTTCAAGGAAAAATGGTAGAAACCATCATAAAGAACAAAATTACTCAACATGTAGATAGTCATGGCTTAATGGGAGACAGCCAACATGACTTTAGACAAGCAAGATCATGTCTTACTAATCTGTTATGTTTTTTGAAGGTGTGAATAAACAGGTAGACAAAGGTGAGTCGGTTGATATAGCGTACCTGGACTTTCAGAAAGCCTTTGACAAGGTCCCTCGTCAGAGACTTTTGGCAAAACTAAAAAGTCATGGGATAGGGGGCAGTGTACTATTGTGGATCAGGAACTGGTTAAAAGACAAAAAGCAGAGGGTAGGGCTAAATGGCCAATTTTCCCCAATGGAAAAAGGTAAATAGTGGAGTACTGCAGGGATCTGTGTTGGGTCTGCTGCTTTTTGACATAGTCCTAAATGACCTGGAAAAGGGAATAACGAGTGAGGTTATCAAATTTGCAGATGACACAAAACAATTTAAAGTTGTTAAAACCCAAGAGGACTGTGGAAAATTGCAAGAGGATCTTGATAAATTGGAAGACTTGGCATCCAAATGGTAGATGAAATTTAATGTAGACAAGTGCAAAGTTATGCACCTAGAAAAGAACCACCCAAACTATGGTTACACGATGCGAAATTCCACATAGGGAACCACCACCCAGGAAAAAGATCGTGGATAACATATTAAAACCCTCCGCCCAGAGTGCAGCAGCAGCCAAGAGAGCAAATACAATGCTAGGTATCATAAGGAAAAGAATGCAAAAGAAAACAAAGGATATTATAATGCCTCTGTATTGTTCCATGGTGCAATCACACCTTGAATATTGTGTGCAATTCTGGTCGCCGTATCTTAAAAAGGATATAGCATTATTTTTAAAGCAAGGTTACTTTCTTTTTGGTGCTTTAGTGGAACTTTACTTGAGCACAGTAGGTTGCTGAACTCTAGTAACCTCCTCAGTTTTGGAAACTGCTAACACCAAATCAGGAGTTAGTTCCCTCCCTACCCACTCCAACTCCCACCCAATCCCTAGTGAGCAGTCTTGCTTTATAAGGCACCTCCCCATTTAACAAATCACAGAGAATTGGACCAGCCCATTTTGAATATAATTAAACAGATTTAACTGCTTTTTCTTTGAAAGGACAGCTGGGAAACCGGCTGGTACTTGGTAGATCTCTCTCTTTTGCTTTAACAGATACCCAAGCTCCACGAACAGAACAATGGCTGGGAAAAATTGTATCGCTAAAGCTGTTGCCCACATTATAGCTTCTGCCTCGGTCCAGACAGAGGTCCTAATGCCAGTTGAAGGACCAATTCCATGTGCAGGGTGCCTGCATGCTGAAGCTCTGAGGAAACAAGTGGAGGAACTCAGAGAGGAGGTGGCGAGGCTCAGGAGCATTGAAGACCGTGAGAAGTACATTAATGAGATGCTTCTTGCAGCAACCAAGCTCTCCAGCAGAGGAGAAGATGGGTGCCAATAGAATGTAGATGGTTGGACACAAGTCACCAGGGCCTGCAAAATCACCAATCCAACTTCTCCATCCCTTGAATTGAAGAAACATTATGCAGCCCTGGAAGTGGAGAAGGTGAAAGCATCCCTGGAAAGGAAAGAACCAAAGCTCAAGTACCCCAAAATTGCAGAATCATTGACCAGAAGGAAACGAAGGGTAGTGGTGGTTGGAGACTCTCTTCTGAGGGGTACTGAGGCATCCATCTGCCGACCAGAATTATGTCCAGAAAGGTATGCTGTCTGCCTGGTGCCAAAATCCAAGATGTTACGGAGAGCTTGCCGAGACTCATCAAGCCCACTGACTATTACCCAATGTTGCTAATCCATGTTGGAACAAATGATACTGCCAGGTATACCTCGGAACGTATCAAAAGTGACTTCATGGCTCTGGGACAGAGGGTGAAGCAGTTAGGTGCACAGGTGGTGTTTTCTTCAATCCTCCCTGTTGAGGGTAAAGGCCAAGGTAGAGAGGATCGCATCCTGGAGATGAATGCATGGTTGCGTGGATGGTGTCAACGAGAGCGTTTTGGTTTCCTAGACCATGGGATGCTGGTTCTAAGGGCTGCAGAGCAGAGATGGCATCCATCTGTCCAAGAAAGTTCAACACGTCTTCGGTAGTAGACTGGCTAATATACTGAAGAGGGCTTTAAACTAGATTCATTGGGGATGGATGAAGAAAGCCCCCAGGTAGGTGATACATTAAATACCTTTATGGAAATGGGTAACAGGGGTAACATATGGAGAGCAGTGTGTATAAATGCAAGTAGCATGGGAAATAAGATCCCTGATGTTGAAGCTTTGGTGGGAGTGGCTGACTTGGATTTAGTGGCAGTTACAGAAACATGGTTCACAGAAAACCACGATTGGGATTTAACTATCCCTGGCTATACTTTATTCAGAAAGGACAGAGTAGGAAGAAGGAGAGGAGGAGTGGCACTATATGTAAAAAATATTATTAAAGTTTTGGAATTACAGAGCTTAAAAGGGAGAGAGGGGGCATTGTGGGTTAAACTAGCAAGAGGCAAAGAGAAATCTATTTGCATTGGTGTGATATACAGACCTCCCTCACAAGAGAAAGAGGTGGACAAAGAGTTAATTGAAGACATACGCAGCATTGCTAGGAAAGGGGAAGGGCTACTGATAGGAGATTTCAATATGCCAGATGTCGATTGGCACATTCCTGCTGCAGTATCATCTAGAAGTAAGGAGATCCTGGATTCTGTAAAGGGAGAACTATTCAGGCAATTGGTAACAGACCCCACATGTGAAGGGGCCATACTGGACCTGGTGCTTACCAATGGTGAAAGTGTTTCCGATGTTGTAGTGGGAGATCATTTTGCATGCAGTGATCATCAGATGGTGTGGTTCAGTATTAGGACTAGGGCTAGGGCTGTTAGAATCCATTCAAAGGTGAGGATCTTAGACTTTAGGAAGACTAACTTTGCAAAGATGGGTCAATACCTCAGGGAGTCGTTAGTGGGATGGGGACAGCTGGGGGATGTAGAAAAACAGTGGGCAAAACTGAAAGGGGATATTTTAAGGGCAACCAACCTTTTTGTTAAAATGGTAAATAAAGGTAAAAGGAAAAGGAGACCGCTATGGTTTTCGAAAGAAGTAGCCGAAAAAGTGAAGAAAAAGAGGGAGGCCTTCATGAAATACAAGAGATCAGAGAGAGGAAGACAGGCATCTGTATTTGGAAAAACTTAGAGAAGCTAGCAAAGTAGTCAAGAAGGCAAAGATTCAAAAGGAGGAGGAAATAGCCAATGCAATAAAATGGGGGGATAAGACATTTTTCAGATATATTAGTGAGAAGAGGAAGGGCAAAAGTGGTATTGTCAGACTCAAGGGTGCAGGGGAGGAATATGTAGAAGCAGATAAGGATAAAGCGGAATTGCTTAACAAATATTTTTGTTCTGTGTTCACAGATGAAGAACCAGGAGCAGGACCTCAGAAAACACCCACAAATAGGAACAGAAGCGAGGGACATCTTTAACAATTTTCAGAAGACTGTGTTTGTGAGAAACTAGCTCAACTTAAAGTAGACAAAGCGATGGGACCGGATGGGATACACCCTAGAACACTGAGGGAACTTGGGGACGTTCTAGCAGCTCCACTGACTGACCTTTTCAATGCCTCGTTGGAGTCGGGAGTGGTGCCAAAGGACTGGAGAGAGGCTCATGTGGTGCCTTTACACAAAAGCGGAAGTAAGGATGTGGTTGAAAACTACAAGCCGGTTAGTTTAACTTCGGTGGTGAGTAAATTATTGGAAACGCTGCTGAAAGAGAAAATAGTGAGGTTTCTGGAGTCCAGCGGATTACAGGATCTGAGGCAGCATGGATTCACCAGAGGCAGGTCTTGTCAGACAAATCTGATTGATTTCTTTGACTGGGTGACCAGGGAGTTGGACCGAGGGAGAGGCCTAGATGTGGTGAATTTAGATTTCAGTAAAGCCTTTGACACTGTTCCTCACAGACAACTTATAAACTGAGCACCCTAGGGATGGACCCTAAAGTTACTGCTTGGGTTAGAAATTGGTTGGGTGGGAGGCTACAAAGAGTACAAGTAAATGGAGCTCACTCTGAGAAGGATGCTACCAGTGGTGTGCCCCAGGGATCTGTCCTTGGTCCGATTCTTTTTAACATCTTTGTTAGTGATATAGCAGAAGGGCTTGTCGGTTAAGGTTTTTGCCTCTTTGCGAATACCACCAAAATCTGCAATAGACACCCAGGAAGGTGTAGATAACATGAGGAGGGATCTAGCTAAGCTTGAAGAATGGTCTAGAATTTGGCAGCTGGGATTCAATGTTAAAAAATGTAAGGTCATGCATTTGGGCTGCAGCAATCCAAGGGAGCAATATAGTATAGGGGGTGAAGTACTTTTGTCCACTAAAGAAGAGCGGGACATAGGCATGGTTGTGTCTGATGATCTTAAAGTAGCTAAACAGGTAGAAAAGGTGAAGGCAAAAGCTAAAAGGATGCTTGGGTGCATACGGAGAGGAATGGCTAGCAGAAAAAAAGGAGGTGATAATGCCTCTGTATAAGTCTTTGGTGCGACCTCATTTGGAGTATAGAGCGTAGTTACTCACCTGTAACAGGTGTTCTCCAGGAGCAGCAGGAATCAGTCCTCACTTATGGGTGACGTCGGCGCCGACGGAGCCCTTGCGGAGCAATTTTCCCCAGCTTTCAAAGAAAGCCTTTGGGAATTGCAGCGCGCATGCGCGGTCGTCTTCCCGCCCGCCCGAAGGTGCCATCTTAGCCAGTCAGATGACATAGCTAAAAAAGACAGCATAAAAATTTGCAAAAAGAACATAAGCAGACGATTGCAACTCCAAGGGGAGGAGGGAGGGCAGTGAGGACTGATTCCTGCTGCTCCTGGAGAACACCTGTTACAGGTGAGTAACTACGCTTTCTCCAGGACCAAGCAGGAAGTCAGTCCTCACTTATGGGACTCCCAAGCTCAAGGCTACCGGAGACCCTAAGCACAAAAATGAGCTCCCTCTAGCTCAGCAGCACAGGAGGATAGAATCTTCGCTGAATTATCACCCACCGGTAGCCCACATCCGGGATGGAGGGTAGGAGTTGCTCAGACCTCAAAGAGATTACGGAGGACTGCCTGTCCGAAAGCACTGTCCCTACGGGACTCCCTCTCGAGACAGTAATGGACCGCAAAAGTCTGGCTCGAAGACCAAGTAGCGGCCCGGCAGATGTCTGCCAGCGGAACAGAGCGGAGGTAAGCCACTGACGTGGCCTTTGCCCGAACGCAATGAGCCGTGACTCGACTTTCCAAGGCGAGTCCGGCTGCCCCATAAGCCCAAGAGATACAGTCCGCAACCCAGATGGACAGAGTACGCTTGGAGACCGGGAGTCCCAATTTATTGGGGTCAAAAGACACAAAAAGCTGAGCAGCTTTACGGTGCTCCCGCGTACGGTCAAGGTAGAAGTTCAATGCCCTTCTACAGTCCAGGGTATGGAGGACCGTCTCAGCTCGGCTGGAGTGTGGTCTGGGAAAGAAGGTCGGAAGTACCACCTCCTGATTCATGTGAAAAGGGGAGACCACTTTAGGCAGAAACTTTGGGTGAGTCCGTAGGACTACCCTATTCTTGTAGAATCGAGTGTAGGGGGGATCAGACACGAGGGCCTGCAATTCACTTACGCGCCTAGCGGAAGTGAGGGCTATCAAGAACAGTGTTTTCCAAGACAGAAAACGGAGAGAACATGTAGCCATAGGTTCAAAAGGCGGACAGGTGATCCGCTGCAAAACCACATTCAGGTCCCAGTCCGGCGCTGGCGGGCGCAGAGGTGGTTTAAGTAGAAGGAGACCTCGGAGAAACCTCGCTACGAGAGGGTCGTTGGAGAGAGGTCTGCCGTCCACCGGCACATGATGTGCTGAAAGAGCACTGAGGTGAACTTTGACGGAGTTGGACTTAAGTCCCAGATTAGAGAGGTGTAGCAAGTACTGTAAGATCACCGACACCGGGCAGGAGAAGGGATCCTGAGACTGTTGGGAACACCAGATTGCAAAGCGACGCCATTTAAGGGCGTAGCATTTGCGGGTAGAAGGCCGTCGGGAAGCCAAGACGACCTCCTCCACCTCCGCCGGCAAGAGAAGAGGAGCAAGGACTACCCTTTCAGCAGCCAGGCCATGAGGTTGAGAGACCTGAGGTTGGGGTGCAGTAGGGACCCCTGATCCTGAGTGAGGAGATCCGGTTGTACCCCCAGAGGGATTGGATCCTCCACCGCCAGTTGCAGCAGGAGCGGAAACCACGGTTGCCTGGGCCAGCGAGGGGCCACCAGGATCATGAAGGCTTTGTCTCGGAGAACCTTGAAAAGAGTCCGAGAGACTAACGGGATGGGAGGGAAAGCGTACAGAAGGCTCCCCGACCATGAGATCAGAAAGGCGTCCGCCGCAACCCGAAGGGGGTGTGGCTGACGAGAGCAGAAGCGAGGAAGCTGCCGCTTGTGAGGACTGGCAAAGAGATCCACTGTGGGGAGGCCCCACCTGAGGAAGAGCTTCTGAACGATCAAGGGATCCAGACGCCACTCGTGCGGCTGGAGGACCCTGCTGAGTTTGTCCGCCAGGCAATTTTCTTGGCCCGGGAGATAAACTGCCTTGAGGAGAATGCCGTGACTGACGGCCCAAGAGCAGAGCTTCTGTGCCTCCCGGCAGAGGAGGAAGGAGCCCGTGCCCCCCTGCTTGTTCACGTAGAACATGGCAACTTGATTGTCCGTCTGGACAAGGACGGACTGTTGGGAGGTCAGGTGGGAGAAGGCCTTGAGAGCTAGGCGGATCGCCCTGAGCTCCAGGAAGTTGATCTGCTGAGCAGACTCCCACTTGGTCCAGAGGCCCTGAGTACGTGCCTCTTGGCAATGTGCTCCCCAGCCCAGGAGGGATGCATCGGTGGTCAGCACCTGGGTCGGCTGAGGTGACTGGAAAGGCATTCCCAATATCAGGTTCGGCTGCCGGAGCCACCACCGGATAGACGAGACCAGCGGCTCGGAGACGCGCACTAGGTCTGCTAGGCCGCCTGTGGCTTGTCGCCACTGCCGGCGGAGACACCATTGAGCAGACCGCATATTCAGGCGGGCATTGGGGGTCACATGGACGGTGGAAGCCATATGGCCGAGCAGTCTCAGGAAGCGCCTGGCGGAGACCAGGGGCTGGCTGCGAAAGCGGTCGGCTAGGTCCATGAGCCGCTGAGCCCTGTCGAGCGGTAGGTACGCTCGCGCCTGAGGAGTGTGCAGCCTTGCGCCGATGAACTCGAGATCCTGTGAGGGGAGCAAAGTGGACTTTGCGAAGTTTATGACAAAGCCCAAGTGCTGCAGCAGAGTCACCGTGCGGCCCGTGGCGTTGGTGACCTCCTGAGCGGACGCTGCTCTGATGAGCCAGTCGTCGAGGTACGGAAAGACATAGAGGCCGTGAAGCCGGAGATGGGCCGCCACGACCGCGAGACATTTTGTGAAGACTCGCGGTGCGGAGGACAGGCCAAAGGGCAGTACTCTGTACTGGTAATGATTTCCTGCCACCACAAACCTTAGGTATTGGCGGTGGCTTGGGTGGATGAGGATGTGCGTATAGGCATCCTTTAGATCCAAGGAGCATAGCCAATCTCCCTGCTGGAGGTAGGGCAGAAGGATTCCAAGGGTAAGCATTTTGAACTTCTCCCGCACAAGGAACTTGTTGAGGTTGCGCAAGTCCAGGATGGGTCTGAGGCCTCCTGTTCTCTTTGGTATCAGAAAATACCTTGAATAGAAGCCTTGACCTCTCAGGTGGTGTGGCACCGGTTCCACCGCCTGTTCCTGCAGAAGACCTGCTAACTCCTGAAGGAGCAACTCCCTGTGCAGAGGGGGGCGCGGAGGTTCTCCCGGAAAATAGGAGGGAGGGACCTGATGGAAGTGGAGAAGGTAGCCTTCTCGCACGACCTGAAGCACCCAGGCATCTGCGGTGATGCTGGACCGCCTGTGGGCGAAGTGAACCAGCCGGCCTCCGGTGCTGGGAGGAACCAGCGGGGGGGGAGAGGCTATGCTGAGCGAGTCAAAAGCCCCCACCCTGCTGAGCAGGGGCTGGTGGTGCAGGCTTGGGGGCTTGCTGCCTACGGGACCCGTTACCCCGTCCCTTGGCCTGCTGGCCCTGTTGGGGAGCTGCAGGGGCCTGATAATGGGGGTATTGTTTGTAGGCAGCCCCCTTCCTCGGGTAAAAGGACTTTTTCCCCGAGCCCTTCTTTTTCTGGGAAGGGGCGGAGGTCTTCCTAGAAAGCCTGGTCCTGGTGAGAGTCTCAGTCTCAATTTGTGCAGCCTTTTCCGCCATGGGCTTGCCAAAGAGGTTTTCGCCTCGGCAGGGGACATCGACCAAGTTGTCCTGTACCCAGGGCTCAAGGTCTGACGACTGAAGCCAAGCCTGTCGGCGGGCACCGATGCCGGCTGCGGCTACTCGAGCCGAGGCTTCAAAGCCATCATAGGCTGCTCGGGACATGAACTTTGAGCATTCCCGAATACCCGTGGACAAGGCTAGGAACCTCCGCAAGGGCTCCTCGGAGAGACCAGCAGAGAATCCGGCTAGCTCTTTAGCCAGATCCCTGAGATACATGCCCATGTATAGCTGGTAAGTCTGGACACGACAGGCGAGCATAGAGCCCTGGAAGCACTTCTTGCCAAGACCATCCAGGTTACGGGCCTCCCTTCCAGGAGGCACCGAGGAGTGCATCTTCTGGCTCTTAAGACGATGCATGGCCGATTCCACTACCATGGAATGGTGTGGCAGCTGTGCCTTTTGAAAGCCAGGGCTCTTGCGGACTCGATAGATAGAATCGACCCGCTTGCTCAGGACCGGCGAGGAGGCCGGACTCTCCCACATGCGGAAGAGTAGTCGTTCCAGCATAGGAGGAACCGGCACAGTAAAGTGTTCCCTCGCGGGAGAGTCATACTGGAGGGCGTCGAGCTCTTCGGCTCGAGGCTCCTCCTCGGGATCCGCAGGGAAGGCCAAAGCCTTGGCCATATCCCTAACGAAGTCTGAGAACCGGGCATCCTCCGGGGGGGACTGCTTCCGAGGCTCGGACTCCGGAGAGTCCGATGGGACACACCGAGTCCGGAAAGAATCAGGTGACTCTTCCTCCTCAGACTCCCAGACCGACTCCGACGAGGACTCGGTGGGGTCGGCCCGGGCAGGGTGCGGCGCCAGCCGCCCCGACGCCGAGGGAGTCGGCGTCGGCGACCTCGGTCCCGAACGGGAGGCCGAGGGCGACCTCGACCGAGGATCGACTCGAGTTCTCATCGACTCGAGGATCGGCTCGGTCTCCGGGGTCGACTTGGACGTCGACGTCCCGGCGGTCGGGGCAGCGACGCCAGCGAGCAGTGCCCGCTGCTGGTCCATGAAGGCAGACAGTCTGCTCTCCAAGGCCGTCAACCTGAGTCCGAGCTCAGGTGACCCAGCAGCCCCCGACTCGGGCCCCGACGGCGTCGGGCCCGACGTCGGCTGTCGCGGAGGCGAGTCCAGAAGGACTACAGGACTTACCCGGGCAGGCATCTCCGACTCCAGGCGAGGTCGCTTCGGGAGGTGTTCCTTCTCCAAGGACCCGGGGCGGCTGTCGGGGCTATGCGACCCGGCCCTCGCGGAGCCAGGAGCGTCCACCGACGCCGCCCTCGCGGGTTTTTTCTTCCGACGATGGTCCCCGGAGGGAGAACCCCGGTCGGAGGAGCTCTGGCGATGGTCCGAGCTGGAGCCTTTCGACACGGAGGCCTCCGACGAGGTCCGGGTACGGCTGGGGTCAGCGAAGATTCTCTCACGCTGATGCCGCCGACTTCTCAACGCCTTCGAGGACAGTTTGCTGCAGGGCCCACAGATCAGTTCCTCATGATCCGGGCCCAGGCAGCGGAGGCAAAAGTCGTGTGTGTCGGTTAGTGACATATTTCGGTCACACCGACCACACCGCTTAAACCCACTGGCAGCCATCGGGGGAAAAAGGGCCCCTGCGAGGTCAAAGGACCGGGCTGCCAGGGAAAACGAAAACGAAAGCTGACTAAGTCAGAAAAACCGAAAAAACTTGAGAGGACTCGAGACCGGCGTCGCGAGTCCGAGCGGGAAAACGATCGGCGTCGAACCGAAAGAAAAAAGTATAAAATAAAGAGGAAAATCAACTTTTTCGCGGGGACAAGACGGGGACGTCTGTAGGGCTCCGCGGAAAAAAGAAGACTGGCTAAGATGGCACCTTCGGGCGGGAAGACGACCGCGCATGCGCGCTGCAATTCCCAAAGGCTTTCTTTGAAAGCTGGGGAAAATTGCTCCGCGAGGGCTCCGTCGGCGCCGACGTCACCCATAAGTGAGGACTGACTTCCTGCTTGGTCCTGGAGAATGTGCAATTCTGGAGACCGCACCTTCAAAAAGATGTGAACAGGATGGAGTCGGTGCAGAGGGTGGCTATTAAAATGATTAGTGGTCGTCATTATAAAGCATATGAGGAGAGACTGAAGGATCTTAATATGTACATCTTTGAGGAAAGGCGGGATAGAGGTGATATGATTAAGATGTTTAAATACCTCCGTGGCATAAATGTTCAGGGAGAGAGCCTCTTTCAATTGAAAGCAAGTTCTGCTACGAGGGGACATGGGATGAGGGTGAAGGGAGATAGATTCAGGAGTGCTATGCAGAAATATTTCTTTATGGAAAGAGTAGTGGATCCGTGGAATAGTCTCCCAGTGGAGGTGGTAGAGATGAGGACAGTAACTGAATTCAAAAAAGCATGGGACAAACACAGAGGATCTCTAAAGGTAAAAAGGGGACTGTTTTAGTAGTTGATATGGAAGGACAGACTAGATAGGCCATGTGGTCTTTTTCTGTCATAATGTTTCTATGTTTCTAGAAAAGGTACAGAGAAGAGCCACCAAAATGGTAAAGGGGATGGAAGGATACTCCTATGAAGAGAGGCTAAAACTGTTAGGGCTCTTTAACCTGGAAAAGAAGCGGTTGAGGGGAGATATGACAGAGGTCTATAAATTAATGAACAGAGTGGAGACTTCCGGTGATGCGGTGAGCCCGGGCGGACGCACACCGCTCGAGCTCTGGGCCCCCTTGCTCCCCCGGCGCCGAATAATGCCCGATCGGGGCTAGAATCGGGGTTCCCCTGCACCCCCCGAGCTGCCTTACCCAGGTTGGAGCCCGGAAGGAGAATCCGACGATCCCCTCTCCCCTGCGCCTGAGGATCGGCGGCGGCGGCCTGGAACCACGCGGCTCGCGCTGCAGGCACCGCGCTGGGGTGAGTGCCACGTGGAGCGGAGACTGGGCCGGTCGGTGAGCCTGAATCGGGACGGCAGGGGGCCCCGTGCGGCGGCTGCGGCTCCATAGTCGGGCTTCGTTCCCCCTCTCTGCTCCTGCCTCCAACTTGTCTGGCTGAGTTCGCTCTTCCCAAGCTTGGGTGTTTGACTGGTGAGGGACCGGGGGAGGCTGTGCTCCCAATCTGGGCCCGGCTGTGGGCTGTCCTCGGCTCTGCCTGCTTCCACCCACCCTCCAGGGTACCCACGCAGGGCTGAATGGTTCTGTCTCCAGCCCTCCTTCTACTTTCATGGGAAACAGAGACTAATGCCTTCTTCTGCCCGACGGGGGCCTTCCGGCGTTGGGGCATGCAGGATTAGCCCTTGATCTCCCTGTCTTCTGCATCTTGGAACCTCTGACCGGTGCCCTGCCCGCAGTGAAAACGAGCCTGTGACCTGGGACTGATGTTCTTTCTTCACTGAGCCGCCCCACCCTTGGCATCTCGGGACCCCAAGTCCGTGCGTGACCCCAGTGCACCAGAGCTTGTGACTCCGGCCCTCCCTCTAGCGCTCGGCTGACCGGGACCCTTGCCTTTCATCTAGCTCCTCTGAGGCCCGAGTCCGCATTTTCTTTCCTGTGTACAGAGGCCTGCGCTGCCCAGGCGACGCCTGAGGCTCGGATCTGGGGACTGTGCTGTGATCCAGGGAAGTCGACGCCTGAGACCCTCGTCGCCCGGCGTGTGGAGCAGGGACGGGAGAGCGACCTCCCCTCTCTTCGAGGGGACTACAGCAGCGGCCCTGGCGATGGCGGCGAAGGGAGGCCGCCGGGTGGAGAAGGAGAAGACCCCCCTCCCGCCTAAGGGTGGGGAACCATCCTCACCGCTGAAGGGGGAGGCCAAGACCTCAGCAGGGATGGTGGATGAAATCTCCAAAGCCGTAGCGGGGGCGCTGTCGGCTCAGTTTGAGGACCTGCGGGGCCGTATGGACCTGGTCCAGACCTCCGTGGAGACCTTGGGCGGCCGCCTACAGGAGGTGGAACACCGGATCGAGAAGTCAGAGGAGCACGTGCTGGAGCTACAGCGGGAGATGGTCCGGGTAAAAAAACTACTCCAGGGGCAGGAAGCCAAACTAGAGGACCTCGAAAACAGATCCCGCCGCAATAACTTGAGGTTCCTTGGGATTCCAGACACCGTTGAGGATCGGGCCTTACCATCCTACTTGGAGGATCTGGTGAAACTACTCCTGGCAAACGACCCGGAGGGGGCCTCGGTGCAGCTGGAGAGGGCACACCGGGTTGGACCTAGGAGGACCAATGATACCCGACCCAGGGTGACAATTGCACGATTCCTGAGATTCCCACAGAAAGAAGCGGTTTTGCGTGCAGCGCGAAAACAAGGGACCATCCAGAAGGACAACGCTCGGATACGTATCGTTCAGGACTACTCAGCAGCCCTAGGGCAGCGGCGGCGAGATTATGGACCATTGTGCCAGACCTTGATAGACAATCACATTAAATTTATGGTGCACTATCCCGCCCGTCTGGTCTTCACCCATGACGGGATTCGTCGGACTTTTGACTCCGCGGCAGCAGCAACGCCATACGTGGAGGAGATACGCCGGAGGGCCGCAGTGGCAGCCGAGACCTGAGGCTCGGGGGAGAGGACCGCAGCCTTGGTGAACAAGTTTGGAGCATTTTGTGTTGGACTGTAACATGAGGGTGATGGTGATTGGGGGGGGGGTGGAGGGCTGCCGGGCTTGTTTTGATTGTCTTTGAGCAGAGATGTTGTGGGCTTCTCTGGGTGTGGGGGATGGGTGGGGGGAGGCCCGGGAGGTGACTGTGTTTTGGGGGGGCCGGGGGGTGAGCCGCCCTATCGTGGAGACGGGGAGCTGGGGGAGTGGGGGGGTGCCACACGCATCTAGGAATTCACGGAAGAGGAGAGGAGGATGGTAGTAGTAATTAAGGATCGGAGGGGGACGGGGGGAGGGAGGGGGAGGGGAAGAGAGGGAGAGGGAGTATTTCAGGGGGGGGAGAGGGGAAGAGGGGGGATAGGGGTTGGGGGGGGAGATAAAATGCTGTCTTCTCAGGGACCAGTTGAAGAAGGGACGGATCCAGGACCGTCTTTGAAGGGTGGTGGGGGAGGGCCCCAGGCTGGGGGGGTGTCTTCCCTATATTTTGTATGGTATATAACAGACATCTCTGTGCCTAATTCACTGTTGCATGCCACTTAAGATAATTTCCTGGAATGTTTGTGGTCTCGGTAGTCCAATTAAGCGGGCAAAAATTTTGCAGGCCCTGGCTAGGCAGGGAGCAGACATCGCTATGCTTCAGGAAACCCACCAGACTGCGGACGAACACCGTAAACTCTGCCGGGAGTGGGTGGGGCAGGTCTGGGGGGCCCCAGCTCTTGGTAAGAAGGGCGGGGTGGTGCTTTTGATACACAAACGTGTAAGGATGGAGGTGGTGAAAGACCTCGTTGATCCGACGGGCAGATATGTACTGGTGCGGGGAGTCCTTGAAGGGAGGCCGGTAGTTCTTGGCAGCGTGTACTGTCCCAACGCACTGGACCTGTCCCTGTATGCGCGCATTGCCTCCACACTGGAGACGTGGCCGGAACATCCCGTTATTCTGGGGGGGGACTTTAACGGGGTCATGGATGTTGACCTCGATACCTCTAACGCGGGGGAACACAGAGACAGACTGGCGACGGTTCGGGCAATGCGACGTTTCTGTTCTAGGCTGGGGCTAGTGGATCCCTGGCGACTATTGCATCCGGTTGAGCGGGACTATACACACCAATCTCGGGCCCATGGCACAAGTGCACGTATAGACTACTTGTTGTTATCCGCTGGGCTGTTTGCCAAGGTGGGGGACGCCCAGATAGGCCCTCTGGAGATATCTGACCATGCATTTGTGTGGATGGAGGTCTTCTGGACTGGGAGTACTTCACGGACCTTTCAGTGGCGTTTCCCCTTGGAATTATACAGAGACGCTCAATTTCGCTCGTTCCTTCAGCGGCGGTGGCAGGAATTTGAAGCTGATCATAGGGGTCACCAGGATGACCCAGAATTGCTTTGGGAAACCGCGAAGGTTGTACTGAGGGGGGATATAATTGGCTTCCTTGCCAGAAAACGACGCGTACGGGCCGAACGTATTATGGTTTTGGAGAGGTTGGTGACGAAGTTGCGACGCCGTTGGGCTCACACTCCCACCGCAGGCTTGAAAAAGCAGCTGTGGGATTCTCAAGTGGAATTAAACGAACTCTTGCATCAGAGAGCAAAGAAGTCGGTCTTGTATTATCGCTATCAACTGTACCGATATGGGGACAAGCCGGGGAAGTTATTGGCCCGGTGCCTTCGTGGACCCCGGGGCTCTAAGTTGGTGCCTGCCTTGCGAGATGATCTTGGGACCCTGCACAGGGACAGCCCGGCGATAGCGCGTGTTTTTCGCACCTTCTTTCAGACCCTCTACGCCGCGGAGGCGACTTCCCCCACGCGGATGGCGGACTATGTGAAGGGACTGGACTTGCCCCGTCTCTCCATAGAGCAAAGGGCCCAGTTAGATCGGCCAATTACGGTGGCCGAGTTGCAAGGGGCTATTTCTAAGGCCAGTTGCTACAAATCCCCAGGCTCCGATGGTTTAGGTGCCGAATTTTATAAGATACTGAATGAACAGATTTCCCCGACACTGGCTGCTGTACATAATCGGAGAGCGCAGCAGGGCTCATTTCGGTGGGGGGCTAACCATGCTCATATTGTTCTTATCCCCAAACCAGCAAAGGACCCGCTTGCAGCGGCCTCGTATCGTCCGATTTCCTTGCTTAATTTCGACCTTAAATTAATGGCCAAGATCTTGGCGGACCGTTTGGCGGAATTTTTGGGACAGCTGGTCCATGAGTCTCAGGTCGGTTTTGTTAAGGGGCGTTACGCGGTCCGTAACTTACGCAAGATTATTGCGTCCTTAGAGTGGGTTCAGCATAGACATCTGCCCTCCCTCTTGATTAGCTTTGATGCGGAAAAGGCCTTTGATAGAGTGGACTGGCAATACCTGAGATTCATCCTCCCTCAGTATGGTTTGGGGCCGTCGTTCTGTAGTATGGTTGACAGCCTGTATGCCAACCCCACCGCAGCGATACTCTGTAATGGGGTCCTCTCGGAGCCTTTTTCATTGCAGAGGGGGACCCGCCAGGGTTGCCCCCTCTCCCCTCTCCTCTTTGTCCTTTCTCTGGACCCTCTTCTACGCCGTGTGGCGGACTTGCGGGCAATCAGGGGGGTAAGTGTTGGGTCCCAGGTATTTAAGGTCTCGGCCTTTGCAGATGACTTGTTAGTGCACTTGCTTTCTCCCGAGGATTCCCTGCCCCTTCTATTGAGAGAGTTCCGCGCCTTTGGGCAGTTTGCGGGGTTCAGTATTAATAGGGATAAGTCTGAAGCCCTTGATGTTTCTGGACGACTTAGGGGCAGTTGGTTGGGTGACTTTCCTCTTCGATGGGCGGAGCACCAATTCCTCTACCTGGGGATTGTACTGGCCTGTCATTCCGGTCAGTTATATAGGGCCAATTTGCAACGGATGTTGACCAAGGTGAGAAATCAGCTGCAGGCATGGCTACCCCTCCCTCTGTCCCTTATGGGGAGAATTGCGGCGATCAAACTGGTCCTCCTGCCGCGGATCCTATATTGGTTACAGACCCTCCCGGTTTGGCTTCTTCGTCGGGATGTCGGGCGCTTTGAGGCGGAATTTCGGGGCTTTCTCTGGCGGGGGTCGAGAGCTCGTATCTCCTATCGTAGACTAATGGGGAGGATTCGTGGGGGGGGATGGGGGCTCCCAGATCTTGGTGCTTATGCTTTGGCCTGTCAGGCCCGCCATCTGGGGGACTGGCTTGGAGATACCGATCTTTATACCCCCCGAGCACTTGAGGAGGCCTACGTGGCGCCCCACTCTTTACGAGCCCTCCTACACCTGGAGGCAAGCAGGTGGCCTACGCATCTAGTGGACAGCGTGTTGCTGGCCCCGGTTTATAAAACCTGGCGGAAATTGAATGCCTACTGGGGCCGCCGGTGGCAGGTGTCTAGCTGGTTGCCTATTCGGGGCAATGCCAGTTTTACCCCGGGCACTGAAACCGCGGCGCTTCGGCTGTGGGGGGAGAGAGGAGTGTTGACTCTGGGCCATGTGGTGGACCTGGAGGGCAAACCTAAGCCCTTTCAAATGCTGGCCCGCGAATATGAATTGGGGCCCCTACATTTCTTTGCCTATATGCAAGTGGCCCATTATGTGGCTTCCCTTCCTAGGTCGGAACTCTGTGGCGACCGCTCGGCCCAGATAATAGCGTTCTTCGGGTTCGGCGAACTTGAACGGCCGTCTATTCGGACCTTTCATTCTCGGTTGGAACAATTTCGACCACAACCAGACTATAGTGGTGTGGAACGAGCCTGGGGGGTGGAACTGGGTCGGGAGATTCCTCGGGGCACTGTCTTGGCGGCCCTCCGGAGAGTGGCAAGCTTGGCAGATGGTGTTCGCTGGCGAGAAATTCAAATTAAGTGTTTAACTAGGGTTCACTTCTCCCCGCGGCGAGCCCTTCGTTGTCATTTGACAGCGGATGGCAGCTGTCCACGCTGTGCGGAGCCCCTGGCGACTTTGTATCATATGTGGTGGGGCTGCCGACGCATCCGCCCCTACTGGCATAGAATTGCCCTATTTATGGCCGACATTCTTGGACAACCTGTTTACTGGGATGCGGCCTTGATCGGTTTGGATCTCCTGGGTCCCACCTCTCCAAAGGGGAAATGGAGTCGCTGGTTGGTGCGGAAGGCATGTCTGGTGGGTGAGGGCCCGATCCTCCGGGGGTGGAGGGACAGCCACCCTCCCTCTTTTTGGGAGTGGCGGAACTCCTTCCATCAATTTATGCTCCTGGAGTGTCGGGCCGCGCGAGGTCATGTGAAGCGATGGTCTGCTTTCTGGTTACTATGGGAGCCCTATATTCAAAAGTTGAGCCCTCGGGCACGTAATGTAACCCTGCAATTGGGCTGTTGATAGCCCTCTTTGTATGTGGAGACCTATGGAGGCTCGGGAATGTTATATATCCTGGTCCGGGTGGGTATAGCCTTTAGGTGGGAAGGGGGGGGGGGGGTAGGGTTTCTTGGGGGGGAGGTGGGGTGGGGGGGGATCTGGGGGTACTATACTTAAAAAATTATGTAACCATCTATGTATCGCGCACCTCGGGGATAAGAGTCTACCCCAGGGAGCGATTGTCTTATGTTCTGTATTTGCTGTTTTGTTTGATGGTTCAAAATAAAATATTGAAGAAAAAAAAAAAATGAACAGAGTGGAACGAGTAAACGTAGATTGATTGATTACGTCATCACAATATAGAAAGACTGGAAGACATACAATGAAGCTACAGGGCAAAGTATTTAAGACTAATTACAGAAAGCATAGCTACTCACCTGTAATAGGTGATCTCCGGGAACAAAAGGAATTTAGTCTTCACATGTGGGTATCATCGGTACCGACAGAGCCTGCGTGGGAATGCTCCCCAGCGTCCAATAGGAAAGCTTTTGGGAGCATCCCACAGCGCCTGCGTGCTGCCTTCCCGCCTTTCCCAACTGTCCCTCTCCAGTTGAGTTGGGTGGGTTGTGAAGACTAAATTCCTGCTGTTCTCGGAGATCACCTGTTACAGGTGAGTAACTATTCTATCTCCAGGAACAAGCAGGAATGTAGTCTTCACATATGGGGATTCCATAGCTGCAGATGCCAGGGAGATGGCCCCAGAAAGTTGTGTGCCCTTGTGAAAGGGCTCCACTCCCCCCCATGGATCTCTGGCATCCTACAAGGGATGGTGGGTAGGAGTTGATTAAGTATGTTGAACAGTCTGACCAAACAAGGCATCCCGGTGGGAGTCCTTGTCTAAGCAGTAATGGGCTGTGAAGGTATGAACCGAAGCACAAGTAGCTGCTCGACAGATGTCATCGATAGACACAGAGTGAAGATGAGCCATAGAGGCTGCCATGGCTCTCACGTTGTGACATGAGAAGATGAGAGGAAATAGGCTGTCCTTTTAGAGGCTTGAAAGAAGCTGCAATAGCACTCAGATGAACTCTCACTGAATTGGTCTTAAGCCCTGCATTTGATAAATGAGGGAGATACTCCAGTAAGGATTCCAGAGGTATCGCAAGAGGGTTAAGACCCTTCTGCGAGCACCATATGGTAAACCTTTTTCACTTAAATGCATAAGAGCGTCTTGTGGAAGGCTTCTTGGAAGCATAAAGGATATCTTGTGCCTGCTGGGAAAGGTTAAGACCGTGAAGTTCTAGGCTTTCAGCAACCAGGCCCCGAGATGCAGAGACTGGGGATTGGGATGCCACAGCATCCCGTCCTCTTGAGAAAGGAGATCTGGAGCAGATCCTAACTCAAGAGGCGGAGCTTGAGAGAGATGTAGGAGCAGAGGGTACCACATTTGCCGTGGCCAACGTGGAGCTATGAGAATCATATGACCTTTGTCTCTCTGAAGCTTGAACAGGGTTTTGGGAATTAGGGGAATGGGTGGAAAGGCATACAGGAAGTCCTGACCCCAATGGAGAAGGAAAGCATCCCTGGCCTGACAACCCTGAGCCGGAATTCTGGAACAGAACCGGGGAAGTTTGGCATTCAGTGGACTTGCAAAGAGGTCTATGTCCGGGGTTCCCCAAATTTGAAAACGTTTTGGCCACCTCGTCTGCATGGAGAGACCATTCGTGTGCAAGCGGTACTCGACTGAATCTGTCTGCCCAAGAGTTTTGAATGCCTGGAAGATACACCGCAAGGAGATGAATCTGATGCTCTCTGGCGAGGGCCCATAGTCACAAAGCTTCGTTGCAGAGCGACAGAGAGCCTGTTCTGCCCTGCTTGTTCACATAAAACATGGCTACTTGATTGTCCGTTTGAACTAGGACTGTCTTGTAGCTGAGCTGGGTGTGGAATACTCGAAGAGCAAGGAAGATTGCTCTGAGTTCCAGAAAACTGATGTGTAGATAGGCCTCCTGTGGAGTCCAGGTACCCTGGGTAGAGAGAGGCCTTGCAGGTGGGCTCCCCAACCCACCTGCGAAGCATCTGTTGTTAGAGTGGCTTGGGGTGGGGGTTGCTGAAAAGGAGACCCCACCAGAAGGTTTTGGGGTGACTGCCACCATTGGAGGGACAAAATAAGGCGATCTGAGTTTGCTATTTTGTCTGACAGGCAACCTGACGCCCGAGTCCACTGAGTGGATAAAGTCCACTGGGCTGCCCTCATATGGAGGCGAGCATAAGGAATCACATGCACGGTGGATGCCATGTGGCCTAACAACTGTAACATTTCCAGAGCAGTGAGGTGAGGTTTTAGCACTGCTTGGGAAGCTAACTGCACAATGCGAAGGCATAGGGGCTGCAAATTGACTACATCTGTGGAAGTCAACGATGGAAAAGCTCTATAACATCAACAAAGACAAAACCTGGAGCTGACTGTGGTACAGATCATCAACTACTAGTATGCAAACTCAAGCTAAAGCTGAAAAAGAGCAAACCACTCATTAATGCAGCAAAATATGACCTTGAGAATATACTACTGGAATTTAGAGACTGCCTGCAAAATCGATTTGCTGCTTTAGATACAAATGATAGAGTTCCAGAAGAGTTAAGGAATGACATCAAGAAGGTTGTGTTGGAAGAAAGCGAGAAGTCTCTACAAAAGGTAAAAAAGAAAAAACGGCCAAAACGGATGACGGAAGAAACTCTGAAAATTGCCCAGAAACGCAGAGAAGCTAAAGCCAGAGGAGAAAGAAAGACCATCACAGAACTCAGAGATTTCCAACGTGCAGCAAGACAGGACAAGGAAAAGTACTACAATGACGCATGCAAGGAAACAGAAGCAGAAACTATTAGAGGAAGAACAAGATCAGCTTTCCTAAAGCTACGAGAGTTAAAGAAAAAGTTCCAGCCTCGAATTGAAATGTTACAAGATGCTCAAGGTTCTATGTTGAATGATGCTGAGAAGATCAAGAAAAGATGGAAGGAATATACAGAGTTTCTATATGATATAGATCAAGTGGACCAACAGCCGTTTCAACCTGTACTTTATGATCTGGAACCACTGGTGATGAAAGAAGAAGTTGAAGCAGCATTGAAAGCCTTATCAAAGAACAAAGCACCAGGCATTAATTGCATTCCCATAGAAGTATTACAGCAATCTGATGCAGCTGTTACCGTACTTACAAGGCTCTGCCAAGAAATATGGAAGACAGCATCATGGCCAACTGACTGGAAAAGATCTGTGTTTATACCAATACTAAAGAAAGGTGATCCAACTGACTGTGGAAATTATTGCACAATCGCTCTGATCCCACATGCAAGATTCTACTGAAGATTATTCAAAAGAGACTACAATCATATCTGGAACAAGAACTACCTGAAGTGCAAGCAGGGTTCAGAAAACGGCGAGGAACGAGAGACATCATTGCGGATTTGAGATGGATCCTTGAAAAGACTAAAGAATATCAAAAGGATATCTATTTGTGCTTTATCGACTATAGCAAAGCTTTTGACTGTGTAAACCATGAGAAACTCTGGGCCACATTAAGAAGCATGGGTATACCAGAACACCTGATCATTCTCTTGCACAATCTGTACATTGATCAAGAAGCAACAGTTCGAACGGAACAAGGAGAAACAGAATGGTTTAAAATAAGCAAAGGTGTAAGACAAGGCTGCATACTTTCCCCCTACCTGTTTAATTTATATGCAGAACAAATCATCAGAGAAGCAGGATTGTATGAAGACAACAGAGGTGTGAAGATTGGTGGTAGACTCATCAACAACCTTCGCTATGCTGATACCACATTACTGGCATTAAATGAAGATGATCTGAAACATTTGCTTCTCACAATCAAAGAACATAGTCTCAAAATAGGCCTGCACCTTAATGTAAAGAAGACAAAGATCATGACAACTGGCATAATCAACATGTTCATCATCGAAGGAGAAGAAATTGAAATCGTGAATAACTTTAACCTACTTGGATCAACTACACAGGTACACTACCAAAAAACTGCCTCCAGTTTTGCAACTGATTCCTATAGATTTTGGGGTGCTGAATCCAGGAAAAATAGCCAAAATGTTCCATCACGTCACGTTTTCTTGCAAAATTAGATTTCTTACCCATATAAGGAATGTTCACATAATTTCTTTTTAGCCGACTGCAGTTTATTTTCTTGGCCCAAAATAGAGGTTGTAATGGTTAACTAACTAGAAACACTCCCTCATGATATTTTAGAGTGTTTTGTATTCATTTTATACATTAACAGGACAATTGGGAGGCGGGGGGCTAAATCCAGTACTCGCGCTGGCGCATGTTCTTTCCTGTTCGCCTCGCCTCGTTCGCTCGCTCAAACACGGTGGTTGCGACATGAACGTTCCTGTCAAATTTCAGTTTCTTGCAAGTTCATTATTACCTTTTGTTTGCTCAGTCGTAATCCAGCTTTATTCCGAAGTGGTTCACTACAGTTGTAGTTTGCAGTGCTGTGTATTTGTGATGGCTCACAGAGCCAGAGGTTGCGTCAACTCTCCGGACAGTTTTTGTTTTATTTGTGGGGAATATACCGTGAAAAAGCGGCAGAGGAACATTTCTGCATTTATTAAAAAGTATATTTCGCCTATTTCGGTTTGAAGTTAGGCGATCAAGACAAACCGTGGGCTCCTCACAAAGTGTGCAAGACATATGAGGAAGATCTACGCTTATGGATGAAAGGTAAAAAACAAGCATTTCGTTTCGGAATACCTATGATGTGGCGTGAACAAAGAGACCACAGCAGTGACTGCTATTTTTGCTCTTGCATTGTGAAGGGATACAACTTAAAAAATAAGAACGTAATAAGTTACCCCAACCTTCCCTCAGCAATTAGGCCTATGCCTCATAGCAACGAAGTACCTGTGCCTGAACCACCAAAATCTTTGGATCATATTTGTGTGGACGGTTCTGATCATGAGACGACTCATCAGATGGCTTTTCCCGATGAGTCCAGTACTTCCGAGTTTGAAACTGAACCAGATCCGAAACCTGAACTTTTCTCTCAAGCTGAATTGAATGATTTAGTCCGGGATTTAGGACTCCCAAAAGATGCTGCCCAACTGCTAGGTTCTCGGCTTAAACAGAAAAATCTATTGTCACCAGGAACAACTTTTTATTGGTACCGCAACCGCGAGACACAATTTTTGAAGTATTTCAGCAAAGAGGAAGATTTGGTATTTTGCAACGATATATATGGAGTGATGGAAAAGTTTAAACTCAAGTATGATCCTGCTGAATGGCGGCTGTTCATTGATTCGTCAAAAGACAGCATAAAAGGTGTTCTTCTTCATAATGGCAGCACATTCGCTTCAGTTCCTATTGCTCACTCTGTTATTCTCCAAGAAAAATACGAGAATTTGGCCCTGATTCTTCAGAAGATTCGTTATGATGAGCATAAGTGGATGATTTGTGGAGACTTTAAAATTCTATCCATGCTATTAGGGCAGCAATCCGGTTTCAACAAATATCCCTGCTTCCTTTGCTTGTGGGATAGCCGGGCCTGCGACCTACACTGGGGGAAAAAAGACTGGCCAATTCGGGAGTATTTGAGACCCGTGAGAAAAATGTTCTTCATGAGAGCTTGGTACCTCGTGATAAAATTCTATTACCACCTCTCCACATTAAGTTGGGTCTCATTAAGCAATTCATCAAGTCCCTTCCAAAAGATGGTGAGTGCTTTCGGTACCTTTGCTCAAAGTTCCCCCGACTTTCTGAAGCAAAGCTAAAGGAAGGAGTGTTTGTTGGCCCTGATATAAGGAAACTCATTTCAGATGGAGCATTCGCTGAAACGATGTCTGAGAAGGAAAAAGAAGCCTGGGATTCCTTCAAGGATGTTGTTCTCAAATTCTTGGGGAACAGGTGGGATGAGAACTATAAGGATATTGTTGCCAGGATGCTCAATGCCTTCAAAGAACAAGGCTGTAACATGAGCCTGAAAGTCCATTTCTTGCACTCCCATGTGAACTACTTTCCCGAAAACTTGGGGGCATACAGTGAAGAACAAGGTGAAAGGTTTCACCAGGACATCAAGGACGCAGAGAGAAGGTACCAAGGAAGATGGAACACCACTATGACGGCTGATTTCTGCTGCGGGAAACCCCAGATGAAAAATACGCCAAGCAGCGCACCAAGAGAAGCATTCGGGGGAAGAAGAAACGGGCCCACCAGGAGATTGATTGACCCAAGAATGACTTTAAAATCTAAACTGTGTTGACAAATATCGTGTTTTTACTAAACTTTGAAATAAAAATTTGCTAGTTATTACCACAGTGTCGGATCTCATTTATTAGAATTTTATTTTCACACCATCGGGTGTTTGTCTTCATGTATTGCAATGGTGTGGTTTGCGTTTTCTATTCTTACATACATACCTGTACAACATTTTTTGCACATTTCTTTGCTTTGCTTTGTGTCTAACCTCGCTCTTATATGCTCAATGTTTGTGCACATGTATGTGGCTGTTTTAAGTGCAGACAATTTTGCTACCATCACAGTGTGTTTTGTTGACATTACTCTATTCTTATGTGCTGCTTTGTTACAATTTTCTTTATTCTTATTTGAATAACTACTAAACAATTAGTATAAACAATTCATCCAAGAAACTTTTATCTCGATCGCACTCAATCTGAAACGTTCACCTCAAACTGCTAACCCAATGTAGCAAAAAATCTGTACGTGATGGAGCAAATTGGTTACCAGATTTGGATTCAGCGCACCAAAAAACGTAAAAATCAATCGAAACAGAGGCAGTTTAAAAAAAAAGTTTTTTAGTGTACCTGTGCTATCAATAAAGAAGCAACAAGCAGTCAAGAAATCAGATGATGCACTGCTCTTGACAGAATGGCTTTAAAAGACCTAGATAAGATTCTCAAGAGCAGAGATGTCTCTCTCCATACAAAGATTCGACTTGTTCAAGCCATGGTATTTTCAATAACATCATATGGATGTGAAAGCTGGACAGTGAAAAAGATAGACAGGAAGAAAATTGATGCCTTTGAATTATGGTGCTGGCGGCGAATACTGTGTATACCATGGACTGCCCGAAGAACAAACCAGTCTGTACTAGAGGAGATCAAACCTAAGCTTTCTTTAGAAGCTCAGATGACAAGACTTCGACTTTCATACTTTGGACACATCATGCGGAGAGAGAGATCATTAGAGAAAGACATCATGCTTGGCAAGATAGAAGGTCAACGCAAAAGAGGAAGGCCAGCAATGAAATAGATCGATACAATAACAGCAGCTATGGGTACCAGTCTGTCAACAATGAGCCGCCTGACTGAAGACCGAACACAATTTAGGATAGCTATCCAGAGGGTCGCCATGAGTCGACTCCGACTCGACGGCACTTAACAACAACAACAACAGGGGCTGCGGAAGGAAGGCCCTTGTTTGTCTGGTATCCAGCAGAGCTCCTATAAACTCTAAGGACTGAGTGGGAGCAAGGTTGGATTTTGGGAAGTTTATGACAAGTCCCAAATACTGAAGGATGCGCATTGTGCGAGAGAGAGCAACCCTGGCCTCTGGCTCTGAAGGGGCCCGAATGAGCCAGTCGTCTAAGTAAGGGAAGACGAATATCCACAGGGTGTGGAGAAATGCTGCCACCACAGTCATGCATTTTGTGAACACCCTTGGTGCAGAGGCCAGGCCGAAAGGAAGAACCCTGTATTGGTAGTGCTTCCCTTGAAACAGAAAGCGAAGGAATTTTTGGTGAGTTGGATGGATGAGAACATGAGTGTACACATCCTTGAGATCTAGAGAACAAAGCCAATCCTGACTCTGAAGGCAGCAGAGTTCCTAAAGAGATCATTTTAAACTTCTCCTTGAACAGGAATTTGTTCAATTCTAAGGTCTAAAATAGGTCTGTGTCCTCCTGTTTTCTTTGGAATAAGGAAATAGGGGGAGTAAAACCCTGTACCCCGTTGGGGAAAGGGTACCTCTTCTATTGCCCCTTGAGCAAGGCGCACAGTGACCTCTTGAGCTAACCGGTCGTTGAGAGAGGTCTGAGAATTGAACTGTCTTACCATTGTAGGAGGGGGCATGCTGAGGAAATGAAGCTTGTACCCCTCTCTTACAATAGATAGAGTCCAATTTTCTGCTGTTATCTGACCCCATCTGGGGGCAAAATAACACAACCTTCCTGGGATGGTGGAGGGTTCTGGGCCGTTCAGGGCCAGGAAGGCAAAGTCCTCTAGATAGGAGTCAAAGCCCCTGTGGAGGCTGAGTCTGCTAAGCCGGTTGAGGCTTAGCTGCTTTTGTCTTTCTTTGGCTAGGTTGTTGCTGCTGTCCCTTTTGGGTAGACTGACCTAAACAATGCCCCTGCTGGGTATAGGAGGGATAAACTTCTTACTGAAGAATGGTTTCTTAGAGGATTTTTTCCCTCACAGGATCAGCTGTAGATTTAGACAATCTATCCAAAGTGATATTGTCAGCATCTATCTCATTAGCTTTTTCCTGCCAATTCTTGCCAAAGAGATTATCTCCTGTGCAAGGAATATTCCCTAGTTTATCCTGTACCCAAATTTCCAAGTCAGATGCCTGGAGCCAGCAATCCTACGTTCACCTATGGTGATGGCAGAGTTTCTGCTTATGCACTCAAAGCAAAGGCTGCATGATTCACAAATTTGGAAACATCCTGAGCATGTTTAACAAGAGCGAGATAATCTTGCCTTTTATCATCAGGAAGGAGAGGGCTCATCAGCTCTAAATCTCCTGTGACCTCTTTAAGGAACATTCCCATATACAAGATATAGGAACTGATACTAGCAGAAAGCCTGGAAGGATCGACATCCAAAGGCATCAAGAGTCCTACACTCACGTCCTGGAGGATTAGATGCCTGCCTTTTTGCACTCTTGATCCTTCTCATAGCTGATTCCACCACCATGGAATGGTGTGGTAGCCGAGTCTTCTGAAACCCAGGACAAGGAGGAACTCGATACATGGTGTCGAGTCTTCGAGAGTGAGGAGATGTGGTTAGAGGTGTTTCCCACATCCTTAACATGAGATCATGCAAGATCTAATGAATAGGTAAGGCTGCCTCCTTGGGAGCTTTAGGGTATTGTAAAATTTCTAATTCCTTTGCCCTAGGCTCTCTTTCAGGAGCCACTGTGATGGAAAGACCTCGGGCCACATCTCTGATAAAATCCTGAAAGGACATATCTTCTGGTGGAAACGACATACGCTGAGGAGAAGAAGAATCCTCAGGAAGAATTACTCTGGTATCGGCAGAGCTTTCAGAGTCTTCAGACTCATCCGAGGATTCATAGTATCTCCGATCCGGGTGATTGTGCAAGGCACGGTACCGGTACCGATCGAAGTCGGCATCGGAGTGGTCGGGTACCGACTTGTCGATGCTGTATAGAGACGCATGACTCGGTTCCGGTAGAATACCTGCCGATGTCGATGCAGTCGGTTGAATTGTCTGAAGTGGTTTCAGGGGCATCAAGGCCGTGAGAAGAGCCGCCAGACTGCGTTCAATAGCCAAGAATCTCTGGTCTATCGACGCTGCCGATACTTGGGTATCGGTGCTGGATGAAGCGGCCGGCACCCCAGAGCATGGCATGAGTAGTTCTGCCGAGGTTGAAGCCTCGAGAACATCCTGGAGCCCCGTTAGTGCTTTGGAAGCCGAAGCCTCCCGCTGGGGCAGTTTTGCTGGTGAAAGTCCCTCAAGGGCAACGCCAGAGGCATCTCGACGTCTAGAAGGAGATCTACCCTTTGAGGACCGGCTAGATTTATGTTTAGTTACCTGAGATCCATGGGAAGAAGACGAAGCCCTGGAAGACGTCGATGCAGCTCGGTTTTGCCGGCCCCTTTTCAACATCATCCCACAGGCAACACACTCTGAAATAGAGTGGTCAGGACCTAAACATTTGAGGCACCACTCATGGGTGTCGGTGACGGAGATGGTACCGCCACACTTAGAACACTTTTTAAAACCCGAAGCGGGTTTTTCCATTTTGAAGGAAAACGTTGGGCCTAGTGCCCAAAATGGCATGTGGCACCTGAGGAGAAAATTACTGGAAAAGACTCTAGAAAGAAAGTGTTTTTTTGTTGTTTTTTTAAGAAAAAAAGAAAGAACCACCGGCGGTACCGGTGTAGCGTCGAGGGAAGGCAGACGCGACCACAAAAAAGAATAGAAGGGAATTTTTTTCTGCGGTGACAGGACGTGCGACCTGTCGGCTCCCCAGAAAATGAAGAACTGGAGAGGGACAGTTGGGAAAGGCGGGAAGGCAGCACGCAGGCGCTGTGGGATGCTCCAAAAAGCTTTCCTATTGGACGCTGGGGAGCATTCCCGCGCAGGCTCAGTCGGTACCGATGATACCCAAATGTGAAGACTACATTCCTGCTTGTTCCTGGAGATATTTTTTCACTCAACGTGTAATCAAACTCTGGAATTTGTTACCGGAGGATGTAGTAAAAGAGGTTAGTGTAGCTGAGTTTAAAAAAAGGTTTGGACAAGTTCCTGGAGGAAATATCCATAAACCATTATTAAAAAGGGACCCAGGATATCAGTGCTTGACCCAATAGAAAGATTGAGACACCTGTATCTTTTGGGGAGACTGCTAGGTACTTATGACCTAGATTGGCCACTGTTGGAAACAGGATACTGGGCTTGATGGACCTTGGTCTGACCCAGTATGGCATATCTTATGTTTTATGCATGTGGTGACTTGGTGCTGCAGGCTCAGATTAGCCGGGGGGGGGGGGGGGATTTCCTTATTCGTTTCCAGCCGGCAATGCTGATTGGGCTGAGAGAGGCTGATTCCATACGTACGGCTCCTTTTATTTATTTACAGTTTCTTCTATACCGCACTATTCGGCATCAACGCAGTTTACATGGAACAAAAACATCTCAGTACATTTAACAAGTATGAGTTTACAGATAACAGTTTAAGAACTTGGATAACAGAGAAACTCTATTAATAATAACATTCCATTAACTATTTACATAAAATCAACAAAGACATCTGTATTTATAAATGTATATACAACTACATTGCTTAATTCTGAGACCGGTGAGTTGATGCTGCAGTGCCCGATTGGCCTTGGGGGGGGGGGGGGGCGCGGGGGGGAAGAGGGGGGGGGGGTTGTGCAGGGGGATTCCCTTACCCGCTCCCTGCAGGATGTTGCAGAAGCAGCATTTATTGGTTCTAGAGCAGAGGTCCCCAAAACATGACCTACTGAGCTTATTTCTTGGCCCATACTCTTCCTCTTTTCAGCTGCAACCAATCCACAGTGGTTTTCTTTTTCATCAAGCATGATGGTGGCAGAAGAGCAACTAATGTGTTCCAGACTCCACCTCACTGAGAAGAAAGCTGGCCAGACTTATAAAGAAAGTTGCTGGCAGGAGGCCAGAACCCACCAATGGAAGAAGAGCCAGTCAGATTCACACCAATGAAGAGTTGTTGGTAGAGAGAACAAGTCCTGCCCGTGGGAGGTATAGACAGTGAGAAGATGGGAAGGAATGAGTGAAGGAGGGCATGCAGATGACACACTTGTACATATTGGGGGTAGAAGTGAAAATGCGAATCAGAGGGCTGCCAACTTCCAAGAAATCTAGAAATTTTACTATTAAGAGCCTATATGCTACACCCCTGGGAATCCTGTCCCATCTCCCCCATTCCTGCATTTCAAGTTATCATAAGGTCCATACCCCTCTTCCCCATGCTTAGCAAACTTTCTTCATTCACACTTAATTCATTCCTCCTAGTTCAGCTCTCTGCGATTTGACGTGTTATGTAGCCCTCTATGTAACATTTAGGGACCCATTTTCTAGGGCAGCAGTTCTCAATCGTCCCCTGGGCACACCTTGCCAGTCAGGTTTTCAGGATTACTGCAATGAACATGCAAGAGATAGATTTGCATATAATGGAGGCAGTGCATGCAAATCTCTCATATGTTAATTAATTGTGGTTATCCTGAAAACCTGACTGGTTAGGTGTGTTCCAAGGACTAGGTGGAAAACCCCTGGTTTAGGAGAAAGAATCCATCAGACAGTGGTAATCAGCACCTGGAGTTAGGGCCTATGGTTGCATGGGTCATCACTGCAGCGACTGAACTAAACTAAATTAGGATGGAACATAAAATATAGGCAATAAAACTGAAAATGAAGGCTCAGTAGAGGCAGGATCCACTGAACTAGAAGCTCAAGGGAAAAGGAGGAACTTCCAGATCAAAAAAAGGATAATAGATATTGTCAATTACATGCAGGTTTTTAAAAAAAATTCTATGCAAATAATCCTGAATCATAACTGCATGACTTTTCTGATTTTAATTACTGCAAAATGAAAACCTTGTGGAAGCATATCATGCAGCTCATACCTGATCATGACCAAATTGGTGCACATCTGCTTTCTCTAGTCTCTCTTTTTTATTTTATATTTATGCAATTATACAACATTATTACAAGAATTATTCAAACTCTTGAAAAGAAATAGAGCAAGACAACAGAAAATTACAAAGAGAAAATAAACCAGAAGAGCACAATATATGCACATCACTGCTTGCTCATCCAAGACCACAATATGCGGAAAGGAGAAATAAAGAAACATGAAACCGAATATACAAAGGAAAACAGTCAGGCAAAGTGACCAGCATTTACATTTCACAGACCTTCCGTAGGAGTATCAGTTGTGGCTTTGAGGTGCCGGGCATTCACGAAAGCCAGCAGCTGAGAGGGCTCATAAAAAATATACGAAATAGAAGGATATTTCACCAAGCATTTGCAAGGATGCTTTAAGAAAAAGTGCTCCCAGCTGCTGCACTCCTGAACAGAGAAGAAATTCTCTACAAGGTCTGGGTAAATACGAACCAGTAAACCCTTAAAAAGTAAATTTCTAGGGACTTCCGGTTTAGCCACGGAGGGGGAACGACGTGAGTAAGTGAGCTCCGTCCCCGCACCCAGAACGGAGGGATACTAACGGCTCCCCGCGGGCCCCCTTTGCAGGAAAATATGCCAAGGTGATGAAATTAAAGCCGGGCTCCACTATCAAAGATTTGTACGCGGCGAAAACTGGGAGCGGGAAGGCGGCGGCGGCGGCGAGCCCGGGCGCGAAGGCGGCCCCGGCCTCTCCGAGCAGCACAGAGGCGGTAGATGGCGAGGACAGCGCTGGTTTGCCACAGGTGGACGCGGCAGCGATCCTTCGCGAAATCCGCGAGTCCAAGGACGAGATTGTGGATCGGGTCTGTGGCCGGCTGGAGGAAAAGTTTACCGCGCTCGGGCAGCGGCTGGAGGAGGTTGAAAGCCGCGTGAGCCAGGCCGAGGATGCCCAGGCCTCCACGGACCGCGTGGTGTGGTCCCTGCAACAACAAGTTAGTTGGCTGCATGCAAAAACCGAGGATATGGAAAACAGAGATCGTCGCTCTAATTTGAGAGTCTTCGGGGTGCCGGAGGGCGCAGAAGGGGACAACGCTATTGCTTTTATGCAGGACTTGTTGCTTACTTGTTTTCCGGATCCCCCCTCGACGCCGCAGTTTGAGATTGAGCGGGCACATAGGGAGCTGCGGCCTAGACCGGCGAAAGGAGACAAGCCACGTGCTCTTCTCGTGAAACTGTTGCGGTTCCCGGATCGGGAACATGTGATCCGGGCAGCTCGGAAGTCTAAGAGCGTGCAATACAAATCTTGGAATGTGTATATCTTCCCGGATCTTGCCTCGGAGACGGTGAAGAGACGCAAGGACCTGTTGCGGCTGCGAGATCAGCTGGCGCAGTGGGGAGTGCACATTGCGATATGGTACCCAGCACGCATCACGATGATGGTTAATGGAGTGCGCAGATTCTTCGCATCTAAGGAGTTACTGGAGAAATACCTGCAAAGTCGTAAGAGCCCGCCACGCTCCCCTGTGGGGCGCGAACAGGGAGTGGAGCAGGCGACCGGGAGTGGCAGAGCCGACGATCGGAGGAGCTCGAGAGAGTGAGGCCTTGCATATAAGGACTTTGGATGGACTTCCAGAGGGGATAAATGCTGGATATGATGTGTTGGGGTGGGGGCGGGGGGTGGCGGGGAGGGGGAAAAGACCTGTGGTAGTAGGGTGCGGGGGGCGGGAGGGGAGTGCATGGTGATGGTTGGTGGGTGGCTATTGGAGGTCTGTACTCGACAAAATTGTGAGGGGCGAGGGAGAAGTGGACGGTGTGGAGGGGAGTGTGTGATGCGATGTGTGTGTGCTGGGGGGGTGCTGAAGGACATATGGGTACGATGCCAGGGGAATGGGGGGTCATAAGATTTCCTCATTTAATGTGAGAGGAATCCACAGTCCTATTAAACGTAAGCGGATCCTCACGCTGCTGGTGAAACACAGAGTAGATGTGGCCCTGCTGCAGGAGACCCACCTGGTGGAGACGGAGCAGATTAAGCTGCAGGCCCAAGGGTTTGAGCAATTGTTTGGCGCGCCTTATACCTCGAAGAAAAGAGGGGTAGTGATTCTGGTGCATAAACGGTTGAAATTCGTGCCCTATGCCTCTGGGGGGGATAAGATGGGTAGGGTGGTCTGGGTGGTGGGGAGAGTGGATCAGCGGGAGGTGTCCTTCTTGAACCTGTATGCTCCCAACGGGCCGAAAGGCTCCTTCTTCCGAAAGGCCCTGCGGGAATTTGAAAAGCAGGCCCGGGGGGAGTGGGTGATAGGAGGGGACATGAATTGCGTGGTGGGGCCGGAGGACCGGTCCAACTATCAGCGGGTGAAGCACCGGCGGGAGGGACGGGAGTTGAAGCAGTGCTTGGTGGACTTGGGACTGGTTGACATATGGCGCTGGGAGAACCCGGGGGTCCGAGGTTACACCTGTTTTACCTCACGCTTGGGGTGCTATTCCCGACTTGATATGCTTTTGGGGTGCAGGGGACAGTTGGGGGCGCTGGGGAATGTGCAACTACACCCGGTCCTTCTGTCGGATCATGGAATGGTAACGGGGGAGTGGACCCCGGGAGGGGGAGGGGGAGGGGGCCCTTCGGGGGGATGGAGGGGGAATATCACCTTGATTCAGTCGGCGGAGGGGCAGGCGGGCCTGAAGAAGGCCTGGCGGGAATTTTTGACCTGGAATGATGACGGGGAGGTTTCGGATGCCTTGCTTTGGGATAGTGGGAAGGCGTATCTGAGGGGAATGTTGATGCAGCTGGGGAGTCGGCGAAAACGGGAGAGGGAGGCGCAGCGGCAGGAGTGGCTGCGGGAATTGGCGTTGGCTCAGGGGGAGCACAGTACGACGGGGTCCAGGGCTGCGGGGGAAAGGGCTGCCCAGTTGCGTGCGCGGGTGAACAGATTAGACGTGGAGGGATTGGAACGGCTGATGAGGGCGTCCAAGAGGAATTTTATGGAAGGTGGGAACAGGGCGGGCAAGCTTCTCGCGCGGCAACTCAGACGCAAGCGGGAGAGCTGGGTGGTGGCGGTAGTTAGGGACGAGAAAGGGGGGAGAGTGGCGGAGAGCAGGGAAATTTGTGGGGTTTTCCGCCGTTTCTATGAGCAGTTGTACACGGGGCAGGCAGGGGCCACCCCGGAGCGGATTCGGGACTACTTAGAGGGGCTTCTGGTCCCGCGACTCAGTCCGGAGCAGGCGGAGTGGATGGGGCGGCCGATTGAAGTGGAGGAGGTACAGAGGGAAATCCGGCGACTTCCCAGGGGGAAGGCGGTCGGAGAGGATGGGTACCCCGCGGAATTTTATCAGGTCTTGCGGGAGGAGATGGCACCGTTTCTGGCACGGTTGTTTACGGGGCTGATGCGTGGCGAGTGCTTACCGGGGTCGATGACACAGGCGAATGTGGTGGTCCTTCCCAAAGAGGGGCGAGACCCAGAACGTTGTGAGAACTATCGCCCCATTGCTTTGATTAACTGTGATGCGAAGTTATATGCGCGGGTATTGGCGGGGCGCTTGGAGGGGCTCCTCCCGGACCTGATCCACCCCGATCAGACGGGGTTTATCAAGGGTCGGGCCATCGCGGATAACGTGCGGCGGGCAGTGGGGTTGCTCCACTATATACAGGAACGACGCCTCCCGGCGGTGTGTGTGGCCTTGGATGCCGAGAAGGCTTTTGATCGGGTGGAATGGGAGTTTTTGTTCGCCATGATGGACAAGATGGGGCTGGGGGAGGGGTATGTGTGCGGGGTGCGGGCGCTTTATCGGCACCCGCAGGCCCGGATTCTGGTGAATGGACAGGGTTCGGACTGGTTTGCTTTGCACCGGGGGACGCGACAGGGGTGTCCTCTCTCCCCCCTACTCTTTGCGATAGCCATTGAGGCGCTGGCAATTCATGTCCGGGCTCGGACGGAGATACAGCCGGTTCCAGTGGGAGCGGGAAAGCATAAGATTCTGCTTTACGCCGACGACACGTTGCTTTTTCTGGCGGACCCGGTGGGGTCTCTCCCGGCGCTGGTGGAGGAGTTGGAAACGTTCGCTGTGGTTTCGGGCTTTAAGGTTAACATGGCCAAAACGGAGGCCCTGGCTCTTGGTGGCTTTCGGCGGGAGGACTGTCGGGAATTTCCCTTTAAATGGGCGCCCGGGCACTTTAAATACTTGGGGGTCCAGCTGCCGGCAGACCCCAGCCGCTTGTTTGAACTTAACTATCAAACGCTGGGGGGCAAGATTAGTAGCCTGTTGGAGGGGTGGAAAGACTTGCAACTGAGTTGGGTGGGGAGGGTAGAGGCCTTCAAGATGAGTGTCCTCCCCAAGTTTCTCTATCTGTTTGTACAGCTGCCGGTGTGGATCCCGGGGGGGATGCTTCGGAGGTGGGAGGGAATGATTCGCAGATTTATTTGGAAGGGCCGAAAGGCTAAGATCCGGACCAGCCAACTCCGGCTGGCCAAGGACTGCGGGGGAGTCCGACTGCCCTCGTTGCGGTGGTACCACCGGGCAGGAATTCTGAAGGCGTGGAGGGATCATTACCGGAGGGGGGGTGACGCAGCGTGGGTGGATCTGGAAACTACTGTGATGGAGGCGCAGTCACTGACCCAATGGTTAGGTGGCTCGGCAGGCTTGAGTGGGGAGGGTCGGGGGAGGGGGCACCCCTTCTTGGGGGCTATGTGGAAACTCTATCAGCAGGGGGAAGGGCGGAAGTGGTTCCCCAGCCCCGTTTCGGCCTGGACCAGGGTAGGGGATATCTTCCCCTTTGGAGGGGCAGCCTGGCTGCAGGATAAAATTGTCAAACTGGGGGATTGTCTGGTGCAAGGGGAGGTAGGGTCCCATCGAGAGCTGGAACATAAGGCGCAGAGTTCCATCCCCTTTTATCAGTACTTTCAGGTTCGGCATCTTCTGCAGACGGGTGCGAATCTCAGATGGATTCGTCGCCCTAGTACTGCCATGGAAGACGCGCTGTTCCGCGGGAATAAGGCTCAAGGAATAGTTGCCAAGATCTACAGGGTGTTGCTGGATGAGGCGGCAGCGGTGGAGGAGGGAGCCGCGTGGGGGCACCGGAGGAGGTGGCATCTATGGGTGGGGGAGGAGTGGGATGAGGCGCAGTGGCAGCGGATTTATAGGTCGATTTACAGGACCACGGGGATTGCTTCTTGGAGACAAACCCAACTGCAAATAGTACATGGGGCATATGTTACTCCGAGTAGGCTGACTTGGCGGGGAGATCTGAGCTTGGGGTTGTGTTGGCGGGGATGTGGAGAGCGGGGAGACTTCCTACATATGTGGTGGGGTTGCCGGGTTATTCAAGAGTTCTGGCAGGCGGTGCGGGGGGGGGGGGGTTGCTCCGCGGGAGTGGGGATTCTACCTTAGGGAGGGGGAGGGGTTTGGAGGGGGGGCCCCGGGCTTGGGTGCTGGGGGGCGGCCCTCCGGGGGAGGGGGGTAGGTGGGCCCACCAGCGGGAGGCAAAGTTGCTTCTGGCCGCGCGGCTGGCGATTGCCTGGCGCTGGAACTGGGAGGGGGGACCGAGAGTGGAGGATTGGTGGAGCAAGGTGGAGGAGATGATTCAGTTTGACAAACTGACTTATCGGTTGAGGGGGCAGGAATGGGAATTCCATAAAATCTGGGATCCGTACCTGCAGAGTCCCTTGGGGAGTCTTGGGAGGAAGGGGTAGGGGGAGGTTGTACAGCACACACAATACGCAGACACACACTATATCAGGCCTGGGGGCTATATGCCTGATTTAACCTTTGTTTTGTATTATTGTATTCTAGTTATGATTGTTGTTTAGGGTTTGATGGTTTCCCTGACTTTTCTGTTCTTTTCTTTATTTTAGCGTTGTGGTTTGAGGCTGATGGTGGGGGATAGCGATACGGCCCTGCCCCCAGGGGCTGATAGCCGGGGGGGGGGGGGGTACCGGGAAGGCAGATGTAATTGTTGGAATTGTGTGATGATTTTACCCTGCCTATCACATGTTTAATAAAAACAAAGTTTCAAAAAAAAAAAAAAAAGTAAATTTCTTTTACGTAAAAACATTTTCAACAGCTACTCCCTATCTGACAAAAGTGCAAAAGTCACAAACAACGTTCAAGGCAATACAGACTCCACCTACGATCTTTCCAAAAGTTCTGAGATATTTAAACTATCAGCTTGCTGAGTCCCCATAACATCACTAGTAGGGGTCTTCTTACCGGTGGGAGATAATACAATTGGCACCACGGGAGAGGGTGAAAGTCCATGGGCACAGCCAAAATTCTCTGTCAAGCAGACTTTAAACATATCCTCTACAGACAGTCTTAGCCCGAGGAAAGTTAATTAACCTTAAGTTACATACTTGCGATAAGTTTTCCAACTTTTCAACCTGGGCATTAATTGCTGCAAAGTTCTTCATATAAGCTTCTAACTGACCCTCCAACGAAGTCAACCTCGTTTGAATCTCAGCACACTCATCCTGTACCGCTACGATCTTATGAACTTTTGTTCAATTGCTGTGGAGGCCAATTCAGACATGTGCGTCCCTAGGTCGTCCAGAAGGCCTGGGGATGCACCCGATTCTGCTCCCACAGGGGCTAGCTGGCACCACAGGAGCAGAATCGTGACATAAAGCCAGGGCATCCAGGACGTGCCCAGATTCAGGCACCCCAGACATCCAGTCACTTACCCAGCTAGCCCATGGAGCAGCAGTAGCATGGCATCCTGCTGCCATGCCACCGCAGCTCCATACAGGAGCCATGATCCCCAGCCAACCATCAAAAGCTTCTTTCCCCGCGGCCCAAACCGATTGGGCCCACCGTGGCAAGGGTCGGGCTGCAGGGAACCCCCTACATCCCTTCACCTTGCTATTTCCAGAACAAACAGGAATGTAGTCTTCACATATGGGTGAAGTCAGTACCGACGGAGCCCAAGCAGGACGTTCCCTAGCACCCAATAGGAAAGCTTTTGGGAGCATCCACTGTGCCTGCGTTGCTTCCTTCCCACCTTCCCAACTTTCCCTCCTCAGTTCTTTGTTTTCCGCAGAGCCAGCAGGAAGTAAATCCTGTCACTGCAGAAAGTTTTTCGATTCTATTTTTTTTTTGTTTTTTTGTGGTTCACGTCTGCCTTCCCGTCAATGTTAGAACAGACTCTCAGTCGTCTTTTTTTCCCGTCTTTTCTTCTTTCCTATAAAAAACAGTACAACGTTTCTTCAGGTGCATCAATGCCATTTTATGCCTTAAGTCTTTGTCTACCGACACTATGGAAAGACCAGCTAGTGGTTTTAAGAAATATTTTAAGTATGGCATTAAAGCGTCCTTTGTGTAAGAAGATGATGAAGAGAAGCCTACAGAATCGAGATGCGAAATTGGGCACACTCTGACTCAGATGCGGTTTCTTAGGCATCAATGTTAAAGGCATCGTCTTCCTCTCATGGATCTCAGGTATCGAAGCATAAGTCTTCTTCGAAGACAGGCCATCCCCCTCAAGGGTAGATCTCTTTCTAAGCATCGAGATGCCTTGAGCGTTGCCCTGGAGGTAGATTGGCCAGCCCAACAACCCCGGCAGGAGGACCTTCCCTCCAAAGCCATTGAAGGGTCCCAGGATGCTCTCGAGGCCTCCACCTCTGGATTCCTGGTGCCATGCTCTGGGACGGTAGCCTGCATCTCCGGTACAGATATCCATGCATCTGTGGGCTCTATGGATCAGTGTATCCTGGCCATTGAGCGGAGCTTAGTTGCTCTACTGGCAGCTTTGGTTCCGGTCAAATCTTTACCAGCAGTACCGCCAACACCGGCACCTTCTATGGTACCGATGCAAACCACGTCCAGTTATATGCTGCTTGATGCCCATGCCTGCATTCAAATCCATTCTTGGTACCGGGGGTTCCTCCAGGCAAGTCCCTCACTCCGATACAGACTTTAATCCGTATCGAGCCTTAGTGGAGCAGGGACATTGTTCACGCCAATACTTCGAGTCTCCCGATTCCAATTCTTCAGATGATGAATTGATCGATACTCAAAGACTTCAGTCTACCGGAGGCGGCTCCTCCTTCTCCAGAACGGCACATGAACCTTCCTGAGGATATGTCTTTTCAAGAATTTATTCGGGACCTAGTGAGGGACCTTTCCATAACAGTAACATCTGAGAAAGAACCCAGAGAAGAGGAATTGGAGATTCTTCAATCCCCTACAGCTCCTAAGGAGGCAGTCACACTTCCAAGTCACCGCATTCTCCATGATCTCATGCTCCGGATGTGGAAAATGCCCCTCACTATTTCTCCACATACTCAATGACTCGATACCATGTATTGAGTACCGGTGTGTCCTTGCTTCCAAAAGATGCAGCTGCCACATCACTCAATGGTAGTGGAACCGGTGATGCATCAAATTAAAATTTCTAAAACACATTCTTCTAACCTTCCGGGTACAGAATCGAAAACCCTCAATGCTTTTGGGCATAAGTGTTTTCAGGCTTCCATGCTGTCAGCCACGATAAGCTCATATATAATCTATATGGATATGTTCCTCAAGGAGGTTACTAGAGATCTGGAGTCGATGTCTCCTCTTTTCCCTGATAAGCAAGCTATCTCATGTTGGTCAATCATGCCCAGAACGTCTCAAAGTTTGTCAATTGAGCAACTTTCGATTGCTTTGAGTGCACCAGTAGTCTCACATCAATCTGCATTGGTGCACATAGGATTGCTTGGCTTCAGGCATCAGATCTTGAACAATGGGTGCAAGATAAACTGGGTAATATTCCTTGCACAGGTGGAAACCTTTTTGGCAAGGACGGGCAGGAAAAGCTTCAGTTAGAATCTAAGAATACCACTTTAAATAGGCTTTCTAGGACTACTGCCAACCTTGCTAAGAAGAAAGCAGCTGCAAAGAAAACTTTCTTTAGTAAGAAGAGGTTTTACCCTTCTTATACCCCTAATTTGTAATACCAATCCCAGAGTACCCAGAAGAGGCAGCAGCCTCCCAAACAGCAAAAGAAGCCACAGGCTCCTAAAAATCAATCAGCTATGCAGGCTCAGTCTGCTCCTGGTGTTTGACATTTTCCTAGAGAAAAAAGCCACTCTGCCTCTGGAGAGCCCCCAACCCCTCCATATTGACGGCAGACTGTCATTATGTCCACAGGTGGCATCTCATCACCCAGAGCAGTGGACATTAGCCATAGTGAGAGAGGGGTACAGACTTCATCTAGAAAATCTGCTTCCCTCCATCCTAGTAGAATATCATTCTCAGTCCCCTCTCACTGCTCTTTTGTTGCAGGAGGTGACTTCTCTTCTATCGCAA